>JAEOAD010001269.1:1498352-2247528 GCA_036365145.1 Orientallactaga sibirica
GTGGTGTGTGCTTTTGTCATCATCCCAGTGCTTGAGAGGTAGAGACAAAGGACCCCTGGGGCAAGCTAGCTAGCTGAGTTAGGAGCTCTGGGTTCAGCTAGAGACCCTGTCTCAATAAATAAGGTGTAGAGTGACTGAGGAAGACAACTGATGTTGACTTCTGACCTCCACATGCATGCTCACGTACATCCCTGAATACCTATACTCACTGACCAGTGTCTACAGACATGCACATACATCTCTCCCCACACACATTATTTATTTTTGGAGAGAGAGACAGACAGAAAGAGAGGGAGAGGGAAACAGATAGAGATGGGCGTGCCAGCAGTCTCTCAGCTGCTGTGAACGATATCCAGATGTGTGCGCCCCCTTGTGGTCAAGTGCAGCATTGCACCCTTGCCTCACTTTGCATCTGGCTAAACGTGGGACCTGGAGATTGGAACTGGGTTCTTAGGCTTAGCAGGCAGGTGCCTTAAGCGCTAAGCCATCTCTCCAGCCCTATTTATTTATTTTTAACTTTTTTTTTTGAGAGAGACACAGAGGGAGAGGGAGACAGACAGAGATGGGCACACCACCAGCCTCCCAGCTGCTGTGAACGAAATCCAGATGTGTGGGCCCCCTTGTGGTCAAGTGTGGCATTGTGCCCTTGCGTCACTTTGCAACTGGCTAAATGTGGGACCTGGAGATTGGAATTGGTGTTCTTTGGCTTAGGAGGCAGGCGCCTTAACCGCTAAGCCATCTCTCCAGCTCTTATTTATTGTTTTTTTGAGGTAGGATCTCACTCTAGCTCAGGCTGTCCTGGAATTTACTATGTAGTCTCAGGGTAGCCTTGAACTCACGGTGATCCTCTTATGTCTGCCTCTTGAGTGCTGGGATTAAAGGCATGTGCCACCACGCCCAGCTCTCTTGCTAGTTTTTAAAGTCTTTTACCCAATCATTATTTCCCCAACTGCTACCTCAGCAGCTGTGATATTAAATGCCACCAACTGTTCTGAGAAACATCCCAGAGGGGAAGGTATTCACAGTGATGGACCACTAAGTGAGGTCAAGCAAAGAAGATTTTGTTAGTGGGGATTTCTGCGAAGCTGCCAGACAGTTGTTATATTTTGAATAGAGGTTTGAGTATATCCTCCAGAGATTCATGTGTTGGAAGCCTCACACTCAAAGTGGTGGAACTTTTAAGAGGTGGGGTCTAGTAGGTGCTAGATCAGTGCCCTCAGAAGGGACTGATGCTGGTCTCCCACAGGGAATTAGTGTGTACCAGAGTGGGATGTTACAAAGCTTACAGAGCGAGACCATCCCATTCACATGGACTCTTCTGCGCTTGGTGATTCTATTTTACATTTCTCTACCATGCGGCAATGCTATTCGGTAGGGGGCTTCAAAGAGGCTAGGCAGGTGGGGCCATTTAGTCTTGAACTTTCAGTCTCTAAAACTGAGTTAAATAAACCTGTTCCTTTGTAAGATACCAAGCTTCAGGTATTTATATATAATGCACATTTCTCTGAGAATGGAGCTTTTGGGGAGTGCCTATCATGCCTTGTTTTCTCCTGTGGCTGCTAGACTGGTATTTTCATAGTACTATGATTATAGGGTTGTTACATTTAAAGATTATTATGGTGTGGGGCTGAGGGGAATGGGAATAGGGTAAGTTACAATGGAACAGAAATTCACAACTAAGATAGCCTACCATGATTCAGCAATTTGCCCCCCCCACCCCCACCACATAAATGCCCTTCGGATTCTTGCAAGGTTTTGACTAATTTCCTGAGGTTTGAAAAGTTGATTTCAACAGCTTTGCCAGTGTTCTTATTACTTTTATGGAGAAATGGATAATTGAAGGTTCTTACATTTTTATTTGAGAAGTACTCTTTTCTATATCTGTTAAAATTTATTTTCTGAAGGCTTTTGAAGACCCCAAATGTTGGAGAGCAAAATTTTAGAACTAAGTTTGAATCTTGTGGTCTATAGTATTTATATCCTGGTATGACTCTAAAACCTCTTAGGTCTGTGCATTTCCTCTACTAACGGTCTGGGAGATGTAAGTCTAAAAGACAAACTTCTTTCACATGTCTTTGCTGAGGCAAGCTGTTTGGCTTCAGTTTCATACAGTATCACAAAGAAGGTGCACCGACATGTTCCTGGCTGCTCTTGACTATACAAATATCACTTCTTTCCATTTTTGCTTGTGTGTGTGCATCTTTGTGTGTATGTGGGCTCATGTGTGTGTGTAGGGGCTAGAGGTTGAGGTTGTATGTCTCCTTCTATCACTTTCCACCTTATGTATTGAGACAGTGTCTCTCACTGAACCCAGAGCTCACCAGCTCAGCTAATCTGGATAGCCATCTTGCCCAGGGGATTCCATCTCTGCCTGTTGAGGGCTGGGATTACATGGTGTATGCCACCACACCTGGTATTTATGTGGGTCCTCATGCTCGTATGGTGAGTACTTTACCCACTGAACCATTTTTTTCAAGTAACACTTCTATTCCACAAATTTAGCTAGAGTTTAGACCTCAGAGGGAGACAGACAGAGTTAGTTCATACTGGAAACTGTTCCATTCTCATTTGAGAGAAACAAAGTCACTCACAGTCTTCACGGATCTTCTCATGATGGAAAGCTGAGTGGAACCAGTGGATCATTATGCATGCAATAATCAGCTCTGAGGTAATGGCTAAGCCTGAGTACTGGAGGAGCATCATGCCAGCCATCTGAAACAAGAAAGAGACATTTTCTGTGATAATAAACCACTTAAAGACTATACAAAAAATAATTCTTTTTCGTGCATATGTGTATGCATATTTTTGTCTGTGGGTGCATGTGTATACAGGCGTGTGGAGGCCAGAGGACAACCTTAGATGCTGTTTCTCAAAAACATCATCCACCTTTCTTTGGTTCTTGGGATTGAACTTAGGCACCACCATGCTTGTGAGGCAAACACTTTACTGACTGAGCTCTCTCCAGCCCAGGAAAAACATTTTTAATAAGTAAATATCATTTTTATAGATCTGTAATATTTTTTGTGTATTTTTAACAACTACATATATTTTAAATTATTTGTTTTCTTATATATGAACCAAATATTATATTTAGAACTTAAAAAATTTATTTATTTGAGAGAGAGAGAAGCAGATAAAGAGAGAATGGGCACACCAGAGCCTCTAGCCACTGCAAACAAACTCCAGATGCATGTACCACCTTGTGCATCTGGCTTATGTGGGTACTGGAGAATTGAACCTGAGTCCTCAGGCTTCACAGGCAAGTGACTTAACCACTAAGCAACTCTCTAGCCCTGTATCAAGCACTTTAATTATAGGAGCAATTTTATAAATTTTATTTCTATTTTATACATGATGAAGCTGAGAAGCAGAGTACACAGTAGTGCCATGGACTGCTGGTAATCTGCTGGATTTGACACTGGGGGCTCTCCTTATCTCTCTCTCTTTTTTTTTTATTGACAACTTCTATACTTACAGACAAAAAAAAACCCCATGATATTTCCCTCCCTTTTTCCCATTCCCCTTCAGAACTCCATTCTCTGTCATATCCCCTCCCTCTCTCCATTAGTCTCTCTTTTAATTTGATGCCATCATCTTTTCTATTATGAGGGTCTTGTGAAGGTATTACTAGGCACTGCAAGGTCATGGATGTTGAGGCCAATTTCTGTCTGGGCAGTTGCATTGTAAGGAGTCGTACCCTTCCTTTGGCTCTTACATTCTTTCCGCCCCTTCTTCCACAATAGACCCTGAGCCTTGGAGGGTGTGACAGATGTTTCAGTGCTGGACACACCTCCGTCCCTTCTTCTCAGCACTCTGTTGCCTTTTGGGTCATCCCAGTAGTCATTGCCATCTGAAAAGAGAAGCTTCTCTAACCAGAAGTGAGAGTAGCATTAATATGTGAATATGGACATTAAGTGTAGTGCTTTCAGGGCAGCTTGGTGGGAATAATATATACATTTAGCCAGACAAGAGCAGGCTTTATACCCCTAAGGCTCATGACCTCACCTGTCATAGACTTTTGATTAGTTTTTTCAGTACCAGGCATGCATTCCCTCCGATAGAGAGGGCCTTCAGACCAATTATGGAGCAGTTGGTTTCCCCAAGAGCAGACATGCCACTATTGCACCTGTTGAGTCATTGGGCTTGTCTGGCCAAACTGGGGGTTTCCAGTGTCCACTGTTTTCACTGCTGATGACTTCTGTTTCCCATATGGCTGCATGCAGTGGAGGTTTTTCCAGCTTTCAGTTGGCTGGTCTACAGAGAGAAGGTTTTCTGCTCAGCACCAGCTTGCTTTCTCAGTGACCTTGCCTCTCAGGCAAGAGATGTCTTCAGCAATAGGGTCTTACCATTTGTTTCAATGGAAACCAAGGGTCTTGGCAATAGCCTTTAATGTTTTGGAGGCTACCAAGACCTCCTTGGCCAACAACTCACTGGAAGGTATCCCATCCCAGGCACTGAAAATTTTCTATTAACAGTCTATAGCTTCTGGATGTGCTATTATTCAAAAAAAGTAGGTTTATATAAGTCTTATTCAGACTATCTTGAGTTTTGATTGACCCTCCCCCTGCCCTTCTTCTGTGCATTCTCTTCCCATGTCCTTGCTTAGGCCTTTCCCCTCCCTGTAATCTGTTCTTCAACTTACATATGTGCAATACCACTCACTCAAGTCCTTCCCTCTCCTCCCTCCTTTATAGCCTTTTACCACCTTACTGGCTTCCAGTATCAATTTTTAAAATTAATTATTATTTTTTCATTGACAACTTCTATACTTACAAACAAAAACACATGATATTTCCCTCCCCTCCCCCATTCCCCTTTAGAACTCCAATCTCCATCATAACCCCTCCCTCTCTCCATTACTCTCTCTTTTAATTTGATGTTACCATCTTTTTCTTCTATTTTGAGGGTCTTGTGAAGGTATTGCTAGGCATTGCAAGGTCATGGATATCGAGGCCAATTTCTGTCTGGGCGGTTGCATTGTAAGAATTCATACCCTTCCTTTGGCTCTTCCATTCTATCCACCCCCTCTTCTGCAAGATGCTAGCTTCATAAAAGGAGTTGGGGAGGATTACCTGATCTATGATTATGTGAAACAGTTTGAAAAAAATTGGTTTCAGTTCTTCTAAGAAGGTTTGATAGAATTCAGCTGAGAAACCATCCTGTCCTGGCCTTTTCCTTTTGGGGAGGTTTTTGATTACCCTTTCAACTTCCATGGATGTGATAGGAAATTTAATCAAATTAAATTTCCTAAATTAAATTTTAATTTAGGAAATTAATCTTCTCTGAGTTCAGTTTTGGTAGGTGGTATGTTCTAGGAATTCATCCATTTCTTCCAGATTATTTAATTTTGTGGAATAGAGGTTTTGCAAGTATGCCCTGATGATTCTTCCAATTTCATTGATGTCTGTTGGGATCTCTCCTTTTTTATTTCTGATTTTGTTAATTTAAGACTTACTTTTTTTTCTTGATAAATTTGGCCAGAGATTTGTCAATCTTGTTTACTTTTTCAACAAACCAGCTCTTCATTTCATCGATTTTTAAGAGTTATTTTCTTAGTTTCCAATTCATTAATTTTTGCTCTATTCTTGATTATTTCTTGCCATCTGGAGGTGTTTGTGATGGATTCTTCTTGTTTTTCCAATGCCTTTAGGTGGACAGTCAGTTTACTGATTTGGGAATCTCTCTGTCTTTGTAATGAAGGCATTTAGAGCTATGAATTTTCTGCTTATGACTGTCTTCATTGTGTTCCATAAGTTTTGGTAGGTTGTGTTTTAATTACCATTCAATCCTATGAATTTTACAATTTATTTTTTGATTTCTTCCATGACCCATTCATTGTTTAAAAGTGTGTTGTTTAGTCTCCAGGAGCTGGTGGAGTTCTTCATGTGTCTCTTGTTCTTAATTTCTAGCTTTAAAGTATTGTGATCTGACATGATGCAGGAAGTTACTTCAATTTTCCCGAGTTTATGAAGGCATGCTTTATGGACTAATATATGGTCAATTTTGGAGAAGGTTCCATTGGCTTCTGAGAAGAATGTGTATTCTGTAGAGCTGGGGTTGAAAGTTCTGTAGATGTCTGTTAGGTCTAGTTGATCTATGATGTTGTTGAGCTCTATTATTTCCCTGTTGAATTTCTGCTTGGATGATCTGTCTATTGATGATGGTGGAGTATTGAGGACTCTGACAATGATGGTGTTGGAGTTTATTTCTGTTTTATTGTTGAGTAGATTTTGTTTTATAAACTGTGGTGTACCTACGTTTGGTGCATATATATTTAAGATTGTGATGTACTCATGTTGGATCATTCTCTTGATGCATAGGAAGTGGCCTTCTTTGTCCTTTTTGATTACTTTTGGTTTGCAGTCTATTTTATCAGATATTAATATAGCAACACCCACTTTTTTTATTTACATTTGCTTGGCATATCATTTTCCAACCTTTCACCCCGAGGAGATGTCTATCTTTAGTGGTGAGGTGGGTTTCTTGAAGACAGCAAAAAGAAGTATCTAGTTTTTTTGATCCTTCCTGATAACCTGTGTCTGTTGATGGGTGAGATAAGACTATTCATATTTAAGGTTATTACTGTGAGGTTTGAATTTATCCCTGCCATGATGAGGTATTTTATGGGGTCTGGTGCTTTCTTGTGTTTTGTATTATTTTGAGCCTCATCTATTTTGGTTATTGTGATCTTCTTTTTGGCTCTTGTGATTGGTTGTTTGACTGTTCTATGTGGAGTATTCCCTCAAATATTCTCTGTAGGTTTGGCTTTTTGTTCATATAATCATAGAGTTGACTTTTTCATGGAAAGTTTTTCTTTCACCATCTACTATGAGCGATACTTTTGCTGGGTAAAGTAGTTTGGGTTGAAAGCCATAGTTTTTCAGGCTTTGAAGTGTTCCATTCCAGGCCCTTTTGGCTTTTAGGATTTCCATTGAGAAACCTGATGTAATTCTGATGGGATTGCCTTTGCATGTTGTGATTACTTCTCTCTTGCTGCTTTTAACTTTCTTTGTTTTACTTGTTAAGAGTTTAATGTGTCTTGGAGAGTTTCTTCTTTGGTCCTGTCTGTTAGGTATTCTCTGGGCTCTTGTATTTGGATGGGCCTCTCTTTTGAGAGATTTGGAAAATTTTCTTCAATAATTTTGTTGAATATGTTCTCCATGCCTCTGGCCTGGATTTCCTCTCCTTCTGGTATACCCATATGATGGATGTTTGGTCGTCTTACAGTTTCCTTGTATTCTGTTCACTTGATTTTTTGAATTTAGCAAAGTTTTTGGCTTCCCAATCAATTTATTCTGTCTTATCTTCCAGGTAAGAGGTTATGTCTTCCACATGAGTAACTCTGTTGGCGAGTGGTTCTAGAGGGGTTTTTGTAATTTCTATTTGAGTTTTGTTTTCTGTTGCTTTGCATTGTGTCCATCTCTTTTTGAGGTACAATTTCCATTCAAGTTCTGATTTTCTTGATGCTTCCTCTAGATCATTCTTGCATTTGATCAAGTCTTAATTAAGGTTATTCTAATGGTTGTTGAGGTCTTCCATTTATTGACTTACCTTCATTTTATTTATGTCTCTTTGGATGGTTCTAAAGCTTTCTTCAATCAGGTCAAAAGCTGATTGCTCTAGGAGATGATTCTGTTCAATTTCATTGATACGATTGTTGGTTCTTTGATAGTTTGCTTCAAGTTCAGTGATTGGTGTTTTTAAATATTTTATTTATTTGACAGAGAGAGAGAGAGAGAGAGAGAGAGAGAGAATGGGCATGCTAGGGCCTCCAGCCACTGCAAACGAACTCCAGATGCATGCACCACCTTGTGCATCTGGTTTACGTGGGTTCTGGAGAATCAAACTGGGATCCTTTGGCTTTGCAGGCAAACGAATTACTCACTAAGCCATCTCTCCAGCCCCAGTGATTGTTTTTTTTTTTTTTTTTTTTTTTAAATCAGGGTCTCATTAGTTGTGTTTTCATTTTGGGAATGAATTTCTGTTGATTTCTGTGATTTCACTGGAGGCTTCCACAGTAGGACTAGGCATCCTTGGTGGAGATCTTTCAATTTTCTGACTTTTGTTTGCCTTTTTGCATTGTTGCCTACTCATTTTAGGAAGACTATTTTATTGAGGAGGAAGCAAGTTTTTTGTCTTTTTTCCCATTCACCCTCTGACTCAGGTGAACAGGGATATTGGTACCTAGTGGCCACTTAGGATACCAGAGCAAAGGGCCTGATTCCACAGCTCACACAGGGACCAGACCTCTTCAAGCAAGGCACAATGGGACTTACCAGGACCAGGGTACTGGGAGGAGCAAAGGAACAGGTATCTGGCCTACTTCATGCAGAGCCCTCCAGCACACAGACCAGAGCAGCCAACTCAAACCCAGGAAGTGGGAGGAGCCTGGAGATGGGTCTGCCAGCCCACACACTGTCCATGCAAGGAATTCAGACACAGTATGTGGGAGGAGCTTGTAAGTGGTTCTGGCCTACTCACTCCAAACTGCCATGCCCACCCACAAACTGTCTATGCAAGAAACTCAGACCCAGGACATGGGAGGAACCTGGAAATGGGTCTGACCTGCTCACTCCAGACCACCAAGTCTGCCCACACACTGTCCATGCAAGGAACTCATTCCAGGGAAGTGGGTGGAGTCTGAAGATGGGTCTGGCCTACTCACTCCCATCCTTATGATTTTCTGAATTTCTTTGGTACCTGTTGTCATAGTGCCTTTTTCATCTCTAATTTTATTAATTTGTGTCTCTTTTCTCTTTCTTTTTGTCAGATTTGCTAAACATTTATCAATCTTGTTTATCTCTTCAAAGAACCAACTTTTTGTTTTATTGATTCTTTGTATTTTTTTGGTTTTTATCTCATTAATTTCCACCCTAATCTTTATTATTTCTTCTTGTTTATGGATTTTTCATTTGCCTTGTTCTTTTTCCAAGGCCTTAACATGAAGCATTAAGTTGCTTACTTGCAACCTTCCTAATTTCTTTTTTTTATTGACAACTTCTATACTTAAAGACAATAAACCATGATATTTCCCTCCCACACCCTCCCCCATTCCCCTTCAGAACTTTTCCCTTGAGAAACAGATGGTAAGACCCTATTGCTAAAGACATCTCTTGCCTGAATGGCAAGGTCACTGAGAAAGCAAGGTGGTGCTGAGCAGAAAACCTTCTCCCTGTAGACCTGCCAACTGAAAGCTGGAAAAACCTGCACTGCATGCAGAGTATGGGAGATAAAAATCATCAGCAGTGAAAACAGTGGACACTGGAAACCTCTAGTTTGGCCAGACAGGCCCAATGACCAAACAGGTGCATTAGTGGCATGTCTGTTCTGGGGGAAACCAACTGCTCCCTAATTGGTCTGAAGGTCCACTCTATGGGAGGGAATACATGCCTGGTACTGAAAAAAACTAATCAAACGTCTATGGCAGGAGAGGTCATGAGCCTTAGGGATGTAAAGCCTGATCTTGTCTGGCTAAATGTATATATTATTCCCACCAAACTGTCCTGAAAGCACTCCACTTAATGTTCATATTCACATATTAATGCTACTCTCACTTCTGGTAAGAGAAGCTTCTCTTTTCAGATGGTGATGACCACTGGGATGACCCAAAAGTCAACATAGTGCTGAGAAGAAGGGATGGAGGAGTGCCCAGAACTGAAACATCTCTGTCACACCCTCCAAGGCTTAGGTCCTTGCAGAAGAGGGGGTGGAAAGAATGTAAGAGTCAAAGAAAGGATATGACTCCTTACAATGCAACTGTCCAGACAGAAATTGGCCTTGATATCTATGACCTTGCAGTGCCTAGCAAGACCTTCAGAAGACCCTCATAAGAGGAGAAAAAGATGATGGCATCAAATTAAAGGAGAGGCTAATGGAGAGAGGGAGGGGATATGATGGAGAGTGGAGTTCTAGTTTCTTTTTTTAATTTTATTTTTGGAGAGGGACACAGAGAGAGAGGGAGAGGGAAACAGAGAATGGGCACGCCAGCGGTCTCTCAGCTGCTGTGAATGAAATCCAGATGCCTGCGCCCCCTTGTGGTCAAGTGTGGCATTGCGCCCTGTGTCACTTTGCATCTGGCTAAACGTGGCACCTGGAGATTGGAACCGGGTTCTTAGGCTTAGCAGGCAGGCACCTTAACTGCTAAGCCATCTCTCCAGCCCTAATTTCTTAATATAGGCCCTTAAAGCTATAAATTTCCCTCTTAGGTCTGCCTTCATTGTGTCCCAAATTTTTGGTATATTGTGTTCTCATATCATTTGAGTCTATGAATTTTTTGATTTCCTTCTTGATTTCTTCATTGACCCATTCATCATTTAGTAGTGTATTGTTTAGTTTCCATGATTTTGTGTATGCTCTATAGGTTTTCTTGCTGTTGATGTATAGTTTAATCCCATTGTGATCAGATAGAGTATAAGGAACCATTTTAATTTTCCCATATTTGTTAAGGTTTGCTTTGTTTCCTAATATATGGTTTATTTTAGAGAATACTCCATGTGATGCTGCAAAGAATTTGGATTCTGCAGCATTTGGATGAAACATTCTGTAGATATATGTTAGGTCCATTTGTTCTATAACCTCATTTAATCCAGATGTTTCTCTGTTTACTTTTTTCTGGGATGACCTGTCAATTGATAATTGTGGAGTATTGAATTAACCCACTACAATTGTGTTTGGTGTTATCTGTGACCTTAATTCTAATAGTGTCTGTTTGATGAAATTGGGAGCCCACATGCTAGTTGCATATATGTTTAGAATTGTAATGTCTTCCCGTTAGAGTGTTCCTTTAATCAATATAAGGTGACTTTCTTTATCTTTCCTAACTAATGTTGGTTTGACATCTACCCTGTTGGATATTAGTATAGATACATGTGCTTGTTTTATAGGCCCATTTGCTTGAAATACTATTTTCCATACTTTCACCCTTAGATAATGTCCATCTTTTATGGATGGTTAGTTTCTTGGAGGCAACAAATAGAAGGATCCTGCCTTTTAACCCAGTCTGCAAACCTGTATCTTTTTGTTGGGGCATTGAGGCCATTGATATTAAGAGTTATTATTGAGAGGTGTCTATTTATTCCTGCCATTCTTCTTGTTTTGTAGTTTTTCCAGTTTTTCCCTTTCTCTCTTGTATTAAGTATTATTTGAGTATGGTTTATTTTTCCTGGTTCCTTATATGTTTTTCTTTCTCTTCCACATGGAGGAGCTGTCAAGTATTTTCTGTAGAGCTGGTTTAGTGTTCATATATTCCTTTCACCTGTTTTTGTTGTGGAGTGTCTTTATTTCTTTGTCAGTTTGTATGGATAGCTTTGCTGCATAATTTTGGTTGATAGTTCTTATCTTTTAGAACTTGGAATACACCATTCCAAGCCCTTCTGGCTTTTAAAATCTGCTGTAATCTTGATGGGCCTGCCTATGTATGCACCTTGATTTTTTTTTTTTTTTTTTGAGGTAGGGTCTCACTCTAGCTCAGGCTGACCTGGAATTAACTATATACTCTCAGGGTGGCATCAAACTTTCAGTGACCCTCCTACCTCTGTCTCCAAAGTGCTGGGATTAAAGGCATGTGCCACCATGCCCAGCCAACTTGATTTTTCTAACTGCTTTAATATATTTTCTTTGGTTTATGTGTTTTGTAGTTTAATTATAATATTACAGAGAGGTTCTTTCCTGACTTTGTCTGTTTGATGTTCTAAAGGTTTCCTGTGTCTGTATTGGCCTCACTTTATCTATTTGAGGGAAATTTACTTGTATGATTTTGTTGAAAATACCTGCAAAGCCTTTGGAGTGAAATTTGACTTCTTCTACCATGCCCTGAATTCTTATGTTTGATCTCTTCATAGTATCCTGAATGTCTTGAAATTCTCATTGATGCCTTCCTATTAGTTTGTCTTTCTCTTCATTGGACTGTATTATATCTGCCACCTGGTCTTCTAATTTAGATACTCTGTCCTTTTCTTCATCCATTATATTGGTGAGATTTTCTACAGATTTTTCTAATTTTCTATTTGACTTTCTCTGTTTTTCATTTCTAGCATTTCTGATTGGTATTTTTTTTCATAATTTTTATTTCCTTACTCATGTCTTGTAGTGACCTCCTTATTTCATTAATTTCCTGTTTAAGGTGCCAGGTTTAGCTCTTCAAGGGAAACAGCAGAAGTGACCCTAGGTGTTGACTTTGCCTTACTATTCAAGTATTCTAGCATACTGGGCAGAGCAAATTACTGGCAAATTATAAAAGTCAACTGACCAATATACACATTCAATCAAAACCAGAACAGAATATTTATGCAAGAGTGGTGAATAAAACAAACAGATAATGAATTAAAGCCAAAGTCCTTAAGGGTGTGTGTTGCCCCACATCCTTAATCCTGTCAACAGAGAGGTTGAGATTTCTGGTCTGAAATGGGGCCCAGGTCAGCTTGGGGCTGAGTCAGACCTTGCCACCAATAATGAAAGAAGAAAAAGACAAAGGTTTTATAAATCAGGGAACACCAAAACGCAGCAATAGTTAACACCAAAATACAGCTTATTTGACAATGGTAATGCCAACCAAGAATATATCAATCAAATGTAACACATAACCTTCCTTGACATGGAAAGAGAGATTAGCACTTCCAGTGCAGGCCTATGTACCTGGCTTTGTGTAAGTAGACCCTGTTGCCTTTTAGGATGTCTTCCAATCTCACCAATGCTGAGTGCCCACCTCGATCCCTATTTAGCTATGGATTCTATTAGGCTGCTTGGGTGACTGAATCTGATGTTGTGATCAGCTGTGCTGGTTGTCATGTGGCCGGAGGGTGGGGTGAATGACTTCTGTGGTTAGCAGCACTGGTGATTGTGGGATAGGTGTCTGCGCAGGATGACTGGAGATGTACTGGAGCTGTTCAGCTGGTCCTGTTTATGTTTTCCTTCAGCAGCTACTCAGCTTCAGGTTTCTTCAGGTTTCTTGACTTTGTGAGGAGGCTGATGTGAATGGAAAATCCCTTCACCTGGTTTTTGCTCTTGCAGCTTTGTGCTGGCTAGGCAGGCAGGCAGGAAGGAGGCATTCTCACTGGGGCTGCCAGGGTGTTGATGGGATATTGGCTGCTTTTCTTCTTTCTAGAAGATCTGAGTCACTCCTGCTTCTCTGTTGTGGTTGATAATAATTTATATACCTTCACTTTTTAGTAGAAGAGTGTATTTTGTCCTTTTTTTTTTTTTTTTTTTTTTGGTTTTTCAAGGTAGGGTCTCACTCTGGCCCAGGCTGACTGGAATTAACTATGCATTCTCAGGGTGGCCTTGAACTCATGGCGATCCTCCTACCTCTGCCTCCCAAGTGCTGGGATTAAAGGCGTGTACCACCACGTCCAGCTTCTGTACTTTGTTTTGATACTGATTTCTTTAACCATCAAGCCTTCTTCCTAGCCTTTGAAGTTGATTTCTAGCTTTATTTTGAGGTCAGACAGAATTCAAGAAGTTATTTAGTTTTTTAAAAAAATTTTTTTAAGACTTTCTTTGTGTTCTAATATGTAATCCCAATATTTAAGATCAAGTTCCATGGGCTGCTAAGAGGAATGTGTATTCTGTCCTATTTGGGTAGAATGTTTTGTAACTGTCTGTTCGATCCATTTGTGATGTTATTTAACTCCAGTATTTCTCCCTCTCTCTCTTTCTCTGTGTATTATGGTAGATGTGTGAGTGTTTACATGGGATATATAGTTTCAAACTCAGGTGATTTCAGGCTCTGTCAAGCCCCCATTCTTGTTGCAGTTTGAGCTGTTTCTGTAGAGTCTGGGAGTCTATACAGTCTATTTTCCTATGGACTATGGAAGGATGGGAGGGTATTGTGTGCATTGGAAGTCTCTTAAGTTCAGATTTCCAAACCCCTCATCTGGTGCTTGCCTCTGCTCTCCTGGGGACCTTTTAACTTTTGTATTGCATTTTTTGTAGAACTAGGCACTGGAATCCCAGGCAGGTTTTGATGTTGCAGAGAGTTTGGAGCTGTGCTCAGGAACAGAGTCTTTTTGTTCTTATTTTGTGTTCATAAGCTGCCCCCAAATCCATTTTATTTTATTTTGTGTTTTATTGTGTGTGTGTGTGTGTGTGTGTGTGTGTGTGTGTGTGTGTGGTATTCATGTGTATGCATGCAGATATATGAGCCCTTATATACATGCTGTGAGGCCAATGGAGGACTTCAGGTGTCCTCTATCTCTTTTACATCTTCCCTGTACCTAGAGCTCCCATTTTTTTGGGTAAAAATAAGTGGCCAATGGGTGCTTAGCCTTACAAAGGACATATACATGCACCAATACCCAGGGCTCAGAGAGCATCATGGAAGATGGGACAGATAAGGCCTGGAGAATAGGGAGGGATGTGATGGAATTCTTGCATCTGCACATGATGAGGCCATTGCACTCATGAACTTGCAGCAGCTATGTTTACTGCACATGACCTGCACCCGATGGGGACAGTCAACACTGTGTTGTACATAAAGGAGGAACTTGAAAGGTCAATTCCCTTCTTAATGCACTAAAGACAGTTAATGTTTGCTTGGGAAGGGGTGGTCAATTTCTTCCGTGGCATAGCTCCTGATGAATGATGAGAAGAAGGAATACAGTGATACTAAGGGGATAAGAGAGGGTAATGTGATATATATATACACACACACACACACATACATACACACACACACACACACATATATATGATCAAAATGTAACATACACACATATGTATATATGAAAATGTCAAAAACAAATAAATAATAAAAATATATTTTAAAAGTAGGGGAAATGCTTCATCAGATAGGTGTAAGTAATGACTTTCTGAATAGAACCCTAGTTGCTCAGGAAGTAAGACCACGAATTAACCATTAGGAATTCATGAAATTAAAAAGCTTTTGTGGTGAATGTGACCCTAAGTGCCTGTGGCATGGAGGAGAATATGGAGAAGAACAAGGCTACATTAATACATCAAGAAGACAGAGCTGACTGTCTACCAGGCGATGGGTCACCTCCTCCTCATCTGTCCTAGAAGTCATTACAGGGGAAGCTGCAACAAGAATACTGCTCTCATGGCTAGCCAAAACTTTGTTGAGATTCTAAATGCAGTTGGATCATGTAGTAGGCTCATGTATTTGTGATTAAGTCTCATACTTAATCTTCAGCTGATGCAGCCTTTAAGAGGTGGAATGTTGCTGGACGAGGTGTGTCACTGGGGATGGGATTTGGGATTTTATAATCTAGCCTTATTAATGACTGCTAACTAGCTCATTCTTATGGTTTCTATCCTATTGATGTGATACCTGGATTTATGTTTATGCCTTCCTTTTCATGATGAAATTTCCCTTCAAAGCTGTAAGCCTGAAATAAACCTATTCCTTTTTATAAGCTGTTTCTGGTCAAATGTTTTGTCCCAATGCCAAGAAGGTAACTTCTATAGAAAATTGGTACCCATGCGGGGGTTGTTGCTGAAATAAGCCTGACCATGTGTTTTTTGTCTTTTGGTAAGCTTTGCAGGAGGAATATGGAAAGGCTTGGAATTTGGGCTAGAGAAACCTTGCAATGTTGCAAGCAAAGCTTGATGGACCATTCTGGTGAAAGCATGAAAGACCTAAGTACACAGAAAGGTGTGGTCTATGGAGGCTCAGCTTATTAAGTTTCAGAGGGGAATGAAGACTTTGTCAGAGGTAATTTGTGTGATAGTCTGGCAAAGAGACTGGCTGCATTCTACCCATGTACTGAGAACTTGAGCCAAGTTGAATGTAAAAGACATGAACTTGTGTTTTGGGAGGAGGAAAAATACAGAGTAGAAGGACATGAAAGATATAAAGTTTGACACAGAAGGGAACATGATTCTAGGCTCAGAGATTACAGCCACTTCAACTACAATTATCCACAATCCCCATGGGGATAACTGGCATCCCCAAAGAGGAGGGTCCCTTCGGAGGGGGGAGGACAGGGAGGAGATTAAGGATGGTACCAACATGTGCTGTTTACACCCTGAGTATGTACATAACTAATAAAAAAATTATCACCATTGAGGATGGGTCAGCTACCTTGAATAGGGACAATATGAAAGATGCCCTGAGGGGAAGACCTAAGCCATGCAAGGTAGGAAGAATGCTGAGAGGATGGGGCCTAAAGGAAAAATGCTGAGGGGGTTTTCTGTTCCTTAAATCCAGGTTTATTCCTCTTGGATTGACAAATTTGGCAGTGTGGCCCACCTGGCACCAGTTTTGACAAATGCAGGAAACAGAGGGTCATTAGATTACAAAATGATTCTGGAGATGGCTTTCTGTCTTGCATTGGTCTAATTTTTCCTTGCTGTGTCCCCATTCCTCCCTTTTAGAGGGAATGTTGACTCTATGCCATTGTATTTTGGAAGTGTATGGGACTGAATGAGTTTTTACATCATGTCATGATCATGAGTATAAGGGTCAAGGACAAAATATGGTAATTTGAATGCAGAGTGACATGGTCTCATATGTTTGTGATTAAGTCTCATAATTTAATCCTTAGCTGGGGGAGCTTATAGGAGGTAGAACCTTGCTGAAAGAGGTGTGAAAGAGGTGTGTCACTAGCAGAGGTTTGGGATTTTATAATCCAGCCCCATCTCTTAGTGCCAGCTAGCTCACCCTCATAGCATTCTCCCATCTGATGTAACAAGATGTGATACCCAGCTTTATTCTCATGCCATATGTTGCAGTTAGCTTTGCATTGCTAGCAGAAAGCACCCAACAAAGAGCAGCTTGTGGGAGAAAAGGGTTTATTTTGGATTACAGACTTGAGGGGAAGCTCCATGATGACAGGGGAAAATGATGGCAAGAGCAGAGGCTGGGCATCACATCATGGCCAACATCAAGTGGACAACAGCAACAGAAGAGTGTGCCAAACATTGACAAGGGGAAGCTGGCTTTAATACCCATAAGCCCACTCCCCAAAATACATCACCTCCAAGAAGCTCCAATTCCCAAATTTCCATCAGCTGAGGACTTAGCATTCAGAAGACATAAGTTTATGAGGGACACCTGAATGATAGCACTATACCATACCTTCCTCACACGATGAAACTTCCCCTCAAAACTGTAAGCTGAAATGAACACTTTCCTTTCATAAGCTGCTGCTTTCTGGCCAGGTGTTTTGTCTCAGCATTGAGAAGGTAACTGCTACCGATCATGATTCTGTGTTAATTTATAGAAATCTATAATTTTATAATATTATGCATTTTCAAAACTATAGTTATTTTTTTCAATACAGAGGATTGAACCTAAAGCCTTGAACGTACTGGGGAAGTGCTTGCTTAGAGAACTATATTCTTAAGCCTCTTTTCACATTTTAAATTTTGGAACAAGGTGTCGCCAAGTTGCCCAGGCTGGCTATGAATTCATTCTGTAGCCTACTTAGGTATCCTTGAACTTGTGATCCTCCTGCTTCATCCTCCTAAGTAGCTGGGATTATAGACTTGCAACACCAGGCCACAGCTCAAGAATATAGCTTTTAAAAGTATTCAGTAAGTTCTTATGTCCTTATCACATTTTTATAGTTTACTTATTATATATTTATTATTATTATTATTATTTTAGAGAGAGTGAGTGAGAAAGACAGAGAGAGGAGAGATAGAGAATTGTCATGCCAGGGCCTCACACTGCAATTGTGCTTGCCTCACCTTTGTGCATCTGGGTAATGTGGGTTCTAGAGAGTAGAACATGGATCCTTAGGCTTGCAGGAAGCACCTTAACTGCTAAACCACCTTTCTAGCCCTAGTTATTATATTTAAAAAATAATTATATTTATTTACTTGCCAGGAGGTAGAGAGAGAGAGGAGAGAGAGAGAGAGTGTGTGTGTGTTTGGGGGGGCATGTCGCATGTCATGTTTTAGTGCCACTACAAATGAAGTCCAGATGCATGGGCTTCTTGATGCATTTGGCTTTACATGGGTACTGGGGCATTGAACCCATGCCTTCAGGATTTGCAAGCAAGTGCCTTTAACAACTCTGCAATCTCTCCAGTTCTGTTATTATATATATATGTGTATATGTATGTATAGATATATATTAGATATATATTTATAATATACATATTTATTTATTTTTGGTTTTTTTTGAGGTAGGGTCTTGCTCTAGCCCAGGCTGACCTAGAATTCACTATGTAGTCTCAGAGTGGCCTCAAACTCATGGCAATTCTCCTACCTCTGCCTCTCAAGTGGTGGGATTAAAGGTGTATGCCACCATGCCTCACATACACACACACACACACATACACACACATACATATATATTTTTAATTATTTTTATTTTTATTTATTTATTTGAAAGAAAGAAGGGGGGGGGAGAGAGAGAATGAGCATTCCAGGGCCTCCAGCCACTGCAAATGAACTCCAGATGTATGTGCCATCTTGTGTATCTGGCTTACGTGGGTTCTGGGTAATTGAACCTGGGTCCTTTGCCTTTCAAGGCAAGCACCTTAAGTGCTAAGCCATCCATTCAGCCCTGTTTTTATATTTTTTTATTTAAACATCTAAGTGGATCTTAACATTGTGAAAACAATCTATAAGTTTTTGTAAGGTTTTCTTATATCCTCAATAGTACTAAACCATCTCACTTGCTATTGTGCTTTTTGGTAAGACTTGGGTTGGTATTCTAGATGTTCTCTTACTTTACCTTCAAATGATGGCAATTTATCTTCTTTGGGAGATATGTATTTTACAATTTTTGGAGGCAAACTCTTTTCCTAGTATGCTCATGATGAAAAATTTGCAGGAGAGGCAATTTAATTTTATATTTCTATACCAGAGATATTTGAAAAATTTTGCTGTCCTTTCTGCATTTTATATCACCATATACCAACAATAATTTCATCAATTATATCTAACATTTTTATTGGGCTGTTATTAAAATTGATAACTTACATTTGACCAAACGTAATTTTCTCCTTTTGATTCAAAAGCTGGAAACGCAATGCATACTATAAATATACCAATTAGAGCCACGAAGAAACTCATGATATTCATTATGATTGCTAACGTAAGCTGCAATAAACATAAAAAGAAAACTAGTCATGGATAGAAAAACCAGATTCTAATGCAGCAATCAGTCTGTCATCTGATGAGAACCATTCAAGTTGAAGGTTATTAACTTGTTTTGCTTTTCAGTTAAAAATAGTTTTATGGAGCCAGGCATGGTAGCGCCTGCATTTAATCCCAGTACTTGGGAGGCAGAGGTAGGAGGATCACCATGAGTTCAAGGCTACCATGAGACTACATAGGGAATTCCAGGTCAGCCTGGGCTAAAGTGAGACCCTACCTCAAAAAACAAAAAACAAACAAACAAAAACAAAAAGATAGTTTTATGTATTTGTTTTTTTCTCTTCCTTTCTTTTCTCTCCCCCCCCCCTGTTTTTTTTTTTTTTTGAGATAGGGTCTTGCTTTAGCCATGTGTGACCTAGAACTCACTATGTAGTTTCAGGCTGGCCTCGAACATTCAGCCATCCTCCTACTTCTGCCTTCACAGTGCTGGGATTAAAGGTGTGTACCATCACGGCCCCAGCTGGGTAGGGATCTTCTATCTATTGTCCCATAAAATCCATTAATACTAGTCCTTTTCCATGGATATTTGAGACAAAAACATCTATTAAACTGACTGAATAAACCTCCTCCCAGATAGCATTTTAATTTTTTGGGTTGCTTTAAATTTTCCAACATACCTTACGTGTTGTAGCAGAACCCTGGATTATAGTGCAAGATCCTGAATTGATGAACTGTAGGTAGAAACAAACCTTTATAAATGCCCAGCCTTGTGATAACTCTTTCAATAGGTTCTTTTCCTAATGCCAGTGGCATGCCTGACACCAAAAGCATCACTGAATTCTCTGAAGATGGTAATTTAAAATGAAAATCTTATTTCAATTCTAAGAAATTCTCTCAGAAATGGTTCCATTATTTCTCTGGTATAGAGACACAGGTACATTTAAAAAAATCGTTGATCATTCATGAGATCTTTGTAGAGCTGAAGGAACTTAGAGATTTCTCTGTGGTTTTATGAGAGACAAGTGGTAGGCATTTAACTTGCTTTGATTATCACTTAATGAGCCAATGGAAATAAAATGTTGGGCTGGAGAGATGGCTTAGAGGTTAAGGCATTTGCCTACAAACCCTAAGGATCCAGGTTCAATTACTTAGTACCCACATAAAATCAAATGCACTAAGTGGCACATATATTTGGAGTTCATTTGCAGTGGCTAGAGGTCCTGGCATGCATATTCTCTCTCTCTCTGTGTCTCTTTGCTTTCAAATAAAGAAACAAAATTATATATATATAAAAGGGCTGGAGAGACTGCTTAGTGGTTAAGATGCTTGCCTGTGAAGGCTAATGACCCAGGTTTGATTCTCCAGGTCCCATGTAAGCCCGATGCACAAGGTAGTGTGTGCATCTGGAATTTGTTTTCAGTGGCTAGAGACCCTGGTGCACCCATTCTTTCCCTCTCTCTCTTCCTCTCTGCCTCCTCCTCGCTCTCTTTTTCTCTTTCTCTCATAAATGAATTTTAAAAATCTTAAAAAAAAATAGTATGGTGGCCATCACTTGTAAAACTGCTCCCCCCCATGATATTACAGAATAAAAGTCATCAGTGGAAAACAGTTTCAGAAACTATTTGAGTTGCATATTTACAGATTGGCAGTACTTGAAGGGGTGGTTGTTTCTGATCTGTCTAGAATTTATTTTTCTTCATCTTATGCCTGCCTGCTGGGCTCACACAAGAAGACTCAAATACCCCAAGGTATGTGTGGTGGTTTGATTCAGGTGTCCCCCATAAACTTCAAGTGTTCTGAATGCTAGGTTCCCAGCTGATGGCAACTTGGGAATTAACACCTCCTGGAGGCAGAGTATTGTTGGGGGCGGGCTTATGGGTATTATAGCCAGCTTCCCCTTGCCAGTGTTTGGCACACTCTCCTGTTGCTGTTGTCCACCTTATGTTGACCAGAGAGTGATGTCCACCCTCTGCTCATGCCATCGTTTTTCCTGCCATCATGGAGCTTCCCCCTCGAGCCTGTAAGCCAAAATAAACCTCTTTTTTCCCACAAGCTGCTCTTAGTCGGGTGATTTCTGCCAGCAATGCGAACCTGACTGCAACAGTAAAGTGGTACCGAGGAGTGGGATTGCTGCTAGACACCTGACTGTGTGGCTTTGGCCTTTTGGAAATGATTTTCAAGAGGAATGTGGAAGGATTTGAAATCTTGGCCTAAGACATGCCTTGCAGTGCTGTAAGTACAGCCTGATGGACTATTCTAGTCAGAGCTGAAAGATCTGAATGCAGTAAGAACTATGGACTGTGACTTTTGGCTTATGAGGGTGAGAAAGAGCTTTACTTGGACTGGGCTAGCAGTTTGTGTGAGAAGTTTGCTGTTATGCCCGTGTCCTAAGAAGATGTGCAGGGTTGCTTTGCGTAGAAATGAACTGGTGTGAGCAGAGGGATATGGCACAGAAAAAATGAAATCTTTGGGTGAACTCTGCCCATTCACCTGCAATTGAGAGATTACAACCTTTGAGATTGGGCCAGCTGACCTGCAGTGGGGCAACAGGAAGAATGCAGACTCTTTGAAGGAGCCTGAATGCTGAAGGAGTGTCCTGTTCTTCAAAGTCTGATTTATTCCCCCCTGGATTAACAAATTGGCACCCTACCTGATATTATGGAGTATAACAAATGCAGGAAAGAGAGGGTCATTGAGTTTTTAATGCGGTCTTGTTTTGGAAATGGCCATGGGCAGTGTGAAGCAGGTTTGCTGGACGCCTGCATGGGGATCCCATGGGGCCATGAGGATGGACCGTGGGTTGCAGTGGAGACCCAGTGGAGATGCCGGGACCATGAGATGGCTGCCAAGGAGAGCTGCCGGCCCTGGATGAAGTTTTCCAGGACTGTGAGTAGCCTAGCTGGAGGGGTGGAATTGGAACTCCAGAGACTTGTTGCTGGTCAGAATGATCAGACTTGGAGATTTGTCACTGACTAGTTGCTGGATTGGAATTACAGAGTTTGTCATTTGCCCTGGTTATTTTAAATCTTGTATTGGTTAAGCAGTTCTTTGCTTTGCCCAATGCCATCCTTTGCAGTGTGAATGTTTTATTCTGTGCCATTATGGGTACTCTCCGATTGCTGTTGTCCACCTTATGTTGACCAGAGAGTGATGTCCATCCTCTGCTCATGCCATCATTTTTCCTGCCATCATGGAACTTCCCCCTCAAGCCTGTAAGGCAAAATAAACCTCTTTTTTCCCACAAGCTGCTCTTAGTTGGGTGATTTCTGCCAGCAATGCGAACCTGACTGCAACAGTATGGTTGTTTGAATGTAAAATGTCCCCCATAGCCTCATGGGTACTTGGTCCTCAGCTGGTGGTAATTTGGGAAAGTTGTGGGGTCTTTGGGAGATGGAACCTTGATGGAGGAAATAGTTACTGGTGTGGGTGGTAAATATAGTTAAGTTCCCTTGCCAGCACGAGCTATCTTACTCTTGCTGCTTCCTCTCAGCTGATGTGACAAGTTATGACACCCTGGCTGTCTGCTCTACCATTCTTTCCCTTCCATGATGAAACTTCCTCTCAGAACTGTAAGTCGAAATAAACACTTTCCTTCCATAAGGTTGAGTGATAGAGGGGACACCTGATGCTCTCCTTTGGCCACTCCACATGCACACAGGGTGATACAACTGCATACACACACTTGCATACACTGCCCTATACACATGCACACCAACTCCACACATGCACATGCACACAAAAAAATCAATGTAAGGAGCCTCTGCTTCAATGATACAATCATATTCTGGACTTGAGGATTCTTCATCCCATTCTTTTGCAATTATCTTTTCATTACTGTTCCTCTCCATCACTTATCCACTTGTGTCCTTGAGATAAAGTCTCCTCACCGATGCGAGAGCTTTGACATTTACTGTGATCCCCTGTGACTCTCTGGCCTCTGTTTTTCACAGGATGGGGTTGCAGATATGTGAGGCCATGCCTAATTATTGATGTGGGCTCTGGGAAATGAACTCTGTGGTCTCAGTTTTGCCTTCCAGCCCTCATGCTTGTTCAGGAAGTGCTCTTAACTGCTGAACCATCTCTCCAGCCCGCTGACCTTGATTATTTAGAAATTTTTTTTCTGACATTTAACTGTGGTATATTCTGTAAAAGTTACTTTGGCTCTGAAGGCCGTGGTTTCCTCATTTAAAAAGTAGGGAATAATAAGTGCTATTTCCTTTGTTTGTGGCAATTAGGTGCTTCCTGATAGAAAATTAATATAATTTCTTTTGGGGAGAGGCATGTGTGTATGGTAGCTGCATATGTATGCAGAAACACACATCTATGGAGGACAGAGGAGAATGTCAAGTGTCCTGTATCATTCGCCTGAGGTATTTCTGTGAGATAGAGTCTCTCAGTGAACTTGGAACTGGCTGTTTTGTCAGTCCGACTGGCTGACCAGGAAGTTCCAGTGATCTTTTGTCTCCTCCAACCCCCATTCGTCACTGAGGTTATAGGCATGTAAGGCCATGCCATACTTATTACATGGGTTCTGGATGAATCTTTGGACCTCATGATTGTGCAGCAAGCACTCTTACCCACTGACCCATCTCCCAAGGCCTTCCCTGTCCTATCCTTCACTAAGTTTTTCCGTAAACTCCTTTTCTATATCTTGAGCTTAGAATTTTTTTTTAGATGTTTTGCAAAAGGAGATTCATTCATTGGATTATTTCAGGTAAAAGATTTTCTCTTTATTACATATAATCTTTTCCAGAAATTTCTCAGTGTTGTCTTCCTTTTGAGGCACTCCCTTTTGAGGCACTCTGGCTAGATATTGTGGTAATTTGAATGTGAAATGTTCCCCAGAACCTCATGGACTTGTGATCAAGCTTCATACTCAATCTTTAGCTGGTGGCAATTTAGGAGGTGGACCCTCATTGGGGGAGGTGTGTCACTGAAGGCAGACCTTCAGGCTTATTAGCCCAGTTTGGCGGTGCTAGCTTGCTTACTTAGATTACTTCCACTTAGATATGTGATAGCTTCATGCTTGTGCCTTGCTTTCCCCACCATGATGGAACTTCACCTAGAAAATGTAAATCTGAAATAAACTCTTTCCTCCCCTAAGCTGCTTCTGATTGAGAAGATACCTACAACAGATGCCCTCTGTAGAGGTGTTTCTCATTCTGAGCAATGATTATCAGGCCCCTTTTAGAGTGACATGACTGCAGTTATGTATCTCAGAGCCTTTTCACAAAGCATAGGGACTAAGGCTCACCTCAGTCTCCTCTCCTCTCCTCCCTGGACTTCAGTAGAAGAGTACAAAAGAATGAGTTAAGATTTAATGAAATACTTTTTCCTATATGGAGAAATTCTACTTCTGTTCAGTTGGAAACATGTTAGTTGTGTTCCTAGGCCACATTACTTCTGCCTAAATGATTCCAGGCAGATAAATTTCTTCTACATTGAACAGATCTATGAACTCAAACAGCTTGCGGGAAGTCATGGGTTTTCTGTCCCCTGAGTGTAATAGCTTTTAATTGGTCATGCCTATGATGAGTAACTTGATACCTATGTCCCTGGGAATTATTAGAATATCTATTTTTTAACTGAAAATACCCACTTTAGGAAGTTCTGTTTAATTTCTTCTAATTCTTCTTGGGCCCCTAGGTATCTTTTTTTGCTTAATGAAATCCCTCTGAAAATTCCCTCTATAGCCTCAGGCATTAAGCTCAGATCTTTAGGTTTTCACTGTGCAAAAGAAAAGTTTTACAGTTATCCATACGGTAGCGCTCTTTATTAATTTATTGAGGAGACTGCCTGCACCTCTCACCTTCTCAAGGGACTTACCAAAACATTCAGCAAACATAAAAGCAGCTCTTCCAAACCAAAATGAGCAATTTAAGTCAGAGAATGGGCATTTAGTTCATTGCTGCACCTGAGTAATTCATTTGATTAACTAGAAAAAATAAATGTAAATCAACAATGCCATGGTTTACTCACAAATGATCCAGATGTAATTGTGTAAATTGTGATTAATTTCATAAGGGTTTCACCAACACTGGATGACTCATCTTCTAGCTTATGTAAAAACAACCAGAGAATCCCCAGTGTACTGATAATTAGGCCAATCATGATTTGTGCAGCCTGTGAAAAGAGAGAGCCAACATTATTATTCAAGCAAAATATGTTATAAGCAACATCTGTTACACAGATGGCATGAGAATGTCCAGTTTGCTTTGGAATTTCTGAAGCAGAACTGAAAGAAAGGGAGAGAGAGAAATGGCAGCCTCTGCTGGGTGGAGGCCCTCTGTATTAGAACAAGGAGGATTTGCTTTAGTTTCGTAGTAGTCTACCCAGATAGTTAATATTTAATTTTCCAGCTGAGTTCTACTTCAGTAGAGGGCAGAGGCCCATTTGTCTATTTGGCTCAGGAGGATACAGAACAGCTGAGTTGGCCCCGAGGATCTGTAAGGTTCTTTCTGGACACTGGTCTTCTGATGGCTCTTTGAGGCCTTCTCTCGCCTGAAGCTCTGACTCTTGTTCTTCAGCAAGAACTTTTGGCCTTGTCTTATTTCTCTCTTCCTCCTTGTTCTGGTACTGATATTATGGGAAATCATATTAGTCAGGGTACTCCAGCGAAGCATACCAGTGATATTTTGGTTCCAGCTCCTTCGGGATATTAACGCAGTAACAGAGATCCCAAAAGGCTCTTTCACCATTCATCAACCTCTTGCTTCAGGATGGAGGGGGAATATGTTGAAGTCAGTGCATTTCACAAACATGAGGTTGCTGTACTTTATTTGCTATGAAGTGACTTCTTGATTAGAAAAAAATGCTATGTGGAATACCATGACAATGGAATTTCATGAGTGGGTACTTTGGGTAGAAACTACTGAAAGACAAATGTATATCTAGAGTCAGTGTCTATTTCATTATAGACAAAACTGCCATTTACATGACAGAAACAGTTTAGTCTAATCAACCTGCTACTGGGTAACTGTCTCATTATCTTGGAGCAATGAGACCATGTCACAGGCTCAGTGCTTGTCTCTGCTGTTGGCAGAACTTAAATTTAGCAGTGGCTGTGGCCAAGTCAGTTTTGTTTAAAAATGAGAAGTCCATGTTGCTGAGCTCTTACATAATATCAGTGGCACATAGTGGCCACTGCTACTAGGGCCATTTTGTTCATGAATCTACTGAAAAATGACAGAGATGGGGTGATGATTAATCTCTGGTTATCAACTTGGCAAGATTTAAAATTAAAATGGAAAAGAAAATCTATGTCATGCCTGTTAGGTATTTTCTAGGTAAGATTAATTGAGTTGGAAAGATTCACCCTAATTGTGGGTGGTGCAATTCCCTGGGCTGGGGATCCTGGACTATATAAAAAGGAGAGACATCTGAGCATTAGCATTCATCACTCTACTTCCTCCCTCTTGGTGTGATGATATGAACTGGCTGTCTGCTCCTGCCATACTTTCCCCACCATGATGAAACTTGTATTGAAAGTATAAGCTGCAATAAACCCTGACATGATATGCAAAGATATTCAGTTCTTTGAATTATTTAGAGATTCCCCCACATAACACTTACCTATTTTACCCAAATCGTAAGGCTATGAGGCCATAGGTGCAGGTTGGGAGAAAGCAGGTAGTAAGAACCATGGGCATTTGGACCATTGCTCATGTGACTTACTTGAGTGTGACCATGAGTATGACATGTCCATTTGATTATAGCGTTTTGCTGTGAATGACAAACTTTATGGCTTGGTGAGCCAGATAACATCCAATTCATGATGGGCAACTCAGATTGCATGATAACTTAGTGGCCCATGGTAAAATGTTCATTTTCTCTTGAGAACCAATAGAAGGACAAGATCTTTTTCTCAAAGAATAGAAGTTATCTTCAGATGATTGCAAGATTGTTCTCAAATCCTATAGTAAATGTACAGGGTCCTGCCAAAAGCTTCAAAAGGCATCCCTATCTGTCACTACCATTTTATCTGAGTCAAGTAGCCCATGAGTGGAGCCACTTGTGTAGCTGCCTAGATTTATTGCAGAATTTTCTCCTGCTATGGATGACACTTTGGGTCGCTCTGCAAAAGGTCTGGATTAACACACCCAAATAAGTAACATGTTAGTCCCCTGATCCATAGATTTTTAAGCCTTTTTAAACTTTCTTTTTTTTGAGAGAGAGAGACAGAGAGAGAGAGAGAGAGAGAGAGAGAGAGAGAGAGAGAAAGAGAGAGGAAGAGGCAGAGACAGATAGAGAATGGGCATGCCAGCAGCCTCTCAGCTGCTGTGAATGAACTCCAGATATGTGCAACCCCTTGTGGACAAGGGTGGCATTGCGCTCTTGCATCACTGCATCTGGCTAAATGTGGGACCTCGAGAATTCAATGGGCATTCTTAGGCTTAGGAGGCAGGTGCCTTAACCCCAAAGCCATCTCTCCAGCCCATTAAGCTTTTTATTTTTTTATTTTTTATTTTTGTAGAGAGACAGAGAGAGAGAGAGAGAGAGAGAGGGAGAGGGAGAGGGAGAGGGAGAGGGAGAGGGAGAGGGAGGGAGGGAGAGGGAGACAGAAAATGGGTGCACCAGCAGTCTCTCAGCTGCTGTGAACAAAATCCAGATGCGGGCGCTCCTTGTGGGCAAGTGCAGCATTACACCCTTGCGTCACTTTGCATCTGGTTAAATGTGGGACCTGGAGATTGGAACCGGGTTCTTAGGCTTAGCAGGCAGGTGCCTTAACCACTAAACCATCTCTCCAGCCCAGCTTTTTTTTTTTTTTTTTTTTTAAATAGTAAGGCCAGATGCAACAATGAATCCTTTGCCTTAGAAGGGATAACTTGACATGCTCCATAGCACTGGGTCCCTAGAGCTCTTACTGAGGTAGAGGACCCATGCATAAAATTATTTCCTTCCAGAACCACTGATGGTACTAAAATCTGTTTTATTCCATTTTCTCCAGAGAAACAGAACTAGCAGTATGTATCCATCATATATGCATATGACTTATTATAAGGAACTACCTCACATTCATGAAGACTAGTAAGCATAAAATTTTTAGTGTGATCTGGAAGGCTGGAGATGTAGAAAAGCCAGTGTTCTAGTTTCACTTTGAAGGTCAGCATGCTGGAGAACCAGAAGAGCTAATGGCAATGATGAAATCTGCATTTACTCTGCTGCTGGAGAATTCTGCTTGCTGGACAGGGCCAGAGCAGTCAACTCTTCCTTCTCTTTGGGCTTTCAGGCTGTTTGAATGAGACCTACTTGCACTATGGAGGGCAGGCAATCAGTTTTACTCTAAACTCATTGATTTAAGTGTTAATTACAGAAATAACAATTACAGAAATAACCAGAATAATATCTGACACAATATATGGACACCTCAAGGACCAGCCAATTTGACATGTAAAATAATTCATTACAGGAGGTCAAGAAGTTAAGATGCTCCTATCTTTTGACCATAACAGCAACCTTGGGGCGACATTAAGCCACACTTTTTTTTTTTTTTTTGGTTTTTCAAGGTAGGGTCTCACTCTGGCCCAGGCTGACTGGAATTAACTATGTAGTCTCAGGGTGGCCTCGAACTCTCGGCGATCCTCCTGCCTCTGCCTCCCGAGTGCTGGGATTAAAGGTGTGTGCCACCACGCCCGGCAAGCCACACTTTTGCTAGTGACTTCAGCCTTGATCTGATAGATGGGGATGGCAATTTGAGATGGACTTGGAGATTTGCTCACATAGGGTTTTCAGTATCAGCTCATTTTGGGGTCAAACTATTGGCTTATGCTGAGTTCAGTAAAGGACCCAGAAGGTTTTAGTAAAAGGAACTAATATAATATTCTAAGCTCTTCATCCCCTCTGAGATGGTGGATTTTAATGATGGGTCACTGAATGGCTCATACCTTCTCAGAAACAGCATTTGCTACTCTTCAGGTCATGTAAGGAATAAGGAATAGGAAGCATCAACCCAAAACACCATGGAATTGGAAAATGGTAGGAAGTCACTAATTCCCTGGTCTTACTATATGTGGGGCTTCATTGTATATAGGTATATCCTATATTCTTATTGTATACCAGGCATATCCTAAATAACTAGAAAGAACCATAGACTTGATATGTTTAGGATTTTCTTGGTATATTCTTTAATGTTGCTGGCTTAGATATAAATGTAATTCAAGGTCCCACAAATATTACTGGATATTATAAAAGTGTAGCAGTCTAAGTTTGAGGAAAGGTAAGAGAGAGATCATTGGTGTATTATATGAGCCTTTTGAGTTGAATGTAGGAGAGTATGGTGACAATAAAATGCTCCAGAGTCTTATATAGCATCTTCTTGTTTTGGTTTTGGGACCACTATCTAACTTCTTCATTTATGATCCATAAATTTTGCTTTCAACTGTCTTAAAAAAGGGTTTACCAGAAAAGGGAGAAACTGAACTTCTCACACATCAGAAAACTCAGACTATATTTCTGAAAACCCTGACTAGGTTGTAATGATGTTGAAGTATTCACGAATGGTTGGTGGGCCCAGAATCTGTGTCCAATTTTTAACTCTAGCTTAATTGTCTTCATCTCAAAACACTTTCATAAGTTTTCCTGGTTTTAAAAGGCATATAACACAACACCTATTTTTTTCCTGTTTCAATATTTTATTTTTATTTATGAGAGAGAGACAGAATAAGTGTGCCAGGGCCACCATCCACTGCACACAAACTCCAGACACATGTGCCATCATGTGCATCTGGCTTACATGGGTACTGAGGAATTGAACCTGGGTCCTTAAGCTTAGTAGTCAAGTGCCTTGACTGCTAAGCCATCTCTCTATTCCAGTTTTCCTTTTGTCAAGGAGTTCTTTGCAAATGTGGCCAATGCCCTTTTCCCTTGCTTATTAGTAAGAAGCAACATGAATTATTTATCAACTCAAAGAACACTTAGTCCTTACCCCCATTGCTTTGGTCTCCTGTTTTATGACAAAGCGTCTTGCCATTTTAACTAAGATATGATGTACAAACTATATGGGATGAATGGGTTCCTTTTCTGTAAAGAAATAGGAAGAAAAAAGTATTACAAATTATTTTTGAAGAAGGCATTTACAATAGGAGTCTGCTGTTTCATTATAGCTGGAATGAACCTTTATTCATATATATAAACCAACTAATACTGTTCTCTGTTTAATACCTAATTATTTCACGGCAAATAATCAAGAGGTGTCTCTCAGTTTTTATACCTTCATCATGGCAATTTATGAGACTGAGTAGGTAGCTTTTAATGTAGTTATCCTACTCTCATTATCTTCTCCATTTCTAGGTATCATCTGCTCTTCTAAGTTCACTGGAGTCACTCAGGCTTGAGGTCCTGATTGTGTGTATATGTAGATAAGACTACATATACAAATTCAGTTAAGCCAATGATAGTTCTATTCTAAGAAAACTGTATTTAGCACGAAGATAACATGACCTCATTTTTGTCTCATTTCTTGAACAAGAAGTAACATTCCTGTCATTTTCTACCCCATGAAAGAACAGTGGAGGGGCACTCAGACTATGCAGATGGAAGAAGCAAGAACCCTAAAATTTCTTATCACTCTTATTTCCCATATTCCATTTACTTTTCCTGAGGCACACCTATGTCTTTAAAGTAAATTCCCCATTGTTTTTCTGAAATTAGTGTCAGAAGGCATGCATTAAGTGAAAATTCTCATAAAATTTCCAAATAAACAGTCTCAAGACATGGCACAAAAGGCAGTGTCTTACATCTTACATTAATGAATTTGCCAGAAGTATGGTTAATAGTTTTCTCCAAGGGCTTATTGGTAGGTAGTTCAGACAATGCCTGTGATTAAATGAATTATTAGCCCCAGTTGATCTTACCAATTTCCATATTAGAGGATTTTATAACATGTGGCTTTCAGACTCCTCCTTTGCTCGATGGGAAGAATCTATCTCTCTACCTCAGTGATATTTGTTGTACCCTGTGGCATGTTTTTACTGAAAGAATGACATATGCAGCACCTGAATCAAAACATTATAAAAGATTACAAATTTATATCAGCTTTTTTGTTCATTTACCTTTGCTTTGAGGATATCACATCTGCAGATTTTGCTGCTCTTTAGTGTGAATCCAGGAAAGAATATCCATGGAGCAACTCTCAGCCTGCCAACAGCATTGAACAAAGCTCTAATAAGTGGAAAACTCAAAGTATCTCTACTAAGATCAGTAACAAGATAAGGGTGGCCACTTTCTATATATTTACACAATACCATGTTTGAAGGCCTAGCTAGAGCAATAAGATAAGAAAAATAGAAGAGACACAAATAAGGAAGAAGTCCAAGTATTTTTATTTATGGGTATGGTTCTACTAGAAAACTTTTAGGCTGATATTTTCAACTAAGTGGTGGAATACAAAATTAGCATACAGAAACTAGTAGATTTATCAATTTATCAATGACAAACATGTTGAGAAAAATATCAGGGCCTAGAACCACCCATAATTGCCTCAAAAATTAAAATACTTGGGAATAAACCCATGAAAACTTCCAAATACTGAAAAATAAATTGAGGAAGATAAAGAAACATCATATGCCCACAGATTAAAAGAATATTGTAAAAGGAACTATCCTATCAAAATCAATCTACAGATTCAATAAAATTCCAAAAACTTCCAAAATCATTCACAGAAATAATTTTAAAAAAATGTATATAAAAGCACAAAGTCCCTAGGTAACCAAAGCATCCTGAGCAAAAAGAATAATGCTGGAGGAATCAGCATATCTAATTTCAAGTTCCATTAGAGAACCAGATTATCAAAACAGGATGGTACTGGCAAGAAAACAGACATATAGATAAATGGAGTAGAAGAGCCAGATATAAACACAGGCAGTTATAGCTGATTTTCTATATAGGTGTCAAAAACACACATTGGAGAAAAGATAGCCTCTTTAACAAATAGTGCTGGGAAAACTGGGTATTCATGTGTAGGAAAGTACAACTAAATCCCTGTCTCTCACCTTGCACAGAAATAACTCCAAATGTATCAAAGAGGAGAGAAGATGACCACTCTAGTAGTGTCTGGTCTCTCCTGGCAGGTGTGGTGCTTCAGTATGTACTTCAGTACCTGTGGTCAGGTCTTTTTCCAATCTTGTTAAGCCCTTTGTTCAGACATATTGCATCAAAAGTCACTATGCTACTATACCTTATTCTCATGTAAACAGAAATAAATTGGAACAAGTAGAAAAGTAGTTGTTGAGAGAAACATAGAAGGATCCCAATGTGTCTCATGCTGTTTCAAATCATTAGATTAACTAATCCATTCAAATGAAAATAATAAATAACACCACAGATCTGCAAATTATCTGACAAAGAATTCAAAATCATTGTTCCAAGGAAACTCCGAAAAGGACAAGACGACATATAAATACTTTTAAGGAGTGAGGAACATACTACAAGAACAAAATGAGAACCTAAATGAAGAGACTGAAATATAAAACCAAAGGCCTAAACAAATTTTGGAGCTAAAGAATACAATGATGGAAGTAAAATAGTTCAACAGAGCTTCAACAGTAGACTAGATCATGAAGAAAGCTGAATAACTGAATTTAAAGAAAGATCATTTGAAATCGTCAGAAGACAATAAAATTAAAACAAATACAGATAGTCTATGGAATTTGAGACACTAAGAGAAATACATGAATATTATATATTTACATAAGTTTCATAAGGAGAAGAGAGGAATAGTGAGAGTCAGAGAGGAATAGAGAAAAGGGAAAGCTTATTTAATGACATAATGACAGAACACATCACACATATTGGCAAAGATATAGAAATCAAAGTATAAAAGTTAAAAGTCTGCAAGTGAATTTAACCCAAAGAAGAGCTCACCAAGAAACAGTATAATCAAACTATCACAAAAGATAGGACTGGAGAGATGGCTCAGTCGATAAGGTATTGCTGTGAAAGCATGAGGAATTGAATTCAGATTCCCCACAAGCATTTGTCAGGTGTAGTGTCACATATCAGGAGGTGGCAACAGGTGGATCCTCAGGACAAGCTGGTGTGCTAGACTAGCCAAACTGGTGGGCTCTGGGTTCAACAAAAGACCCCATTCAATAAGCAAAAGTGGAGAGCACTGAGGAAAACACTAATAATGACCTCCACTCACGTGTTCTCAAGTATACACACATCTTCATATATGTGCACATACATGTGAACATACACACACACACATACATGCTTGCTACATACATACAGGAAAAAAATTTAAAAAAACGAAGAAAAAATTTAGAAATTGAAAAGAGAAAAGATGCATATCATAGTAAGGAGCCTGACTATAACTATTGTTACTTTTCTCAACAGAAACCTTAAAGACTAGGAAATGGTAGAAAGATATATTTTAAGTGTGTAAATGAAGATAAATACCATGCAAGAATATTTTGACCCTGCAAAATTGTCCTTCAAAATGAGAAGGAAATAAAGACTTCTAACCAAAACTGAAGGAATTGATCAAAGAAATGATAAAAGTTGAAATGAAATGAAAACAAATAAAAACAAAAGTAAGGTACTAGTATGGTAAATGTATAGTTAACTTCAGAATACTTTAATATTGTAATATGGCATGTAAACCATTATGATTCTAGCACAAAACTATTAAAGATTACTAAAGACACATTAACTTATTAATGTACATGCAATATAAGAAAATGTGTACTGTGACATCAAAACAAGAAATGTTATGAGGGAAGTCAAAGTGCAGAGCTTTTGAATGTGAATAAAGTGAAAATTTTAAGTGCTAAAATAAGTAGTACTGTTATAATATGCTTTATCTAGCATATTACTTATGCTTTATTTAGCCTGATGGTGACTAAAAAGCTAAAAAATTCATACAAACATGAAAGACAAATAGAAAAGAATCAAGATACACCAAAACAAAAATTCATTAAATTATAGTAGAAGACAGAGTATGAGGAAGGAACAAAGGCACTAAAATAGCAACAGTAATTCCTCATCTTTTCTCCAATGGAAAGGCACAGAGTACAGGAGGTGGTGGGGCATTCCTATAATCCCAGTACTTGGGAAGCAGAAGAACAAAGATATCTGGAGTGTCTAATGAGACTCTGTCTAAAAAAATAAATAAATAAATAAATAAATAAATAAAAGCCGGGCATGGTGGCGCATACCTTTAGTCCCAGCCCTGGGGAGGCAGAGGTAGGAGGATCGCCATGAGTTCAAGGCCACCTGAGACTACATAGTGAATTCCAGGTCAGCCTGGGCTAGAGTGAGACCCTACTTCGAAAATCCCCCCCCCCCAAAATAAAACAAGACAAAAGAAATCACAGAATGATAAACAATACCTCAATGCTGTCTATAAGAGAGTAACTTTACTTTTAAAAGCATATATAAAAGCCTGAGGGGGGGGCTGGAGAGATGGCTTAGTGGCTAAGGCGCCTGCCTGCTAAGCCTAAGAACCTGGCTCCAATCTCCAGGTCCCACGTTTAGCCAGATGCAAAGTGATGTAAGGGCGCAATGCTGCACTTGACCACAAGGGGGCACACACATCTTGATTTTGTTCACAGCACCTGAGAGACTGCTGGCACGCCCATCTCTGTCTCCCTCTCCCTCTCTGTCTCTCTCCAAAAATAAATAAAATAATTAAAAAAAAATTTTAAATGCCTGAGGGTTAGCTCAGACCCTGGGTTTGATTCCCAACGTGAATCATACATAAGAAAATAAATGCACATGAAAACCAAAGACAGCATAGGTAGCTATTATTCTATCACAAAATAGACTATCACAGACTTTTTAAAAAAAAGTCAGAGTGTTATATAATGACAAAGGGATCAGTTCATCAAATGAGTATAAACATTGCAAACATATATGTACCCAATGACACAACATCTAAATATAGAAAGCAAATAATATGAGAACTTCAAGGAGATACAGAGTGCAATTCAGTGATATCAGGCAATGTCAATACCTTATTTCTGCAATGATGAGATCATTCAGATGAAAAATCAATAAGGAAACATTTGGCTTGAACTACACTTTAGACCAAATGTATTTGGCAGACACATGCAGAACATTTCATTGAATAGAACAAGAGCAACTGACACATTTTCTAGGTTACTTTTTCTATTGGACTATCAGTCATGTTTTTTTAGTTCATGTTGTGTTCCTATAACAAATACATCGACTGAGTCATTTATAATGAACAGAAATTTATTGGCTCATAGGTTCAGGAGTCTGGAAGTCCAGAACTGAGGAGATAGCATTTAGTGAAGGCCTTCTTGTGATGTGATTTCCATAGTGGCAAGGCAAGGAGAAGATAAAAGACAGAGGGATGTGGAGACTGAACTCATGGGTGGAAAAGAACTCATTTGTAGGTGTTGTGATTTAAGTGTAGAATGTCCTGTCATAGACTCATGTGTTTGTGATTAAGACTCATACTTAATCCCAGATGGTGGAAACTTTTGAAGGTGAAGCCTTGCTGTAAGAGACATGTTGCTGGGGTGGGTCTTGGGGCAATATAACTCAGCTCCATTTGCCACACTTAGTTCATTCACTCTGCTTCCTCCTTGCTACTATAGAGATGTGATGCTTGGGTGTCTGTTCCTGCCATGCTTTTCCCACCATGAGGAAACAGCCTCAAAACTGTAAGATGGAAAATAAACCCTTTTGTCAATAAATGTCTCTGGTTGGATGTTAGGTCCAGTAAGAGAAGGTAACTGCTACAAAAAATTGGTACCAAGAAGTAGGATATTGCTGTGATAAATCTGACTATGTGGTGTTTAATCTTCTGGAACTTATTTTGCGGGAAGAATATTGAAAAATTTGGAACTTTGGACAAGTCTTACAATGTCCTAGGTAGGATTTAATGGAACATTCTGATGAGAGTTTGAAAGACCAAAATGTAGAGAGAAGTGTGGACTGTGGAGACTCAGCTTATGAAGTCAATCAGGAACTGGGCTAGTGGAAGTTCATGTGATATTCTGACAGAAAGACGGTGTATTCTGCTTGTGACTTGAAAACTTAACCAGAATTGAACTTAAAGGTAATGTACTGTTTTTTTTTTTTTTTTTTTTTTTTTTTTTTTGGTAGAGGAAAACATAGAGCAGAAGGATATGAAAGATACGAAGTTTGGCACAGGAAGAAATGTGAGCAGGTTCTGATGTTGGCCCAGAGACTATAACCATGTCAAATGCAATTGTTTAAGAGATTGCTTGCATAGAGAATGGGCCAGTTTCTCTGCATTGGGACAACAGGAGGAGTGCTGATTTTTTTGGAAGGATGGGGCCTGAAAGAAGAATGCTTAAGGGATTTCCTGGTCTCAGGGTCAGGCTTCATTCCTCAGAAAAAAAACAACAACAACTTTAACAACATTGCCCACTAGGTACTGGTTTTGGAAGCATAAAGATGCAGGGAATGGAGGTTCAGAGAGTGTATGATAGTTCTGTGGAACTGTTAAGGCTGGGCAGTGTGAGACTATGTTGTTGGTAGGCCCTGTGAGGCTATTGTATAAAGCTGTGAAGAATAACATATGTGTTTCAGTGGAGATCCCAGGGTTCTGATATGCTAGGACCATGAGACGGCCACAAAGAAAATCTGCTGGATCAGGGTGGATCCTGTCCAAGAGAAGGGCTGCAAGCATCACAGCTTGCAGGGAAGAGTTGCCATAACTTTAGGAGCCCAGATGATCTCAACATGTGTCCCAGGTACTGGACATGGTGCTGCAGGATTTACTGTTTGACCTGTCTTCAATCTCTGATCTTTCCGTGCTATGTCTCTATTTCTCCTTTTTGGAATGGGGATGTTTACGCTGTGCCATTATGTATTGGAAGTATGTAACTTGTGGTTTAATTTTCCAGGGGTCACAGTTAAGACACTGTCTTAAATCTTATCTGAGACCTGGGACAGTGTTTTTGAACAGTGTTGGGACTGGTAAAGACTATGGGTACTTTAAAATTGGGTGGAATGCATTTTATATTATAAAATAACCACGAGTCTATGGGGGCCAGGGGTAGAATATGGTGGTTTAAACGTAAGCTGTCCCCATAACCTAATGTGTTTTGGATTAAGACTCATACTTAGGGCTGGCTCAGTGGTTAAAGGTGTTTGCTTGCAGGGCAGGGGAAATGGCTTAGCAGTTAAGGCATTTGCCTGTGAAGCCTGCTGACCTGGGTTTGATTCCTAAGGACCTGTGTAAGCCAGATGCACAAGGGGGCATATGCATCTGGAATTCATCTGCAGTGGCTTGAGGCCCTGGTGTGTCCATTCTCTCTTTCTCTCTATCTGCCTCTTTCTCTCTCTCTCTCAAATAAATAAATACATAAAATATTTTTTTAAAAGGTGTTTGCTTACAATTTTGCCAGCCCAGGTTCAATTCCTCAGTATCCATGTAAGTCCAGATGCAAAAGTGGTGAATGTATCTGGAGTTTGTAGTGACAAGAGACCCTGGTGTACCCACACACATACACACACTCTCTCTGCTCACAAATCAATAAATAAAATTATTTTCAAAAAGAATCATACTTAATCCCTAGCTGGTGGAGTCTTTGGGAGGTGAGCCTTGCTGGAGGAAGTATGTTGCCAGGGCAGGGTTTTGGGGTTTTAAAACCCAGCCCCAATTACCATACTTATCTCATTCTCTCTTCTTGTCCCTGCTGCTCTGGAGATGGAATGCCTAGCTATCTGCTCCTGCCATACTTTTCCCACCATGATGAAACTTCCTCTTAAAATTGTAAGCCAGAAATGACCCGTTTCCTTCCATAACTTGTTTCTGATTGGGTGTTTTGGTTCCAGCAAAGAAAAGGTGACTGCTATACCATGATAATGGGATTAATCTATTCATAATGGCAGACATACTAGCCTGATAATATACTGAAGATCCAAGCTCTTAGTATTATTAAAATTGCAATTAAATTTCAACCTAATGTGGTAGATGGAAAACACTCAGAATATAGAATAAATTTTACAAAATTTAAGTAGGTTGAATTTCTATCAGGCAATATGATGTGAAACTTGAAGTCAGTGAAACAAGGAAAACAGATTCTTGCAAATTTGTGGAAATTCACAAATGTGCTCTTGAACAATTAAGGATTCAAAGAAGAAACAAAAGTGATAATATGATAGTTATAGCTAAATGGAAGTGGATACCCAGCATATCAAAGCTTACGGTATGTAGTAAAGTACATCTAGGAGGTAAAGTTACACAAATAGAAGCCTATATGAAGAAAAATGAATATCTTACACAAACAACCCATCTTTACACATCAAGAAAGTAGAAAAACAAACTTAAGTTGTTGAACTTAGTGAAGAAATAATATATTAGAGCAGAAATAAATGAAACAAAGGCTAGAAAAGCAATAGAAAACATTACCAAGATTGGTTTTTGTTTTTTTGAGAGCAACAGAGAGAGAGAGAAAGAGAGAGAGAGACAGAGAATGATGCATGCCTCTCAGCTGCTGTGAACGAATTCCAGACATGTGCACCCCCTTGTGGGCAAGTGTGGCATTGTGCCCTTGCTTCACTTTACGATTGGCTAGACGTAGGACCTGGAGAATTGAATGGGTGTTCTTAGGCTTGGCAGGCAGGTGTCTTAACCTCTAAGCCATCTCTCCAGCCTGATTGTTTTTATAATAAGATAAACCAGCAAACCTTTAGCTAGGCTAGCTAATAAAAATAGTGAAGACTAGTCTGGGTTCCCTGTGCGGGTGGTGTGTGGGCAGGTGTGGCAATGTGGAGTCAGTAGGCCAGACCCTTGTTTCCCAGCTCCTTTCAGCAACTCCCAGTCCCATGGTCCTGGTAGATCCCACTGTGCCTTGCTTGGGGAGGTCTGGTCCCTGTGTGAGATGTGGAATCAGGCCTTTTGCTCTGGTATCCTGACTGGCCACTGGGTACCAACATCCCTTTTCACCTGAGTCAGAGGGTGCATGGGCCAAAGGACAAAAACTTGCTCTCTCTCTCCCTCTCTTTCTGTCTGTTGCTCTCAAATAAATTAAATTTTTTTTTAAATTGATGAAATGAAGAGCTGGTTCTTTGAAAAAAAAAATAAGCAAGATTGACAACCCCTGGCCAATTTGATCAAGCAAAAAAAAAAAAAAAAAAAAAAAAAAAAAAAAAGAAGTCTCAAATTAACAAAATCAGAAATGAAAAAGGAGAGATCACAGCAGACATTAATGAAATTGGAAGAATCATCAGGGCATATTTCCAAAACCTCTACTCCACAAAATTGAATAATCTGGAAGAAATGTATGAATTCCTAGACACATACCATCTACCAAACTAAACTCAGAGCAGATTAATCTCCTAAACAAACCTATCATATCCATGGAGATTGAAAAGGTAATCAAAAACCTCCCCAAAAAGAAAAGGATGGATTCTCAGCTGAATTCTATCAAACCTTCATTGAAGAACTAAAACTAATTTTTCTCAAACTGTTTTGCATGATTGGAGACCAGGGAATCCTTCCCTACTCCTTTTATGAAGTGAGCATCACCCTAATACCAAAACCAGACAGACATACAACAAGGAAAGAAAACTATAGGCCTATATACCTAATGAACTTAGATGCAAAGATCCTGAACAAAATCCTTGCAATCTGAAGTCAACAATACATCAAAGCATTGTCCACCTTGATCAAGTAGGCTTCATCCCAGGGTTGCAGGAATAGTTTAACATATGGAAATCGGCCAAAGTAATACACCACATAAATAAACTTAACCATAAGAACCACATGATCATCTCAGTTGATACAGAGAAGGCCTTTGACAAAATACAACACCACTTTGTGATCAAAACACTGGAAAAATAGAATGGAGGGCTTATATCTCAATATAATAAAGGCTATAAGTAAAGCTCCTAAAGCCCAAATAATAATGGGGAAAAACTCAAGGAGTTCCCAGTAAGACTGGGAACACACCTGCTTTTCAACATAGTACTAGAAGTATTAGTCCAAGATTTAAGACAGGAGAAAGAAATAAAAGGGATTCAAATTGAAAAGTAAGAAGTCAAGTTAGCCCTATTTGCAGATGACATGATCCTATATATAAGTGATCTTAAAGTCTCCATCTCAAAACTTCTAAAGGTGACAAATTCTTTTAGCAAAGTGGCAGGATACAAAATCAATGCACAAAAATCAGTAGCTTTTCTATTTGCAAAGGACAAATATACAGAGAAAGAAATCAGGGCTGGAGAGATGGCTTAGCAGTTAAGGCGCATGCCTGTGAAGCCTAATGACCCAGGTTCAATTCTTCAGGTCTCATGTAAAACATATGCACAAGGTGACACATGCGTCTGGAGTTCATTTGCAGTGGCTAGAGGTCCTGGCGCACCCATTCTCACTTTCTTTCTCTCTCTCTCTCTCTGTGTCAAATAAAGAAATGAAAATAAAATCTTAAAAAAATCAGTGAGGCTGTCCCATTTTCAATAGCAACAAAAAATTAAATACCTTGGAATAACATTAACCAAAGATGTTAAAATCCTATATAATGAAACATAAAAAAAACTCAAGAAAGAAATTGAGGAGGACTTGAGAAAATGGAAAGACCTCCCATGCTGCTGGATAGGCAGAATTAATATTGTGAAAATGGCAATTCTACCAAAAGCAATATACCGATTTAATGCAATACCAATAAAAGTTCCAGTATCATTCTTCACAGAGATTGACATAATGATCTCAAAGTTCTTATGGAATGGTAGAAGACCTCAGATATACAAACATCCTCAGCAAAACAAAACAAAAAACCTCGGGCAGTATCACCACACCCAATATAAAGCTATATTACAAATCCACAGTGACAAAAACAGTATGGTACTAGAATAAAATCAGAAACATAGACCAATGGAACAGAATTGAAGACCCAGACTGTAGGTCAGGTAACTACAGCTTCTTCATCATTAACAAAGTTGCCAATAATGTAGATGGGAGAAACGACAGCATCTTCAATAAATTGTGCTGGAAAAATTGGTTGACCATATGCAGAAAAATGAAATTAGACCCACTCATTTTGCCATATACAAAAATCAAGTCCAAATGAATTAAAGACCTCAATATAAGACCTGAAACTCTTCTCCTATTAGAAGAAAAAAGAGGAGGCACTCTCCATGATATAGGAGTATAGAAAGACTTCCTGAACAAAACCCCAGTAGCCCAGGAAATTATACAAGCACTCAACCAATGGGACCTCATCAAGCTAAAAAGCTTTTACACAAACAAACATACCAGAAGCAGAACCAATAGATTACCCACTGAATGGGAGAAAATCTTTGTCAGCTATATTACTGACTTAAGCCTAATATCTAGAATCTACAAAGAACACAAAAAACTAAGCAATAAAAAAAATCAAACAACCCACTCCAAAAGTGGGGCAGAGAACTAAATAGAGGAGTTCATAGAGGAATAATTACAAATGGCTAACACACACTTAAGAAAGTGTTCAATATCTCTAACCATTAGGGAAATGCAAACTAAAACAACTAAGAGATTCCACCTTACCCCAGTAAGGTTAGCAAACATTAAGACACAAAAATGGAAAGACATCCCATGCTCCAAATTGAAGAATCAATATTGTGAAAGTGTCAATCACTTATACATTTAAAATCCCTATTAAAATCCCAATAGCTTTTTACGGAAATAGAAAAAACAATCCTAAAATTCATCTGAAACAAAGAGGGGAGGTAGAATGGAGCCAGAACAACAAAAACAAATGTTGGCGAGAATGTGGAGGAATGGGAACACTCATTCACTGTTGGTGGGAATGTAAGCTGCCACAACCACTATGGAAATTGATATGGAGACTCCTGAAAAGGATGAATATAGAGTTAAAAAGAGACCATTATTCCCTTACTGGGCATTTACCCTAAAAGCTCTACCTCTCAGTTCAGAGATATTTGCTCAACCATGTTTATAGCTGCTAAATTCATAATAGCTAAGAGCTGGAATCAACGCATGGATGGATAACCAAGATGTGTTTTATCTACACAATGGCTTTCTACTCACCAGTAAGAAAAAATGACATAATGAAATTTGCAGAAAAATGGTTGAACTTGGAACAGATCATTCTAAGTGAACTCCCACAATCACAGAAAGTCTATTGTCACATGGTCTTACTCATCTATGGTTCCTAACTTGGATCAGACCGACTTGCTGGCATACCTGAAGTCATCTGAGGCTTGGACAATAGGGAATGGACTAGATGTCCCTCCACAGATGAATGGATAATAAAGTGTTAAAGGCAAGGTGAAGAAATGAAATGGTGCTGAGGAAAGGGCTTAGGGGAAGAGGAAAGGGTGGGGGGGGACACAAAACTGAACCCAAATTGAACTGGTACCAAAGAATCCTATATCCTGGAAGTCAGAATAAAAGGCAGAACCCTCAAGAGAACCTTATGGGGAGCACCTGAATTGAAGAGCCCAGGAGAGGGTGAGATAAAGCCTAACCTTAAATTTCTCCTGTTTCTCTTTCTTCTATTTTTCTTTTTTGTTCCCTTAGTGCAGGGCTGTAATTCACTTTACCAGGATGTGGTTTACATTCACAATGAGCTGTTGATCAGAGAGATCTACTAGATCTCCCCAAACAAACAAGACAGACTTTGGTCATAGCACTTGATTACCCACAAGAGGTTAATGCTGAAGACACCGTACACTGTCAGCATGGACCGTGGAGAGATCTGGTTGTAATCCAGAAGATAGCAAGTCCCCAATTAGTCCATGTAGTGCTGGAAGGCGCTACTTGAGCTCCTGGGGGTAAGTGGCCAACATATGTCTGAGCAACTCAAAGTCTTAGATACTCAGAAGCAAACAATCTGACGTGATGATCATATAAATGCAATAGTAGCACACAGCCATGGTGGGTTACCAACTGCTCTTAGATTGGCTAACAGATCTGATCAGTGGAAAGGAAACCATATCTGGAACTGGAAAACAAGTTAGATATCCAAATAATGATTCTGCTTTCCATTGTCAAGCTCCTACTAACCTTAGACTATAAGAAGGTCTACACCCTTTATATTTTCTCTAAATTAATAATAGTTATCCCTTTTAACTGGTGCTGACTTCACTCTGCATTGGAGATTCTACTTCTCTTTTTCAGACCTGATGGACCTAAGGAGATAAATGACCCAGCACACTCCACCCCAACCCCAGCTGAAACTACAGAGGATTTGGGAAAATGAGCAAGAGTTCTGTTTTCTTAATGAACTGATATCAGCACAAGGGTAAGGGAGATAGACACTGAGGACATTCAACACCTGCCAAACCAGAGATCCAATGGCTCCTAAGAGCCCATCACTGAAGTAGACTTAAAAAGCACCCTATATGGTTCAGGGAATTTTGTGGAAGAGGGGCCACAAGTAGGAACATTTTGCACAGAGACATTGCCTCTCCCCCATAACTGACTGCTACCCCCAAAATGCATGACCCACAATCCCCATGGGGTTGACCTGCCTCCTTAATGAGGAAGGCCACTTCAGAAAAGGAGCAGGGAGGAGGGAAAGGATGGTACCAACATGTGTTGTTTATATACTAAATATGTCCATATCTAATAAAAATAAATTTAAAAACTTTAAAGTTGGACTAAATGCATTGCATTTTACTTGATGGGTGGTTTTTCAGTTTATGGGGATCAGAAGGTGGAATGTGGTGGTTTGAATTAGGTGCCCCCCCATAAACTCTTGTGTTCAGAATACTGGGTTCTTGCTGGTTGCAATTTAGGAATTGGAGCCTTGTTGGAGGAGGTGTGTTGTGGGGGGCGGTTTATGCATGTTATAGCCAGCTTCCCCTTGCCAGTGTTCAGCACATTCTCTTGCTGCTGTTTCCACCTGCTCCGGCAGGGGTGATGTCCAGTTTCTAGTCATGCTGTCCTTTCCCTTGCCATATGGAGCTCCCAACTCAGTCTAAAGCCAAAATAAACAACTTTTGTCCTAAAAAATATAGAAGACTATTATAAATAAATAAAAGCAGAAATGAAAGACAAAAAAATATACAACTGATAACATAGAAATACAAAGATCTCAGAGGCTACTGTTAGTAGTTATATGCCAATAAATTAGAAACCCTAGAAGGTTAAATTTCCAGAAAGGTAAAAATCAACCAAGACTGAATCATAAAGAAATACATAATCTAAGCAGATCAACAGAGAACAAAGACATTCAATCATAAAGAAAAACTAATGAACAATCTCTCATAAAACACAGATGCATTGTTCAATTTTATCATTTAAGTTACTAATACAAATTCTTTTCAAATCCTTCTAATAATTTGAAGAATAGTTATAGATGCATTTGATGAGGCTAGCATTATTCTGATACTAAACTAGAGAAGATCTCTACAAAAATATTATAGTCAATATCCATGATGTAAACCAGAGAAGATCTCTATAAGAAAATAGTATTATAGTCAATGTCCATGATGTACATAGATATAAAAATCCTCAACAAAATGCTAGTGGACAAAATCCAATAGCACATGAAAATCATCTTTCACCATAGTCGAGGGCACTTAACTCCAGGATGCAAATGATGATCCAACATGTATTGGTCCAATCAGCCTGGTACTGTCAAAAACAGACCAATGGAGCAGAAGAGAAGGCACAGAAATAAATCCATTCATTTATGGTCAACTGATTTTTGACAGATAAGCCAGGACCACACAATGTGGAAAGAATAGTTTCTTCAATAAATGATGTTAAGGAAAGTGAATAACTATGTGTAGAATGATGACATTGAATCATTTCCTCACATTGGTTACAAAAACTCAAAATAGATTAAAGGCTACTATGTTTATCCTTCACTTCCTATTTGTGCAGATCCTATATTCCAGAGAAGAGACCTGAGATCTCCTCAGTGTGTGTGTGTGTGTGTGTACAAATGTGTGTATTACTTTAATAATAATATTATTAGGCACAAGGTCTCATGTACCCCAGGTTGACCTTGAACTTGATAGGTAGCTGATGATGACCTTGAAGTTATGGTCATTCTGCCTCTACTTCCTGAGTGGGGATTACAGGTGTACCTTGATATACAAGGTGCTGAGGATGGAACCCAGAGCTACATGCATTCTAACCTAGCTCTCTGCCAACTGTCTACATCCCCAGTACCTGCTTCTAACAGATTTGGTTTTAGTTTTGCTGCTTTATTCATTGCTTTGTGTTCCCTGCCATTTTCACCAATGGTTCCTACCTCTAATTATGTCTTACATTAGTCTCATTGACATAAATCTTATATCCTATAAGCAAGCCAGTTGGGTTCTCCATATGCCCTCTGCACTGTAGCTTTCCACTAACCCTTGTGCACATTTCATCTTTTGGACTTGATTTGCCCTATTCCTAATTTAAATTGTTCCTTAGTGGAATTAAAATTCTGCCCAGTTACCTGACTGGCACACTGTTAAGCTTGGATATATTCACTGCTTCCTTACAACTTTCTTCTCTTCACCCATCTGCCCTCAAAGACCACCCACTCCCAAAATCAACCATCCACCAAAAGATGCAGAAACCAAAAACCAAAACAACTGCTATATGTTGAGGGAGGCCTGAGTTCAGGAGTAGAAATGGGAGAAAAGACCAGTGTCTCTTTGACATTGAGCTCACTTCTTGGGTTTGAGTTATGACATACACTTCTTATTTGGTCTTTACCTTTAAAATCTCATTCTCTTTTTCTTGTCCTTTCAGCCCATTCCTAATTAGTTTCTGCTACCTTTGCAATCTCTTAGGAGGCTCCTCATGGCCTTCAGAATAGGTGCAGGTATACAGGAGCCTTCCAAGATGTGCCTTCTCCCTTCCTTGCCAGCACTTTCTAAATCACACTCCAGCCATTTCTGACCAGTTTCAGTCCCATCAAGAAGACTCTGTAGTTAATGAATGACAAAGTTTGCATGTGTTTTGCAGTCTGTAAACATCCAGGACTAACTTTCACGTCAGTGTAACTGAAGTGATGGGTCTAATTATATAGGCTCATACCATTCATAAATGTCTTATTCACAGAGATTTAAAAAGTATCTGCTTTGGGGCTGGTGAAATGGCTTAGCGCTTAAGGCATTTGCCTACAAAGCCTAAGGACCCTGGTTTGATTCCCCAGGACCCACATAAGCCAGATGCACATGAGGGTGCATGCATTTGGAGTTCATTTGCAGTGGCTAAAGGCTCTGGCCTGCCCATTCTCTCTTTCTATCTGCCTCTTTCTGTCTCTCTTATAAATAAATAAATAAATAAATAAATAAATAAATAAATATTGACAAAAGTATATACTCTGTAGTAGAATGCAATAAATGTGGGCATTATTATTACTGTCCTAATGAACAAGTGGAAACAAGTTAACTTTCATTCAATTTGGATGGTATGTGTCGAATGGAATCACTTAAAAATCTAGGTAATGTTAATATTAAACAAATCATGTTAGGGCCCCTAGAGAAACATCTCAAGGTGATGGACTAATAGTGAAGTGTTAGGAAACAATTGACTCTCAGGTGCAGAAGGAAGAGGTAGGAGGTGTTAGGATGAAAAGAGAACTAATGGTTTCAGAGTGGAACTCAAATCTGATGGATGCTGTTAGATGCATGCCTTGGTTTGTAGTGGTATACATCTCATATGGCCAACTTCCCCATTGGTGTCTACTTACATAAAAGATGGATGATTCCTCCCAGGTTCGGCCGAGTGAGCGAGCCACCAAGATGTCTGACTTGTCTCAAAATGCACAGGATGAACATGGGTGTCTCTAGTCAACTATTGTTACTAGAAAAAAAAAAATTCCTAGAGATGAGATAACTCAGGGTGAGAGAGGGCCGGGTGTCGAGGCTTGGCAACCCTTGCCCTCCGTGTGACCCGGGCTGAGTCTTAGTGGTGGGAAGGTCCAGGCTGGGACAATCACATCATGTCCTGAGCCCAGGGCCAGAGGGCCGTGGTGTCATAGGCAGCGCCCTCGCCCTCTGTCCAGGGCCTCGCAGCCGGTGGGCGCTGCTTGCGTCGGTGGTACCTTTATCTCCTCTCGCGAGGATTTAATGCTGCGGTTGTGGCCAAGAGCGTGGCCACCAAGACCCTGCCCGCGACTCCCACGCGCACACGGAGAAAAGCGCGGCCTGCAGGTTCCTGGGTTCAGGGTGTGGGGAGTGGACTGACAAGAGAGGCTGCGCTTTCCTGGCTGTGTCCACACCGTACTTGGTCGGTCCTTGCATCCAGTGGAAGCTTGGATGTTTGATTCTGCTCGCAGACCTCATAGAAGCCCCGTGACTATCTGCAGAAACCACTCTCTTGGAAGAAGCATTGACATGAGAAACTCCCAGCCACCAAGAACCTTCTACAAGATATGGTGGGTATATCACTCCATTGAACCTGCGGCTTGGTTTTTCCTTTTGGCAACTGGAACTAAGACCTGCTTAAGCTTCTCACATATTCATGCTACAGAACCTTAAAGATTAAAGTCACTTATATTCTAATGCTATAGCATTAAGTCTCTCATAAGGAACTTGATACTGTGTTCATAAACTCATAGTTAGAAACAAATGATGGCTTACTTATATAGGATGGTTAATTATGAATAGGAGATGGATATAGTGTTTATTAAATCCTGTGTGTTTGGCATTTTAGCAATTAGCTGATTCACTAAAGTTTCATTCAACTCAAAAGAACTGGGATAGCCAAAGAAATCCCACGAGGCAAGAAATGGGTTTAGAGAAGTTGGAGGTATTATAATACTTGATGTCAAAACATACTGAAAGCTACAGTAACCAAAACAGAATGGTGCTGGCATGAAAACAGGCACACACAGACCTTGGAAGCTGAATATGGATCAAAGAAATTAATCTATGTTCATATGGATAACTGGTTTTTGGCAAAGTTGGAGAAAGGGCAGTCTCTTCTGTAAGTGCTGCTAGCCAAATCAGATGTACATACAGAAGAGTGAAAATAGAGCCCTTCCTCTCACCATGAAAAAATAAACTCAGAATGGATCAAATACCTAGTTGTAAAACTCACAACTGTAAATTATTATAAGAACACATAAGGGAGGTACTTTCAGATATTGGTGTAGGGAGTGAGGATTTTAGATGGGACTCCAGTGGTGTAAGCTACAAAAATAAAAACAGACAGATGGGATATCAAACCAACAGCTTATGCACAGCCAAGGAAATAATCATCAGAGGTAAGGTACAACTCTCTGGATGGGAGAAAACATTTACAAAGTAATTAATTCCTCACATAAGGGATTAAAATCCAGACTATATAAGGGCCTTTAGCAACAGAGACTTACTATCTAGTTCTGGCACACATCCAACATCGCCATTTAGCAGCAACAGCTATTTAGATTTGTGGAGTCTCCTTGGCAAACAACTCATAGGCAGCTAGCCCACCCATGGTACTGAAAGTTTTATTCAACAGTCTATGGCTCCTGATAATACCCTTTCCAAATTGCCAGGGTGCCAAATTTCAGTGTCTTAACTGTTATTTTTACTGTTCTTTCAGGTGCCTTTACAAATCTGTAGGACACTCAGAGGTTGACATTATGTGATGAGTACTTCTTATGGGCTTGGCGGGGTGGAAGAACAGGCTCTCTGAAGACCTCCTGTCATCCATTCTAAGTGGAAATTAGTTTTGGGAAGCCAAGGGGGTATTAAAAACAAACATTAGTGGGCTGGAGATATGGCTTGGAGGTTAAGGCGCCTATCTGCCAAGCTTAAGAACTCTGGTTCCAATCTTCAGGTCCCATGTTTAGCCAGCCACAAAAAGTGATGCAAAGATGTAATGCCACACTTGGCCACAAGGGGGCGCACGCATCTGGAGTTTGTTCACAGTGGCAGAGAGGCTGCTGGCCCACCCATATTCTCTCTCTCTCTCAAATAAAAAAATAAACATTAGCAAGGCTTAATATAATACAAAAAGTTCTTATCACTTTCATAAACTATCTTTTTGTCACACAAGCAATGTTGGGATAATGGTATGGATGGGAGACACTACTCAATCCAGCCCTCCATAATTCATAGAGATTTTTCATGAGCCATCTGGCCTCCTAAACCTGGAGTACCACTGCCATTGCGGGGCTCTGTGCATCTTCTTACCTCTGTGGTCTCAGAGGGACCAGTGTGCATTGCCCAGTCCAGTTCAAGGGGGGAGCAGAGCTGTATTCTTGCCTGTTGCATCTGTCACTGGAGTTGGCTATTTGGTTCTAACAGGCTCTGGGCCAGCACATGTCTTTCCATTGGCCTCACTTGGTCACACTGAAGTCTGGGCAAACAGTCTCCACCCAGTATACTATATACCACATGCTGTAGTGGGTTGGGTGGGTAAGGGTAACTGCATACTCGTAGGGCAAGTATAATTCTTTCTTTCCATGAACTATTGCTTTCAAGCCTTTTAGAAGCTCACTAGCACAGCATTTGGTTTTATTTTGTTTTCCCAAGAACTTCAGCTTGACCTAAATCTTGCCATATTTTCCTTGAATGTTCCAGACATAGCCCTTTGTCTGCTTTTCCCTTATATCATCCCCTCTTGATTGCTTTAGCACTTTACAAACCTGGATTCCATACCAAAGTCATTCAGATCTGCCAGTAAAGACACAAAAGGACCAGTCCCAAGGTTCTTGCTGAATCATTTTTATTTCTGAACTCTCCTGTGAACATTGTTCTATCTCCACCAGTGAGCTGGGCATCTAAACCCTCACTCTTGTACCCAATTACTCCAATATGCCAATTCTGTCTCTACTGTCCTCTAATCCCTGATAATGATGGGTACCTCAGCTGCTGATAACTACGTATCCCTGATGGCCTGTATGAGCCATCAAACAGAAACAGACTTTCCTAGTATTACCTCAGGTTATGCAGCTTCTGTTTCAAGGAGGGATGGTGAGTTATATTACTTAGCCTCTCCACTTCCACAGCACTCAGACTGAGCCTATCCACTTCCATGCCCCACATACTCATAAGACAGGCTGTAAGAGGTGCTATCATTCCTGGTTTAAAAGTTTTCCCCAATTAAACCAGCTCAGATGCAGAGTCAGTCCTGATTATCATAGATTCTTGTGCTGGGCCATTACTAAGGTCCTCATCTGCCCACTGAGTCATGGATTTCTCCTTTTTCTGTATTAAATTGGACCTGAGAGATATCTTTCTGTCACATCCACCATATTCTCATCTTCCTCATTAATTCTTTCTATGGGTTCCAAGTGTTTGCATCTGTGGTAGTTTGAATATATGGCCCCCAATATATTCAATGTTTTATTACTTTATAGTTTGCATCTACAATCACCTTCCTAGAGGCAATGTCACTGGGGGCTGGTCTTAAGGTGTTAATGGTGGGTTTGAGATTCCATTGTAAAGATATGCAAAGTGTGCCTAGCAGGAGTTCCTGTAAGTGTGACTTTTTGGCTGTAGTTTTTGCTCTGTGTGCTGTGTGGCTGGGGGCTTTTGCTCTCTTGCCTGGTCTTGTGAGAGCAGGCTGCTTCTTCTGCCATTATGGAACTTCCCCTGGATCTGTAAGCTTCAATAAATAATATCCCTTCCTCCATAACTGTTCCTGGTCTGAAAGTTCATCTCAGTGAACCTGAAGCTGTCTGCTACAGCATCCCACAAAAGGCTCTTTAGCACAGATCTAATTTGTACTCTCTTCCTCTTGCATTTTTCCAGTTGGAAGAAACTAGCAACAAACACCTCCCCTTTTCCCATTTTTCCTGCCTAGGCAGAGGCTTTGCAATGGATAACATCAGTACACCTTTTTCCTGTTGTAATTCCTCCCTTACGAGGGAAAGTTCTGTCAGGACACACAGCTCAGCTTCGGTTGCATGTCTTTTTGCCCACAGTAAAGGCCATGCCACAGATACCACAGCCTACTGTCTATCTTCTCCCATATGTGTTGCTTCTGGGACTGCAAAATATTCTCAAGTCCATTAGCCATTTGCAAGGTATCTTCATACTCATGAGGTACACCCCATTCATTAAGAAGGCATGCCACCCCATAGTGTGTTGAGGAAGATGGCCACCTTGGGATTCTCCCTAAGGATGCCCCACCCTCAGATGGCTTGGAATTTATTATATGTGCTATCACTCACCACAGGAAGCAAGCAATTATCACTAATAGCAAGCGGAAGGGGAATCCTATACCACATGGAGAAAGGTAGCCATATTGGGGTTGCACTTGTGGTGCCTCACTTGGATCAACCTTTCAGTGTATTTCTCAGTGTCCATCATAGGGGCCATAAAACCATTCCTCTCTGACTCATCTTTGGTTCTGTTGGATGCTGTTTGGGCATCTATTGTGTTGGGTTATTTTCCCTGAACAAATATCTATTTGCCTTAGATAGGGTACCAAAGAGAGATCATAGAAATGATTTAACCCAACTCTAGCATAGTGAACCAATGAGTTTATTGGGGATTACTTCAGAAGTATAGGTGAGGGGTTACTTTCAGAAGCATGGTTGACTCAAAGGCAGCTGTAGCACCAAAAATCCCACCCCAACACGGGTGATGGCTTGTGAAAGCTGTGTCCCTAAAGCTCTCTGCACAATTTGCAGGCAGCTCTGTCAGCCACAGGGTCTCTTCTCTCCAGAAATTTATAACCTTGGGGAAGAGTCTTACAAAGGTAACTTTCTGACATTTCTTAACCTTGTTTCATTAGCTTCCTAAGTGTATAAGCGTCTCTCCTACCTCCAGGAGAGACTGTTTTAGTTCAGAGGAAATAGCAACACAACACTAAATGAAAGCATTTTTAAAAAGAAGCTAAAATGAATAGAACAAGGCACATAGGGAAAAAATCAGTAACTATGTTATTAAATATGATTTTTTTTTTTTTGCCAGGCCAAGGATAGAATACAAGGTCTTATGTGTGGTTGGCAAGCACTCTACTACTGACCTACATTTCCAGACCATTGATAATAGAATATGTCAATTTTGAAGATCTGCATAATTCCATGAAACAATATTTTCCAAATTTGTCATGACCTATGTACTATTGGAATTACCAGCATTTCATCATGAATGATGGAGGAGGGCAAAAAAAAAAAAAAAAAAAAAGAAAGGAAAAGACATCAAAACAGAAGAGAGACTGGAGGGAAAGAAGGGCTTTAGTAGAAAGAGGAGCAGGAAGGGAGACAAAAGAAGGTAATGGGAGAGGTTTATAAGAAAAAAATGTGAAAATTGCCAATTAAAAAGTGTAAAAAATACCCTGTCCTAACAACAACAACAACAACAAAGCTCAGGACAAGATAGATTTGCTATTAGATTAACCATCATCCTTGATGAAATGTGCATATGAACCCCAGAGGTTGATCTGTGGTGTCTTCTTTGATTGCTTCTCCACCTTCTGAGACTGAGGCAGGGTCTCTCACTTGAAGCCAGAGCTTGTCAAGTCCCTTGATTGTCATAGCTAGCTAGCCAGCTCCACCCAGGAACCACCCTGTCTGTGCCTCACCAGTTCTGGGATTATAGGCAGATTACTATGCTTCCCTGGCATTTATGTAAGTGCTTGGAATCTCTACTCAAGTGGTCATGATTGCATAGCAAGCACTGTATCTACTGAGCCATCTTCCAAGCCCCACTCACTCCAATCTTATTTATGTAGAAAATTCCCAAATAAGAGTGCATTTGAAGAGTACTTGAAGTCTTAACCTGAGCAATAAGGCAGATAAAAACTATTAGATTCAATAAACACTTTTAGTTAAGAAGTAGGATATAAAGTAAATATAGCTTTTTAATATACCAATAGTGATCTTGCTGGAAAAGGATGAAAAAATATCCCATTCAAAATAGCTTCAAAAATGCCTAAAAACAAATCTAACCAAGGAGGTGAAAAGTCTACAATGAAATCTTTCAAGCATGTAACTGAAGACATCAGAAGATGGAATACCTCTCATTCTTATGGATCAGCATAATTAAAAGAGTAACTGAATGAGTGAGCTGTTTTTGTAATTTCTGATAACTTGGAGCTGATTCTGTCTCTATCCTAGCTCTAATATGCTGCCATGGTGATAAAATACTCTCCAGGCCCCACGTGTAATCAGCTCCTACTGGAGCTGTTCCTGTGTTAGGTTCTCAAGGTGAGACCTGGCGAATGAATGTGAATAGATGCAAGGATTGGGATCAACTTCCATCTGGCCTCCACTTGCTGAGCAAACAGACTCCTCTTATCAAGAGTGGATCATCAGGGCTGGAGAGGTGGCTTCGTGGTTAAGGCACTTGCCTGCAAAGTCAAAGTACCCAGGTTTGACTCCCTAGGACCCACATAAGCCAGATACACAAAGGGGCACACACATCTGGAGTTTGTTTTCAGTGGCTGGAGGCCCTGGCACACCCATTTCTCTCTCTCTCTCTCTCTACCTGCCTATTTCTGTGTCTCTCTCTCTCAAATAAATAAATAAATAAATAAATAAAATAAAATTTTTTTTTAAAAAGTGGATCATCAGGAGGAAATATCTCCTTATTTGACTGCATCCTCCAGAGAAGGACCCATCTTCCAACTCTTTTTCTTCACTCATAGATACAATTCATTGCCTTCTTACTCAAACTCACAGTCACATGGTTAGGAATAGACACAGATACATAGCTTCAAATCCCAGTGTCTTCATCTGTGTTTTTCATTTATGTTTTGAGTATAATTTGGTCATGTAACTTCCTCATTCCTGGTCACTCTCAATCTAAACAAGTACTTTACAATTTTCCCCCCTTACTTTTACTTTTAGATGGCTGACTTGCCATTTATTTCAAAAGGGAAAGAAGGCCTTCACATTCTTCCTCATCTGTTCCATATACATATTATATAATTATGTATATAGTTATTCATTATTTTATTCCTTGCTAAGAATGAAGTGTTTCACCTCTGTCTATAAGCTTCTATATTTCTATACTACCAATCTCATTTCCTATGATCACTAGTCTATGTATTATTTCTTTATCCCCAATATTTGCAAATCTTGTTCTCTATTTTGGATTCATGTATTATTTTTTTATTTCCTACTATATTCAAACACTCCCATACTCTAAATTTCTTCTCATCTCATACAGTTGTGACTTTGAATTCATGAGGGTACAGTGAACAGATGCTGTTCATTGCTAATAATGAACTCCAGTTCTGAGAAACCGTGAGAAATTCTTTGCCACATTGGAAAATTAGAAGCATCACCATCTGTATATTAGAATCTGTGAGCCCTTAAGACATCAAAAATATACAGAGAGGGTTGGAGAGATAGCTTAGCGGTTAAGGCATTTTCCTGTGAAGCCTAAGCATCCATGTTTGACTCTCCAAATCCCACATAAGCCAGATGCACCAGGTGACACAAGCATGCAAGGTCACACATGCACACAAGATGTCACATGGCTCTGGATTTTGATTGTAGTGGATGGAGGCCCTGGCACACCAATTCTCTCTCTCTCATAAAAATACAAAAATAAATACAGAGAAAGTTGACAAAAAGTGCACAACATAAAGAACCTGCAACAGAGAGGTGGTCTAAATGGTGAGACTCCTTGAAGTTCATAAGCAAATGGTATACATGTTATATAGAGTATATGCACACATAACAGGTATTCCACTCATGAATTCATATCCCAAAGAAATTATTTAAGTGAACAAAATGGGCAACCTATAAGATCCTTCTGGAAGAGTGAATATATAAATGTGCTGAGAAGTATGCCACAGACTACCTGATGGCCTTTAAAATAAACTGAAATACTAACAACATGAATGGATCTTAAAAGCATACTGCTGGGAGAGAAAAGTATGTTTGCAGGTGTAGCAGAGATGAACTTCCAGACCAGGCACAGTTATGGAGGAAGGGATTTATTATAGCTTACAGATCCAGGGGAAAGTTCCATAATGGCAGAAGAAGCTGGCCTGCTTTCACAGGACCAAACACATAGAGAAGCCACAAGCCAAAAGCCACACCGCACAGCACACTTTAGGAACTCCAGCTAGGCATACTTTGCATATCTTTAGATTGAAATCTCAAACCCACCATCACACCTTAGGGCTGGACCCTAAGATCCACCCAGTGATATTGCTTCTAGCCAGGTGCAAACAACAGGTAGAGATGCAAACAACAAACTAATAAAACACTGAATATATTGGGGACCATCTATTCAAACCACCACAGCAGGTATGTGTGTATTTATGATATATATGAATTATAGATACATGACTATGATAAAATGCCATAGATTTTTCTGGAAACACTTGCATATAAAATATGTATGTTTTATGCAATGGAACAGTTGTTTATGGAGCAGGAGTGGGATGTGGGAATCCAAGAAAGTAAAATTAAAAATGAAGGTTGATGTTATTGTTGCAGAAATTCTCTGGAAAGATCACTCCAATGCCAGTATGAGTGAAAGTAGAGGAGTTTATTTACCTGTGGCCAAAGAGCTTGAGGTAGCCCTCCAAGAAGATCTGACCTCAAGCTTGGATTTTATTTTCATTTTATAGTTTTCACAGCCAGGGGAACTGGTAAGTGAACAAACAAGGCATGGCAATTTGCATACCAATCATTTCTGTAGTCAGGCCACCCTAACAATGAACTCCATTTTACTTCGTTTTAGCCTAAACTGTATTTCCTTGTTATTGCCCCTCTGGGCCCTTTCTGAACAGTTCTCTCTTTGGGATTTTTCCTTCTGCTGACAAAGATAAGTTTAGCTCCTCAGCAGTTAACTCTTACAGTAACTCAGTTCAACTTTTAGATTCTTTTCTACCACATTATGATTACATCTTAAGTGTCTCCAAAGACCTAGATGCTAAAGGCTTGCTTCAGCCAGTGATGCTATTATGAGGTGGAGGAACCTTTATGCTGAAGGAAGTGAGGCTATCTGGGGTATGCTCTTGAAGAGGATTTGGGGCCCTGGCTTGTGTCTCCCTCTCTCTTTCATTCCTGAATTCTGTGAGAACAGCATTGATCTACCACATGTTCCCTACTCTGATGTTTTGTCTCATCACAGGCTCAAAAGCAAAGAAGAAAGCCAATTGTGGACTGAATCTTTGCAAACCGTGCACCCAAATAAACCTTTCCTCTATAATTTGTTTAGCTCAGGTATTTTGCCATAGAAATGTAAAGGTGACTAATACGAAAGGTCTTTTTAGACATAGCACAACTTTCTAGCAAGATAACTTAAAATGTTAATAATCCAAAATAGAATAAGCCAGAGAACAAAACTATGGGCAGAAGGATATAACATTTTGGAAGCTGGAATTTCCAGAAAAAAGAGTGTACATTCATTCATGCAGTCTCAATTATATAAAGGTATAGCTAGTTGTAAGCTACCTTTTCACTGAAGATAAACCATTCATTTTAACATCAAAGAAATATGAGAAGTAATATTTGGGCTAATCTATCTTCACTGGAAATGGAATGGATTACAACTTATACTGATTAGCATCACATCACTTTATCAATATGAGGTATAGAATCCACTCTAGAAACCTGTGCCCATTCATGGAATTTCTTGTGCACAAAATAATCCTTTAACTAAGGCTAACCAGATTCAGCCTGAGATAAGTTTATGCTAGTAAAATACATTTATGCTATTTCCAACATAGAAAAATAAACATGTTAATCAATACTAATTTTTTTTTTTTTTTTTTTGGTTTGGCAGAGGTAGGAGGATTGCTGTGAGTTCGAGGCCACCCTGAAATTACATAGTGAATTCCAGGTTGGCCTGAGCTAGAGTGAGACCCTACTTCAAAACAAAAAAACAAAAACAACAACAAAAGCCCCCCAAAAATCAATACTAATTTTATTAATGAAATGGAGGAAAGGAAATACTGAGGTGGACAGAATTAAATATTTTCCAAGAAGCCTCTGGAACAAAATGAAGTTCTTCACTTGACACTAAACTTTGTTCCTTGAATGAGGTCATGATGGTTCTTTAACATGCAGGAGAAGGATCCCCTTCTGCCATGAACCTGAGGCAAGTTGGATGGTAGTAAGTTAATACAGTGTAAAGATAAAGAACTATAGAATTTACAATAGCATTTTTGGAAAAAATTCTAATATGAGTAGTCTGAGAATGTTAAATGAAACCTTGAACTTTTTTTTTGGTGCTGGGCATGGGACCTGCACCCTTGTGTAATTTTAGGCAAGGGATGTACTTCTGAGAACACCCCTAGTCACAACCATATACTTTTTGATGCTTTTGATTTTCTTCTCCCTCCTTCACTTCAGCTTTTCCTTTCCTCTGTCTTTCTCCTCCTGTCCCTTTTCCTCTCCTCTTCTTTTCATTTAATTTTTAACTAGTTTGAGTAGAAAACTGCATGTCCCCATATGTTCAATTCATATTATCTCTATTTCTACTTTGTTGTGAGTACTAAGGATGAGGCAACAAAGTACATATGTTTGACTTTATATTTAACCATAGTTTGATTATGTTATAAATATGAAGGTTTGAGATGGAAATTCAGCTCCTCATTCCACTACTTTAGGTAAGAAAACTTTATTGAGAGGCAAGCAGTATCTAAATACAATTATCCTTATCCCCAATTTCCCCACTTTACATAGGGAAATTTATCTTCAATACAGAGAGCACCAGTTAGTGCACAATAGTTATTGCAAGGTGTCTTCAGGTACCTACAGTCACAGTTTAGAGATGATGATACTTAAGCTTAATTCTTTTTAGTAGAGTTGTTCAAACAGGGTACATAATAGAAGCCAGTAGCTTCTGTTTGCCAAAGAAGGGATGATCCACTCACTGTATCTTCATGCTCTGTACTTTGCTTTATATGACCAGTTGGTTGCCACAGCTACCACCACCAACTGCAGGGTGATGAATATGAGCATATATTCTGAAAGTATCTTACCACATATCTGTATAGGGAAAGAAAATGTATAGTCCTTATGGATGTTTACTGTTTTAACTAACACTTTAAAAATTATAGGTGTCATGTAATTATAGGAAGAAGAAAATAGAAGAGAAAAACTCTTCTCTGTATGTTCTACTTTCACCAGCTGAAAAAGTAGATATAGTATGATCATAATGGTAACCAATGATGATGATGCATTGGTACATTTCTGCAAAAGTATAATAGCAACCATTGATTGTCAATCAACCTGCATAGTGGCATAGATACATAAGCACCAACACCTTTAGACAGTTTTGCACAGACTTGCTAACAGACAGATGCAAACCAAGCAGTGCAAAAACACTCACATGGATATGTGTATGTGAAGTTGAGTATACCTGTACCCCCAAATCACACATATATTCTGTCTGTAGATGACAGTCCCTTGTATTGACCAACAATCTCTGGCTATTGCAAGACACAAGGATTCCACTTCCTTGTTTGAAGGTTAAGCCTTCTCATAACAAATGTGAGTCTTCAGTGCCTTGGGAGGACTGAGTTTAAGTATGTTTTAGATAAATCTATCTGGAAAGAACAAGCTGCCTTTATTAAATCTATCATGACAACAAGGTGGGTCCAGGATTGAATATACTGTGCCAGAATTTAGAATATGTGTATGCATATTTATAATATTTTCTGTTTGATTACTCAAGATTTAGGTGGCTCCAGGCTTAGAAATATAACATAGTTTGAATTACATTTGTAGTAGGTGTGTACACCTAAGTTAAACTAATGATGAGGGCAATAACTTTCATGACTTACATAATACTTAAATATTCTGATTTTCACTTAATTTAAGACATAATGCTAAAATCATGTTGGAATTCTTACAGAAGCCTAGTACTTACATGTGGCCAAAGAGCACGTGATGAAAACCTAAATATTACAAACTCCATTACTATTAAAAGCATACCAAGCACTGCAGCACTGGCACTAATGACATTTACTGCGATTGTATAGGATATCTGGAATAGACAAAGAGTACCACTTAGATATTGGAAGCTATTCCATGTTCATATCTAGTAAGTGTAGTCAAGTATAAGATTTATAAAAATTGTCATCTTTCCAGAGGAATAAGATCATTAAATCAGAACTGCACATTGGTTAGTCTTCTAAAAGGATTGCACCATTTGGGGGTTAATATCTTTGGATGTGGCACACTCATTCTGTGTTAGTAAAGAGGTGGAAAAGAAAGGGTCTTTACATTGCGTTACATTTTCAGACTACTGAGGAAGACAGAGACATGAGGAAGACATGTAAATGGTGTGTCATAGATCTGCCGCTAGTGTTGACAAATGAACCATGCCCATACAGTGTTAGATTTCAAGAAGCCCAAATACTCCCGGTGTTTGCCATGGTTCATTTTGGACAGTAAGAAAGTGAGTTGTAGGGAGATGTCTTGGAGATGCAGGTGCTACCTAGCTGGACAATGGGATTTTATCTTGAAGATGTGGGGAACTACATGGTAGTTCCTGCAGCCTCATGCTTGTCAGGCTGTGTACCCCAGGCCTTCACCTCACAGTGCTCCTGCTTTAGCCTCTTACGTAGCCACCATGCCCAGCTCCTAGACTGAAATCTTAACAGTATTTCAGTAACAGTTAGAAGAAACAGCTCCCAAGTCATTTCTTTTTTTTGTTATTCTGCTGAATTGGTGTTTGTAGAATTTTCATTTTAAGTACATGAAGTCCCACTAAATCTTTAATAGAATTCTTGAAAACAATAATAAATCAGCTTACTAATGCTATATTTCTACAGACTTAGGATGTTGTAGAATGTTTCAGTATATTAACTTTGGGATATCTATGAATAAAACAAGGATTCTGACTTTATTATTATTATTATTTTTTGGTTTTTGAGGTAGGGTTTTGCTCTCACCCAGGCTGACCTGGAATTCACTATGTAGTCTCAGAGTGGCTTTGAACTTACAATGATCCTCCTACCTCTGCCTCCCAAGTGCTGGGATTAAAGGTGTGCACTAGCATGCCTGGCTGACTTTACAGTTTTTATGTTCTTTATATATTTTTCTTGACTTATTTATGTAACAACTCCTGCACTACAGTGGACAAACATATGAACACTTACTGAACTTAGGGGAGAGTCTTCTGTTGTATTCCGCTAAGCATGATATTAGATTTTTTTTAAACGTGTGTCCTTATCAGCAGGAGAAAATTCCCTCCCACATTTTGGTGGGAGTTACATTTGAATAATATGAAATTTCTAAATTTATCTTATTTTTTTTTAAAGTTTGCAATGTTGGTATAAATTCCATGCTATTTTTACATGTAATTTCTTTACAATCATATATTATTTTCTCTCTTGTTTTAGTATTTCAAATGTCTTTGTCAATGTTGTTTCATTAGTTCCATTATATGTGCTTTCTTATATTTTTAATGAGCTGTATTAGTAGCTTGTCCATATTTAAAATATAAAAGAACCTACTTTTTGTTAATGTTTCCATTGTAAATCTTATTTACATTTTATAGATATTGGCTCTTATCTTTACTTTTCCTTACAATTTACTTTGTGTTGAATTTCTTTTACAGCTTTAAATTGCTTATTTGCACATGTGTATGCGTGTACATGTGTGTGTGTGTGTGTGTGTGTGTGTGTGTGTGCATGTGTATGCACACACATAGTAGGTCCTCTTGCCACTACACATGAACACCAGCCACTTGAGCCACTTTTTTTTTTTGTTGTTGTTTTTTTTGAGGTAGGGTCTCACTCTAGCCCAGGCTGACCTGGAATTCACTATGTAATCTCAGGGTGGCCTCGAACTCTTGGCCATCCTCCTACCTCTGCCTCCCGAGTGCTGGGATTAAAGGCGTGCGCCACCACACCCGGCTTTGAGCCACTTTTTGCATCTGGCTACTGTGGGTAGCTGGGGAATTGAACCCTTGGTTAGCAGGCTGTGGCAAGCAAGTACCTTCAGCTGCTAAGCCATCTCCCTAGCCTGTCTTTTGCTACTTTTAAGTTAGAAATTTAAATAGACTTTAAATCTATATTCTTTCTAATATATACCTTTAAAGCAATACATTTTCCTTATGCATTCTTTTTTTTTTTTTTTTTTTTTGGTTTTGCAAGGTAGGGTCTCGCTCTGGTCCAGGCTGACCTGGAATTAACTATGTAGTCTCAGGGTGGCCTCGAACTCTCGGCGATCCTCCTACCTCTGCCTCTCGAGTGCTGGGATTAAAGGCATGCGCCACCACGCCCGGCTCCTTATGCATTCTTTAGTTCTATCTAAAAGAAATCTAACTTGCAATGTTTTACTCATTTAATTAAGAATATTTCCTAATTTCTTTTTGGTTCCTGGGTTGGTTTCGTTTTCATTGAGTTTTCAATTATTTGGGAAGATTTTTAGGTATGTTATAATTGACTTTTTAATTTGATTCTGTTTCCTTCATAAAATTATTATTTCAATTTTGTGAATTTTATTGTTCTTTTTGTCTGCCTTGTCCTATGGTATATATAGGTGAATACCCTAGAGATGTATTATAGGTTGGATGTTGTTTCAGTTTTCTATTTTGTCCACATGTTTTATCAGTTACTTAGAGGTGTTAAGATTGATTATGATTATAGATTTTTCTGTTCTCTTTTTATTCAATTTTTGCTCAATTTATCCCAAAGTTTTAATATTAAATATACATTTGTATAGTTTTGTTCTAAACAATATTGAAATGTGCCTTTATCTCTAGTCAAATCTAATTTGTTCATTTGTCTTATGCATTCTTCTCATGCATATATGTATATACATGAATATTTATGCATATATTCATGAAAATAATGCATATTCATAAGGAAGACAATGCCATTCTAAACATATGACCAATGAACATCAAAATAATACATATGTTATCATTCTTTCACTTTTTATCTCTATTTGGTTTTGTATAGAAAGTGAGCTTCTAAAATATAGCACACAGTTTGATATTACTTTTAAATAGTTTGAGAATATCAGGATAGTTATTACAGGGCTTGTTTACATTTGATAAGATTATATGTTTCAGTTGTCTCATTTTGTTCCTCCTTCCTTATTTTCTTTTGAGTTATTAAGCATTTATTTCCAAAGTGGACTTTTTGAGTCATCTAAGCACAGAGTTTTCTTTGAAGGGAGATTGTAAGAAAGGATTCATGTTTTTATTAGATATAAGGCTATTCAGTATATTTCTCCCAGTGAATTTTGGTGGTCTTTACATTTAAGGAATTTCTCCTTTTTTTCTGTCTCATATATATTGTCACAAAGACTTTCACAAAGTGCTCATCATTTCAGTGTCTGACTTTTTCACCATTTTAATGGCTTCAAGGTCTTTTGTTCCAACTCCTGGAAATTTGTACCCAGTCACCATATTTTCATCAGCCTTGCTAGGGGTACATCATTTTTATTGACTTTATAAAGGACCACATTTTAGTTTATTGGCTGTATTATTTCTTTGTTTTCACTATATTTATTTATACCTAAATTTCATAGTATTTTTCTTTCAACTTACATCAAGCTAAGCCTATTCTGCTTTGACTTATTTCTTACATGGGAGGCTTTAGGTTAAAACCATTTCTCAGGTTTTCACATTCTCTGTGTTAATTCTTATTATTTAAATATTTTCCAGTTGCTTTTAGATTTCCTCTTTGACCCATGAATTATTTGGTAGTGTGTCACTTAATTTCCAAATATTTGGATACTTATTACATTCTCAGGTTCACAGATACTTTCTTCTGAAATTTCTAAGTATGTTAGTTATTAGTTACTTAAGCAACTTAAGAAGGAAGGAAGGAAGGAAGGAAGGAAGGAAGGAAGGAAGGAAGGAAGGAAGGAAGGAAGGGTTTATGTTGGCTGGAAGTCTGAAAATATAGTCCACTGTGGGGCAAGAGTGTGAGGTGCCTGCTTACACTGAGTCCACCATGGTCAGGAAGTAGAGAGAGATGAATGCTGGTGCTCAGCTTGTTTATTTCCCATCTTATTCATTTCAAGACCCCACCCCATTGATGGTTCAATCCATATTTATGGTGGATTTTCTCACCACAGTTAACCCACTGTAGAAACTCCCTCACAGGTATTCTAGAGGCCTGTCTCTTAGGTGAGTCTAAATCCTGCCCGGTCAACAATCAGTATTAACCATCACAGTAATCTTATATTTATTCTAAGTATATTTTTAAATTTAGGTACATTTCTGCTTTTATTCCAAAATTCTGTTTAAAATAAACTTTATTCTGTAGGTTTGCGATATGCAATGCAAGCACACCTTGGAGGATTGTGGGTGTTCTGGAGATATACAATGCAGGTGTACCTTGGAGATACTGTGGGTTTGCTGACTCTCGACTGCTTTTCATGTCTTTGGCATTAAAACTCTCTAAAGTTGCTGCAAGGCTTCTGACTTACCAACTTGTATGAAGGCCTCTTCTGTAGCATTATTGTAAAGAGTCCTGATGTGATAAACTGGAAGCAAAGACCACATTTGTCAATACCCAGTTATTTTGTCTCCATACACCTTAAAGAATGAGAGAATTCTAGAATGGTGTAACATGAGTAATATCATCTTCCTTTCTTAGTGTGACTATTAAGAAAATCCAAGAGATATTTCAAAGTTTTCTATTTATAGAGATATGACAGAGCCATGGAGTCTCTGCTCACTAATGGAACACATGTGTATGAAATGTAATCTACATGAACTTTGAAATGACTTTATTCTAAAGTAAATTACAAGGAAACAAACAGAATTAATGAATTTACTGCCAAGTATTATATATTGATCAATTCATGTACTGTAAATATAATGTTTAAAGATTTAATTGACATTTAGAGAATATTTAAGCCTCAGTTTACATATTTAAATATAAAAATCACATAAAACAATTCTAGTACATTGGGTACCTAAATGTAAAAGGTGAAGTGATTAAATTACTAGAATATAATATAATGTATTTTTGAGCTTACATTAGGAAAAGATTTACTTGATCGTATAAAAATCCGTCATCAGCTAGGCATGGTAGCTCATACCTGTTATCCTAGCACTTAGGAGGCTGAGGCAGGAGGTTTGCTTTGAGTCTGAGGCCAGCCTGGGATGTATAGTGAGTTTCAGGTCAGCCTGGGCTAGAGTGAGAACACACCTTGAAAAAACAAAAACAAAACACCAAATAACAAAAAAGAATTTATTCCATTTAAAGGCCATTTCAAGGGGGAGAAAAGCTTTATTTAGTTGTGCGGTTGCCAGCAGCTGATGCTATCCCAGCCATTTAGAGGTGGGGCTTGGAAAGATGCTATAACAGTAAAAGAGATGTTTAGAGCTGTATATATTAAAAAGACTACAGCAAATTAGTACAAGGAAGAGACACATAGATATATGTGAAGAAACAAAGTTAGATGACAAAAGTCTCAAAATAGTCAATAAACAAATGAAAAAGCACTCAGCCCCATTAAACAGCAAAACAAAGCAAACTAAAACTATTTTTCCCCTTTATTCTTCCTTTTCCTTTTTTTCAAAGATGGGTCTTGCTCTGTAACCTAGGCTGGCCTCTAGTACACTATGTAGCCATGGATGACCTTGAACTTAAAAAAAAATTGTTTCTTTATGAACTTATTTATTTTTTGGTTTTTTGATGTAGGGTCTCACTCTAGCCCAGACTGACCTGGAATTCACTATGTAGTCTCAGGCTGGCCTTGAACTCACAGTGATCCTCCGACCTCTGCCTCTGAAGTACTGAGATTAAAGACATGCACTTTTATTTATTTTTGAGAGAGGAGAGAGAGAATGTTGGCATGCCAGGACCTCTTGCAAATGAACTACAGGTGCATGCACCATTTTGTGCATCTGGCTTTACATGGGCACTGGAGAATTGAACCCTTGCCATCAGGACTTTGCAAGCAAGTGCCTTTAGCCACTGAACCATTTCTCTAGATGACTTTGAACTCTTGATTCTCCTGCTTTGACCTCCCAAGGGCTGGGATTTCAGTCATGTGAAACCATTCTAAGCTTAAAATTAAAAAATGAAAAAAGCCGACCAGAATGGGTAAAATTAAGGATATTGCTGGTAAACCACTGCTGAGGATGTGGAACAGCAGTATTTCTGGTCTGCTACAGAGGAAATGAACTGGTAAAACTTCTTGGCAAATTTCTTAAAGTTGGGTATATGAATAATTGAAGTCCACATACTTTCACTCTTGTGTATATACCTAAAATGAGGGTATTGGGTAGTGCCGAGGTTGAGTGCTTGCTCAGCATGTATAGGGCCCTGAGTTTACTCTTCAGCACTGAAAGAAACCTCACTCACAAAAATGTATCTACACACATGTAACTAAAGGCAGGCACATGAAGCTCAAACTGGAAACTGTATCTTTCCAGCTTGGGCTGGGCTAATGTGTAAATTTATCACACATTGTGTCATGTGCTTGCCAACCACGGCACTTCTGTCATTCAGAATACTACCCAGCAGTGTCCAATAGAAATATAATACAAACAACACATATAATTTCAAAATTTCCAAATTTGAAGAAAAAGAGAGGAATTTTTATTAGTATATTACATATATAATATATATGTGTATATATATCCAAACTATCTCTTTTAATGTACAATCCATATAAAATTATTAATTTTGTATGTTAATATCTTTTCATTCACAGCAAGTCTTAGGAATCTTGGGTGAACCTTGCATGTATAGCCCTTGGTATGGTTTAGCTACATTTTCTAGGCTCAGGAGCTACATGTGACTGGCAGTGGGATTTCAGTCCTTAGTCATTTTCTCTTTATTTTTACTCACTTCCTTAGCAAATCAAATATTTCCATATCAATTATTCCCAAATTTATATATATTTTTTCTTATTTATTTATTTTATGGGAGAGAGAAAGAGAGGGCACACCAGGGCCTGTAGCCACTGCAAACAAACTCTAGACACATGTGCCACCTTTTGCACCTGGCTTTACATGGGTAATGGGAAAATTGAACCTGGGTCCTTAGACTTTGCAGGCAAGTACCTTAACCACTGAGCAATCTCTCCAGTCCCTCCAATTTATATCTTATGCCAAACTCTTTCTTGTAAGTTATAGATACCATTCAACAGGCATCTCCAGTTCAATATGTTGAAAACAAATTCATCTCCTTCAGAAACCAGCTCCATTTGTATTCTTTCCTATTATCAGTTGCCATTATTTTTTTATGTGTGTGTGAGAGAGAGAGAGAGAGAGAGAGAGAGAGAGAGGAGAGACAGAGACAGAGAGAGAATGGGTGTACCACATTCTCCAGACACTGAAAATAAACTCCAGATGCATGTGTCACCTTGTTCATCTGGCTTATGTGGGTAGTGGGTCATTAGGCTTTACAGGCAAGAGTCTTAACTGCTAAGCCATCTCTCCATCCCAGTTGCCATTATTTTTATTAGATTAATCCCAGATCTTAGCTTTATCCTTAACTTCTTTCACACTCCACACCCAAGATATAAGAATATTTGATTGGCTTTAATACAATATATATCTAAAATAATTACAATCACCACTTTCATTACTATCAATTTTCTTGGGTTTCCTTTGGATTTCTGGAATGGTTTTCTATAGGGTTTCCTTAGCCCCCTTCATTTTTCTTTAACACCAAAGCCAAAAACATCCTTTTCTTACTTAAGCCAGATTATTTAACTTTGTTTATAAAACATTTATTGGACAATAAATGCCCACATACTTCCAGTGGCCAACAAAACCTGCATTTCCAGGCTCTTAATCTTTTAATTTCTCTTCTATTATTGCTCTTGCTTTCTCTGCTCTGGTTATACTAGCCACTCTGTTCTAGGAATAACAGGTATTAAAGACTTTGTTCTTGAAGCTGGAGAGATGGTTCAGTGATTAAGGTGCTTGCCTGCAAAGCCTAATGAGACCTGGGTTCGATTGTCCAGTACCCACATAAAGTAAGATGTGCACAAAGTGGCACATGCATCTAGAATTCATTTGCAGCTGCTGCAGACCCTGGCATGCTTATTCTTTATCTCTCTCTTCTTGAAAATAAATAAAATAAAAAAGATTTTGTTCTGGCTCTTTTCTTTCCTGAAATACCTTTTGCTCACCTGTCCATAGGTTCAGTTACTTGACAATTTGATTTGGGGTTTAACAAGGAAGTAATATCATTACGTGACTTGGCTACTTTATTTGCTTTGTCTGGGGTTTTAGTAGATGACCCAAGCAGAGATTCAAGTGCCCTGTGTGATTATGGTTGCCTCTTATGTTTTTCCTTTCATTCGTTATGAGAAAAATCAGCCTCCAGTAGCCACTTGTGTAAGGAGAATGAGATGTATGTGAAGCAGATCTAGATTCAATCTGTAACCCGAAGCCAAGTCTACCAATTCCAGCCTTAGTCAACAGAATCTCTGTCAGCCCTGCATGAGCAGAAGTGAATGTGTAACAGATCAGTGGCTTTGTGGTGGCTTGTTATTTCACAATGGGTTAGTAATAGAGTAAAGAACTTTCTTTGGAGTTCTACTTCAAATTGTTCATATTTATTTATTTATTGAAAGAGAATGAAAGAGTGAATGGGGCATGCCAGGGCTTCCAGCCACCACAAATGAACTCCAGACACATGTGCCACTTTGTGCATCTAGCTTTATGTGGGTTGTGGGGAAACGAACCTGGGTCCTTAGGCTTTTCAGGCAACAGCCTTAACTACTGAGCCATCTCTCCAGCACCAATTGTCTACTTTTAAATGACAATACCTACCCCTTTGCCATTTACTCTAAAAGGACACTCTCTCTTATCCTCTTCCTTTTCTTTTCCTTCCTTCCTTCCTTCCTTCCTTCCTTCCTTCCTTCCTTCCTCCTTCCTTCCTTCCTCCTCCCTCCCTCCCTCCCTCCCTTCCTCCCTTCCTCCCTTCTTTCCTTTCTCTTTATTCTTTCTTTCTTTCTTTCTTTCTTTCTTTCTTTCTTTCTTTCTCATTCTTTCTTTTTCTTTCTTTTTTCCCTCCCTCCCTCCCTCCCTCCCTCCCTCCCTCCCTCTCTCCCTTCCTTCCTTGTTTTCTTCCTTCTTTGACTCTTGGTTTTGCAAGGTAGGATCTCACTCTAGCTTAGAGTGACCTGGAATTCACTATGTAGTCTCAGGGTAGCCTTGAACTCATGGCGATCCTCCTACCTCTGCCTCCCAAACACTGGGATTAAAGCCAGGTATGATGGCACACACCTTTAATCCCAGCACTTGGGAGGCAGAGGTAGGAGGATCGCCGTGAGTTCAAGGCCACCCTGAGACTACATAGTGAATTCCAGGTCAGCCTGGGCTAGAACAAGACCCTACCTCAAAAAACAAAAAAACAAAAACAAAAACAAACAAACAAAAAAAACCAAACAAACACAAGTGCTGGGATTAAAGGTGTGAGCTACCATGCCCGGCTTTCCCTTTTCTTTTTTCTTCTATGCACTTATCTTTTTCTAATATAGCACTCCATGATAGAATACACTTCTCCATAAGGTGTTGTATCTTTGTTTTGTTTGCTAATGAATTTCACTTTGTGCATCTGGCTTTATGTAGGAACTGGGGAACTGAGCCCACACCACAAGGATTTGCAGGCAAGCACCTATAACCAGCCTTGTTTGCTGGTGAATTTCAAAGACATAGAATAGTGGCTGATATATAGAGGGTACTCTGGAAGCCTTGGGCAAATTACGAAAGTTCAAATGCATTATTTAGAAAGTCTTTTTGAAAAATTTATTTTTGTGTGTGGATGAAATACATGTGTTTGTGTATGGGTATGTGTGCATCATAGCACACATGTGGAGATCAGAGGACAACCTGGAGATGTGAATGCTTTTCTTCCAACTTCTTTGAGACAGGGTCACTTGTTATTGCAAATAAATGCCAGAGTAACTGGCACACAAGATTCATATATTCCTGGCTCCATATTCCATGGTCATACATGTGTTGCGATCACAGACTCACATGCTACTTTGTTTCCACCTTTACATCGGCATTAAGGAGGATTGAACTTGGGTTAGCTGGTTTTGCAAGCAAGCATCTTTAGCCACTGAGCCAGCCCCAAATATGTTAAAATCAACTTTTTTTTTTTTTTTTTTTTTTTGGTTTTTCGAGGTAGGGTCTCACTCTAGCCCAGGCTGACCTGGAATTCATTCTGTATTCTCAGGGTGGCCTCGAACTCATGGCGATCCTCCTACCTCTGCCTCCCGAGTGCTGGGATTAAAGGCGTGCGCCACCACACCCGGCTAAAATCAACTTTTAAAAGAATATTTTATTTTTCTTTATTTGAGAGAGAGAGAGAGAGAGAGAGAGAGAGAGAGAGAGAGAATGAATGAATAAGCATGCCAGGGTCTGTAGCCACTGCAAACAAACTCCAGATGTGTGTGCTCCCTTGTGCATCTGGCTTATGTGGGTCCTGAGGAATCCTTTGGCTTTGCAAAGAAGTGCCTAATCCATTTCTCCAGCCCATGATCAACTTTATTTTGAGTTTTATTCAGGATTTTGTAAGAAATGACACGCCATCTACCATAATATCTTCATTTAAGAATGATGACATGTCACTCATTCTATAAAGTTACTTTATAATTCTCTGTTCAATCCCCTCAAAATCTTCCTGAATAAACACAACAAAGATTTTTGCCTTTCTTTCCTATGCAAAAGCTCTACATCTCATTACTATCTCAGCAATCATACTTTTTCATATTACTTGCACCATTGGCAAAAATCAATGCCATCTGCCTAACTGAAGAGTCACCAAACATTTTCTGTCTTTGTAAAATGCCCACTGTGCATCTTGTCATTGCTTTGAATATAACAAGTAGTACTTAACCAAATAGACTTTTGTAATGGAAGGGTATTACAGGTAAGAAACCAAGCTTTTATTTTTATCATATTGCTATAGTCATTTTCAGCTAGAGATATGGATGAATTCCTTGAGAACAGGGGTTATACACTTTCAGTGTTTTATCTCTAGCACATCGCTTGACTCAGAAAACTCTCTGAAATGTAATGAATAAACTAAAGAATCAGCATTCACAGATTAGTTACTCACAAACAGAGCTGCCCATAATGGGTATCCTGTCATTGCAATAAGAGGAACATATCTGACTCTAAATGCATCAGGTTGTTCTAAAAACATATATGTCCAGAGCTTTCCTAGGCTGTGTAAAATGAGGCCATTCATTGCTTGTATGACCTGAAATGAAAAGAACATCATTCTTAGCCATAATTTTGGTTTAACTCTTAAAAGGAACAACATCAAGAAAATGTCAAAGTGAAGAAGAAAGATGCTGGCCTAGCACAATGGTTAAGTTAGTTACATCACCTACCTTTGCACAACCTCAGCATGAGGACATCAACGTTGATGCATCCTATTATCACATGTATAATCATGTAACCTACCATAATCAAGGTATATAACCATCCTATCACTTCAAAGATAAGCCTCATGCTATAACTTTCTTATCACTCTTTGACCAACATCCTTAACTCCTAGTAGTCACTAATCTGTGTTTTTTTTTTTATATTTCTGTCACTTTGAGAATGTTACACAATTGAAATAATTTAGTATGTGCCTTTTGAGATTGACTTTTTCATTTAGCATAATATCATTGGGATTATTAAGTTATGTGTACTTGGGTCATTTATTCTTTTTCTTTATTTTTATTTATTTGAGAGAGAGAAAAAGGGAGGGAAGGAGGGAGAGAGGGAGGGGGAGGGAGGGAGAGAGAGAGAAAGAGAGAGAGAGAGAGAGAGGGAGAGAAGGAGAGAAAGAGAATGGGCATGCCAGGGCCTTCAAGCCATTGCAAACGAACTCTACACACATGTCACCTTGTGTATCTGACTTATGTGAGTCCTGGGGAATTGAACCTGGCTCCTTTGGCTTCTCAGGCAAATATCTTAAGCATTAAGTCATCTCTAAACCCTCATTCATTCATTTTAGTGGTACAAACTACTATTATTAATTATTCACCTCTTGAGTTACATTTCAAAATGAAGATATTAGAAGTAATCAGGTATAAGTTGTTATATAGAACAGTTTTCCATTTTCTAATATAAATGCCTCGTGTATTTTTTGGGTTTGATAGTCCATGTTTGTTATGTAAATACTGCCAGACAAATAAAAACCTTAGAGCACCCAGCCAATTTACCTGTATTAAAATACTGATGGACTAGGCATGTTTTTCACTGGTATGATCATTTAGTCTCTGGTTTATTTTTAAATTTTCATTTTCATTTTCATTTTATTTGTGAGTAGAGAGAAGAGAGAGAGAATGAGAATGAGAGAGATAGAGAACAGGCATGTCAGGGCCTCTAGCCACTGCAAACGAACTCCAGACTCATACACTACTTGTGCTTCTTGCTTTATATGGGTACTGGGGAATTGAACTTGGTCTTTATGCTTTGCAGGCAAGTGCCTTAACCACTGAACCATCTCTCCAGCCCATCTTCTCTAAATCTAATAAAGTCTCTTTAAGTCTTAAAAAAAAGACTATATATTCAGAGTAACTGTATTAACACTATCAGTGTTTCGGGAAGCTCACTGTATGTCTGTCACCTCTAGAACTAGCATTATTATGTCTTATCTTGTTTTGTAAGTAGAAGTGTAATGAATGATTATCATAGTCTGTTCTCATTTCTTTGGTGGCTAATGATGTTGAATATCTTTCTACATGCTTATTTGCCATCTGGATATTTTCTTCACTACAGTGTCTTTTGCTGACTTTAAAATTGGATCATTTGGGGCTGAAGAGATGGCTTAGCAGGTAAGGCACTTGCCTGCAAAGCCAAAGAACCCAGGTTGAATTTCCCAGGACCTATATAAGCCAGAGGCACAAGGTGGTGCATGCATCTGGAGTTTGTTTAAAATAATTGGCTCATTTAAAAAAATGTACTTATTTGATAGCAAGACAGAAAGAGAGAGAGAGAGAGAGACAAAGAGAGAGAGGGAAAAGGGAGGGAGAGAGAGAAAGAGGATACACCAGGGCCTCTTGTTACTGTGAACATACTCTAGTCACATGCAACATTTTGTGCATCTGGCTTTCCTTGGATATTGGGGACTTGAATCCAGACCAACAGGCTTTGCAAAAAAACACCTTTAACTTCTCAGCTGTCTCTCCAGACTCATTTGGTTTGTTTTCTACTGCTAAATTTGATCAACTTAAATTTAAAAAACCACATTGTAGTTATAAACCATTTATTAGATATGTTGTTTGCAAATATTTTCTCTCACATTGTAGCTTCTCATTTCATTTTAATAGGATCCTTCACAAGATGAGAGTGTTTTATTAATTTATTTTTTTGAGACAAGGTATCACTCTAGTCTAGGCTGACCTGGAACTCATTCTGTAGCCCAGGCTGGCTTTGAGTCATAATAATCATCCTTCCTCAGACTATTAGGTGTTGGTATTAAAGGTATGTGCCAATATACCTGGATTTTAATTTTGAAGAAATCTGATTTATTGATGTCTTATTCTTTTATGGATGGGTCATGCTTTTGGACTCATGTCTATAATTATTGATTGGGTTCTAGGTACCAAGTATTTCCTGTTTCCTCCTGAAATATTATAAATTTATATTTACATCTATGATTCATTCTGAATTTATTTTTATATGAAGTGGGAGACAAATTGAAATTCTATTTTCTAACCCATGGCTACCCAATTATTTTGATATTATTTGTTGACAAAACTATGGTTCTTACATTGAATTACTTTTATCAGAGTTGTGGTAGCACGTGTTTATGATTATGGAATTTGGGAGGTAGTTAGTATCACTAGTTTGAGGTCAAACTGGGCTACATACAAGACTTTGTCTTAAAAAAAAAACATGCCAGGCTTGGTGGTGCACACCTTTAATCCCAGCACTTGGGAGGCAGAGGTAGGAGGATCACCATGAGTTCAAGGCTACCCTGAGACTACATAGTGAATTCCAGGTCAGCAAACAAATTGGCCATATCTGTGAAGCTTATTTTTGGACTGTTTGTTCTGTGCCATTTGTCTAAGCTTCTCTTGCTCATACAGTGCCATGCAGTCTTGACTACTTATTAGATATTTGTGGCTTAACATCAACTAATGTGACTTATCACACTTTGTTCTTTTTCAAAAAAATAACATTTTTGCTCATTTTCTTCCCATATAAAGTTTATATAATTTTATATATACCTAAAAAAGATATTGCTGGGATTTTGATAAGAATTTTGTCAATTTGGGGAACTAACTTTTTACTATGTTGCTTTGTAATCAATAAACATGTCTTTTCATTTATATAACCTGCTTTGATTTTCCATCATTATTTAGTAAGTTTCAAGTCCTGTCCATGGTTTATTTATACCTAAGAATTTCAATTTTTAGTGATTGCAGATGGTATTGCACTTAAAATTTTGATTTCTACACACCCATAATCATTATTATTCTTATATAGAAACACAATTCATCTTGGATCTGTGACCTTGTTCAACTCACTTATTATTTCTCGGTGCTTCTGCCCACTGTTGGTTCTTGGGGATTTTCCTGAACTCATCTTTAAGCCTGAATATTTAGTTCTAATCTGACTCTATTATCCAACAATGAGCAAATGATGAAGCAGTATAGCTAGATAGTGCAAAATCTCCCAACAGTGAGGGCAGATTCCTCCAACAGTGATGAAATTGCCTGGGAAAACAGTGGCATATCTGTAAATGATGGTGAAAGCCTGGTGCTGTGGTAACTACTCTACAGAGGTCAGTGGTCTGTGATTTTTTTCTGAGTGTAGTTCCTACAACTGGATTATCTTATTTAGGGCATTATTACCTTAGGGTTGAAATAATTGGTAGATGGGGAAGAAGAGATTTTTCTATCCAATTCCAGACTTAGGGTATATTTTGATGGTATTGGGTTGTTTAAATATAGAACATACATTCATAATTTCTACTTTATTTCATTTTAATACACAGCATATATATTCAGGATGCATGAGGAAGACAGATGTTATTTTACTACTACTGCAGGCCACTTTAATTAGATTTCCTACACTTGGACTCTTAATAGAGGTGGCTAAGATCTCCTAACGTTGTCTACTACAAAATTTCAACACTATAATCATTTATATATTCTATATTTATTTATTAATTAAATAGCATTTGGTTCTTACCCCCAATATTTTCATCTCTTTTTTTATCCATATTTGATTTAGTGACATTTTTTGCTATGACACAACAGAGCAAATGAGAGGATAAATGCTTTTCTGTGGGAAACTGTGGAGAATAATTAAAATTATTATGGCAAGCAAGCACCTTTGACCATTGAGCATTACCCCAGCCCCCAAACAATAAAATTAATTTATTAATTGTTCTTTCTTTAGTAAGATTCCTTGAGGAGTAATCTAATTTTGTAGCTATTCATTGTTTATAAATAATTTATTTATTTGTTGACAATTTAACATACATATATATTACATTAAAAAGTAATGGATAGTTTTGTGAAAGATTTGTTTTTGCATCACAGCATCAATATTAGTCTTGACAAAAATCCAATATTTACCTCTCAAAAAGTTTTGTTCATTTAGCAACCTTAACTTAGACCATAGTAAATACCAAGGGGTAGCTACCCCAAATTACATCAGTCCCTCTAGAAATTACATATATAGATGTATATATGTGTGTGTATATCTATCTATCTATATATGAAATTACTGATATTCTCACATAATGCATCCAAATGGTGGACTTCTGGTAGCTTTGATTTATTCTATGATTCATTGTTATTGCATTCCAAATTAAAGTCCAATGATTTGGGGTGCCTGACTTGAAGAATCCATATCACATACTTACACTAGGGTCAGGAAAGGCTGGAAAAGAAAGTACTTATATATTATAGGAACCTTCTTAAGTCATGGATCAACAAAAGTAGAAGGAGGATGTTCAGTAGATAAGATTATTACTCACAGGTTTCTATCATCAAAATTGAGGAGCTATATTAACCCTTCCTAACTTCCATATTTAGTATCCATCAAAATTGTTTCTTGATCCTTGCTGATTAGAACAGGATTCATGGCCGGGCGTGGTGGTGCACGCCTTTAATCCCAGCACTTGGGAGGCAGAGGTAGGAGGATCGCCGAGAGTTCGAGGCCACCCTGAGACTACATAGTTAATTCCAGGTCAGCCTGGACCAGAGTGAGACCCTACCTTGAAAAACCAAAAATAAATAAATAAATAAACAGAACAGGGTTCATGGGGTTCTTTTCCCCACATTGTTTGTAGTGGTTAGTTGTTGAGATGGTGCACAATCTAGGATTGCTGTAGTCTACTCTAATGGACAGAGCCTTACAGAAAGCAAGCCTCGGTGTGAGAGGGTGGGCAGTCAGAAAAAGGCAGATAGAGAAGGAGCAGAACTCCCCACCCCTGTGATGATTTTCAATTTTTAAGTTCCAATTTCTCTTGGAAGCCAGTCTCATTTCCTGCCCTTATATTATGTAAGCACATCTGTTTATGTATGAGAAATACTTATGGATTTTGCTAAAATGACTAACATAAATTTCTGTTTCTTACAACCAAGTTTATTTTAGTGGCCTTCTGTTCTGTTTGTTTGTTTTTCCTTTTTTTTTTTTTTTGATTTTTCGAGGTAGGGTCTCACTCTAGCTCAGGCTGACCTGGAATGCACTCTGTAGTCTCAGGGTGGCCTTGAACACACAGTGATCCTCCTACCTCTGCCTCCTGAGTGCTGGGATTAAAGGCGTGCACCACCATGCCTGGCTTGTCAATTTTAATTTTTTTCTATTAAATTTTAATTTATTTATTTGAGAGCACCAGACAGACAGAGAAAGAAGGAGGGAGAGAGAGAGAGAAAGAATGGGCACACCAGGGCCTCCAGCCACTGCAAACGAACTCCAGATATATGTGCCACCTTGTGCATCTGGCTTACGTGGGTACTGGGGAATTGAGCCTCGAACCGGAGTTCTTAGGGTTCAGAGGCAAGCGCTTAGCTGCTAAGCCATCTCTCCAGCCCCTGGCTTCTCAATTTTAAACAGTATTTTACTCTTGAATGTAAATACGACAAATCCACAGCACTCACACCAACCTTTCTTGCTCTCAAGTTTTGTTAGTTACGTTTTTATTGTTCTTCTGTTGGCCACCTAGGATTAAAGGCGTGCACCATCACTCCTGGCTTCATTTTGTTTTTTTCAAGGTAGGGTCTCACTCTAGCCCAGGTTGACCTGGAACTCAGTCTGTAGACCCAAGGTGGCCTCTACCTCACAGGGATCTTCCTACCTCTGCTCCTGAGTGCTGGGATTAAAGGTGTGCACCACCAGGGGCAGCCTGTTGGCCTGTTCTATCTTGTTACATAGCTTTGAGCTTTGACAACCTGTCCTCCCCAATCCCTAATCATGTTTGACAGTTATTTCTTTTCTTCAACCACTGTCTATAGTCATTTCTAAAGTCCAAGATAGTATCCTCAGGTTTTTCACTTACAAAAATTTCCTTCTTTTTATGTTAGCAATGAACTCTTAAGGTTTAAATTGCCATGGGGATGATCCAGCAACACTTGAGAATGGGAAACACAGAATAGCATAACAAGAATCAAAAACACTTGAGTTAAAATCTTACCAGTTACTAGATGACTATGTCCATATAGTTTAGTCCTTCTCAGTGACCAAGAACCCCTGTAGGTTTGTACTGGGGAGCAAAAAGAAGAAGCTGATACAAATTTAAAACTCACGAGGAACTAGTTTGGTCAAGGCCCGTCCTTAATGTGGTGCATAGTAGTTCACGGATTCCTAATGTTGACTTGATCCCAAGGCTAGAATGGAGGTGTGGCCTTTAGTTCCAGATCTTCCAGCTCTGGGACTCCAGGAGGCAGCACCTGCCCTTTGGGCTTTGCCACCTCCGTGTATCCCTCATTACCTCTGGTGGTTCTAATGCTGCGGTTATGGCCAAGCGCCCGCGAAGGGTTCTGCGCGAGGAGGAGCACGCAGACGCCAACGTTGTGGGGCGTGGAAGTTCCACGGAGTCGGCTGGCCTAAGTATACCAGTAAGGGGTAGGAGATGACTGGCAGCAGGGGGCTGACACAGTCACACCTTTCCCTGACTATTTAGTTATCAATGTTCTCTGTCCATCCATCCAAGCAGCGCCTGACTCCAACCCTTTGTAGATTCCCTGGCTGTCTCCTTTGACACAGACTTCCCCATTTAAGCAAATGCCATTTCCAGTGTTTCTATTCTGAGTCCCCTCAAAGAGTGCTGTTGAAACCTGGGTTCTTGTGGTGCTTGGGTAAAACATACCGTCTCTGTTCCTTAGATTTTTATTCTGTACAATAGAGGTAATATTTTTTCTGTGTACTTCCTGGGTTCATACCAACCTAAGGAAGCGAATTTAGGTTATAGAAAGTTTAGAATTGACTGCTATAAAGTAATACCAATAATAGACACAACAGACTCCTAACCTGACAGCCAGGTTCTACCTATGATGTAGAGGCCCTCTCTCCCACTCTGCTGAACATTTAGTGTAAGAGTGCTGCTGTGTCTGGCACCTAGCTAAAATGAATAAACGTATTGAAGGTCATTTATTCAAGCCTAACTTACACTGAGTTCCAAGCAAAAATGGCTCGCTTGGTGGCTCACTAAAGAAGTGTTTCTCATAGGTAGTAGAATTAACATTTGTTGAAGCTTTAGGCCATAGGTGTTACCCGTCAGGCATTGTTCTATGTATTGGTGATAGGCAGTGAAGAAAAATAACATAACTATCCCTTGTGGGATAGGGAAAGAAATGGTCATAAGTAAGGGGAAAAATAGAGCCAAGGAGTTGTTCTTGTTGTAACAGAAAATATAATAACATATGTGTAGAAAGGAATAATCTTGAAGGGAAGAAAACCTGAAATCATCAGTTAAAATGAGAATTGGGTTGGAAGGCTTTTGGTTGTGTTCCCTGGAATCTGCCTTCCCTCATGCACAGACCCCTTAGCTTCCTTTTCACAGGAAATGTTACCATCGTGACCTGCCAACCAGCTTTCCTGAGGGGTGGGGTAATTCTTTCTCAAAGTTTGTGCACTCCCTGGAGCTCAGAGCTCTTTGGGGGTGAGAATGGAGGGCACACTTTCTGGGAATTCTAGTGAAGCTTCCAAACCCACACTGCCCAGTGAGCATCCAGTAGCTACATGCGGCCATTGAGCATTCTAAATGTGGTCAGCTTGAACTGATGAGCAGTTATGTATGGAATGCATACCAAAGTTTCATGACTTGGTATGATGAAAAGACTACAAAGTATCTCACTGATAATTTTAATATTGTTTAAATGTGGCACATTTTCATTCAACTTTCTGGCTTATAAAATTAGGTTATTATTATTTAAAAAAATAGTTTCATTTTTTGAGAGAGAGAGAAAGAGAGAATGAATATGAGAGTACCAGGGCCTCCAGCCACCTGTAATCAAACTCCAGATGCATGTTTCACTTTGTGCTTCTGGCTTTACATGGGTACTGGGGAATTGAACCTAAACAGTCAGGCTTTGCAAGTAAGCACTTTTAACTACTGAGCAGTCTCTCTAGCCTGGTTACATTATTAGGGTTATCTGTTCTGTTTGCTTTATTAGTGTACCTACTATAAAATTTTAATATGTGGCTTGAATTACTATTCCATTGGATGGTGCTGTTCTATTCCTTTCACTGGCTTAAAAATGTTTTTCTATTTCAGTTCTTTTCATCTTAATGCCTTGTTTTCTAAAATCCCAACAGCTACAAAAGGTGCTGGGCTGCTGTTGGCTATTCATCAGATTTTGTCCTTAATTACTTTCCTTTTGATCAATGAATTCTAGCCATAACATATTCTCAATCAGCTAAGCCTTTTCCCACTTCAGAATTTTGTTTTATTTCTTCTCTTTGGAAAACTTACTTTCTGATTTAAAAAATGGCTGTTTCCACTTTTCCTTACTACTGTCAACAAAAATGTCAACTTTTAAGGAATTTATGTCCTAAATAAAGTAGTGACAATTAACCCCACATTTTACTCTCTTCCCATTGACCTGCTTATTTCCTATATTCTATTTTAACACATTTTTATTTTTAAAATTTTTATTTATTTATTTTTTATTAGAGAAAGAGAGAGAGAGAGAGAGAGAAAGCCAGGGCCTCCAGCCACTGCAAACAAACTCCAAATGTATGCACCACCATGTGCATCTGGCTTATGTGGGACCTGGAGAATCGAACTGGGGTCTTTAGGCTTCACAGGTATGCGTCTTAATCCCTAAGCCATCTCTCCATCCCTTTAACCCATTTTTAAACTTTTATTATATCTTATCCTAGTTCCATTATAGTAGAAGTGTTGACTGTCTTGTTTATACTCAGGGGTTAAACATAAGTGGATGTCTGAGTATGTGCTAGCTCACACACAAGTCTACATATTTGTAGCTAGGATCCACATATGAGAGAGAACATGTGACGTTTGGCTTTCTGGGTTTGGGTTACCTCACTTGGTATAATCCTTTACAGATCCATCCATTTCCCTGCAAATTTCATAATTTAATTTTCTTTACCACTGAATAGAACTCCATTGTGTAAATGTACCACATCTTTATTATCTATTCATCTGTTGAGGGACATCTAGGTTGGTTCCATTTCCTAGCTATTGTGACTACAGCAGCAATAAACATAGTTGTTTCTCTAAGGTACTGAGAAGAGCCTACCCTGACATGGAAAGAGAGATTAGCATTTCCAGTGCAGACCTGCTTTTTTTGGTCAGTTGGCCTCGTTACCTTTTGGGGTGGCTTCCAATTTCACTAATGCTGAGTGCCCACCTCAATCCCTCTGTGTTGTGCTGTAGATCTGGAGCTCTGATCAGGTGTGCTGGATGTCCTGCCACTGGGGGCTGAATGCGTTCTCTGGAGGTTCATGGGTCTCATGGTTGGGGGGGTATGGAAGAGTACAGGAAGCCTGGAGTTGTACTGGAACTGCTCAGCTGGTCCTACCTGTATCCCTTTCAGCAGCTCCTTAGCTGATCTCCACTGTCTCCCCTTCAGGTTTTGATAAGGTTGGAAAATCCCCTTGTTTGGTATGTGCTCCTGCAGATGGGCTCCAGGCTGGATGGATGTGCAAATCCATGTGGGCCGCAAGTGCCTCTGCCGGATTCTGGCTGGTTTCCTCCTTTCTGGTAGATCTTGGTCTGTCCTGCTTCCCCCTTGTGGCCAATAAAAACCTATACACCTTCATTTTTCAGAAGACAAGTATATTTTGTAGTGGTTTTGCTTAAATCCCTCCCTAGGCTGGATTGATGTGACTCCTATGCGGCCATCTTACCTGGAAGTCTCAAGGGTTTATTTTTAGCTCACAGTTTCCAGAGAATCTTATTTCCCTCTGAAACCCCATAACCCAGACCCCCATGCTGTGCATTTTGACCAGCATCGTGCCTTCCAAACTCCCACCAGAATGGCCCATGAGCTCTGCATACAGTATTCAAAGACTTTTCTAGTCCAAAGTTCCAAATCTTTCCATATCCCTCCCACTTTTGGAAATCAGTTCCAAAAGACTGGTCAGGTTCATCTTAGCAACAGTTCCACTTCTTGGTACAATGTTTTTCTATCAATTGTTGGGAGAGAATATCAAATAAGAAACAGTTTAAGGAATTAAAGGGTTTATTTTTGGCAGTTTCAAGGGAAGTCCATTATGGTGGGGAAAGCATGGCAGGAGCTGGAAGCCTGAGTCCTACGGTTACAACCTAATAGACTTAAGTAGAAAATGGTACCTTCTCTTGCTCAGCCAGCTCTCTCCTTTTTATACAGTCCAGGCTCCCAGCCCATGGAACGGTGCCACTCACAGTGAAGGTCTGCCTCTCACCTCAACCTAATAAAGATCTTAACTCATAGGCCCACCCAGAGGCTAACCTAATTGAGATAAACCCTCACAGGTGGTATTAGGTCCTGTCTAGTGGACAACTGATATAAACCATCACACAAGGTAACCCAAGCTCAGAAAGACAAACACTGTGATTTTTGGTCATCTGCATGTCCTATCTTCTGTTCAATATGTGTACCTAGGAGGAAGTAAATGTGAGTAAAGGCCAGAAAACTATAAAGGGGCCCTTGAAACTGGAAAAAGGGAGTGATGTGGGGAAGACAATAGAACAAAGGAGTTATTAGAATGGAAGTGGGATTAGATTACTGGAGGTGAAAAGGTACAAAAGGAAGGGGTCAGGGAAGTGAAGGACCAGGAGTTGGAGTGGATGGGGAAATCAACCAAATTAACTATGTATAAAAATGCCATGATGAAACCTGTTACTTTGTAAGCTAATAAAATTATATATTAAAGCAAACCTTACTGGTTCATCCCCAGAGCCTTGGTAAACTGCTGTCTCAGTAAACGATGAGAAAGTGTATACTGAAACCCATCTAGCAGAACACCCACAGGCTGCAGGAAGAGACTTTGCATCAGAACCCCAGTGTTCAGAAAGGTGGAAGCCTGCTTGGAGACAATCTTCGGAGGAACTTAAACGTATGCTCCAAAGGACAGCCCAGAGGTATGACTGGCAATTGTGACCTGACCTGTGAAGGACAGGACCAGCATCTGTTACTTGCCCTTGACTTCACAGAGGGGAACCACCCAGAGGCAAGGAAAACACCACAACCTGACTGTTCAAGGCTGTTCAGAGGTATGATGAGGATCTGGGGGCTTGAGACGGAACAGCAAGAGAATTGAGGCTGCATCCAGCAATCAGAAGAGAATGTATTCAGAATCTAACCCCCATCCAGCTCTCTGATCTTCACACTTACTCCTCTTTTATTTGCTACCCAATGTCATGCCAGGTCTGTTCTCCTGCTGAGTTCTCATCATCATCTCTATCCCTTTTTGTCTTTCCTTCTTTTCTACTATTTTTATTTATTAGTTATGTACATACTCAGTGTGTAAACAGCACATGTTGGTACCATCCTCACCCTCATCTCTGTCTCCTGCCCCACAGGGACCCTCCTTGTTGGGAATGTCAGTTATCCCCATGGGAATTGTGGATCATGCATTGTAGGGGTAGCCATCATTATGGGGAAGAGGAAATGTCTCTGTGTGTAATGTCCCAACTTGTGGCTCTAACAATCTTTCTGCCCCCTCTTGCACGAATTTTCCTGAGCCATGTTGGATTAGTTTTAGATCTACTTCAGTGATGAGGTCTTGGGAGCCTCTGTGTCTCTGGATCTCTGGTGTGGTAGGAGTTGAGTATTCTCTGTATCTAACTCTTTTGCCCTTGTGCTGATACCAGGTTCACCAAGAAAGCAGCACTCTTGTTCATTACCCCCTTACTTTATGGTTTCAGCTGGGGCCCTGGTGAGATGCAATGGGATGATTCTCTCCTCAGGTTCTGTGTCTATCTGAAAAAGAGAAGCAGATTCTCCAACAGAGAGTAACGTCAGCACCAGATAAATGGGATAACATTATTAGTTTTAGAGAGAATTTACTAGGTGTAGACCCTCTTATAGCCCAAGATTGGTGGGAGCTCAATATTGGAGAGTGAACTCTTTTCTCTCTCTCTCTCTTTCTTTCTCTCTCTCTCTTTCTTTCTTTCTTTCTTTCTTTCTTTCTTTCTTTCTTTCTTTATCTCTCTTTCTCTTTCTTTCTTTCTTTCTTTCTTTCTTTCTTTCTTTCTTTCTTTCTCTCTCTCTCTCTCTTTCTTTCTTTCTTTCTTTCTTTCTTTCTTTCTTTCTTTCTTTCTATCTACAACTTCCTTAATTGTGACAATTCCCCTGACACTTCCCTCCCTCCCCCCACTTTCCCCTTTGAAACTCCACTCTCTATCATATCCCCTCCCCCTCTCAATCAATCTCTCTTTTCATTTTGATATCATCATCTTTTCCTCCTATTATGATGGTCTGTGTAGCTAGTGTCAGGCACTGTGAAGTCATGGATATCCAGGCCATTTTGTGTCTGGAGGAGCATGTTGTAAGGAGTCCTTCTTTTCCTTTGGCTCTTACATTCTTTCTGCCCCTCTTCCTCAATGGACCCTGAGTCATGGAAGGTGTGTTAGAGATGTTTCAGTGCTGAGCATTCCTTTGTCCCTTCTTCTCAGCACCATGGTGCCTTCTGAGTCATTCCAAGGTCACCACCATCTGAAAAGAGAAGCTTCTCTAAACAAAAGTGAGAGTAGCATTAATAAATGGGTATTGACATTAAGAGAACTGCTTACTGGGCAGTTTGGCAAGCACAGTATATACATTTAGCCAGACACCAGCAGATGTTACACTCCTAGGGCTCATGACTACCCCTGTCATAGGTATTCAGTATCAGGGATGTATTCCCTCCCATGGAGCAGGCCCCCAGTCCAATTAGAGAGCAGTTGGTTTTCCCCATAACAGACATGACACTATTGCACCCATTGGCTCATTTGGCCTGGCTGGCCAAATTTAAAGCTTGCAGTGTTCATTGTTGAGTATCTTCACTGGTGTTTTCTCTCTCCCATTGAACTGCATCCAGCATAGCTTTTTCCAGCTTTCTGTCAGGTGGTCCACATGGAGGAGGCTTTCAGCTCAGCTCCAGCAGGATTTCTCAGTGACCTTGCAGCCCAAATATGTGGAGTCTTCAGTAATAGTGTCTTACCATATATTCCTGGTGGGAAACTAAGGGCCGCAGCAATGGCCTATAATGTTTTGTGGGTAGCTGTGACCTCCCTGGCCAACACCTCTCCTGGAAGGTATCCCATCCCTGACAATGAAATTTTTCTAGTAACAATATATGGTTTCTGATTGTTCCATTGTCCAGAAAAGTAGGTTTCCATATGACTTATTTATATCCTCTTTGATTTTGATTAGCCCTCCCTCCATCTTTCCTTACTCATTTTCTTCCCCTGACCTCACTTAGGCCTTTTCACCCCCATTAAGCTGTTCTTCTACTTACATATTTTTGGATATGATTCTGACTTGTTTCCAAGTTTCAGCTATGGGTTCCATTCCACTGAATGAATTTGTTAGCCAATTCAAACACAGTTGGTTACCCACCATAGCTGTGTGCCACTATAGCACTTGGGTGAGCATCATGTCAGGTTGTTTGCTGCTGAGTAGCTTAGTCCACAAGTTGCTTGGACAGATGTTGGCCATTTTCCCCCTCTAGCTTGTGTAGCACCTTCTGGCACCAGACAAGCTAATTGTCTGGGGACTGACTCTCTTCCAGATTCCAGCCAGGTCTCTCAATGTTCCATCCCAACAGCATATGGTGTCTTCGGCAGTAGGGTCTTAACATTAACCTTTGGTGGGTAAAGATTAATGATTGTGATATCCTCTTGTTAGAGCAGTCCCTTGATAAGTAAGAAGTGGCCTTGTCTTTTTTGATTACCTTTGGTTAGAAGTCTATTTTATCCAATATTAGTATAGCAATGCCTATACTTATTTCTGTTTGCTTGGAATATCATTTTCTATCCTTTCACCCTGAGGAGGTGTCTGTCTTTAGTGGTGATATGGGTTTCTTGAAGATAGCAGGTGGAAGGGTCTAATTTTCTGGTCCACCCTGTTAGCTTATGGCTCTTGATGGGTGAATTAAGGCCATTAATGTTTACATTTGATTTAATCCCTGCCATAGTGTGGTGGTTTATGTAGTTTGGTGTTTTCTTGGACTTTGTAGTTTTTTACACCCTCTCTGAGTTTGATTATTGTGATCTGCTTCTTGTAGGCACTTGAGGTTAGTTGTTGATTCTTTTGTGTGGAGAATTCCCTGAAATACTCTCTGTAGGCTTGGCTTTGTGTTCATATAGCTGTAGAGCTGACTTTTATTGTGGAAAGTTTTTCTTTCACCACCTATTATGAGGGATACTTTTGCTGGGGAGAGTAGTTTGGGTTGGAAGCCATAGGTTCTTAGACTTTGCAGTGTTCTATTCCAGATCCTTCTGGCTTTCAGGGTTTCCACTGAGAAGTCTGATGTAATTCTGATGGGGTTACTTTTATATGTAATGTGTTATTTCTTCCTAGCTGCTTTTAGAAGTTTCTCTTTGTTATCTATATTTAGAGTCTTAATGATAAAATGTCTTGGAGAATTTATCCTTGATCCAGTCTGTTTGGAGTTCTGTTAGCTTCTTGTAACTTGATGGGCCTTTCTTTTGAGAGGGTGGGAAAGTTTTCTTCAATAATTTTGTTGAATAAGTTTTCCATGCCTTTGGTCTGAATTTCTTCCCCTTCTGGTATTCCCATGATCCAAATGTTGGGACATTTAAGGGTATCCCATAGTTCCCTCATGTTCTGTTCACAAAAATTTTTGAACTTGTTGAAACTTTTAGATTCACGAACTGTTTCTTCTGTTTTGTGTTCCAGTTCTAAGTTTCTATCCTCCACATGGCTGACTCTATTCTTGAGAGTTTCTATAGAGTTTTGGGCTTGTTCAATTTGGTTTGTATTTTCTTCTGCTTTTTAATGTATAGCTTCCATCCCTCTGTCAAGTTCCCTTTTCACATCATTTTCTGATTTTCTTTTTTAAATTTTAATATTTTTTATTAGTTATGTATATAGTATATATATAGCCATGATGGTACCATCATTAGCCTTCTCCCTGTCCTCCCCCCATGGGTAATGTGGGTCTTGCCTCATGGGGGTAGCCATCAGTTATGCAGGAGAGGCAATGACTCTGTGTATAATGACTCAACTCATGGCTCTAACAATCTTTCTTCCCCCTCTTCTGCTAATTTCCCTGAGCCATGTTGGGTTCATTTTACATCTATTTCAGTGATGAGGTTTTGTGAGTCTCTGTGTCTCTGGATATCTGATTTAGTAAGGGTTGAGTGTTCTTTGTGTCTGTCTCCTTCACCCTTGTGCTGGTACCAAGCTCACTGATAAAGCAGCACTCTTGCTCATTTCTCCTATAACTCTATGGCTTCAGCTGGTGCCCTGTTGAGGTGCAATGTGATTCTCTCTTCAGGTTCTGTGTCCATCTAGATGAAAGAGAGAAGCAGATTGTCCAATGGAGAGTAAGGTCAGTGCAAGATACATGGATGACCGTTATTATTTTGGAGAGAATTTAATAGATGTAGGCACTCTTGTATCCCACTATTGGTGGGAGCTTGTTATTGGAGAGTGGGCTTGTTTTTGGACATTTTCTGATTTTCTTCATGCTTCTTGGAATTCATCCTTGCATTTATTTATGTCTTCATTGAGCTTAGCTAGCTTGTTATTGAAATCCTCTCTATTTTTGCTCTCCTTCAAGTCATTTCGCTGTCTTAGGAACCCTTCCTGGTTCTTTTCTATTAGGTCTAATGTAGTGAGAACAGCATTCATACAATTATTGGTCCTTTGTTGATTTCTGCAAGTTATGCTATTTTCTTGGCCAGGGTTGCATTGCTTGTGTCTTCATTTTGGGGTTCTGATTGTATTGTCTCTTCTATGTTTTTTTTTTTTATTTTTGGAGAGAGACACAGACAGAGACAGACAGAGAGGGAGAGGGAGAGGGAGACAGATAGAGAATGGGCATGCCAGCAGTCTCTCAGCTGCTGTGAATGAAATCCAGATGCGTGTGCCCCCTTGTGGGCAAGTTCGGCATTGCGCCCTTGTGTCACTTTGCATCTAGCTAATCGTGGGACCTGGAGATTGGAACTGGGTTTTTAGGCTTAGCAGGCAGGTGCCTTAACCGCTAAGCCATCTCTCCAGCCCTCTTCTATGTTTTTTTTTTAATCTTTTTATTTATGTATTTATTTGAGAGAGGGAAAGAGAGAGAGAGAGAGAGAGAGAGAGAGAGCGAGCACACCAGGGCTTCCAGCCATTGCAAATGAACTCCAAATGCATGCAACCCCTTGTACATCTGGCTTACGTGGGTCCTGGAGAATCGAGCCGGGAACCTTTGGTTTTGCAGGCAAGTGACGTAACAGCTAAGCCATCTCTCCAGCCCCCTCTATGTTTTTTAAAAAATATATTTCATTTATTTATTTGAGAGAGAGAAAGAGTGAGAGACAGAAAGAGAGAGAGAGAAAGAGAGAATGGGCATGCTAGGGCCTCCAGCCACTGCAAATGAACTCCAGATGCATGCGTCCCCTTGTGCATCTGGCTTACGTGGGTCCTGGAGAGTTGAACCTGGATCTTTTGCCTTTGCAGGCAAAGGTCTTAACCACTAAGCCATCTCTCCAGCCCCTCTTCTATGTTTTGGTTAGAGATAGCCATTGTGGGACTGGGCAATGTTGTTGGATTTACTTGCATTTGATTTTTCATGTTATTCCATTACAGTGAAGGAATCTTATTAAATTTAGGAGGAAGCTGTAGTTTACCCTTGATCTGTGTCCGTGCATGGGGGGTGGTGGCGAGTGGGATGGCTTTCATGCATGGAGCTCCATGGGGGCGGGAAAGTCTAGGTTGGGGCAGGGTGGGGCAAACACTAGCCTGTTGGCCTGGTTCTGCATGGGGGAGGGCAGCAATTGGGATGCTGTTCACCTGATGAGCTCTGTGGGGGCAGGAAAGCCTATCGGGGTGGGGCAAATGCTAGCCTGTTGGCCTGTCTGCACATGGTGGGGGGGGGCTAGTGGGATGGTTTTCATGCATGGAGCTCTGCAGGGGTGGGAAAGCCTATGTTGGGGTGGGGCAGGGCGAATGCTCGCCTGTTCGGTGGCAGGGAGTAGAATGGAGTTATCTTGTGGAGCTCCCTGGGGCAGGAAAGCCTAGGTTGGGGAGGGGTGGGGCGGGGCAAACGCTAGTCTGTTGGTCTGGGACAGTGCACAGGAAAGGGGGTGTGCGGGGGGTGTGGCTGTGGTGGCAAGTGGGGCAGGGTTTGCATGTGGAGCTCTGCAGGAGTGGGAAAGCCTAGGTTGGGCATGGAGGGGCGAATGCTAGCCTGCTGGTCTGAGCCACTTAGCCTGAGGTTAGTGCAGGAGGAACCTGTGGCTGGGAGTGAGGCTCCAAAGGCTGCTTGAAGGGACTGGGGGACTGGTGGGCTACCCGAGAGTGTGGGAATCAGAGTATTCCCTATTTTTCTCCTCCATGCCCTCCCGCTGAAGGTCTACTAGAATCTGCAGACCACTAAAAACTCTGCTTAACCCTAAATGTCTTGCCTTTCCTTCCCCACGAGGTGAGACATGGGTAGGCAAATGCCATCTTGACTGGACGTCCTCTCTTCTTAGTTCTTTTCTATTAGGTCTAATCTAGTGAGAACAGCATTCACATAATTATTGGACCTTTGTTGATTTTCTGAAAGTTCTGCTAATTTCTTTAACCAGGGTAGCATAGCTTGTGTCTTCATTTGTGGGGTTCTGATACTGTTGTCTCTATGTTTGGATTGGAGACATCCATTGTGGGACTGGGCAATCTTGTTGGATTTACTTCCATCTGATTTTCCTTTTGCACTGTGGTCTGCCCATCACAGTGTAGGAATCTTAATTTAATTTAGGAGGAAGCTGTAGTTTACCTGGAAGTGTCTTCAGTGATTATTCCCTTTTATGTTTGCCTCAATTTGGCTTCTGATGGCAATAGGACCTGTCTGCGCAGAAGGGTGGAGGCTGTGAGGCTCTGGTGGGGGCCTGAATGCTGGGGTCCAGCCCTAGCATCAATAAGGGGTGAGACCACGAAGTTGGGATGAACAGGAGAGGCGAAAATGAAACGAAATTTAGGACATATTGATACAAACTGACAGGTCGGGCTTCAGCAGCAAGCCATTTGACTCTCTCTTCCTCATTCTCTCTCTCATTCATTTTCTCACTCACTCACTTGCTCTCTCATTCATTCTCTCTCTCTCTTCTTTTTCTTTTTCTCCTTCTCTTTCATTCTCACACTCTGGCTTTTCTCTCGCTCGCTTGCTCACTCTTGTTTGCTTGCTCTGCTGTCTTGCTCTGCTGTGCTATGCTCTCGCTGCCTCTTGCCACAAAACCTCAGTCTTTTATTTTTCTCATACAAGGAAACAGGATTCAAAAGGAAAAGGGCAAAAACAAAACTGTGTCCAAATTTGACATGCATGCATAACCTTTGAAATTACAAGTACATAATATTTCCAGGAAAGTTAGCCCAATCCCTTACAATCATTATGAGCAAGCACTATTAACCATTAGCTGTGAAAAACATCTTCTTTAAAATTACAAATACATAATGTTTCCAGGAAAGTTAACCCCATCCCTTACAATCTTTATGAGCAAGCACTGTTAAGCATTAACTGTAAAAAACACCTTTGAAAAACGCCTTGACCAATTCTTTTTTGAATAATGGGACACTAGTTCCTTGTGGTTTCTTTTTCATTCTTTGTTAAATGTTGATTCTATTTTCAGCTGCAAGTTAGCAAAGGTGAGAGACAGACTGGCTACAACAGGTGCCTATTATTCAATTACAGTTAACTCAGTAAGTCTTTCTTTTCCTTTGTGCAAGCAATACTTCATAACATAATCATTACATCCAAATTGTATTTGCTAAGCATATGCCTGAATTAAATCTTTATGAAGTTGTATTTTCTCATCTTTTGGATAAATAGTCATAGGGTCTCAAATCCCTAACAGCTAAATAATAAAACCTAACTCATCAGCCCATTTTCCTCTGTAGTCTGTCCTGTCCCAGATCCTAAGTCTCACTCTCCCACTCTTAGGGTCACACTGATATTGACCACCTGGAGGAAGCAAGCTTTTAGGATCAAATCTATGCCCCTCATGAGTAGCCTGAGGGGGCTCCCACCATTTATTGTTGTTGTAATAAACCCATTGTTTTCCATTCCATTTTTTGTTTGATCTGGGAACACCTCCTATTGTCTACATAATACTATTCCATGAAATCGCCTCATCAGAAGCTGGCAGTACGTCTAACTCCTGGGCGTCATGGCTGCCTGCAGATCATTCACAGAAGAGAAAGGTAAGGAGAGAAAACAGAAAGGTCATGGCAACAAACATGAGCCATACAGCTGAAAGAAGTAGATGTCCTTGCCAAGCTAAATGAGCCAGAGGAGACCACGGGTCGGATCTGTGTCAAGCGACGCACAGGGTCTCAACTCAGGCTTTTTGGAGCATGCTGTCCCTGGCACCTGAAGGCCTAGTGAAGGGGCTAATTGGTCAGTGTTTCAGGGTATGGGACTGCATGGTTAGGTGGCCTGATGAGACAGGGGTAAGGAGGAATAGGACAAATCAGACTGGTGTTGCAGCAGGCTGGGGAGGGGAGGATGGGATTATGTAGTCCTGTGATGTGGTGTGGTGAGGGGATGGGGCAAAAGGGTCCATTGGGGCCACACAGCAGGGGGTGGATGGGACTGTGGGGTCCTGCTGTGACACAGAGGGTGAGGGGATGGGACTAGTGGGGGTCAGGTGATGCGACATAGGGGTGGGGTGGGGGAATGGGCAGTGGTCCTGGTGGTGGGAAGAGGAAGGAAAACCAAGGGAGGAAGGGGGGAATGCTAGCCAGCTGGCCTGGGTCCACATAGCCTGCAGGTAGTGACAAGGAGAAAGAAGAGCCAATAAATGAGAAAGACACAAAGACTTCTGGTGCCAGATGGAACTTTAATGAGGGTGGAAGTCAAGAAACAACAAAGGGACTCTGAATTAGTAGCCTTTTGATAGGACTTGGTGATTTCTTAAGATAGCAAATAGTTCTGCTATAACTCAGTATATGAAGTGGGTTTTCACTTATAGAGGCATACATTATTTAGAGTTTTCCTCTGAATTTGCATCAGTCTTCAAATTTTTATAACCTGCCATCTATGGATCACAAATGATTTTATGATCTACAACATTATTCCTTGTGATAATCTCTTATCTATATATGGAAAAGGTTTCCCCTTGGGACCGTAAAAAAGTGTGTGTATAAATTTCTAAAATAATAAGGAAAAATGTCCAATTTGTTCTTAATTTTCTTTTTCATGCAATCTGGGTTTTATGGCAGCTTTGTTGCATAGAGGTCCTATTAATTCCTAAACCAGGTGTCAGTAGCAAAAAACAAGTATTCAAAAACTGGTCTCAACTTCTGCTGCAACAGATGCAAGACTTTCTGTTTGTCTTTTACCCTGGGGAGAAAAAAAAATAGTCTCTTACGAATCATATCATATTATACGATGAGTAATGGATAATTTAAAAGATATGTGTGATATTGGTGTCTAAAGAATAAGATCTCTGTATCATTTGCCCTATTTATCTCTTATTCCCACCTTAACCTACTTCTTAATTTCTACTTCATCCTTTATAAATTTTTGCATGCTTTCTTATTTTTAAAATAAAAATATCCATGGTATACTAAAACATAAGCAGACAGAAACACTCCAGAATTCACCCAAACCTTGTGTTTCCTAACTATTATCTATTCCTTTCCTCACAGATGTCATTTTTAAGTAATCCATTCTTTCTCCCTCCCCTTTAGTTTTACAAACTGAGCTTGTACCACTACACAGTACAGTTGTCTTAGTTTTTCTTGGCTTCAAACTTCAAATAAATGGAATAAAAAAACATGCATTATTTTCAGTCAGTTTTATTAGTCAATATTTTTAAGTTTTTCCCATGCTATTAAGTACAGGTATAATTTATGTTGTTATGTTAAATTTTATCAATTTACCCTATTGTTTACTACTTATTTTTCTGTGTTGTTTCTACTTTGTAGCTATTATAAACACACACACATATGACATATATACTTGTAAGTATACTTTAGTACACACGTTCAAACATTGGGTGCATACTAATGATTTATATTACTAATCATAGGAATACACACATCTTAACATAAAGTTGTCAATGTCCAGACAGGTTCTGAAGGTGGTACATTACTTCATATTCTAATCAGAAGTATGAGAAAAATTTCTTTTATTTAAAGTCTTTATAATCACTTGGAATTTTCATTATTTTTAAATTTAGCCATTTTGTTAGGTACCTAATATCTCATTATATTACCAAATTTTAATATTATTATTGAAATGGTTGGATTTATGTGAGATTTGACCGTTTTCAATTCTATATGTCACATTTTTGTGTTCATTTTATCTGTTTTTTAAATTATTTTATATGTGCTTTATTTGATTTTAAAAACAACACTTTTGAGTTTTCTTAATTATTAAATATGCATGCTAACTTATCACTATTTTATATGAATGCTAATTCCGGTGAAATATATCAGCTTTGTTATACCCTCTTTATGTATAATCATTACACAATAGACATAAGTGTGTTATATGCCAAGCAGTATTGTTTTATAATCATTAATTTTTATGTTATCATTTAGGATATCTGGAGAAAACAAAAAAATATACATAGCAAGCATGTGTTGACAAATTATGACACATGAATCAAATCAGGCACACCGTTCTTATCAGTTTGACTGCAGTACCTGGAAAAGGATCTTTCTCTATTTATTGTAGTTAGAAATCACTAAATTCATGAATGTATAGAATACTATTCTCTATTAGCTTAACCAAATACCTATCTATTATTCAACATTCCCCTGTCTCTTCCATTATGGTGGGACTATAATTTCAGTCCATTTAGTATGTCTCAATGGTGTCTGAGGCTCTGTTCATTGATTTCCTCCCAACCTTTGGGTGGTCTGCTTTCTTTTGTGCTGTCTTAAGTGTTTGCTGGCTTTGTCTTCTGTCAGCATAGATTTGTTTTGGGCTTTTCTAGTGAATTTAATTTTGCCTAGTATATTCTTTAATTACATAATTTCTACTTCATTTCTTATTTTTACACTTTTTTGCTGATGCTTTTGTTGGATGAGTTACTGTCATCATCCTTTTCTACACCCTTTCTTTGTGAGTACAATACTGGGACTATACAGCTCTTGAGCACTTTTATCAAGTGTGTTACTAGTTTTTTAAAAAAAATCTGTTTATTTCATTTATTTGAGAGCGACAGTCACAGAGAGAAGGGGGGGGGGAAGAATGGATGCACAATGGCCTCCAGTCACTGCAAACAAACTCCAGATGCATGAGCCCCCTTGTGCATCTGGCTTACGTGGGTACTGGGAAATCGAGCCTTGAACTGGGGTCCTTAGGCTTCACAGGCAAGCGCTTAACCACTAAGCCATCTCTCCAGTCCCCATTACTAGTTTTTAACTAGTTTAAAACTGGACATTTCAGATAATATGTTTGTTTCATCTTCCCTAAGGAATGGTAGTTGTTGGAATATTTTTTAAAAAAATTATTTGTTTGCAAGCAGAGACAGAAATAGAAGAGAGACAGAGAGAATGGGCACGTCAGGGCCTCCAGCCATTGCAAACAAACTCCAGATGCAAACTTCTCTGACTTTGTGCATCTGGTTTTACATGAGTATTGGGGAATCAAACCCAGGTCATTAGGCTTTGCAAGGAATCAAACCCAAGACATTAGGTTTTGCAGGCAAGTGCCTTAACTGCTGAGCCATCTCTACAGCCTCAGTTGTTCTGATCTTTTTAGTGACTTGTTTTTGTTAACTGTGTACTGTGTTTCCCTTGTTGTGTGTGGCCTCTGATATCTTTACTCACTTTTATCATTTTCTGATTCTGGGTTTTTATTTTCTTGTTTCCTAGGCTTCTTCTGTGCAAGTGCTCAGCTAATGATTACTCAGAGGTTGTACTTAAGCACCTTGTTATAGTCTGAATTATATCCCACAGACCTCACAAATTAAAGTCCTAATGTTGGTCTTTCAGAATGTGATCACATCTGGAGGTAAACTTCCCAAAGTGGTATTGAAGTTATAATAATATAATTTGGTTGTTCCCTAATCCAATGTAGCTGGTTTACTTATAAGAAATTAGGACATGAACTCATGTAGAGGGAAGGCCCTTGTAAGTATATAGGGAGAAGGTATCATCTGAAAGCTGAGGAGAGAGGTTCCACGATAAACTAACCCTGTAACACTTGGGTCGTGAGCTTCTAGCCTCTAGAAGTTCTCGAAATTTCTCTAGTTGGTGAGAAAATAAATTTCTCTTGTTCAGACCATGTAGCCTATGGAGTGCTGTGATAATATTAGGAAAATGTTACACACTTTCAGCCAGTAGGACTTCTGGGTAGCTTGAGAAATGTTCTCAAAGTTTAGGCTGTTTGTATATCTACTGTAGTTTTTACCTAATTTTGCATGCTGCTTATTTCAACATATTGAGTAGCTCATTATGACTGTCTCAAGTTTTCATACTGTATGCATAGCCTTGTACATATACATTCCTCCAAACCATATGAATAAACAGAATAGTATGAGCCCATTTTTGTAGCTGTTTGGGTCTCTGAATCTGTAACTTGGTCAGTTACTTGCCCCAACAGTATTAGGATCTGTCAGGTTGAGTGTCCTCTGGCTTTTTGCTTGTTTACCACCACTGAGATCTCTATTGATTCAATATGCCTGGTGATGAAACTTCCTGTGTTCTACTTAAAAAATAGCTCTGGGCTGGAGAGATGGCTTGGCAGTTGAGGCACTTGCCTGTGAAACCTAAGGACCCAGTTTTGTTGATGTTCAATTCACAATAGCTAGGAAATGAAATCAGCTCAGATGTCCACAAACTGGTGAATAGATGATCAAGAGGCAATACAAATACACAGTGGAATTCTGCCCAATGGTAATGAAAAATGAAATTCACAGGAAAATGGATGGCTCTCAAAAAATTATACTAAGTGAGGTTGCAGAGGCCCAAAAAGAGAAACAGTGCATATTCTCTCTCATATGTAGATTCAAGCATGGAATTGTTTGATTAGTGTATAAGTTGTAGTAATTCATTAGTAGTATTGGTAAGGAAGCTAGAATGAGGCTTGGTGAGAAGGAAAGCAGGGAGGGGTAGGCAGAGGAGATACCAGGCAAGTAGAGGGACAGGATGCATGGGGGCAGAAGGACCTGGGGCTGTAGGTATAAGGGAAGAAGACAAGGGAATTGACAAAACTAAAGATGACATGAATTATGACAGTAGAAACCTACTTTTTGTTAGCTTTGTTAACTTTCTTGAAATGAGAGAGAATGAGACAGAATGAAGGATAGTTTGGGCAGAAGTACACTGCTAGCGTACAGAAAGCTTTATCCAAAAGTCAAAGGCTGTTGCAGGTGAATCTCAGGGTCAGAACTGAGTCATTCCCACAGTGAGATATTGGTCAGGGAGGCCCCTTTCCCCACAAACAATGCAAGACATTACCAAAGTACTTGGTTATCCACCATAACTGAATGGTAAGATACTATTGCTAAAGATACCACAGGCTGTGGTTACACTTTGAAAGCTCATGTTGGAATTGAGATGAAAGCCAGCTCCCTGTTAGACAGCTATCAAAGTGGTGGTAATTACTATGCAAGATGCTGGGGGATAAATGTCACCAATAGTGTGAAAAAGTAGTGGATCCTGCAAATCAACTAGCTAAGAGATATCTACAGAATATTCCATCCAAATGCCACAGAATACACATTTTTCTCAGCAGGACATGGAATATTCTCTAAAATAGACTATATATTAGGAAACAAAGCAAAATCTTAACAAATACAGGAAAAGTGAAATAATTCCTTGTTCTCTATCTGATCACAATGGGATTAAACTACAAATCATCAACAAGAAAAACTACAGAGCATACACAACATCATGGAGACTAAACAGTACACTATTGAATGATGATTGGGTCACTGAAGAAATCAAACAGGAAACCAAAAAATTTATAGAATCAAATGATAATGAAAATACAACATACCAAAACTTTTGGGACACAATGAAGGCAGTCCTAAGAGGAAAATTTATAGCTTTAAGTGCCTATATTAATAAATTAGAAAGGTTGCAAGTGAACAACTTAATGCTTCACCTTAAGGCCTTGGAAAAAGAAGAACAAGGCAAACCAAAAGTCAACAGATAGGAAGAAATAATAAAGATTAGGGCAGAAATTAATGAAGTAGAAACCAAAAAAAAAACAAAACAAAAACAAAACAAAACAAAAAACAAAACAAAACAAAACAAAAAAAACAAAAACAAAGAATCAATGAAACAACGAGCTGGTTCTCTGAGGGTAAACAAGATTGATAAGCGCTTAGGAAATCTGACCAAAAGAAAGATAGAAAAGACACAAATTGGGCTGGAGAAATGGCTTAGCAGTTAAGGCGTTTGTCTGAGAAGCCAAAGGATCCCGGTTTGATTCTCCAGGACCCATGTAAACCAGATGCACAAGGGGCACATGCATCTGGAGTTCTTTTGCAGTGGCTAGAGGCCCATTCTGTCTGTCTGCCTCTCTTTTATCTCTCCCTCTCTCTCTATGATTGCAAATAAATAAATTAAAATTAAAAAAAGAAAAGATACAAATTAATAAAATTAGAGATGAAAAAGGCACCATTACAACAGATACCAAAGAAATTCAGAAAATCATAAGGGCATACTTTAAGAACATATATTCTACTAAGTTAGAAAATCTGAAAGAAATGGATTATTTCTTAGATTTATATGACATACCAAAATTAAATGAAGATGAGACAAACCATTTAAATAAATCTATAACAAGTACAGAGATCCAGACAGTTATAAAAATACTCCCAACTAAAAACAGTCCAGAGGACTTCCGGGTAAGATGGCTGCATAGGAGTCACACCAATACAGCCTAGGGAGGGATTTAAGCAAAACCACAGCAAAACACACCTTTCTTCCAAAAAGTGAAGGTGTATAGGTTTTTATTGACCACAGCAGAGAAGCAGGAGAGACCAAGATCTACTGGAAAGGAGGAAACTGGCAGGAATCCCATGGAGGAGCTTGTAGCCCTTCTGTTTCCATGCACCCCGTATGCCTGAACAGCCCAGCACCCAGCTGCAGGAGGAAAGACAAAACAATGGGATTTTCCAACCTCATTAAACCTGAAGGGAAACAGCAGAGATCAGCTAAGGAGCTTCTGAAGGGGATACAGGTGGGACCAGATGAACAGTTCCAGTACAACTCCAGGCTTCCTGCACTCTTCTATCCCCAACTGCCAGTGCCATGAACATCCAGAGAACACATTCAGCCCCCATTGGCAGGGTATCCAGCACAGCAGATCAGAGCAAGAGCTCCATAGCACAACATGGAAGGATCGAGGTGGGCACTCAGCATTGGTGAGATTAGAAGCCACCCCAAAAGGTAATGAGGGGCTGGAGAGATGGCTTAGGGGTTAAGGCGCCTGCCTCCTACACCTAAGAACGCTGGTTCCAATCTCCAGAAGTTCCAATCTCCAGGTCCCACGTTTATCCAGATGCAAAGTGATGCAAGGGCACAATGCCGCACTTGACCACAAGGGGGCACACACATCTGGATTTCATTCTCAGCAGCTGAGACACTGCTGGCGCGCCCATCTCTGTCTTCCTCTCCCTCTCCTCTCTCTCTCTCTGTCTCTCTCCAAAAAAAATAAAAAAAATTAAAAAAAAGGTAATGAGGTTGACTGACAAAAAAAAGCAGGTATAGAGCTGGAGAGATGGCTTAGCAGTTAAGGCGCCTGCATCCTAAGCCTAAGAATGCTGGTTCCAATCTCCAGGTCCCACGTTTAGCCAGATGCAAAGTGACGCAAGGGTGAAATGCCACACTTGACCACAAGGGGGCGCATGCATCTGGATTTTGTTTGCAGCAGCTGAGAGGCTGCTGGTGCGCCCATCTCTGTCTTCCTCGCCCTCTCGCTCTCTGTCTCTCTCCAACAAAAAAAAAAAAAAGCAGGAATATAGGCCTGCACTGGAAGTGCTAATCTCTCTTTCCATGTCAGGGCAGGTTATGGGCTACATATGCATGGTTGGCTTTACCATTTTTAATTAAGCTGTATTTGGGGGTTGACTATTGTTGCCTTTGATGCTTTCAGATTCATAAGACCTTTGTCTTTTTCTTCTGTCATTACTGGGTGCAGGGTATGATTCAGACACAGGCTGACCTGGAACCCATTTCAGAACAGAAATCTCAACCTCCCCGCAGACCAGATTAAGAGTGTAGGGCAATGCACACCCTTAGGGATTCTGGCTTTATAAGACTGTTTGTTTCAATCCACACACTTGCATACTCTGTTCCTGTTTTTATTGAATGTGTATATTGCTCAGTTAAATTTTATAATTTTGCCAGTAAATTGCTCCACCCAGCACACAAGAATACTTGAGTAGCAGATGAACTTAACACCTAGGATTACTTCTGTGGTTGGATTGGAGTACAAGAGCTATACTTGGGACCTGAAATGCCTACTCTGAAGGTACATATAGTTGGATTTCCATATCTAAGACCACTGCGGATAATTAGAAAACCCAATCATCAAATCAACTGAGCATGCAAAAATCACTACATTATAGTACAAGAAATAAAAAGATTCAAGACAATACAATCCCACCAAAAATTATAAATCCATCAGAAATGACCTCCAATGAGACCATTTTAGGTGAAATGCCTGACAAAGACTTTTTTAAAAAAGAAAATGATGTTATCTATACTCAAAGAAATCAAAGGAAGCAAAGAAGAAAACAAAGGAATTAAAGAAAAAAACAAACTCCTGAAGGAATTACAAAAGAATACAGGAAACCAGCTTAATGAAATAAGGAAGTCATTACAAGACACAAGTAAGAAAATAGAAATACTGAAGAAAAACCAGGCAGAAATTCTAGCACTGAAAAACACAGTTAGTCAAATAAAAACTCTGTGGAAAGTCTCACCAGTAGAATGGATGAAGGAGAGAACAGAATATCTAAACTAAAAGACCAGGTGGCAAATCTAACACTCCAAAAAAGACAAAGATAAGCTAATAGAAAGGTATGAATGGGAACTTCAAGATATTCAGGATACTATGAAAAGATCAAACATAAGAATTCAGGGTATAGAAAAGGTTAATGGTAAGATCCAACTGCTGAAGACACCATATGCTGGTGATAAGGAACATGGATAGACCTGGCTGGAATCTGGAAGAAAGTCAGTCCCCAGACAGCCTGTCTAGTGTCAGAAGATGCTACATGAGTGACTTGGAGGAAAATGGCAACATCTGTCCAAGCAACTTGTGGTCTAAGCTACTCAACACCTGATTTGATGCTCACCCAAGAGCAACAGTAGGACATAGTCATGGTGGGTAAACAACTGCTCTTGAATTGGCTAGTGGATCCACTCAGTGGAAAGAACCACATAGCTGGAACTGGGAAACAAGTCAGAATCATATCCAAAAAAATGAGTTTGCTCTCCAATTTCAAGCTCTCAGAAATCTTGGACTACATCTATTAAATTCTCTCTAAACTAATAATGGTTATCCCATTCATCTGGTGCTGACTTCACTCTCCATTAGAGAATCTGTTTCTCTTTTTTCACATGGACACAGAAGCTGAGGAAAGAATCAGCCCATCACATTCCACCAGGGCCCCAGCTGAAACTATAGAGGAATTGGGGAAATGAGCAAGAGTACTGCTTTCTTGATGAACCTGGTACCAGCACAAGGGTGAAGGAGATAGACGCAGAACACTCAATTCCTACCAAACCAGATGTGGTAGTTTGAATATATGTCCCCCAATATATTCAGTGTTTTATTAGTTCTAGTTTGCATCTGCAATCACCTTGCTAGAGGCAATGTCACTGGGGGCTGGTCTTAAGGTGTTAATGGTGTGGGTTTGAGATTCCATTGTAAAGATATGCAAATGTGCCTAGCAGGAGTTCCTGAAGTGTGCTGTGTGACCTTTTGGCTGTAGTTTTGCTCTGTGTGCTATGCTGTGTGGCTGGTTGGTTTCTTGCTCTCTTGCCTGGCCTTGTGAGAGCAGGCCACTTCTTCTGCCGTTATGGAACTTCCCCTGGATCTGTAAGCTTCAATAAATAATATCCCTTCCTCCATAACTGTGCCTGGTCTGGAAGTTCATCTCAGTGAACCTGAAGCTGTCTGCTACAGTAAAGTGGTACCAGGAGTGGGGTGAGATGAACCTGACCATGTGGATATTCGTCTTTTGGAACCTTTGTTTTGGAGGAATGGGCATGGACTTGGTGCTTGCAACTGAAGATGCCTTCTGGAGTGGTAAGCCAAGTTTTATGGACTATTCTGATGAGAGTTTGAGAATGCTAAGTGCAGACAGTATTGAACTTCGAGGCTTGGCTTATGAGCTTTCTAAGGGGAAGGAAAGACTACAGAGGACTTTACTGGAACTGGGCTACTGGCATAAGGGATGGCTACATTCCACTATCCAGGCCCAGAAAGTTTGATCAAGGTTAAATTTGTAATGGACTGATCTGCTTGGCTAAAGATATTGGACTGAGAGATTTAAGATTTTAAGTTGGAAAACCTGAAGCAAGTTAAAATTAGAGGCACTGAGACTGGTTTTAGGTTACTGGAGCTGCTATTGTCAACACATTAGCAATCTTAAGGAAGGTGGAAGGAAGGTGGCCCGACTGCAGTTGCATTAAAACAATGGAGAGGATGCCTGAGGAAAGACTGTTAAAAATGCAAATTCTTGGAAAGAGCTGACTGGAGAAGGAACCTGCTTTTCAAGGCTATGATTTATTTCGACCCTGGATTAAGAATATGGTTGTGTCCTGCACACCTGGTATTGGTTTTGGAAGCATGAAAAATGCATAGAGTGGTCATGAATTGCACACGGTTCCAGGTGCCGCTGCTGAGAGGCAGCATGAGGCAGGGCATGAAGACCCTCAGGAATAGGCTGCAAGAGCCTTTTGGAAGATGGACCGTGGTTTGCATGGAGACCTGAAGATGTTTTGAATATACCAGGACTGTGCAAAAGGACTACCATGGAGTGCAGTGTTGACATGGGATGAAAGTTTTCCCTGGCGACTCTGCCCAGCTGGAGGGGCAGAATTGGAAAACCTGGACACTGTCAGTCTCTGGTTATATTGAACCTGAACTGCAAAAGTTTGATGACGGCCAATAATGGTTGAGTTTGCACTGTTCTAGTCTCTCCTTGCTATTCCTTATACAGTTAAAATGTTTACTCTGTGCCTTTACATGTTGAAAGTATTTAACTTGTTTAATTTTACAGGACTATCTTAAGTTGGTCAAGACTGTGAGACCTTTTGAAATTGGACTGAGTACAATTTACAATGTGTGATAGTTATAAATCTATTGGGGGCCAGGAGCTCAATATATTGGGGCCAGGGGCGGAATGTGGTAGTTTGAATATATGTCCCCCAATATATTCAGTGTTTTATTAGTTATAGTTTACATCTGCAATCACCTTCCTAGAGGCAATGTCACTGGGGGCTGGTCTTAAGGTGTTAATGGTAGGTTTGAGATTCCATTGTAAAGATATGCAAATGTGCCTAGCAGGAGTTCCTGAAGTGTGCTGTGTGACCTTTTGGCTGTAGTTTTGCTCTGTGTGCTGTGTGGCTGGTTGGTTTCTTGCTCTCTTGCCTGGCCTTGTGAGAGCAGGCTGCTTCTTCTGCCATTATGGAACTTCCCCTGGATCTGTAAGCTTCAATAAATAATATCCCTTCCTCCATAACTGTGCCTGGTCTGGAAGTTCATCTCAGCGAACCTGAAGCTGTCTGCTACACCAGAGATCCAGAAATACAGAAGCTCCCAACACCTCATCACTGAAGTAGACCTAAAACAAACCTAACATGGCTCAGGGAAATTCATGGAAAAGGGGGCGGAAAGATTGTTAGAGCTACAAGTTGGTATACTATGCACAGGAACATTGCCTCTTCCCCATAACTGATCAATACCCCCACTATGAACCATCCACCATCCATGTGGGGATAACTGACATCCCCAACAAGGAGAGGCCCTTCAGCGGAGGCAAGAGAGAGGGAGGAGGCTAAAGATGGTACCAACATGTGCTGTTTACACACTGAGTATGTACATAACTAATAAAGAAAAAAAAAAGGTGGAGCAGAGAACCCCTGACCTCTGGTCTCTGCATGTATATGCATAATATGTGTATCACCCACTCACATATTATCACACATATACATGCATGCCATATACATACCCACAACCCCCACTACTCTTGCCTTTTACTCACTTATAAAATGGCTATTAATCATACCTACCTATGACGTTATAAGAATTAAAGGAGTATTAATGTGCAAAAAAAAAATAGAATTCAGGGTATAGTAGAAGGAGAAGAAATTCAATCCAAAGGTATAGGAGGCATTTGGAACAAATTCATAGAAGAAAAATATCCCAAAATTGGGAAAGAAATGCCAATCCAGATACAGGAAGCTTGAGAACACTTAACAGACAAATCCTGGAAAGAATCTCTCCTCGCCATGTTATAATTAAACTAGTAAACATTCAAAGCAAAGAAAATATATTAAAGCAGAGAGAAAAAGCAAGTCACCTATGAAGGCAAGCACATCAGGATCACAGCAGATTACTCAACACAAACTTTAAACAATAGAAGGGCTTAGAATGATGTATTCCAAGTGAAAGATAACAACTGTCAACCAAGATTACTTTGTCCTACAAAGCTATCTATCCAAATTTAAGGAGAAATAAGGACATTTAACAACAAAAAGAGGCTAAAGGAATTTATGAAAACTTATCCAGCTCTACAGAAAATACTTGAAGGAATCCTTCATGCTGAAGAGAAAGCAAAACATACATATGAGGAAACAGAAAAAAATAAACCATACTCAAATAGCAGTTAAAACAAGAGAGTAAAGGGAAAACAGGAAGCACTACAAAACAAGAATGATGAGACTAAACTCATACTTTTCAATAATAACTCTGAATATCAATGGCCTCAATGCCCCAACCAAAAGACACAGGCTTGAAGACTGGATCCTGCTGTTTGTTGCCTCCAGGAAACTCACCTCTCAATAAAAGATGGACACTGTCTTAGGGTGAAAGAATGGAAAATGGTATTTCAAGGAAATTAGTCAAGGAAACAAACAGGGGTTTCTATCCTAATATATGACAGGATAAACTTCTCACCAATGTTAGTGAGGAGAGATAAAGAAGGTTACTTTATACTGATTAAGGGAACACTCCAACAGGAGGACATTCCAATCCTGAATGTATATACACCTAACATGAGTGCTCCCAATTTCATCAAACACTATTTGACTTAAGGTCATAGGTAACACCAAACACAATTGTAGTGGGTGACTTCAATACCCTACTTTCATCAACTGATAGTTCATCCTGGCAAAAAATAAACAGAGACATCTGGATTAAATGATGTCATGGAACAAATGGACTTAACAAATATCTATAGAACATTCCATCCAAATGCTGCAGAATGTACATTTTTCTCAGCAGGATATAGAACATTCTCCAAAATAGACCATATGTTAGGACACAAAACAAATCTTAACAAATACAGGAAAAATTGAAATAATCCCCTGAACTCTATCTGACCACAATGGCATTAAACTACAAATAAGCAACAAAAAAAAACTACAGAGCATACACAAATTCATGGAGACTAAACAGTACACTATTGAATGATGAATGGATCATTGAAGAAATCGAAAAGGCAATCAATAAATTCATAGATTCAAGTGATGATGAGAATAAAACATACCAAAACCTTTGTGACACAATTAAGGTAGTCCAAAAGGGAAATTTATAGCTCTAAGTGCTTATATCAAGAAATTAGAGGGGCTGGAGGAATTGCTTAGTGGTTAAGGTGCTTGCTTGCAAAGCCAAAGGACCTGGGTTCGATTCCCCAGGACCCATGTAAGCCAGATGCACAAGGTGGAGCATGCATTTGGAATTCAGTTGCAGCAGCTGGAGGCCCTGGTGCACCCATTCTCTCTCTCTCTTTTTGTCAAAAAATATGAATAAAATATATTTTAAAAAAAGGAATTAGAGAATTCACAAGTAAAGAGTTTAATGCTTCTTTTTAAGGCCTTGGAAAAAGAAGAACAAGGCAAACCAAAAATCAGTACACAGGAAGAAATAATAAAGATTAGGACAGAAATGAATGAAATAGAAACAAAAAAAAAATCCAAAGAAACAATGAAATGAAGAGTTGGTTCTCTGAAAGGATAAACAAGATCAATGAACCTTTAGCAAACAGAAGAGAGAAGAGAAAAATTAATAAAATTAGAGATGAAAAAGGCACCATTACAACAGACACAAAAGAAATTCAGAAAGTCATAATGATATACTTTAAGAATATATATGCCTCTAAGTTTGAAAATGTGAAAGAAATGGATGATTTCCTTGATTCATATGACCTACCAAAATCAAATCAAGATGAGATAAACCATTTAAATAGACTTATTACAAGTACAGAGATCCAAGCAGTTATAAAAAGTCTCTCAGCTACAAAAGTCCAGGCCCAGATGGATTCACTGGTGAATTTTACCAGACCTTCATGGAAGAACCAACACCACTGCTTCTCAAACTTCCATAAACTAGAAAAGGAAGGAATTCTACTGAACTCCTTCTATGAAGCCAGCATCACACTGATACCAAAACAAGACAAGGACAGAACAACAAAAGAAAATTACAGACCAATCTCCCTCATGAACATAGATGCAAAAATTCTCAACAAAATATTGGCAAACAAAATACAAGAATATATCAAAAAGATTATCACCCCAACCAAGTTTGCTTTATCCCAGACATACAAGGGTTGTTCAACATAAGCAAATTGATAAATGTTATACACTATATAAATGGTCTGAAGGACAAAAATCACATGATCATCTCAATAGATGTAGAAAAGGCATTCGACAAAATCCAACATCCCTTCATGGTAAAAATCCTACAGTAACTGGGAATCGAAGGAACATATCTCAACATAGTAAGAGCTATTCATGACCAACCTACAGCCAACATAATACTAAATGGGGAAAAACTTGAAGCTTTTCCACTAAGTTCAGGAACAAGGCAAGGGTGTTCACTGTCCCCACTTTTATTTAATATAGTACTGGATGTCTTAGCCATAGCAATAAGGCAAGAGACACTCAAAAAGGGTTACAAATTGGAAAGGAAGAGACCAAGTTATCATTATTTGCAGATGATATGATTCTAAACATAAAGGACCCTAAAGACTCTACCAGCAGACTGTTAGAGCTGATAAGCACTTTCAGCAATGTAGCAGGACACAAAACAAACACACAGAAATCAATAACTTTCCTATATACTAACAACAAACATACAGAGGATGAAATCAGGGAATGTTTCCTGTTCACAATTGTCTCAAAAAGTAAAGTACCTTGGAATAAACCTAACCAGGGTAGTGAAGGGTCTCTAAAATGAGAACTTTAAAACACTCAAGTGAAAAATTGCAGAAGACACTAGGAAATGAAAAGACATCCCATGTTCTTGGACTGGAAGAATCAATATTGTGAAAATGTCAATCTTACCAAAAGCAATCTACACATTTAATGCAATCCCCATTAAAATTCTAATAGCATTCTTCACGGAAATAGAAAAACACTCTTAAAATTCATTTGTAAGCACAAAAACACTTGAATAGCTAAAACAATTTGAGCAACCAAAATCAGGCTGATGGTATCACCATACCTGATTTTAAGCTATATTACAAAGCCATAGTAACAAAAAACAGCACGGTACTGGCACAAAGACAGACATGTAGATCAATGGAACAGAATAGAAGACCCAGATGTTAACCAAGGAGTTACAGCCATCTGATTTTTGATAGAAATATTCATTGGCGAAAATACAGCCTCTTCAACAAGTGGTGCTGGGAAAATTGGATAACTATATATAGAAGGTTGAAAATAGATCCTTGTCTGTCTCCATGCACAAGACTCAAGTCCAAATTGATCAGGGACCTTACTATAAGACCTGAAGCTCTGAAACTGATAGAGGAAAAAGTAGGGGAAACCCTTCAACATATTGGCATAGGCAATGACTTTTTGAATAGAATCCCTATTGCTCATGAACTAAGACCACTAATCAACCACTGGGAACTCATGAAATTACAAAGCTTTTGTACAGCAAAGGACACTGGGAATAAAGCCAAGAGACAACCTACATAATAGGAGAAAAATCTTTGCCACCTATACATCTGACAGATTAATATCCAGAATATACAAAGAACTCAAAAAGCAATAAGAAATCAACAACCCACTTAAGAAGGGTTATAGAACTAAATAGAGAGTTCTCAAAAGAAGAAATACAGATGGCATATAAACATCTAAAGTGTTCTACATCCTTAGCCTTCAGGGAGATGCAAAATAAACCTATTTTGAGATTTCATCTCACCTCTGTTAGAATGGATATTCAAGAAAACAAATGACAATAAATGTTGGTAGGATGCGGAAAAAGGGGAACCCTTCTACACTGTTGGTGGGAATGTTGTCTGGTATAGCCATTGTGGAAATCAGTGTGGAAGTTCCTGAGACATCTAAAAATATTTACCATATGATCCCAGCTATAGCATTCCTAGCTATATATCCTAATGACTCTTCTCATTACCTTAGAGATACTTGCACAACCATGTTTATTGCTGCTCTATTCAATAACTAGGAAATGGAACCACCTTAGATATCCCTCAACAGATGAATGGATAATAAAGATGTGGTACATTTGTACAATGGAGTTCTATTCAGCAGTAAAGAAAAATGAAATTATGGAATTTGCAGGGAAATTTATCGATCTGGAAAGGATTATACTATGTGAGGTAACCTAGGCCCAGAAAGCCAAACATCTCATGTTCTCTCTCTCATATAGATCCTAGCTACAAATGTTTAGACTTATGTGTGAGCTGGAACCAAAAATTTGTAGCAGAGGCCAGTAAATTAATAAAAGGCTATAAGGGAAGTAGGAGAAGGAAGGACTTAAGAGGATGGTGTTGTATATATGTATATATGTAAGTAGAAGACAGATTACAGGGAATGGAATGGCCTAAGCGAGGCCAGGGAAAGAGATTGAGTAAAACAGGGGTGGGGGGAGGGTCTATCAAAATTCAACATATTCTGAATAAGATATATGAAAGCCTACTTTTTTGGATAATGGCACATCCAGAAGCCATAGATTATTACTAGAAAATTTTCAGTGCCAGAGATGGGATACCTTCCAGTGAGTTGTTGGCCAGGGAGGTCCCTATTGCCTCTAAAACATTACAGGCTATTGCCAAGGCCCTTGGTTTTCCATTAGAAACAGATGGTTAGACCCTATTGGTGAAGGCTCCATATGCCTGGGTGGCAAGGTCACTGAGAAATCAAGCTGGTGCTGAGCTGAAAACTTTCTCCCTGTAGACCAGCTGACTGAAACCCTGAGAAAGCTGCAGCCCCGTGGAAGTCAGAAGTCATCAGCTGTGAAAACAGTGGACACTGGAAGCCTCAAGTTTGGCCAGACAGGACAAATGACCAAATGAGTACAATAGTGGCATGTCTTCTCTGGGGGAAACCAACTGCTCCCTAATCAGACTGGAGGCCTGCTCTATGGGAGGGAATACATGCCTGGTACTGAAAACCTAATCAAATACCTATGGCAGGGGAGTTCATGAGCCTTAAGGGTATATAAGCCTGCTTTTGTCTGGCTAAATGCATAATAGTATGCTCTCAAAGTGTCCTGTAAGCACCACACTTAATGCTCATAGTCATATATATATTTTTAATTTAATTAAATTAATTAATTTATTTGAGAAAGCTAGAGAGGGAAAGAGGTGGATGGGGGAGAGAGAAAGAGAGAGAGAGAGAGAGAGAGAGGGAAAGAATGATCATGCCAGGGCCTCTAGCCACTGCAGATGAACTCCAGATGCATGTGCCACCGTATGCATCTGGCTTACATGGGTCCTGGGGAATCAGACTGAGGTCCTTTGGCTTTTCAGGCAAATGCCTTAACTCTAAGCCATCTCTACATCCCCTCCCTCCATATATTAATGCTACTCTCACTTTTGGTTAGAGAAGCTTCTCTTTTCAGATGGCAGTGACCACTAGGATGACCCAAAAGGCAACACAGTGCTGAGGAAGAAGGGATGGAGGAGTGTCCAGCACTGAAACATCTCTATCACACCCTCCAAGGCTCAGGGCCCATTGCAGAAGAGGTGGTGGAAAGAATGCAAGAGCCAAAAGAAGGGTAGGATTCCTTACAATGCAACTGTCCAGACAGAAATTGGCCTTGATAGCCACAACCTCGCAGTGCCTAGCAATACCTTTACAAGACCCTAATAATTCTCGAAAAAGATAATGACATCAAAGTAAAAAAGTAACAAAGAGGGAGGGGATATGATGGAGAGTGGAGTTGTGAAGGGGAAAGTGGGGGAGGGGAGGGATTAATGATGGTTTATTGTCTGTACGTATTGAAGTTGTTAGTAAAAAATTTTTTTAAAAAAGAAAGTTTAAAACAAAATAAAAAAATCACCACAATCACAACAACAACAACAAGAACAGCAACAACAACAACAACAACAAAAAAACCCCAGAAAACAAGATGAAAGCTCAACACCAAAGTAGGCTTCTAACATGCTCTCTCCAAGGCTCAGGGAACATTGTGGAAGAGGGAGTAGAAACAATGTTAGCTCTCCAGGAGGGGAAAGGTTTATTGGAAGTAATTGTCCTCTTCAAAGGACCTCTGTTGCATCCCTGGGTCCATAGAGACTATTGATAGCCCACTGAAGAGGAACTTTAGGGGAATGCAGATGGGGGAGTGGGAACCTGACAGGGTAACTCAATGGGATATGACCAGTTTGTAATATGCTCATATATTAAAGTTCCCGATTAAAAATAAATAAGTGAAGAAATAAACAATTAAAAAAAGATTATAAGAGTTAAACTAAAAATGATAACACGGGTATAACTAAGTTAGTTATATTATTAAAGGTCCCCAAATTTCTAAAGTAAAACTTTCAATAGTCTAAAACTAGTGTTTGATTCTTCATTTTGCAAATTAAAGCTTTCTTGAATATTGTTCCACACTTAGCAATGTTTTCAAAATGGCTTAAAACAAATATTTAAAAAATTTTAACTTTATTTATTTAAGAAAGAGAAAGAGAGAGGGAGAGAGGGAGAGAATGGGCGCATCAGGATCTTTAGCCACTGAAAACAAACTCCAGATGCATGCACCACCATGTGCATCTGGCTTACGTAGGTTCTGGGGAGTAGAACCTGGGTCCTTAGCTTAGCAGGCAGTTGCCTTAACTACTAAGCTATCTCTCCAGTCCAAAACAAATACTTTTCATTTTATCTTTTTAATAAATAAGACACTTAAAATCTATGGTTAAATTACATCCAATGTTAAGTTTGTACGTTTCCCCAAAACCTTTATTCTAATAGACAAAAAGTTTGGCTTGATTATATTAAATTTCACTATGATTATATGTTAGCCTTTAAAATGGTAGTTAAATAAATAATTGACAATAAATTGTTACAAACAAAGAAAAAAATTAATCACTGAATCATGGTTTAAAATTTAGATAAACTGCAAATAAAGCTAAGTATTCAACAAAAAGGGAATGCTGGGCTGGAGAGATGGCTAGGAAGGAAAGAGTGGTTAAGGCACTTGCCTGCAAAGCCAAAGGACCAGGTTCAATTCCCTAGGACCCACATAAGCCTAAGCCAGATGCACAATGTAGTGTATGTATCTGCAGTTTGTTTGCAGTGGCTAGAGTCCCTGGTGCTCCCATTCTCTCTCTCTCTCTCTCTCTCTCTCTCTCTCTCTCTCTCTCTCTATATATATATATATATATATATATATGTTTATATATATTCCTCTTAGTCTGCCTTTCTCTCTCAAATAAATTAATAAAAATAAAATATCTTAATAAAATGGAATGTTAAAAAATAGAAATACAGTTAGATTATTAAAAGCCCATTACAGAGTTGGGGAGATGGCTTAGTGTGTAAGAGTGCCTGCTCAGTAAGCATAAGGACCTGAGACTGATCCCCAGAACCTATATAAAAAGCAAAAGTCTAAGCAAAAAACAGCTCCAAGTTCAGTGAGAGATTCTATCTCAAGGAAATAAGGCAGAAGAGTGATAGAGGAGGACACCTAATGTCCTCTTCTGGCTCTACAAGTGTGGGGCATATGCATCTACATACACATGTGCCCACACCATTTGCACACATACTATGCCCAAAATAAATACAAATAAAGTCATTAAAAAGACAATTACATATATTTTGGAATGGAAGGATATTTATGATAGTAGGCAAAAATGGCTATGAACAAATAATGTGAATATGATCACACAATTAGTAAAAGAGAAACTGTTTTTGTGTCCATTTTTTAAACATAGATTTGGATATGTGGGCATGATATTAGGAAATACCCTTTATGCTATTTTTAAATTTATAACTGTTTTTATCCAATAGACATTGGAAAAATTGTAGTAAAGAAAATACTATTGCATATTACATTTTTATTGTTCCAAATGTATTATGTAGTGCATTTGTGTGCTTACTAAAAATCAATATCTCTTGAAATGCCAGAATAAACACTTACCAACTGTGAACAGCTGCTGATTGAGGATGTAATTGCAACAGCAAATACCAAGGGGTAGGACAACAGTAAAATACGGGAAACTTCCCTCCCCAGTTTCTGTAACCAGGAAACGGAAAAATCATGTATTATTTTGAAGTATACACATTGTCAAGGAACATTCTAAAGTATTACAGTGCAATAATCCCTTGTTTTGATTTTCCAGACCCAAAATCTTGACCCATCTCTTTTTACTGTCATTGTAGTTGGTATATTCTTTATTTTTGCTTATTCTGTATTTGACTTTTAAAACTAAAGTTCTCCAAGTTTTAACTGACAGGAAATACAGCTCAAGTATTTTATTTTTATTTGCTTCTTTATTTGATAGTGAGAAAGAGGCAGAGAGTGAGAGAGAAAGAAAGAGAGAGGGAGGGGTAGAGGGAGGAAATGGGCATGCCAGGACCTCTAGCCACTCCAAATGAACTCCAGATGCATGCGTCACCTTGTGCATCTGGTTTACGTGTGTCCTGAAGCATTGAACATAGGTCCTTTTACTTTGTAGGCAAGTGCTATAACCACTAAGCCCTCCAGCCTTCAAGTATTCTTTTTTTTTAGCAAAAGAAACATTCATTGACTTAAGCAAGGTCCAGCAGCCTTGATGATGTGTTGAGAACTCAGTTTCATATTCTCTTTGCTACTCTCACATTTGAACTTCTCTGCCATGCATTGTGTCACTTCAAGGGAAGAGTTTTGGAATAACACGAATTGTTGACATCTTAATGTATTAGTTACTTTCTTGTTGCCGTGATGAAATATCTGACAAAAACAGCTTATGGAAGGAATGGGTTTATTTTGGCTTACAGTTTTAGGGGTACAGTCTATCATGGTGGGGAAGGTATGGCTGCCAGCAGGAGCAGAAGACTTATTTGTCACATTGCATACATAGTCATGGTGCAGAGTGTGAACAGAAAGTGGAGCCATATCGTAAAACCTCAAGGCCTATACCTAGTGACCCATTTCTTCCAGCAATGTTCTTCTACCTCCTAAAGGTTCCAAATGAAATTTATTTCACAAGCATTGCTAGTCTTTTGAAACACTAACATTTGGTGATTTTTGAATTTAAAGTTTAATGCATTCAAATAATTTTACTGTATTATCATCATAGATGCTCATATTTACTGAACTGTTACTATCTAAGGAAGAAATGCAATAATTTAGTACAAAGTATGTGACTGGATATTCAATTAAAAAGAAGCAAGATAGGTTCACTTATATTTAGCATTTGAGGAATTAAGAGCAAAATTCACATATGATGCAAAAATGGGCTATTAAGACAAGGCTACGTTAAATTGGAAATTATTACGTATTTACATTTTGAACCAGTAGTAGTGGCAATTGCAGAATTCTTTTACTGAATTTTGAGAATAATTTTCTCATATTAAGGGCTATTTAGTGATTTAAGCCTATAATTCCTGCCTGGCAGAGGTGGGCAATTGTGGGTATAAGGCCATCCTGGGCTATACAGTAAGTTCCTGTCTCAACAACAATAGTAAGAAAACAACTCTTCCACACTTCCAAAAGATATCATGAGTGATTTCAGTCTAATGTACAGGCAATCATCATTGAAGCCTTACTTAAAACAATTAAAATATATTTATTTATTTGCAATTAAAGAGAGATAGAAGAAAGAGTGAATGGGCATGCATGCCAGGGTATTCAACCACTGCAACTGAATTCCAGATGCACATGCCACTTTGTGCATCTGCCTTTTATGTGGGTACTAGGGAATCAAATCCAGGACTTGAGGCTTTGTAGGCAAGTGCCTTAACCATTAAGCAATCTCTACAACCCCAAGCCTTATTTTTTCTCCTTGGTTTATTTTGTTGGGCAAGTCAAGAATTCAAATGGGAGCTCACTCTTGCTGCTATCTTCTACCTGCTGTGTTAAGACATGATGCCTAACCTCTGCTCTACAGTCCTTTCCCTGTCACCATAAGGATTCATTTTGAGATTGTAAGCCAAATTAGATGGTTTTCTCCCATCAGCTGCTTTTGTAAGGAATTTTGATCCAGAAACATGTAGAAACAGAAGACTGGTACCAGAGAAGTGGGGCTGCTATAGCTAGGGACCTGAATGTGTGGATTTTGGTCTTTTGAATCTGATAAGTGCTCAATGGGCAATTTTGGTGAGAGATGAATGACCTAAGTGAAGCATCTCTGAAGCTTGGATTAGGAAGGGAAAAAGAATTTTGTAAGGACTGAGCCAGAGGCAGTTCATGTGAGAGGTTGGCTGTGCTCTGTCCATGTCTTGAGAACTTAAGCAAAGTTGAGTTTAAAAGTTATAGACCTGTGTTTGATGGGGAAAGTAGCAGAAAGATATTTAAAGCTTAGCACAGACAGAAACAAAAGTTTTGGGCTACACACTACAGCCCTGTCCAACTATAATTGTTTGAGGTACTACCAACATTGAGATTAGGCCAGTTATTCTGTATTTGGATAATAGGAGAACTGATTCTCATTTTAATAGAGTGGACCTAAAGGAAAAAATCCTTATTTTAAAGTCAGCCTTATTCCCTCCTGGATTAACAAATTTGATAGCACACCTAGTACTGGTTTTAGAAGTATGATAAATACAGGAAAGAGAAGGTCATTGGATTTGCAATGTGTTCTTTTGGAGATGGCTCCTAAGTGATAGGGAATATGATCATAGTCCATGACTAGAGGTCATGATTGGCCATGGCATGGAGTTATGAGGATGACTTGTGGGTGCAGTGGAGACCCCAAGATTTTAGAGATTCCAGGATGGCTACCAAAGAAAACTGCTTGCTCTTACTCAGGTGGATCTGCCTGGAAAGAAAGTAGCTAATGCTAGACTGATGGAATTTGTACCCCAGGATTTCATCATGGGTCCCAGATGCTGGACGTGGAGATACAGTATTTGATGTTTTCCCTGCTAGTTTTAGATCTTGCATTGGCTTAGTTTTTCCTTGCTATGCTTTCTTTTAGCAGTGAGAATGTTTACTCTGGGCCATTACATATGTTTAACTTGTGCTTTTATTTTACATGCTTATTCACACTTAAGAGACTATGTTGCATTTCAGATGAGACTTTGGACTTTGGGCTTTTGAAGTGTTGAGACTGGTAAAGACTATGGGGACTTTTAAAGTTGAAGTGAATGGATTTTGCATCATGAGATGGTCATGATTCTATGGGGGCCAGGTGATATGTAGTAGTTTAATTGTGAAATGTCCACCATAGCATAATGGGTTTTGAATGCTTGGTTTCCAGCTGGTGGCAATTTGGGAGGTGTAACCTTGGTAGAAGGGTAGTACTGCTGGGGGTGAGCTTAGGGGTGTTCTAGATTCCCTTTGCCAGTAGGACCTCAGTTCACTCATGCTGTTTTCTGCCAGATGCTAGGGCAAGATGTGATACCCAGCCTCTGCCATCCCTTCTCTGCCATGATAAAATGTCCCCTCGAGCCTGTAAGCCTTTACTCCTATCAAGAAAAGAGAATTTAAATGGCTTCTTACTACTAGGATATCACACATAAGACTTAGTATTTTAATTTTATTTTTCAAGATAAAGTCTTACTGTAGCCCAGCTGATCTTCAATTCACTATGTAGTCTCAGGCTGGACTCAACCTCATGGTGATCCTCCTACCTCTGCCACCCAAGCACTGAGATTAAAGGTGTGTGCCACCACACCTGGCCTTAGACTTAGTTTTGAATTAAAGATTTAAATTATGAATTCACCACTAAATAAAAAAAATAGTTGTGAGGAACAATATTCATTTTACCTCCTAAGTCTTTAAAACCACTAAAATTAAACAATTTTGAAATTAAGATGTTCTTATAGATTCATCACTTACTGCTTGTCCAAAGTTTCTATATGACACAATTTCGAAACGAGACAATTCAGTTATTGTAAGACCTGCTGCAAGAATGACAAGGAAAATGGAGAGTATGTTCGTGGCCAAAGCACACAAAATCTGAAAAAGAGATATAGAAGAAATTTATTATACGCAGAATAAACACTTTGATTAAATTGTTTGTTTTGCTAAAAATAAAACTTGATGTAGTTTGTGAAACCTTCAAAGTGTTTATACATGTTGTAGTTACCTTCTTGTTGCTGGCACAAAACACCCAACCAAAAGCAGCTGATGGGAGGAAAGTTGTTTATTTTAGCTTATAGCCTCAAGGGGAAGCTGCATGATGGCAGGGGAAAGATGGTAGAGCAAAGGGTGGACATCACCTACTTGCCAATGTCAGGATAAAATAGCAGCGATAGAGTGAGCCAAACTCTAGCAAAGGTGAACTGTTTAAAACACTCCTAAGCCTGCCCCCAAACATGTCCTCCAGCAAGGTTCCACCTATAAAATTGTCATCAGCTGGGAACCAAGCATTCAAAACATGAGCTTTTGGTGGATACCTAATTCAAATCACTACATTCTGCCCCTGGCCCCCATTAACTGATGATCATTCATGATGTAAAATGCAATGATGTATTCAGTCCAACTTTAAAAGTCCTCATAGTTTTTTCAATCCCAATACTATTAAGATGCCTCATAGTCCATGGTCTTTTAACTGTGAGCTATAAAATCCAAAGCACATAATGGTACAGAATAAATAGCCACACTGCAAAAGATGGCATTACAAGGAAAGACTGAACCAATGAAAAATTTTAAAAAACAAGGCAAATATAAAATCTTATAGTTCCATGATTGACATCTCTGACCAGTGACAAAGTCTCTGGAGTTCCAATTCCACCTGTCCAGCTTGGCTTCACACAGCCTCAGAGAAAACCCATCTTGCATCAGCAGCTCTACTTGGTAGCTGTCCCAGAGTCTTGGCTTAGTTCTACACTGCAACCCATGGCTCAACCTTATGGCTCCATTATGCCTCCATACAAGGACTTCCAACAATTCTGCTTATATTGTCCATGGCCATTTCAAAAAAACAAAACTGTGTAGCCAATCTAATGACCTTCTCTTTCCTACATCTGTTATATTCACATAGTACCAAGTGGGTTAGCAAATTTGTTAATCCAGTGGGGAATAAAGCCAACTTTGAAGAGTAAGAAAACTCCTTCAGCATTCTGGCTTCATACTTTCAAAAGAGCCAGCCTTCTTTCTGCTGTCCCTATGTAGAATAGCTGGCCCAATATTAATGTAGTAATTGCTCAAATAATTAAGAGCACATAGGTGCTGTCCCCAGACTGAAACTTTTATTTTTCTCTGTTCCATGTCTTGCTCCCACTAGTCAATTTCTACATAATGTAACCCTGCACAAGTTTTCAGGACATGGACACAGTGCAGCCAACCTCTCACACAAATTGCCTCTAGCTCACTGTGGAAAAAGCTCTTTCTTCCACCCATCAGCCAAACCTAACAGTTCTTACTCCATTTAGGTCTTTCAACTCTGAATAGGATGTCCACCATTTTCTGCTCAAAGTACTGAACCAACATTAGCCCAACATTTCACATCCTTTCACATTTGTCTCATAAATCAGTTCCAAAAGGCCAAAAGCCACAAGTCAGGTTTCTAGCAGCAACACTACCACTTCTGGTACCAATCTTTTGTTGTAGTTATCTTATCATTGGCATATATCACCTGACCAAAAGCAGCTGATGGGAGGAAAGGGTTTATTTTGGCTTACACTCTCAAGGGAAAGCTCCATGTTGGCAGGGGAAAGAAGGTAGAGTATAGGCTAGATATAACCTCCTTGCCAACATCATGTGAAAACAGCAGCAATAGAGTGAGACAAACTCTAGAGAAGGGAAGCTGGCTATAACTAAGACTGCCCCAACAACACAATCTGCTTTAGCAAGGCTCCACTTCCCAAACTGCCATCAGCTGGGAACAAAGCATTCATAACACATGAGTTTATGGGAAACAGCTGATTTAAACCACTACAACATATTTTCCATTCATGCAAATTATTTTCTGGTTTTTATGAAGTCAATCAAGAGGCAACATATACATTACCATCAGAGTAATGAGCATCAACTTTTGAAGGTATTGTCTTCTACAGTTTGAGTGTATTACTTCCAAGGAAGGTTAAGGGGTTCCATTAAAGATTAAAGAATAAAACCCATTGGAAAATGATGACTGATTATAGAAATAAAGTTAAACAGAAACCAAAATGTTTTCATCTCTGATTTTCGTTAGCTAAGAAAATTTGTATTTTGGAGTAGACATTAGGTTTATTTTTTATAGTTGTAAAATTTCAAGATCAGTCCAAATTATTTCTATGCTGTCTTTCAAGTCAAATATTCTAATATTTCTTCAAAATTTTTCCATCTATACCATAGAAACATCTTTTATTTGGATAAATTTCCTGCTTTCATATAAGAAAAACCTCATTCCCAAAGTGGATAGTTTGAAAAAAATAGAAGTTTAACAGCACTAAAATATTTCCATATACAGGCATGAAAACCTATTAAACATTTTTCCTAGTCATATTTTTTTTAAGAGAGAGAGCCAGAGTGAGAGAATTGGCATGCCAGGGCCTGAGCCACTGCCATTGAACTCCAGAGTCTTGTGCCACCTAGTGGGCATGTACGACCTTGCGCTTGCCTCACCTTTGTGTGTCTGGCTTACGTAGGATCTGGAAAGAGATCAAACATGGGTCCTTAAGCTTCACAGGCAAGCACCTTAACCACTAATCCATCTCTCCAGCCCTATAATATTCTTATAATTTTAAAAAGTAGGCTATTAAAACAAAACCTTTCATTAAAAATAGAAGCTTGAGCTGGGGAGATGGTTCCAGGAATAAAGGTGCTTGCCTATAAAACCTGTCAGCTTGGGTTCAGTTCTCTAGTACTCATGTAGATATAGCTGCACAAAGTGGCACATGAATCTGCAGTACATTTGCGAAGCCAAGAGGTTCTCTCTCTCTTTCCATGCAAATATATAAATATTAAAAACATAGATGCCTTAAGATAATTATAACTTTAACTAGTAAAGCAATTTTTCTACATTAAGTTATAGTCTATCACGGATCTTTACTTAATTCTTTATTTTTCCTCCATAGGGAAATGAAGAAATTTCACAAAACTCCTTTATTGTTTATACTTACTCTCTTGACATTAAAATCTATTGTTTTGTTTTTGTGATGAGTGATTTCTAGAAACATACTCAAACCTTCAACTTACCATACATTGACTTGGATGTTTTGCTGCAGCTATTGTGAAGGCCCCTGCAAGAATATACTGGGTATAAAACACATAATTATAAGTGCTCATTGATAATTTTCACCCACTTAAAATACATTTTTAAATAATTCCAGTTTCTAAGTCAATTGTTTTCAGAATATTAACAGTACAAAGCAGAGAAGTTTTAGTAGACAGGGTAAGAACAAGTAATAATGAATAATGAAGTAATAATGTAATCAAAAGGTAACAGCTATTGAAAGTAATAGGAGAGTCACAACAGACTCATACAGGGAACAGTAGACAGAATTCAAGAGTTATCTGGCAATGTTAGCCTAAGAAATCCTGATTCCAGGACCAAATTTTCTTATATGTATGTGGGATACCTCAAACACAACTCATTCAGTTATTACTGTAATTCTATTTTTCCTAATAAGAGGATGCCATTGAATACAATGACTAAATACATATCCAAAGGAAAAAGTAAGTGGCCCATAAGTCCATTGCGCTTTGTGACTGCACAAAAATACTTTTTAATTGAGAGAGTATAATCATTATTAAAGTGACAATCTTTTGCCTTATTAAAAAACGTATTCTGGAAGCCAGACATGGTGGTACACATCTTTAATCCTAGCACTACTTGGGAGGCAGAGGTAGGAGGATTGTTGTGAGTTCCAGGCTACCCTGAGACTACATAGTGAATTCCAGGTCAGCCTGAGCTAGAGGGAGACCCTATCTTGAAAAACCAAGGGGAAAAAAAAAGTATTTGAGGCTGGAAAGATGCCTCAGAGGTTGAGGCACTTACTTGCAAAGCTTAATGACCTGGGTTCAATTCATAGTACCCACCTAAAGTCCAGATGCACAAAGTGCTTCATGCACGTAGAGTTCCTTTTCAGTGGCTAGTCCTGATATTCTCTTTCTCTGCTGGGTGTGGTGGTGTACACTTTTAATTCCAGCACTTGGAAGGCAGAGGTAGGTGGATCACTGTGAGTCTGAGGCTAGCCTGAGACTACATAGTGAATTCTAAGTCTGCCTGAGCTAGAGTGAGATGGTACCTGTGGTAGTTTGAATATATGTCCCCCAATATATTCAGTGTTTTATTACTTTATAGTTTGCATCTGCAATCACCTTGCTAGAGGCAATGTCACTGGGGGCCGCTCTTAAGGTGTTAATGGTGTAGGTTTGAGATTCCATTGTAAAGATATGCAAATGTGCCTAGCAGGAGTTCCTGAAGTGTGCTGTGTGACCTTTTGGCTGTAGTTTTGCTCTGTGTGCTGTGGTGGCTGGTTGGCTTTTCTCTCTCTGCTTGGCCCTGTGAAGGCCAGTTGCTTCTCCTGCCATTATGGAACTTCCCCTGGATCTGTAGGCTTCAATAAATAATATCCCTTCCTCCATAACTGTGCCTGGTCTGGAAGTTCATCTCAACGAACCTGAAGCTGTCTGCAACAGTACCTCATAAAAAAACAACAAAAACAACAACAACAAAGATGTATTCCACTCTATGAAAATCAGTGTGGAGGTTTCTCAAAAAAAAAAAAAAAAAAAACCAAACCTACCACATGACCCAGCTACATTCCTAGACATATACCCAGAAGACTTTATATGCTGTGTCAGAGATACTTGTATATTAATATTCACTACTATTGTATTCATAATAAGTAGGAAATGGAATCAATCTACATTTTCATCGATACTCAGATAATAAAAATGTGATATATACATGCAATAGAATTTTATTCATCTGTAAAGAAAAATGAAGCAGTAAAATTTGCAGTAAAATGGATGAAACTGAAAAAAAATATTGAGAAAACCAAGGTCCAGAAGGGTAAGAATCACAAGTTCTCTCTCATATGTGGGTCCTAACTTTTAATATTTGTATATATGTAAACATGGACATTGGAGAGGGTATAGGATATGAAACTAGATAGGTGACCACGATAGGGAAACAAGAGATGATGAGAAAGGGTGGGGAGGGGGGACACACAAAATGAAACATATCGCTTAAAAGTAGAAAGGAGGCTATGTGTGGGGGCAAAGGGGAGAATGAAGTAGGGGGAAAGGGAAACAAAAAGAAAATTTGCTTGAAGAATGCCAAAATAAAGCCAATTATTTGTATGCTAATAAAAATAAAGTAAAAAGAAATAAAATATATAAAGCTGCATTATTTCATGTCAGGAAGTCTATTTTCTTTGTTTAAATTTTATTTGTTTACTAGAGAGAGAGAGAGATTAAAAAAAACGTATGATCATGCCAGGGCCTCCCACCACAGCAAAGAAATCCCAGTTGCATGCACAACTGTGCATTTGGCTTTACGTGGGTAGTGGGGAATCAAACCTGGGCAAATAAGGCCTTGCAAGGAAGTATCTCCAGCTGCTGAGCCACCTCTCCAGCCAAGGGAGTCTATTTTCCAAGAAGTATAAAGTACTGCTGTATTTAAAAACTATACATTTTTCCCCAAATATTCTTTTCCATATCAATGGTTTTGGCAAAACATGTCTTTTGGAAAAGTAGCATTTATACTACATACATTATTTAGGAAGGCTAACTTTTGAAGCTTACAAACTCCACACATTCTGCAACCTAATTTTGTTAGAACAGGTAAGATTTCTAAGGTGGTAGACAGTGAAGGTTAGCTACTAGCTCAAGATATAAAGTTAAAATATCAGTAATTTATAATATATTATCAAGTTTTACAAAATGCCTTTCAAAGTTTATAACCTAAATGACAACTTTTGCATTGGACTGAATTTGAAAAAATTAGATAGTTTATTATACAAGTTAATGCAATTTTTCTAACATGAATAATTAAACATGAAGGGATATGCATCATTTATCTCAATTCTGTCTGAAATTACCTATTTTCTTCTATCTTTCCCAAGGCAATGCTTTGATATTTATGAGTTAATGAATCATTTGTTATTTGTTCCTTAGGAGCCAGGGAGTCACTTACCAAACATGTACTGCTTATCTAGATTGTGTCCTTGAATACTTCTGAGCCAGTGTATCTAAATCTCGATTTCATGTATCCACACTGAACACTACTCTGTACTTTTCTAGGTCATGTCATTTGGCATTAAAACTCTAACAATCCTTTTACCACATTATCTATATTCTCAGACCCTCAATTCCCTGTTAAATTCTTCATCACCAGCCCAGATTCTATGGTCAGCCATCACAAACCCTCCCCTGTATCTATTCTCAATTTTTCCATACCCTTCTTGTCTTATTAAAATCCTGACTAAATGTAGTTTCCTGTCTATTGCATACTTGGACCCATGAAGCTGATCATGGCCTGTAAAAGACACACAACCTATTTCACTATATGATTGTGTTCCTAAATCTTGAGTCCTTAATGCTGCATGAAAACAAAATTACTTTTCTATAATCCGTAAGTCTCTCCCTTTCCCTATATAACCAGTTCATATTTTCTCCTCTCTCTTCCAATCACCAATCCACTTGCCTTTCCTCACTTTTCTCTATCTTGCTTCAAAACTCATTATGGTATTTGAATCTACTTTAAGAAATCTTCCACAAGTTCCTAACCTCCTATTAAAAATCTTCTTCTGCTTTTCCCTCTTGTTACCCTACCTTGACACTACATTAATGTTGATGATCTCCTTTGCACAGGTTGTCCTCTGCATTGTAGGATGTTCAGTAGTGGCCTCTGCCCACTAGATGTAAAAATTCAGAGTATCTCCAGGTATTATGAAATGCTTTCTAAGAAGTAAAACAACCTCTAGTGTAGAAACATTTCTGGAGACAATAATTACCTATGCTCTTAGCTCATTCACTTTCTCTTCCCTGCATAAATACATGTCTACAGTATTTCCCCATTTATCTCATTTTATTTGCCTTTGTTTTCTTCTGCTTTAGTCAACTCAGCAAAACATTAAGAAATAAATTTCTTCAGATCTCACCTTATTTCCCTACCTTTCTCTTGCCTAACTTTCCCCAGCTATCATCCCATTTCTCTGTATTATATTATAGCAAAGTCCTTTACAGGAGCTATCTATATTTGGTGTCTCTAATTCCTCTTCTCCTATGTATCCCAGTCCAGCTCTAATCAAGACTTTGCTTCATCATTTCACTATAACTACTCAGCATGTTTATAACTGATCACCATATTCATGAACTCAGTAGTTCTCAGTCCTTGTCCAACATTTCTCTGTTTCTTGTAACATGTCCCTCCCTTGGCTAAGATGCCTTACTTTCCAGGCTCTCCTCTTTCATATTGGCTGTCTAGGCACAAATGAAAACATCAGCCATGCTCATGGATATGTTGGTTGAGATTCTTTGTCTTTGACAAGGCTAGGGACAGTCTACCCTATTATACCCTATAATACTATCCCTATAATACTACTGCTATTGTGCATTTATTCCTGTGTCCACACTTCCTTAGAATGGCACTTAAAATTGCTCAATGCATATTTGTAAAAAAAAGGAATTTGACTTTGGATAAGTCACCAAATGGCATTTAGTTACATAATTTGCTAAATTTAAGTTTAGAAACTGCACCCTACATTCTATAATTGGCATGAATATTATATACTGAATTAATAAATCTGTATTAATGTGTTCTACTTACAAAAATTCCCCATAAAGCACATGCTGTTTTGTAAGTTATAGGTTCATAAGTCCCAAATTTTCCTTTAATTTGTCCCATATACAAAACCGATAAGAAATACCACATTAACACATGAAAGAGGCCGATCATAATTTGTATAACCTGTGGAAAGAGAGAGCTATTAGTGCTGAATCAATGCATTTTAAAACACAATTTCAGTAAACATAACCTAAAAAAAGTTTAACATCTTTTTAAAAGATGGAAGTAAAATAGCCAAGCATTTAATGATGTATTTCTCTGACAGATTATTCTAGAAAGAAAGCCTTAAACAGGAAGGACAAGCCAAAACTTGTAAAGAACTCTGCCAACATGTGAAGGATAGGTAGGGTTTTCTATTGAAAAAAAAAAAAAAAAGATATCTTAGAGCCTGTCAATGGATTCCCCCTTCCTACTCCACCAAAGTTTTGCTATATGTACAGGTTTCTGGTGAAAAGATTTAGAGCTTTTATTCTGTGCCAAAAGTGCTCTGTTACCACAAAAGTGAGAATCCCTCCTCAATAGTCAGATAGTGACAGACAATTGGTCTTCACAGTATATGAATCAGAGGAAAACTTGAAGTCACTGGAAAAGTTTTCTCCTCCCTATTTGTCAAAGTACCTGATCCTGATATCTCCTTGGCCTTTTTAAAGAGAGCTAGATAAATTGTAACCCCACAGATTTATAACTTAATAGAAATGTGCTATCATCTTATTGTATAGATAGCAGTACAGCTATTAAAAGAGACTGACAGTCTTTCTTTCTTTCTTTCTTTTTTGAAAATATAATGCTTTATTCTTTTTTAAAAATTTTATTTATTCTTTTGTATATTATTCTGGTTTTACATTCATAGTGGTGGTGACTCCATTATCCTCCTCCCTGTCCTCCCTCTTCCATAGGAACCCTCATCAATGGGGAATGTGGTTTACACACTGTGGGGGTAGTCAGGAGCTATGGGGGATAGGCCAAGTCTCTGTGCATAATGACCCAACTTGGGGCTCTAACATTCTTTCCGCCCCCTCTTCCGCAAATTTCCCTGAGCCACATTGGGGTCATTTTAGCTCTACTTCAGTGATGAGGTTTTGGGAGCCTCTGTGTCTCTGGATATCTGGCTTAGTGGGAGTTAGATGTTCTCTTTGTTTATCTCCTTCAACCTTTTTCTGGTGTCGTGATTCCCAAGAGCGCTGAACTCTTACAAGGAACCTGAAGGGAGGATCAGCCAATCACACCTCGCCAGGGCTCCAGCTGAGACTGACAGTCTTTCTAACTCACACACTTTTTAAGTTTAATTGCTCATTTAGATTTTTCTTATTACCCTGTGTATGGTGATTTAGTCAGTATACTTATATCCAGACACATTTATGAGGGGACATGGGAGCAGACAAAATTTATAGAAGGCAATATTTCAATGTGTGGCATGTATGGGTGTTATATGCAGATGTGTGTGCCCTGTGTGCAGGTATGTGGGGCAAGCGGAGGACATCACACATCTTCCCCTATCACTTTTCTGCCTTAATTTCTTGAGAGAGTTTCTTACTGAACCTGGGGTTACAGTTTTTTTTGATTTTTTTTTTATTAGACCTACTGTCTGGAACCCCACCAATCCTCTTGTCTCTGCCCCACTCAGCACTGGGATATAGTTTGGTATGGGCAAGCCTTGTTTTCTCTGTGGGTTCTAGGGATCAAACTCAGGTCTTTATGTCTGCACATCAACCACTTTTGTCCACTGAGCTATCTCGCCAGCCTCAACATGTTTTAAAACAACAATCCTTTTGCCTTTTGATTTAATCAAATCTGCTCCTTTCAGATCCAGGATTGTCATTTTTAATTAATTAATTAATTTTTATTATATTACATATTGGTCATATTCCCATTGGGTTATACTCTTATGTTCCCAGTACTGAAATAGTTTATGATCTTGAATTCAAAGAGAAATCTTACTTACCCCTAAAACAAGGATATTTCCGGTAGAGATTTTTGAACATGCCATACTACCAGCATTTCCTCTGGCTAGTTTTGTTTGTAATCTTTGGTGATATTTTTGTCAAACTTCTATGAAACAATAGAAAACACACAGACAGGTTTTTTTTTTTTTCAAAGAAAAGACACATGTTTAAATCTTTTGACAACAACCTTCCAAACTCAGCTGTCCCTAGTTAACAGTGATTCTAGATGATAAAGTGTAAAGGTCTCCCTAAAAATCGTATCCTCTTCACCTTTTCACTTACCTTTGCAATCAATGTAATGCTATTCATATGCCTTGTTTGCATTTTTAAAAGCAGGTTTTTGTACTTATATTTTATGAACCTGATTTTTTTCTGACACATACTTGCTGTCTAATTGTTCTTTGTATATGAAAAGAACTTTGTAAAAAATTTATAATTTATTTATTTGAACAAGAGAGATAAAGAGAGAGAAAGAAGGAGAGAATGGGTGCACCAGGGCCTCTAGTCATTGCAAACAAACTCCAGATGCATGTGCTACCTTGTGCATCTGGCTTTACATAGGTACTGGGGAATTGAACCCTGGTCCTTAAGCTGTGCAGGCAAGTGCCTTAACCTCTGAGCCCTCTCCAGCCCCAAGAAATTTTATATTATCAGAAAACTTGTCAAAGTTGCCTCTGCATTCTTAAAAGGTGTCTCTTACTTTTTCCTGTTATTCCTGTATTTTTTCCCTACTGTTTAGATCATCATCATATTTATATTTTAGAGTAAAATAGATAAACTTGGCTAATAATTATATTCCATTGTGGAATTGTATCTCTTTGTAGGCCTGGAATTCTGTATCTACTAGTATGACATTTAGGAAGGACCCCATCTCTGGTTTCTCTGGTAACATTAGAAAGAGAAGAGCTACTTCCTCCTGATCCCAGTAGATAGAGCCTGTCACTCACTCACCTGGTCAAGAGATCACATTCATCACTACACATCCTAAAGAGGAAGGAATAATTATCCCCTTGATATACTATAGTTCACTATACCTACAAGAATTCCCACCTTCAGGGCAGTTGTACCCTCTCAGAGCCTGCCCACTTTTCTGAGTTCTAACTTTAAAAGGGTAACTTTTTCTTTTTCCTTTTTTCCTGTTCTTTCTCTTCTTTGAATGCCTGCCAAAATCCTAAGCATGCTTTTGCTCTGATACTTTGGGCTGTTTCTACCTTTTTCTCAGTAAACTTCCTTTGCCTTACTCATGTCTTGTTATTGTCTGTGTTCCTAATTTTTCCTGGCTATGAGAGAAATAACTTGACAGTATGAAAAGTTGTAACACATTCAGTCACCATCTTTGTAAGTAACCAAGAAAGGGTTGACTCAGGCAACTGAGTTTAATCTCTTTGTCATGTCTAAGTAAAAATCCATGGAATTATACATAATGAAAAAACACACATCTAGATGTTATTATTTCATTTTTTAGAAAACATGAAAAAAGAAAATCAGTCCCTTTGTACATATTAATAAACTCACATGTGTAGTGTAACAGCTAAAACATCATGAGATGACAGGAATAAAATATGTAGCATCACTATAACATTAAGACTGTCACTAAAGTCACCTCAAGTGACATACTCATAAAAATACTAATCACAAAAACATTAAAAAATACTAATCAGGGTGGAGAGATAGCTTAGCGATTAACGCACTTGTTTGTGAAGCCCAAGGACCCATGTTTGACTCTCCAGATCCCATGTAAACCAGATGCATAAGGTGATACAAGTGTGCAAAGTCACACATGCACACAAGGTGGTGCAAGTTTCTGGAGTGCAATTACAGTGGCTAGAGGCCCTGGTGCACCAATTCTCTATCTCTGTCTTGCTCATGCTCTCTCACATAAAAACAAAAAAAGGCCAGTCTGTTGGGCTTGCCTACAAAAACAACAACAACAACAAAAAAACCTCAACTAATCAGAAAAAGTGCCTAAGATCTTCAGCTTAACTCTTTGAAGAAAAAAGTGCTGTAATAAATTGCACTTGGTTGGAATTCTTTCTAATTTGGTTATTCTACAAATCCAATTAGCACCCAAATTTTGTAAAAATAAGTAGTAATTTGTCTTGATTTTTAAATGATCCCATCACTAAGAGTCAAGTCTCTTAGTCCTTATTCCCAACCCAATTACCACACATTAAACCTTACACAGATACTTTGGAATGGTAGAGTTCATGCCTAACATACATTTTTTATCATCATTAGCAGAGATACAACCCCTCAATGTCTTCAGATAGAATTCAACTAAATATATGGAAAAACATATTTTTTTAAAAGTAGAATTAAGTCCAAATTCTTCAGCAGACACATAAATTTCCTCATGAACTACTCTCAGCTTATCTTCTCAACTTCATTTGGCCACTGTCAGTTTCAACCTATCAACTTTAACAGTAACTTGCTTGAAAATCCTGCTGGTTCACCAGTTTGTTAGATACCTTGCTTGCTCTCCTAACATGCTGCCTATTATTCCTACTCTGGTGTCTTCTACCCTTTGATTTTCAAGAGTGGCTCAGAAGTCATTGTGTGCTCCCAGAAGCTAAGGTATTCATTTCCATGTATTCAGGGCTAGTCCTGTTTATAGTATGGCCATATGCATGCATCAACCCGTTCTCCACTTTTCTGATTGGGGCAACTTCTGGTGGGAGCCTTGAGATGTTCCGCTTGTTAAACTATAAGTGTTGAAAGAATTTAGTCATATACAGAGACTCAATGTTGAATGAACTCAGGAACGAGTGGGTGAGCCCTGCATAGTGGCATGGCCAGCTGTCTGTGAGGCTGAGGCAGGAAGATTGCTTGATCTGAGGAGTTGGATAGCAGCCTCCGCAACATAGCCTTCACCTCTCAGAATTGATAAATAAAAGTGCACGTGTGTGTGTGTGTGTGTGTGTGTGTGTGTGTGTGTGTGTTACAGTATTCGGACTTTATGCTCTTTTTGACACTCAGGACAAGAAAAGTGACATTATTACCTTACATTGTACTTGTTCTAAGTCCCAAAGATGGAGTTTCACCCTCTCAGGTGCAGGCCAAGACTGAGTTTCAATCCTCAAGTCAGAGCCCGGCCCTGCTGGGGAGGCGGATCTTGGCAGGTGGTCCCCTCAACGTCAGGTCTCCAGCCCCCACTGTGTGCCCATGACAGAGGCAGCGTGGAATCCAACACCTCTGCGCGTCCCCAGGCTCCCGGGGCAACACGGGTTGCCAAGGCCGGCAGCTGGCTCTGCTGCGCCTGCGCGTCCACTCAGGAAGGGAAGGGGAGGGAGTGCCTGTGCGCAGACTCACTACAGCTGCAGGCCACGTGACGGACAGCCGGCCACTTACGCTTGGAGTCTCCAGACATGGCTTCCTTCCGGGAAGCGGGGTGTAAGCCTGCGCCTTCAGAAGTGCTTCTCCTGACCCAGGCGGCCTGCAGAGACCAGGTTTTCACCTGTTCTGTCACCAGTGAAACTTTTTGACCACCAGTGTGCTTTAGATGGGTTAAACATTTTTAAAAAGGTGAGTATCTGAGTTAATGGCTCACTCCTTCCTCCCTTCACCCTCCCTCCAACATAAATAGCAAAAAGAAAGAAACGAAGAGAGTATTTAGCAAATGCGTAGAATAAGTTTTTGATCCCCAAGCTACGGGATCGGGCCTTTCAGGGTATCCGCCTGGTGTTAGCCTTGGATATGTGATGCAGGCTGTGGTTCAAACAATGTTTATGAAGAAGGGCAAGAAGCATTTAGGAGTTCCTGAGAGTCAGGCCTGAAAAGCTGAATGAGAAAGTTAGGGGGTGGGGAGGAATACTGTTCGCTATAGTTTTAGCTATGAATTTCTTCCTGGACAGCTGACATCCTTTCAACTACTGTTACTCACTTTCATTTATTTCTGGACATTTTACATTAGTTTTTTTTTTTTTTTGAAAAAATGTTCTGACTCATAATGTAAATATTTAGTGAATGATAGCTAAATGTTTTGTTCATATAAAGAACTTTTCCGGGCTGGAGAGATGTGTCAGTGCTTAAGGCGCTTGCCTGCAAAGCCTAAGGACCTGGCTTTCATTCCCCAGTACCCACGTAAAGCCAGATGCACAAAATGGCACATGCATCTGGAGTTTGAAGCAGCTTGTAGCCCTAGCATGCCCATTCCTCCTCCCTCCTTCCCTCTCTCCCTCTCCTCTCTCCCTCTCTCTCTTTCTTTCTCTGCTTGCGAAGAAATTAAAAAAAAATAAAGAATTTTTCTAAGTATCTTCAACACTCTCAATAGCTTAAGCTTCCAGGAGAATCAGTGAGTAGGTTTTAAAGTTATTACCAAGGTTTTTTCTGAACACTTTACAGCCTAAAAAATCACCTATAAACTGGATGACATTATTTTTATCCTCATAGTTAACTTCCTTATATTTGAGACTCTAAAGTCCATTCAAAAGTACGAAAATAAAATGTCTAAATCCACTAGGCATGGTGGTGCACACCTTTAATCCCAGCACTCAGGAAGTAGAGGAAGGATGATCGCTGTGTGTTTGGGGCCATGCTGAATCTACATAGTGAATTCCTGGCCAGCCTGGGCTAGAGTGAGCCCCGACCTCGAAAAAAAAACAAAACAAAACAAAACAAAACAAAACAAAACAAAAAAAACAAAGAAGTCTAAATTCTTTCAGTGTTTGATTTTATATTGGCCAGTGTATCATTGAAGGCACTGGCTTTATTCTTAACTAGTACAGCACTTAGTATTACAACACTAGTGTATTATTGAAGGTTCTGGCTTTATTCTTAATGGAATAGCACTTAGTGTTACAACACTAGCATTTGTGTTATTGCGTGTTTGATCTAGAAGTACTGATGATATTACATGTATAATATATGCTCTAGAAAGAACAAACTTGGATGCATCTTCTGCCTGAATGATAATGGATTTAGTAGGACATACAGGTAGAAAGAGCCAGTTCTGTTGAGATGGATCCCTCTTGTATTTTACTTCTACGATTAATATTTTTTTTTCATTTAAGTCTTAGTCAGTGCCTTATGAAATTATCTTGGGTCTGATCATTTTCTTGCAGGCATACACCTTAACCACTGAGCCATCTCTCCAGCCTGTTGATTATTTTCTTATAATGTGCCAAAATGTGTATTCAGTATAGAAGCAGGAAAGAATAAGAGTGAGCCAGACTGAGTCAGGGAATGTTGTGTGGCACTTCTTAATTCGTCTGATATCACAAGTCAGTAAAATAATACTGGTTTTTCTCTGTATCTGTTGCTTAGAGTCTGAAATTCAGAGCTTGCATCTTTTTAATTTTTACCATTTTATTTTTTTTCCTTCAAAAATGAAGAGCCAACCAGTCATAGTTTGACATGTAATATGACTTTCTTTTTAACCTTTACTAGCTTAAATAGTTCTTCATGTGGGTTATATTTTTCACATCTCTGGAATTGGTTCTCAGGATACAAAAGATAGTAAGAGAGAATGGTACTGGAACCACCATACCTTATATAGTGCTCTTGAAAGCATTGTTGAGGATCACTATAGGAACCCTGTTGGGTGTAAGCACTGATAAAATGTCTTATCAATTTACTCTATGAGGTTTCATTTTATAAACAGGAGAAAATAAGTGCTTTCTGTTTGTAAACTAGGGTCTTCTAGTAAGAAAATGGAAATAAATCTATTTAGCCTGTGGAAATTATGATTATTTTAATTATAGAAACATAATAGGTAAATTGGGCATAGTCATGCATATCTGGGGTCCCAGCACTCAGGAGGCTGAGGCAGGAGGAGAACTGTGCGTTTGAATCTATCCTGAGTATCATAGTGAGTTCCAGACTATTTGGGGCTAGCTAGTAAGACCCTGTCTCCAAAATAACAAAAGAAAGGCTGTATAGTCACATATGTATACATATACAGGCACACACAGACATGTGCAATAATTTGAGATTTCAGAGTTACTGCATTGCTAAAATACTGTTCTGCAAAGACATACTAACTACTAGCTTATAGTTCATTTTCCATCTGTGTTAAGTCAATATGTTAAGTGCTTATTTTATTTTATTTGGTTTGGTGTAGTTTAATAATATTATTTTAGCATTGTAGCATTCCTATGATGCACACGACATTTTTCCCATTTAGCAGTTGAGAATGCTGAATATTGGGGAAGTTAAGGGTCTTGGTCATGTCACACAGTTTATAAATGTTGGAGTTGAGATTCTTACTCTAGCATGTTACTCTAAATGGAGTGTTAGAATCTGCATCCTGTCCAGTCCCCTTCATTTTCTCTTGTCTTTCTCCAGGACTAGCTTCAGTTTTTGCCTATATTGAGGTTGTGTAAAGAATACCATTGAAATCACAAGGCCTGGGAATGGTTCTTAACTCCAGTTCTGACTTGTACACTCTACTATATTATTCTTTTTTTAAAAAAAATATTATATACATATATATTGGAGAGAGACACAGAGAGAGAGAGAGAGAGAGAGAGGGAGAGGGAGACAGAGATGGCATGCCAGCAGTCTCTCAGCTGCTGCGAACAAAATCAGGATGCGTGCGCCCCCTGTGGTCAAGTGCAGCATTGCGCCCTTGCATCACTTTGCATCTGGCTAAACGTGGGACCTGGAGATTGGAACCGCTGGAGATTGGAACCAGCGTTCTTAGGCGTAGGAGGCAGGTGCCTTAACCGCTAAACCATCTCTCCAGCCCATTTATTTATATTTTTTCAAGGTTTCGCCTCACTCTAGTCCAGGTTGACCTGGAACTCACTCTGGAGACCCAGGCTGGCCTCAAACTCATGGTGATCTTCCTACCTCAGCCCTCACAAATTAAAGGCATGTGGCACCACTCTACTATTATTTGGCTTTGTTTTGCCATCTATGAAACTAGGATCTTGAATGAGACATACTACATCAAGCATTGCGTGACTGTCTGAAGTGACACTTGGCTGAAACAGTCATGCTGTAATCTAAGGTGTTGCTAAATACTTGGGGTAAGTTGGAAGGCTTATAAAATATGAAGTCAAATAGTAGGTGTAGCAATCTCTGGGACTATGTGTGGTGACCAGAGAGTTTGACTCTCAGAGCCCTGTGAGTGTTGCTGAGCTGGTAGAATTCAGTAGACTATTATTGTTCTTAACAATGAAGCCAGGCAAGTAAAGCGTGAAGAGGAGACTTAGGAGAGAGGAGCAAACCTTAAACAATTACAAATCTTCTTGTAAAGAATACCCTGCATCTCTTTATATACACACACTGTAATTATATGCTAGGATCCACATACCAGAGAGAATATACAAGTAGGAAGAGGGCTGGGGAAGGGCAAAAGGACACTTGTGACATGTAAACAACAAGGGGGGAGATACCTAGGGAGAGTGGGGATAAAAGAGAGGGCAGGGGAATCATCAAAACAAATTGTATCTGAAAATGCCAAAATGAATGATACCCAAATCTGTGTATGCTAAGAGAGGAAGACTGTGCTTACTTTAAATGGCAGCATCTGCTCCATGGGAGAGTGGGCAAACATGACTGCTTCATTATTAGAGACTTGTGGTAAGTGCGACAACGTGCCCTGGGAGAGACCTTCCATCATGTGTTTCCCAGGCATGAACCCACAATATGCATGTACAGCAGATACATTCATGACCTCTAGATAGGCGTCGGGAGTTCATGTTCTCCATGATGAATATAATTGGGAATGCTTCTGTTCCCTAAAGAGCATTATTTTTTAATAGTTGTTTTTTTCTCTACAAAGCCTTAGATTTTATAATTGGAAGGTCCTGGAGCCTAGAGATACAATAATGATCTGTGTTGCTCTGGGGAGGAAAGATGATCTTGGTCCATGTGTATGCCCATGTATGTACACACGTATGTGCACATGTGTGTATGCATGCACACACAGATATAGTATTTCTTGGACAAAACCTTTGTACTCAGTTCTAGCATTAGTTATGTGTACATCAAAAAACTATGTGTGAATGCACTGCACTGCACTGCACTTTATATTTCTTCAAATGAAAAAAACATGTAAAAATTAAATTCTGTACAGTAGTGTGTGGTCAGAGAGTAGTAGTGCAATAAGTTTTTTAAAAAATTTTGACAATTTCATACATGTGTACAATGCATGTTGATTCCCTACCTACCACCTTTCCTATTACCTTTCCTACTGTTTCTCTTCTTCTTCCCATCAAACCCCCATCCTGTTTCTCTGCCTTGTTTATTTTATATTTTGACCCATTGATTTAAATGAGGGCTACTTCCCTAATCAGGGGTGGCAAGTTGTTTACTGGAGAATTTTCCAGTGTCCATACCCCTAAAAGTATGACTTCTCCTCTCTAATCAGTCATCAGCTTTCACTATTTACTCTGGGAAGTAGGGGGTCTCATGGATCCTCCCTCATCCCTGATGAAGTATTGATAGGCTCACTCATGTACAGGAATCCCAGTCTGTGAGGTCCTGTGAGCCTGGGGAGGAGTAGTTTGTAATTGAGATGTCATGCTTAGGGCTGGGAACAAACTACTCACTTATTCTTGGTAACTTTGTGCAGTACATTTTAAAAGCAAATAAGTAAGCAGATGAATTTTTAAAAGATATATTGGGATGAAAATAGTAGTACACATATAACATCATTGTAAATATATAATATTTTTTCTTTTTTCCATTTTTTTTTTTTTTTGGTGTGTGTGTGTGTGTGTGTGTGTGTGTATGTATGTATGTGTGTTTGTGAGATAATGTATTTATGGGTGCATGTGTGTGTGTGTACACATGTAGGCCAGAGGTTAATATCTTCATTAATAACTCTCTACCTTATTCTTTATTAACTTTTAAAAAATTTATTTTATTTTATTTTATTTATTTTTGGAGAGAGACATAGAGAGGTCAGAGAGGGAGAAGGAGACAGAGAATGGGCACATCAGCAGTCTCTCAGCTGCTGTGAATGAAATCCAGATGCGTGCGACCCCCCCCTTGTGGTCAAGTGCAGCATTGCGTCCTTGTGTCATTTTTGCATCTGGCTAAACGTGGGACCTGGAGATTGGAACCAGGTTATTAGGCTTAGCAGGCAGGTGCCTTAACCGCTAAGCCATCTCTCCAGCCCATTCTTTATTAACTTTTAAATTTCCAACTTCCATAATTATAAACAATAAATCATGATAATTCACTCCCCTCCCTCCACCTTCTTCTTTGAGATTAGTGTCCTCTTACTGGACCTAGTGCTCACCAATTTGGCTAGTCTATCTATTTAGCAAGCCCTAGGGAACCTCCCATCTTTGCCTTCTAGAGCTGGTATCACAGGGGTGCACTACTGTGCCTGACATTTTTATGTGGGTTCAGGGAATCTTAAATCAGGCTCTCATGTTTGTGTATTAAGCACTTTATCCATTGAGTCATCTTTCCAGCCTAAAGGATGTATAATATTTCTATTGCAATCATCTCCTCAGGTGTCAGATTACAGGTGCATGTTCAGAAAGCTTAGAAGTTTGACCTTTAAAAAATCAAACTTACCTGGTTTTATTGTTCATAGAAAGCCTAACACTTAAACAGTATAAGCTTTCAAAGATCAGAATCTTTGCCTACTTTTCTCAGACTTCCACAGTATTTGCACTCAGTAGTATTTGTTGAATGAATGGATGTTGTTGCTGGAATGCAACACTAGCAGTTTGGAGCAATCAATTTCCATTTCTCAGGACCTAGAGTCTTAAGCTGTGGTGGTTACTTAGTCCAGTCCATGACACTCAAAGACCCAGACATGCTCACACTGAGAAAGCTACCCTTTGCTTACTCATGTATCCATTTGGATAGATAAGAAGATTTCAGATAGCTCAATGGGAACAATATGGATGTGTATAATAATGTGGCCCAGCAGAGGAGCAAAGGAGCTTCAGTGATTAGGCATGTAACATCACTGTTCAGAAAACTGCCGGTCTTGTTCACAGTGTTTGTCAGAACTACTTCTGTACAACTAGTAAGTATCAGATCAGAAGGAAGTTTTAAAAAAACACCAAAAGGGGCTTATGTTCCCAATGACATTTTACATTTTATTGAGGAAAAGGTAACATCAACAGGGACATTTTTACTATTAAGAGCATTACACGGTCATTTTTTTTTTCATTTTATTTGTCCTTCACCTTTGCTGGCATGTAGTAATGATAGAGAAGAAGAGCAGTGGCAGAAAGATGCACTTCTTATTGGCGATGAGCCTAACAACAAATCTCAAACAATCTTGAAATCAATATGCAAACATCGTGGACAGCAAAAGTCAGATTCTTGAGCTCCCAGCAATTCTCCTACATCTGCCTCCTGAGTGCTGGGACTAAAAGTGTGTGCCACCAAGCCTGGCCAAAAGTCAGATTCTTATAATAAATTTTTGCAGGGAAGTGCAATGACATTTTTCTCTTTTAGTGTCTGGGAGCATAAGCTGGGAGGCCATCATACCTGGGAGGAACTGGGGGAGGCTCTTGTGTCGTTGCGTTGGTTGTATACACATTTGGAACCACCAGGATAGACTAGAAAGAATGAACAAACACAGGCAATGTTGTTAGTGCTCAGTCTCCTCTGTTTCACCAGTCAAGGACTGGCTGTGATTCGTAAGTTCACAGAGCGGTTTAGCAGACAGTCAGGCCTGTGTTTCTCTAGCATATGTTCATATTATTTTACAAAGAAGAGATCCAACTCACCCTGTTGGTGTGCATGATTGTCTGGTTGGCCAAATGGGCCACTGTACAAGTTATGCTGAACTCCAAGAAAGAGAAGATCATCAGCATGGCTGAAATTCCTTTCCCAGAATGCTGAAACCAGAAATTAGTAGTATGCTGAATTTGTGGGTAATCAGGAAAGGCTCAACATAGATTTCACAAAGTTTTTGACTCATCAATATATTACTACCCATGTTCGACTCAGTCTGGAATTATTTTTATTTATGGGGGGGGGAAGGAGGAGAGAGAAAGAAAGATATGAATATGAGCACTGCAAGGCTTCCTGCCATTGCAAATGAACTTCAGACACATGGCCACTTTGTATATTTGGTTGTATTTATGTGGTACTGGTGAATTGAACCTGGTCCAGTATACTTTGCAAGCAAATGTCTAACCACTGAGCAATCTCCACAGCCCCTGTGTGATTATTTTACCATATGATGAAATGCTTATTCTAGGGAAATTGAATTTATTTTGATTTTTAAATTATTATTTAAGAGACGGAAAGAGGGGGTGGGGGAGGCAGAGAGAAAGAATGGCCATGCCAGGATTTCCACCCACTGCAAATGAACTCCAAATGCATGTGCCACCTTGTGCATCTGGCTTATGTAGGTCCTAGTGAATCGAACCAAGGTCCTTTGGCTTTGCAGCCAAGTGCCTTAACTGCTAAGCTATCTCCCCAGCCATATTTTGATTTTCTTAAAAAACACTAGAAGTAATTTGGCAAGTGGACTACTGTGGTTATTAGAAAAGTGACAGATTTATTTGTTTGCATAATTTTTCTTTCATAAAAAATTTACTTGGTTATTAAGACAAAACAAGCAATATAGTGGCTAATCAATCATCTCAAATGCCACTACCTAGAAATAACCAGAATTGATTGATGACTATTATTCTATCTCTCTATGTTTAGGCACATGGCAAAAAGAAGAGTGGATTCAGGGCTGGAGAGACGGCTTATTGGTTAAGGCACCTACCTGTGAAGCCTAAGAACCCCCATTCGATTCTCCAGGTCCCACGTTTAGCCAGATGCAAAATGACACAAGGGTTCAATGTCACACATGGTGCCACAAAGGGGTGCACGCATCTTGAGTTTGTTGACAGTGGCTGGCATGCCCATTTTCTATCTGTCTCTCTCTCTTTCTCTATCTCTCTCAAATTAAAAAACAAAGAGTGGGTTCATAGTGAGCTAGAGAGAAAGGAAAAACAAGAAGCAAGAGAAAGAATGAGATCAAGCAAGGGAAATATTGTCCAAGTGGGATCAATATACTTGCTATTTTAAAATAAACATTTCCAAGTTTACTTGATGTTAAAAGAAGAAAAAGAAGTTAACTTTTCTTTAAAAAATTGTTTATGAGATCCAGGAAGAGGCTAAAGTTATTTTAAACCTACAAGTTTCTGTTTTAGACCTTAAATGTTTTATTATAAAAAATGAAGATTAAGCTGGGTATGATGGTGCACACCTTTAATCCCAGCACTTGGGAGGCAGAGGCAAGAGAATCGCCATGAGTTGAGGCCACCCTGAGGCTACATAGTGAATTCCAGGTCAGCCTGAGCTAGCGCGAGACCATACCTCAAAAACCAAACAAAAATAAGAGAAGGATTAGCATTTATATTTCTTTCATCTTATCTCTTGTGTGTATGTGTGTACATGTTCATGTGCTTCAAGGTGGATGTGTGTGTGTATGTGTGTGCTGTGGAACACATGAGGATGTCAGAGGACAATTTCCGGTGTCAGTTCTCACCTTCCACCTTGTCTGAGGCAGAGTCTCTTGTTCACCACTGTATTTTCCAGGCTGGCTGGTCCCTGAGCACCTGGGAGATACTCTTGCATCTGCCTCCCTTCTTGCTGTAGGTATGCTGGGATTGCAGATGTTTAGGCCACCGCGTCTGGCTTTACGTTGGTTCTGAGGATCTGAACTCATGCATTCATGCTTGTGCAGCAAGTGCTTCATCCACTGAGCCATTTCCCCTGCTCCGTTTTTGTACGTTTACGGAGTAACACATTCAAACACTTCAGCTCTGTAACTGTCATCTATTCATGTGCTCAGTCTTAGGTGGCTACTTACGTGGTTTAGAGCTACCCATCCTCTCTGGAGTCTTGACTCAAGCTTACTCCTGTCTGGCTTAGTGCTGCATTCTTTCACATAAGCACCATTGCTCATTTGCTGCTGTTTTACTGAGAAGGTCTGCTTGTTCCCTTAACACCTGTACATGCATTTGATTGGATGGAATATTCTTGAATCACAATTTCTTTTCACAGAAATGTTGTACACAGTGCTTCATTATCTTCCTTCTTTGGATGTTGCTATGGTGGACAGTAGCCAAGCTTATAGATAATTTGTTCCTAAAACTTTTGTTCCTAAAACTTGAAGCAGTAATTATTTGTTTATACTTTTTGTTTGTCTAGGGGCTGTCTGTTTATGTCTCAATTATTTTGTAATTCTTTTTTTCCTAGTATAGGTTAGCTTCCTATTATTCAAACTAAGTTATTCATAGCATCATTTCAGGGATTATTTTTTCATTTTTCTCTGTGCCATTTGTTGGCTTCTTTAACTCAGGAAGCCCAGTTATCATTTCTTTCGATCAAACCTGCCTACCTTTCATATTAATCAGTTCTCTAATAAGCTTAATGTGTTTGTCCATTTGTTTTATAGCATTATGATTTCACTTTTTTCTCTACCTTTTTTAAAATCTGGGGCTATTATATTTCTTGTTTATTAGATCTGTAGTATTAGCTACATAGTTGAGTTTTTGTCATTCCGTTGGTTTCCATAGCTCTACAACATTCTGTGTATTTCATTGTCATTTTATTTTCTTATTAAGATTTTTTAGTAGCATAAAACGCCATGGGATATCTTCTGGGTGATATTTATTCCATACTGGAGTTTTCACCTCTACCACTGGCATGCTTTGGTAGACAGTGGCATGACCTGTAACTGAAAGTTCTCTGTGTTGTTTATGAGTCTCCATGTTTAGTTGAAAAAATCCAACACTAATGCCTAGAGACTGAGATATAAGTTCTGGTTCTTGTGATAACCATTGGATAATTTCATTGCTCCTTTGAATAGGAATTTGGGCTAGAATTTGAGAGTATAACTCCCTAGGATGGTAACAGGTTTAATCATGAGATTGAGACAGTGCCTTTCTGGTTTATGTGACCCACATTTTCATCATACTGGGGTATGTTCACTTGTGAAGAAGAAGGGAATCATATGGATTTGCATCTATTCTATCATCCGATGTGTCTTATGTCCTATCTGGATGGATTGTACTTTTTTTTCATAATGAATAACTTGTATCTGAGTGTTTCTGTGATCCACTCACTGGGATCTTAGCTGGTTTCCCCTGCTTATGTCCTTTGTTTTTTCCATTATATTAATCTCTGTAATGTGTTAGATTTAGTTTTCTTGCCATTTACTTTCAACTTCTCATTCTTAAACTGAACAAATCTGTTAGGCCTTCAGTGTGCACATGTGGGACATTTCTTTGATTCACACTTTTACTTATTGGGTCTAATTTGTCTTCCTTGTTTCCAGCTATTATTTCGCAGTGACTTGTTAATTTATATCCTTTTTTTCCTTAAATTGTCATCATGTAGCTGATATATAGGGAGAGAGGTTAGCTGGCACGGAGCACAGTTTTGGCCAGTGAACATTTATGCTGCTTGCTTTCTTCTGAGAGTCTGCTTAATGTCTGGTTCCAAGACCTGTTTACAGGCCTCAGGGGTATTCTGTAGCTGTGGAATTCTGCTCATCCTTTCATACTAGCAAACTTCTTGGGAAAGTGTGAAATCTGATAATCTTCCTTCTCTTGAGGCTGCAGAGTGCTGCACAGACTTCTACCATAAGGCATCTTGCCTTATTCTTTCTCAGAATTTGAGTGCTTGTTGCATAGACTCCCCAGCTCCACATTGGGGAGCATCAGTAGGACTTGCCAGCTTTCTGCTTACCTTGCTCCACCCAGTTTGGCTTCTGAGATGTAGTAGCCAGGGTAAAAGCAAAAAACACACAGTAGGACACAGAAAAAAAAAATAAACCATACTCAAATGACAGTTAAAACAAGTGAGTAAAGGGAAAACAGGAAGCACTACGAAACAAGAAGAATGGTGAGAAAAAAATACATAACTTTCAATAATAACTCTTACTATCAGTGGCCTAAATGGCCCAACCAAAAGACATAGGGTTGCAGACTGGATTAAAAGGCAGGATCCTGCCATCTGTTGTCTCCTGAAAACTCATTTCTCAATAAAAGATAGACACCTTTTTAGGGTGAAAGGAGGGAAAACACTATTTCAAGCAAATGGGCCTAGGAAACAAGAAAGGGTTGCTATCCTAATGTCTGACAGGATAGACTTCAAACCAGCATTAGTGAGGAAAGATAAAGAATGTCATTTTATACTTATGAAAGGAACACTCCAACAGGAGGACATTACAATACTAAACGTATATGCACCTAACATGGGGGCCCCCAGTTTCATCAAACAAACACTATTACACACACTATTAGTTTTAAGATCAGAGATAACACCGAACACAATTATAGTGGGTGACTTCAATACCCCACTCTCATCACTTGACAGGTCATCCCAGCAAAAGTAAACAGAGAGACAACTAGATTAAATGATGTCATGGAACAAATGGACCTAACAGATATATACAGAACATTTAATGCAAATGCTGCAGAATATACATTTTTCTCAGCAGCACATGGAACATTCTCTAAAATAGACCATATATTAGGACACAAATCAAATTTTAACAAATACAGGAAAATAGAAATAATCCCTTGTACTCTATTTGACCACAATGGATTAAACTGCAAATCAGCAACAAGAAAAACTACAGAGCATACAGAAATTCATAGAGACTAAACAGTACACTATTGAATGATGAATGGGTCGTTGAAGAAATTAAAAAGGAAATCAATAAATTCATAGAATCAAATGATGATGAGAATACAACATACCAAAACCTTTGGGACACAATGAAGGCAGTCCAACAGGGAAATTTACAGCTCTAAGTGCCAATATTAAGAAATTAGAGAGTTCACAAGTAAACAATTTAATGCTTCACCTTAAGGCCTTGGAAAAAGAAGATCAAAGCAAATCAAAAATCAGTAGATGGGAAGAAATACTAAAGATTAGGTCAGAAATTCATGAAATCGAAACCAAAAAAAAAAAAAAAAAAAAAAAAAAAAAAACAACAAAAAACAAAAAACCCAAAGAATCAATGAAACAAAGAGTTGGTTCTTTGAAAGGATAAACAAGATTGATAAAAGCTTAGCAAATCTGACCAGAAGAAAGAGAAAAGAGACAAAAATTAGTAAAATTAGAGATGCAAAAGGCACCATTACAACAGATAACAAAGAAATTCAGGAAATCATAAGGACATACTTTAAGAATATATATGCTTCTAAGTTTGAAACTGTGAAAGAAATTCCTTGATTCATATGACCTACCAAAATTAAATCAAGATGAGATAAACCAGTTAAATAAAATTATAACAAGTACAGAGACCCAAGCAGTTATAAAAAAAAGTCTCCCAACTAAAAAATGTCCAGGCCCAGATGGATTCACTGGTGAATTTTACCAGACCTTCATGGATGAACTAACTCCACTGCTTCTCAAACTTTCCCATAAAACAGAATAGGAAGGAATTCTACCAGTCTCCTTCTATAAAGCCAGCATCACCCTGATACCAAAACCAGACAAAGAACAAAAAAAGAAAATTACAGACCAATCTCCCTCATGAACATAGATGCAAAAATTCTCAAACAAAATATTGGCAAACAGAATACAAGAATATATCAGAAAGATTATTCACCTCAACCAAATAGGCTTTATCCCAGAATTGCAGGGATGGTTCAACATATGCAAATAGATAAATGTGATACACCATAAAATGGTCTGAAGGACAAAAATCACATGATCATCTCAATAGATGTAGAAAAGGCATTTGACAAAATCCAACATCCTTTCATGGTAAAAGTATTACAGAAACTGGGAATGGAAGGAACATATCTCAACATAATAAAAGCTATTTATGACAAAACTACAGCCAACATAATACTAAATGGGGAAAAGCTTCAAGTTTTTCCACTAAATTCAGGAACAAGACAAGGGTATCCACTTTCCCCAGTTTTATTTAATATAGTACTGGAAGTCTTAGCTATAGCAATAAGGCAAGAGACACTCATAAAAGGGATACAAATTGGAAGGTAAGAGATCAAATTATCATTATTTGCGGATTATATGATTCTATACATAAAAGACCCTAAGAGTCTAACAGCAAACTTAGAGGAGATAAACAATTTTAGCAAAATAGCAGGATACAAAACAAATACACAGAAATCAGTAGCTTTTCTACATACTAAGAAGAAACATGCAGAGGATGAAATCATGGAATCTCTGCCATTCACAATTGCCTCAAAAAAAAAAAGTACCTTGGAATAAACTTACCCAAGGAAGTGGAGGGTCTCTACAATGCAAACTTTAAAACACTCAAGTGAGAAATTGCAGAAGACACAAGGAAATGGAAAGACAGCTCATGTTCTTGGATTGGAAGAATCAATATTATGAAAATGTCAATCTTACCAAAAGCAATCTACACATTTAATGCAATCCCCATTAAAATTCCAATGGCATTCTTCACAGAAATAGAACAACTCAAAAATTCATCTGGAAGCAGAAAACACCTCGAATTTTGAACAACAAAAATCAGGCCGGTAATATCACCATACCTGATTTTAAGTTACATTACAAAGCCATATTAACAAAAACAGCATGGTATTGAACAAAGACAGACATGTAGATCAATGGAACAGAAAGAAGACCCAGATATTAGTCCAGACAGCCTCAGCAACCTGATTTTTGACAAAAATGCCAAAAATATTTCTTGGAGAAAAGATAGCCTCTTCAACAAGTGGTGCTGGGAAAACTGGATATCTATATGTAGAAGGATGAAAATAGATCCTTGTCTCCATGCACAAGAATCAAGTCCAAGTGGATCAGGGACCTTAATATCAGACCTGAAACTCTAAACCACTAAAGGAAAAGGTAGGGGAAACCCTTCAACGTATTGACATAGACAGTGACTCTGAATATAACCCCAATTTCTCAGGAAATAAAACCACTAATCAACCACTAGGATCTCATGAAACTAGAAAGCTTTTGTACAGCAAAGGACACTGTGAATAGAGTAAGTAGACAACCTACAGAATGGGAGAAAATCTTTGCCAGCTATACATCTGGCAGAGGATTAATATCCAGAATATACAAAGAACTCAAAAAACAGAACAATAAGAAATCAAACAGCCCAGTGAAAAAATGGGCTATGGAACTAAATAGAGAATTCTCAGAAGAAGAAATACAGATGGCATATAAACATCTCAAAAAGTGTTCTACATCCTTAGCCATCAGGGAAATTCAAATTAAAACTACTTTGAGATTCCATCTCATCCCTATTAGAATGGCTACCATCAAGAAAACGAATGACGGGGCTGTAGAGATGGCTTAGCCATTAAGGCATTTGCCTGCAAAGCCAAGAGACCCAGGTTCGATTCCCCAGGACCCACATTAGCCAGATACACAAGGGGCGCATGTGTCTGGAGTTCTTTTGCAGTGTCTAGAGGCCCTGGTGTGCCCATTCTCTCTCTCTCTCTCTGTCTCTCTCTCTCTGTCAAATAAATAAAAAAAAAAACCATTTTTTAAAAAGTAAACAAATGACAATAAATGTTGGCGAGGATGTGGAAAAGAGAAACCCTTCTACACTGTTGGTGGGAATGTAACCTGGTCCAGCCATTGTGGAAATCAGTGTGGAGGTTCTTGAGACAGCTAAAAATAGATCTACCATATGACCCAGCTATACCACTCCTAGGCATATATCCTAAGGACTCTTCTCACTACCTTAGAGATACTTGCACAACCATGTTTATTGCTGCTCTATTCACAATAGCTAGGAAATGGAACCAGCCTAGATGTCCCTCCACAGATGAATGGGTAATAAAGATGTGGTACATTTACACAATGAAGTTCTATTCAGAAGTAAAGAAAAATGAAATTATGAAATTTTCTGGTAAATGGAGGGATCTGGAAAGGATTATACTAAGTGAGGTAACCCAGGCTCAGAAAGGCAAACATCACATGTTCTCTCTCATATGTCGATCCTAGTTACAAATGTATAGTCTTGTGTATGAGCTGGAACCAAAAATTGGTAGCAGAAACCAGTAACCTGGTAAAAGGCTATAAGGGAGGGAGGAGAGGGAAGGACTTAAGTGCACAGACAAATGCACGATAACCAAAGCCAGTAGATTACCCAGTGAATGGGAGAAAGTCTTCACCAGTTAAATCACTGACAGAAGCCTAATATCTAGAATCTACAAAGAATTCAAAAAACTAAACAATAAAAAATCAAGCAACCCACTCAGAGGATGAATTACAAATGGCAAACACACAGTTAAGTAAATGGTCAACATAGGGAAATGCAAACTAAAACAACTATGAGATTCTACCTTACCCCAGTAAGAATAGCAAACATTAAAAAAAATCAAACGACAACAAGTGTTGGTGAGGATGTGGAGAAATAGAAACCCTCATTCACTGTTGGTGGGATTGTAAACTGGTGCAACCACTATGGAAATCAGTCTGGAGACTCCTGAAAAGGATGAGTATAGAGTTACCAACAGGCCCTATTATTCCCTTACTGGGCATTTACCCTAAAAGCTCCATGCCTCAGTTTAGAGATATTTGCTCAACCATGTTTATAGCTGCTCAATTCATAATAGCTAAAAATTAGAATCAACCCAGATGTCCATAATTGGATGAATGAATATACAAGATGTGTTATATCTACTTGATGGAATTCTACTCAGCAGTAAGAAAAAGGACACAATGAAATTTGTAGAAAAATGGTTGAACTTGGAACAGATCATATTCAGGAAACTCACACCATCACTGAAAGACTAATCGTCACATGGCCTCACTCATTTGTGGTTCCTAACCTGGATCAGCCTGAGTTGTTGACATACCTGAGTGGCATCTTGAGGCTTGGACAATAGGGAGGGTAGGGCTTGGGGGAAGGGGAAAAGTTGGGGGCACACAAAACTGAACCCAAATTGAGCTGGTACCATAGAAACCTATATTCTGGAGGTTAGACTAAAAGGTTGAAACCTCAACAGGACCTTAGGGGGAGCACCTGAATTGAAGGCCCTGGAGACTATGAGATGAAGCCTAACCTTAATTTTCTCCTGTTTCTCTCTCTTTTTTCTGTATGTTTATTTTTCTTTTCCCTTGGCACTGGCCTGTAATTCCCTGTGCCAATTAATATCCACAGTGAGCTGTTGATCAGGGAGACCTACAAGGTCTCCCAAAACAAACAAGACAGCCTTCGGTCAGAGCACTTTATTACCCACCAGAGGTTAATGGTATGACCCTACTGCTGAAGACACCATATGCTGTTGGCACGGGCCATACAGAGACTTGGTTGGAATCCAGTAGAGAGCTAGTTCCCAGACAATTAGCCCATCTAGTGCTGGAAGGTGCTATATGAGCTGCTGGGGAAAATTGGCCAACATCTGTCCAAGCAACTCAAACTGTAAGTGATTCAGAAGGAAACAACTTGACGTGATGCTCACACAGATCCAGTAGTAGCACACAGCTATGGTGGGACACCAGCTGCTCTTGGATTGGCTAACAGATCCACTCAGTGGATAGGAACCCATATTTTGAATTGGGAAACAAGTCATAATCATATCCAGATAACAATTTTGCTTTACAATGTCAATCTCCCACTAATCTTGGGCTATAAGAGGGTTTATGCCCTTTAAATTCTCTCTAAATTAGTAACAGTTATCTCATTTAACTGGTGCTGACTTCACTCTCCGTTGGAGATTTTGCTGCTTTTTTTTCAATTGGGAGCTGGACCTGAGGAGATACACGACCCAGTGCACTTCACCCTGGCCCCAGCTGAAACCACAGAGGAACTGGGGAAATGAGCAAGAGTGCTGCTTTCTTGGTGAGCCTGCTATCAGCACAAGGGTGAAGGAGACAGACACTGAGGACACTCAAAACCTACCAAAGCAGAGCTCCAGAGGCTCCTAAGAGCCCATCACTGAAGTAAACTTAACATGCTCCCAGCATGGCTCAGGGAATTTTGTGGAAGAGGGGGCAGAAAGATTGTTAGAGCCACAAGTTGGGACATTATGCTCAGGGATGTTGCCTTTCTCCCATAACTGACTATTGCCCCCCAATGTATGACCCACAATCCCCATGGGGTTGTTCTGCATCACCAATGATGAGGGCCTCTTTGGAAAAGGGGCAGGGATGAGGGAAAGGATGGTACCAACAGGTGGTGTTTACATGCTAAGTATGTCCATATCTAACAAAAATAAATTAAAAAATGGACATACACTGTGGCAGGCACATTGTAGATGCTAAGATACTTACCCTTGCCCAAATGTTTTGATGAATTTGGTCATTGATGCTCAGATCCACCAGAAACAAGATCACTCCAATAAGGGCAAAGATAGAACTAACAATATTCATTCCTAAGCTGCCCTTTATCTAATGGAGGCAATAAGAAAAATAAATAATATGGAGGATTAATAAATACAAAGAAATCAAAGTTACTGGCTCTTAATCTTTGACATCTTGAACTAAGTTAACTTTGATTGGTAGTGGAGTGTGAACCCAGGACCTTGTACATGCAAGGCGAGCACTCTTCTACTAAGTTACATCCCTGACTTGAAACACTGTTTGAAGATGAACTAATTTCTTTCTTCTGTCCTTCTGGGTAGTTGCAATGCAAAGCAGTTCATTTACAGCCTAGATGTCAGGCCCCTCTAAAAAGTTTGGAGGGAAAAGATATAGCTCAGTCAGTAAAGTGCTTGCTTTGCAAGCATGAATTTGTGAGTTCAGTCCCCGGAACACATGTAAAAATGCTGGTTATGGTAGCCCATGCTCATAATCCCAGCACTGAGGAGGTGGTAGAAGGTGAATTCCTGGAGCTTGCTGGGAAGCCATTCTAGTGAGCTCCAGGCCAATGACAGACCTTGTCCCCCCTCCCAAAAAAATGGTGAATAGTATTCCTGGGAAGTTTACACCTGAGGTTTTCCTGTGGTATTCATATGTACATATGCAAACATGCACACACATTGTAGAAAAGAGTCAATAATAAAAACCAGAAGCTCATTTATTGTAACTCTGTAATATTCTCCTGCACATTAACAATTATGCTTTATAAAGCCAATGAAAGAACAAATGCTTGTTGGGGTATATATATGATGTAAGTTCATGTGTACAAGTGCATACATGCTACAGCATGCATATGGAAGTCAGGGGACAACATTTGGATGTTGGTCCTCACCGTCCACCTTGTTTGAGGCAGGATCTTGTTGCTCACTACCTGCATCTGCCAGGCTAGCTGGCCTGTGAGTTTCCGGCCGATTCTCCTGTCTCTACCTACCTACTTGCTATAGGTGTGCTGGGATTACAGATGTCTGCTCCAGAGTCTGGTTTTACGTAGGTGCTGGGAATCTGCACTCAGGTATTCACACTTGCATGACAAGCACTTTATTCACTTAGCCATCTCCTTGGCCCAAGAACAAACATTTTTTTTGAGAACTAGTCTGTGATGGATATTTGGTACTATAGTAGGTGATTTTATAGATTCCCATCTATATGTGTGAGTACACACAAGTTTTGTTTGCTTATAAATTTAAGAATTAATAAAAGCCTTGAAGTCTCTCTAGAGAAGTAGGTAAGGAACTACAAATTTAGAAAGATAAACTATTTAGGCTTTTGTGGGCAGAGAGTTCTTATTACAAGATTAAGACACTTGGCAGAATAAAGGCAGAATAATTGTGGAATTGTGTCCCAGCTGATTTGCTAGGTAGCACAGTGAGCATCCATAGAATGTACTTCTTCAGCATCCCTTGAAGTAGCTAAGGCTTGAAATTGTTTTGATTGTCCTGTCCAAATATAGAGTGTAACAATCTCAGCCAGAGGAATGGACCTATGCAGGAAAGGATGCTTTACTTTTTTGTCTTTGGATTACAAGTTAATCAGAATCAGGCTGATCTTAATTCAATCTAATTTTATTTTATTTCTTTATTTTTGTTTTGTCTGGAAGAGCTTGAGAAATATGATTTTATGTTCTATTTCCCCATTCTTTCCTCTTGTGCTTAATTACATACAACCTTGAAACCACCTCTGTTCTATTTTTTGGAAAAAGGCTTTCTTTCTGCTTTGCAGTTACACCAGGGAATTGTGACAAGATGGGGTGCTATCATGGGGAGAACTGAAAACCCTGGTTCTGTAATAGTTTTTATGAGCTTGTCTTATGGTCTGAGCTAGATGCTTTTTAAAATGCTCATTTAAAGAATTGTAAAACATGAAGCCATTTTGATTTGTTTTGTTTTTTAGTTTTTTGAGGTAGGGTCTCACTCTATCCCAGGCTGAACTGGAATTCACTCTGTATTCTCTGAGTGGCCTCAAACTCACGGTGATCCTCCTCCTACCCCTGCCTTCTGAGTTCTGGGATTAAAGGTGTGCACCACCTTGCCTGGCTGAAGCCATTTTGAATAGGAAACATGCACAAATAAAAGCTGAACATATAAGACAGAGATAAGAAATGCCAGTCAGCATCAGTGACATTATTACTGGAAGTGGCACATAAGTGATTCCTGGATTCTTTGGACTTTCACAAATGTATTGACCTGACCGAACTAGGGAGTTGGGTTAAAGCTTAAACAGCCCTTATCTTTTCTCCTTCCCTTCCTTATGTGTTCAAGAGTCAGGATGTGGAGCTCTGACCTTGTTGAGTTGCCAATTGTGTGGACCAGTCTCCGCCCCAGCCAAAGATATAATGGGGCAGCTGGCAGGAAATTTGAGAAAGTACTTCCATCTACATTTTATGAATCTACCACCTCAATTTTCCTCCCTAATATGTCAAACTTATCTTTAAAGGCATTTAAAAATCATAAATAGTCTGACTTACCAGACAAGGGGATAAATCCTTGGATGCCACTACAGAGAGGGATCCAGAAATAATGAACTGTAGAAATAAATAAATTTGTGAAATTATAGGTTCTCTGATTATGCATGGGAACTACTTATATGCAAGGTTTGTCTATGTTCATTTGGTTTCCTTCACATCTCATTTTTCTAGAGAAACTCTCAGAGATATGTCCTTGACTTCCCTTTTTCTCCTTAATTCCTTACATATAAAGAACTCGTATAAACCATAGATGATTTCTGAGTCTCCCACCCAATCTTCTTTGCATATTGTAATCACGGGTTTGATTACCTTTTGTAACTTTCCACCTAACACATAGGTTTTGGCTTAAATTGTCATAAAGAACTAAAATTTTGGCTCGATTACTTGATCAGAGCAAGTATGAGGGGATGGCTTTAAGCTGCAAGTTAAAAATGGGGAACAAAAGTTCTTCCTTTTAAAGCTCCATCAGAGCTGTTATTTCTCTAAACTCTGTATCTCTCAGGTGTAGGTCTGAGTGCTGAGCAGGCTGGAGATAACTATAACTTATAGGAAGAAATAGTCCAACAATTTACTCACACAGATTCCACCCCAGAATGGGTATCCACCAATAAAAGCTATGGAGGTAAACTCCCTATATGAATAATAATCGATGCTCACTGAACCCAAAACAGCTCCAAAACCAATGTGCAGCAGTCCAATTATGATCTGGATTGCCTGGAAAGGAAACAAGCATTTAAAATTATTTCACTGTTCTAGCCTGTAAAACATTATGATCATCTTGACCCCTCTTTAGTTACTGTTCTCTTTGCCAGGATCCATGAACATCAATGAGGCAGGCATCTTAAGCAGGAGGTAGGCTGTGATTATTTTGATTTGCAGTGGAACAATAAGAGAACAAAGGCCTCTATAAAAAGCCTTAATTGAGGAAGTGGGGAGGCCCAGGGAGAATGCTTTAGGAAGTGCAGTTGCTTAAGCATCCATTAGCATCCCCCAACTCCATCCACCTATAATGGATGATAAAGCATCTTAGGCAAAAAAGAAGGCCTTAACTGGGAATTCAGTGACTATATTTTTCAAGTAGAACAATTCTCTCGGTAATATCAGAATGAGCAAAGGAATCAGTAAAGACAAAGTCAGTTATTGGGCATTAATTGTATACTTGGTGATGTCTAAACATTTTGCATTTATTGTTTCATGTAACTGTCAAAATCTGGATGGAAATGCAGACATATAAAGAAATTAGGTTCTTAAGGTCACATAGCTACAAAAGGGCATATACAAGAACTTTTGGCACTCCAGAGTTCATGGCTACTTCATTTCCTCAGGCTCCGCTCGGCTCCACCTGCTATGTGAAGTTCTCTTCTTACACAAACCAGTCAAGTTGATCTATCCTGGCAGGAGAGGGATCTGAGGAGTCACTTTTCCAGCTTAGGTAGGCTGCTAGCAGGGCATTGATGCTCATTTTAACTTTCCTAAACCATTAACTCTTGACGTAAGTGGTGAGATGCTAAAAGGGTTCTGATGCATGATGAGCACTCACTGTTTACTGACTCTTCCAGCAGAGATGATGGAGTTGTAGTCAGAGATGATGGGATTGTGTAGAGATGTATGGGAAGCTCAGCAAAGGGACTAACAGCTGTGATAGGTGGGTGGAATCGTCATTTATAAGTCAGGAATGTTTTACAGTGGTCATAGAGACAAGACTGTGGGTGTCCAGTTTAAAGTACCCTTTGTAAGCAAGGCATCCGATAAGCCATTGCATTTCCAAGGGTACTGGTGAGGGAGGACAGCAGATGACAATTCTTTCTCACTCAGTCTTTCCCAGACTTCTACTGGTGGGAAGTAACAGTATAAATGGGTTCTTCCCACCTCTCTTACCCTTTAAGGTAGTCACCAGTGTTCACTTTAATGTTAATTATTCTGTATGTGATTACCAAAGACAGGATTGAGGTTGTGAAAAAGTCGTTTTGCAAAAGTGAGAGCTAGGAGTAGTGATGCTCCCATCCTATAAGATCCCTGAATTTCCTGCTTGAGGAGGGGGTGTCTGTCAATGGTTAGACTCTTTGAATCTGATGTAAAATAAACTCAGAATGAAGTATATATGCATACCAGTTATTTCTGTTTAAAAGGGACACAGTTATCAGAATAATGTTGAAAGCTTTTAAATCATTAGGTGCTATTCTCCTTTTCCATAACTGATAGGTACAAGAAAATTTTGCTAAAGCAAAATTGAAATTCTGGTAGTAAATAGACTCACCCCTAATGTCTTTGCTTCTTCCTTAAAGTTTATTGCTGTTGTTCCTGTTGCTGGATTTGCCATTTGTATATTACCTTGATTTGGTTGATTGCTAGCAAAGATCGCTGGAGATGTGATGAAGGCAACTTGGCCCACCTGTGTGTGGTTTCCTTGGTTTATAAATCCCAAAGGTGGTTGAGGTTCAGAAAGCATGGGGCCTATTGGTGGGTAAGGATTGGGAATGGTTTCACGCACTCCAGGGTAGGTTGGTCTCTGGGAAGGGTTCATTATGTCCTAAGTAGAAAAAAGATACAAAATTAATACATTTATCAATAAAAGAAATGAAAGAATATCCTGCCAGATGTCAATTGTCTATGCAAATGGAGGACAGAAGATACAGAACAATGATACACAATATAAATACGATTCTCATTTGATTTTGGAGTCCTGTACATCTTGTGTTTCAAAAGAAGTAAAGGAGGAGAAGATGGGAATACATTCATTTTTTAGTACTTCTTAGTTTTTTAAAAGGAATATTTAATTAATTTATTTATTTGCAAACGGTGAGGGTGGGGGATGAATGAATGTGGGCACACCAGGGCCTCCAGCTACTGCAAATGAATTCCAGATACATTGTCACCTTGTGTATCTGGCTTTATGTGGGCACTGGGATATTGAACCCACACTGTCAGGCTTTGCAGGCAAGTGCCTCAACCACTGAGTCATCTCTACAGCCCCCTTTTTACTTAGTTTTATGAAGAGTGTGTGTGTTTGTGTTTGTGTGTGTGTGTGTGAGAGAGAGAGAGAGATTGATTGATTGAGATTTCCAAGCTCATTGCTTCTGAAGGGAAACAGAAGGAAGGAAAGGACTGTGGTCGACAAAATAATGCTGCCCTTCAAGATGATTACATCCTAGTCTAGCAATCTATGAATGTATTGGCTTTGGGGCAAAGGAAAATGAAACATGCAGCTGGAAATAACTTTGGAACAAGGATGTTTTCCTGGATTACTGGGAAGGCCCAGTATAATCTCCAAGATCCTTAAAAGTGGAAGAGGGGAAAAAAGAATTATAAGAAGAAAAATGATGATATAAGTAGTCTCAGAGAAGTGTAATGCTGCTGGACCTGAAGACAAGGGTGTAAGGGGCCATGAACTAAGGAATAGGTGCCTCTGGAAGCTGGAGAAAACAAGGAAACATCATTTGCTAGGGCCTTCAGAAAGACAAGCAGCTCCTGATCTGTGACCTTAGCCCAGTGGCCTACAGAACTGTCAGATTAAAGAATATACACTGTTTTAAACCAGTAAGTTTTTGCTCATTTGTTAGGGCAATACACAGAATATTATATAAGTGAATAGAAAGGTAGGTCATCTAAAATTACAGTTGTTACTACTTGGAAAAGTAGATAAGCGACATGTGGCTATGTATGTTGATTCTCCTTTTTCTATAAGTAAATGAGTTTTGAAATTTCCATTTTAGTCCTTCTGGAAGTGCTGAGTCTCTAAATCCCATGAGCCCAAGGGAAATCTCCTTGGAAACAAAGCAGCAGAACTAGATGTGGACAATCACTAACCCTTGAAAACATTGCTTTCAGTGCCCTTAAATTCCTTTCTGAGATTGTCTCTGTAAACCGTTCACTTCATGAATGTCAGGAGAGTGGGAGTAGGAATGCCTTCATCCTTTCTATGAAGTATCACTTATGTGAATAACCTGTTGATGCATTGAACCACTGGCATTTTTTTTTTTGTGCTTCTTTGTGTGCATGTGATGAGTGTGCCTATATGTATGAAATTTGTATGTATATGTGTGTACATGTGTATGTGTGAGTGTGCACATATGTGAAGGCCAGAGGTTGATATCAGATGTATTTCTCTATTACATTCCTCTTTATTTTGAGATTGTGTCTCTCACTTAAATCTAGAGTTTGCCAGTTCAGTAAGTCTAGCTAGCCAGCTTGCTTTAGGGGTCCTCTGTCTCTGCCTCCTAAATGCTGGGATTATAGGTGGGCTGCTATGCCTGACTGGAATCGGTACTGGGGATCTGAACTCTGGTCCTCATACTTGCACAGCAAGCACTTTATCCACTGAGCCATCTCCCCAGTCCCAAATCACTGGCATTTTAACAGGGGCATTTATTCAGACCATGTACTTACAGAATCCTGATATTTCAACACAAGGAAAAACTTTCCCAACTCTTTTCTTTCATGATCCTTGGCTTACATAGTAGAAATGGAAATTGAGACAGGTTAAATGACTTGATCTATGTAGAAACTGTGACAGAGCTTGTGCCCCAAAGTGGACTCTCGCCTGTTGGCTCAGAGTTTTCACTTCAACCTTGCAGCTTCACTGAACTTGTCCATCAGGCCAACTTTGGTGACAGGGTGTTGGCCCTGCTTCTGCAGCACCCTAACACAAACCTGCTGTTTCCTGGTAGGAGAACTTAATAGGGAAGAGGACTTTCTAACCCAGATGACCTGTTACCACACACTAATCAAGTTAGCAAGGTCTCTCCTTAGCAGGCTTTAGGTGTGCTGTTTAGGGAGCTGATATTAAACATTTACTGTCAGCACCACAGGGGCTGTTAGAATGTCATGTTTAGTAAGGAGGGTCAACTTGGACCTAGAATCCTGGCTTTGACATAAGCTGCATCTTTGACAAGTTTGGTGACCTTTTTTGGCAGCCCTTTGTCTGTGAAATGGCACTAAGAAAGAAGAGGCCTGCTCAGCCAAGGGAAGTGGAAAGTTCTTAGAATGGTGCTGGTCACAACTACTGCAATTCCATGCACAGAGATTGTCTGTTTCTCTTTACAAAATCCCCAGGACAGGAGTTAATATCATTCACATTTCCCAGTGACAGAATGGGGTCCTAAACATTAGGTTTTACTCTAAGGTGCTTAGATGCTAGATATAGTCGGCAGTGCTACACACTGGATGGAAAGGGAGAAAATGTGTCTGAAACATGTGCTTAGAAAGGGATTACTTTAAAAAACTCCAACTCTGGGTGGTATTCCCGGAGTGACTTCCTGGACCCTCACAGAGAGGTTGTCTTTTTTTCCTGGAGCCAGTTTCTGAGACCGAATGTTGCAGCTGGTTTCTAATCCCTACTTGGCTCTTCACTCACTCTGCTACCTTGAGCAACTTTCTCAACTAAATTCCTGCTTCTTTCTATGGTGTAAAATGACAGAAGGCACCATTTAAAGGGAAGTTGTAAAGATCAAGGAATTGCACTTCACACAAAGCTGCTGTAACAGTTTCCAGCAAGGGGCAAGTGCTTGATAAGAGGTTGTTACTATTTTGTTTTTAGAACTCCAAGTTTTCTATCTTATTTTAAGTAGAGGATGTACCAAGGGCAAGGAGATTGGAGATGGGCATCACAGGCAAAGTAATAATCAGAATAAGAATCCTCTTGAGCTTTAAAAAGTATACAGTTAAATGAATGTTCTATGGTTGTATGTGTGTGTGTGTGTGTGTGTGTGTGTGTGTGTGTGAGAGAGAGAGAGAGAGAGAGAGAGAGAGAGAGAGAGAGAGAGACAGAGAGAGACAGAGAGACAGAGAGAGAGAGAGAGAGATCTTACTCACTGTGTGACAAGGGCCTAAGCTGGAGAAGGACATAAGTGACTCCATGTTGTGAACTTATACAAGGAAGTTCAGCTTAGCTGATACCTTAGGATATGGTCTCACCTGCACTTGAACTTTATGCTTGGCTTGCTTTAACACAATGGGTCACTACAAGACAAGTTGTTTTTCTCACTATTGCTGAATGCAATCTTTAGCTTCTGTATTAACTGCTACTTGCTTGCTGCTGCAGGAGAGGGGAGATTCTGGAAAAGTTTCTGTTTTTTCTAAAATCACCTGAAATGAACTCTTGGTTTTGTAAGATTATGATTACTGAACTTCTGAACTGTAAAACTAGATGTGTAATCTTATGGATTTCTCTTGTAAAAGGAGCCCTGAAGTACAGCTTGGTACTGCATTCAGGCTCTCGAGTCCTGGATGTAGTCGCTGGCCAGCTAATAAAGATTCCTTTCCTAGTACTTGGTGTCTGTGTGGTCTTCCCTGGGAGTCCTCACCATAACAATTGCATCTTTTAATCTTTTTGAATGTTGGCTAAGAAAACCTCAGAACTTAATTTATGCATCAGTAGTTTCTCATTTCCTGATATTCAATTTCTGAACATATGTGTGTGTGTGTGTGTGTGTGTGTGTGTGTGTGTATGTATGGTTCATATAGAATACAGATTATTAATAGATAATCATGGTTAGTCTCAGAATGTACTTTTACAAGGTCAGATTCTGGATTTAGAAAAGTAATTAAAGATAATCAAAAATAATTAAAGTTCCTATCTTTCTAGATCATGCAAAAATGATTTAATGTGTAAGCAGATAAAATGGTCAGGTGTGAGGGATACTGATTATACAATCAAAATGAAGAGGATAAAAGAAAAAGGAAACCAATGAATAGTCTTTTTTTCATAAGTTCCAGCTATTGATTTAATACCTATTTTCTCTTAATAATGGGCAAGATATTTACAATCAGTTGTCCTTTAAAAATGAGAACAACCATCATTATTTTAAGCAAAAAAATTACAGAACTGTGAAAGGTTTGATGAAATTTAGAGTATAGAAACACAGTAATATGGAAAAAAAAAAACCCTGCTGGTCTGCTATTTGATTAGGTAATTTCAAAATAAAAATTGGAAAAAAATATTGTTGTAATTTCTCTCTCCTTTCCACATTTACTTTTTATAGAATGAAGATGGGATCATCTTCTACAATGTAGCATACAAATACTGAAACCTCACAGTAACTCACACATAGTCATTGCCACAGAATCACATTGTACCTCTGAAGGTACATAGCCGTCCCACAAATAAGAGCAAATGTGGACCTAGTGAGAGGGGATTTCCCTATTCTCCCCCAGAGCAAAGCACCTTTAGTGAGCCATTCTTAGCAGGTGCTTCAGTGCTCCACCTCTTATGTGTGGTCTTTCCTGGATGGTTAACATCCATGGGTTTAATACATTTGTACCTTAACATTAGCTTCTGATAGTTTTCTTGAAGCAGCTTTTACTGTTTTATAGGAACTGATGTTTTCCTATTTTTATTATTTTTTTGTGTGTGATGTGTGTATCTAAGTGGGTGTTTGTGTCTGAGTGGTGCATGTGTGCCAGAATGTATGTGTGGAGGTGAGAGGACACCCCCTTGTACCTGTTTGAGGCATGGTCTCTTGTTGCTCACTGCTGGGTATGCTAGTTTGGCTGTCTCTGTCCCCCATCTCTCTGTAGGAAGGCTGGAATTGGGAATGCTTGCTGCTGGGTTTGGCTTCACATAGATCCTGGGGATCTGAATCAGGTTTTCACATTTGTGCTGCAAGCACTTTTAACCCACTGAGCCACCTCCCCAGCTTGTAAGTGGCTTTTCATTCATCTCATTTCATTTCTTTCTTGTTTTATTCCTCTTTTCCTTTCCTTGCCTCACATTTATCCATTTGTCTCAACATAGAGTCAAAAACTAGTTTCAGGACTGGGGCCATAGCTCAGTGATTAAAAATGGGTATGGTCCAAACCTTGCAACCAGAGTGTGGATCCCCAGAACCCATGTAAAAAGCTCCACACAAATAGTACACAGATCTGTGGTCCCAGCACATCTATGGCAATGGGAGGTGGAGTGGAGAGAAGCCTGAAGTATCTGGGGCACCTAATCTGGTGCTTATAGTAGCAAAAGTAAGACAGACTGTCTTAAACAAGGTGGAAGGTGAGGACTGACATTCCAAATTGTCCTGTGACCTCCACATGCACAGCATAGCACACAAAAGCCCATGCCTACACATGTATGCACATGTACACACACACACACACACACACACACACACACACACACACACACACAAGAGAAGAGAGAGAGAGAGAGAGAGAAGAGAGAAATGAGAACTGATTTTACTTCTCCAGCTTGGAAAACAGAACATAACAGAGAACTACCCAGACGGATGAGTCCCACTTTCCACCCACTAAGATGGGCAGAGCAGTGTCCATGAACTTACTCAGTTTCCCCAACACCTCTGGGTTTTCTTTTTTCTGTTTCTCTGCTCCAAGCTCTGTTCTGGTCTCTTGATTTTTGTCTGGCTTTTGTAAATACCCTTGACTTCCTTGCTTCAGACCCACTTATCTCCCATCTTTATATAATTCCAAAGTCCTTTTATTGCTCACTCTTCCAGGACTATGTTGTGCATTTTGTACTTTTGTTTTCCTGTGTACTGGGAAGCCTCTTCTGACACCCCACAGGCACTGCACTGTTCGCTTCTGCAGATCCTTCATGCTTGCTGGTACTCACTAATGAAATATCACATTGCATTTTAACAGTCTTTAACTTAGATAAAAAATTGGAAAATGCAGATATTTAAGAAAAGAATGGGGGGAAAGCATCAAACTTAACACCTAGGCATAATTAGTGATATATTTCTTTAGATTGTAAACTTTTGTATGTTTATTTGTTTTATAATTGTGTAAAATCACCTAATTAAGATCAGATTATATTTGTGTGACCCACTTGTTTTAGCTTAATGTTTTATATAACCCTGTGCATGTCAATAAACACTTATTATGAGTCTTTAAAAATATTTTTATTTATTTGTGAGGTGAGAGAAGGGGAGAGGGTGAATGAGTATGTCAGGTGAACTCCAGAACACATGTACCACTTTGTGCATCTGGCTTACATGGGTACTGGTGAATTGAACCCAGGCTGGCAGGCTTTGCAAACAATCACCTTTAACCATTGAGCCATCTCCTCAGCCCTATTATAATCTTTAAAATTTTATTCATTTATTTTGAGAGCAAGAGAGTGAGAGAGAGAGAGAGAGTGAGAGGAAGAAGCAGATAGAGTGAGGATGGGCATGCCAGGGCCTGTAGCCACTGCAAACAAATTCTAGACACATGAACCACCTTGTCTATCTGGCTTTATGTGGGTACTAGGGAATCTAACCTAGGTCCTTATGCTTTTCAGGCAAGTGCCTTAACCATTAAGCCACCTCCCCAGCTCGTGTGTGTGTGTGTGTGTGTGTGTGTGTGTGTGTGTGTGTGTGTGTGTATTTTGAAGTAGAGTTTCAGTCAAGCCCGGGCTGACATGGAATTCACAATGATCCTCCTATCTCTGCCTCCCAAGTGCTGGGATTAATGGCATGTGCCACCATGCAGGCTCCTTTATATAATTTTTTTATGATTTAATTATTTATTTGTAAGCAGAGAGAGACAGAAAGAAATGGGTCCCTAGCTGATGCAGACTCCAATTGTGTGCACCACTCTGTGCACCTGGCTTTACATGGGTACTGGGGAAGAATTGCACCTGGGTTATTAGGTTTTGCAGGCAAGCACCTTAACTGCCATTTCTCTAGCCTGTTATAATGTTTTTTTTTTTTTTTTTTTTTTTTTAAAGTTATTTGAGAGAGAGAGAGAGAATGGGCACACCAGGACCTTCAGCCACTGCAAATGAACTCTAGATGTGTGTGCCCCCTTTTGCTAATGTATGACACTGTGTGCTTGTATCACTGTGTGTCTGGCTTACGTGGGACCTGGAGATTTAAACATGAATTCTTAGGTTTTGGGGGAAAGCAACTTAACTTCTAAGCCATCTCTCTAGCTTCTCATTATAATTTTTCATGCTGACATGCTATTATATTTTTGGAAATGTTCTAGTGTGTTCTAATTATTTGTTTTTATTTGTGTCTCATAGGTACAAATGAGCATATCAAGATACAAAATTCTTGAGGTAAGGGCTAACATATGACCCACCTACAGCTCCATTTTTGGCATATTATTTCACATATGGTTCCTAAATGAGTCAGTGGAGTGAGTGCAGACTGTTTTTTTTTAATGGTTTTGTGAGGTAGGGTCTCACTCTGGTCCAGGCTGACCTGGAATTAACTATGTATTCTCAGGGTGGCCTCAAACTCTTGGCGATTCTACTACCTCTGTCTCCCGAGTGCTGTTTTTTTTTTTTTAATCCTTTCTGTTTATGTGCATCATTAAAGATTTTATTTCTCTTGTGAGTTTATGTAATTTTTTTCATTTTTGAAATTAAATAGAAACTTTGTGTGGACACATCATGTATTGATACCATCATTCCCCTCTTCCCCGCCCCCATTCCACTGAGGGCCCTCCTCAGTGGGATTGCTGGTATTCACCATGGGGTTGTGGGTTATGAGTGGTGAGAGCAGCTGTCAGTCACTGGGGAGGGAGCAATGCCTCTGGATATTCCCTCCTGTCCTGTGGCTCTTACAATCTTTCTGCCCCCTCTTCTGCAAAATTCTCTGAGCCTTGGTGGGTGTGTTTTAAGTTTACTTTAGTGTTGAGCTCTTAGCAGCTTCTGGATTTGTGCTTTGGTATGTTTTGAGTATCTTCAGTGTCTGTCTCCATCACCCTAGCACAGGGTTTCAGGCTCACTGTGGAAGCAGCAGCACTCTTGCTCATCTCACTAAATTCTCTGTGGTTTCACCTGGGTCCTAGCTGATGTGTGAAGGGTGGTTCATCTCTTTCCAGGGAGTCAGCTATCCTTGTTTTGCTGATATATTTTGGTTGTCCTTGGTTCTTGCTGCCTTCTGAAAAAAGAGATTCTCCAACATAGGTGTGGTAGTTTGAATATATGGCCCCCAATATATTCAGTGTTTTACTAGTTATAGTTTGCTTCTGCAATCACCTTGCTAGAGGCAATGTCACTGGGGGCCAATCTTAAGGTGTTAATGGTGGGTTTGAGATTCCATTGTAAAGATATGCAAATGTGCCTAGCAGGAGTTCCTGAAGTGTGCTGTGTGACTCTTTTGGCTATAGTTTTGCTCTGTGTGCTGTGGTGGCTGATTGGCTTTCTCTCTCTCTGCTTGGCCCTATGAAAGCAGGCTGCTTTTCCTGCCTTTATGGAACTTCCCCTGAATCTGTAAACTTCAATAAATAATATCCCTTCCTCCATAACTGTGCCTGGTCTGGAAGTTCATCTCAGCGAACCTGAAGCTGTCTGCTACAATAGGTTAAAGGGATAAGGTTAATGGGTAAAAGGATAATTTAGAGAGATTTTAATGGGTATAGCCTCTCTTTTGGCCAACAACTAATGGGAGCTTCTTGTTGAGGTCCATAATCTTGGTCTTCATAGGAATCTGATTTGATTCCCAGTTCCAGCTATGGGTTCATTACTACTGAGCAGACCTTTTAGCCAATCAGTAAGCCATTGGTTACACCTAGGCTGAATGTCACCATTACACAGGTGTGTAAGCCTTGTCAAACTGGTTGTTTTCATATGGCAATGTCTCCTGCTTACTCACAACGTTGTTGGTTATTTTCCCCAAGCAGCTCATGTCGTGCTTTCCAGCACTATATGGTCTTACTATATGGGAACTGCCTTCCAGATTCCAGCCAAATCTCTCAATGTTCTGTGTTGGCAGAATGTGTTATCTTCAGCAATAGGTTTTACCTTTTGCCTTAGGTGGTAATCAGGTGCTTTGACAGAAACCTATCTTGTTTTTCTAAAGTAGATAAAGATGCTAGAAATGTGTTATGATGGACTTAAAGTGATAGTTTTAGACAGTAATCTTGGCTCAAAGATCCAAAGCTTGTTCTGTAAACTGATAAGCTAACATTTTTGGTTTTTACTGTTGGTCAAAGAATTGATCTGACAAAAAAATTTGTCCTTTTGATGGAACATAAAATTTACAAGATGATTTGTAATAACTTATGCAGTTATGTGACATCAAAAATTCTGTCACTTTCATGCTATTAAATAAAGTAAGCTATATGTGATAGCTATCTATAAATACTTTAAGCTTTGAGCACTTGTTTTTGTCACTTGAAGTCATGTCATAAAGATATATTGTAGTTTTTCTGCCTGAAATTATTATGATCATAAATTATTAAAGATAGCATACAAACAAGAAAATCTTATGACTGTCACATCACTGAAAAGTTGAGACTAAATCGTTTTCCTCATATGAAGAAATAAACTGTTCATTCTCTATTTCAAATACTGTTGGCAACTTTTCTCTTTGGATAATGTTACCAAAAAGTTTTACATTGTCTCCAAAGTTTTACATATTTTGAGGATCATAGTTGCCAAACTAACTTTAATATTTCACGTATTGCATTGTGTTCTTACAGAACATGAACAATGCAAAGTTTATAGCACATGCAACTTGTCCTGCAAGGTTCGCAAGAGCTAAAATCATCTTTATTTTATTGAGTGAAGTGGAAGTCATCAAGACTATTTTGTATGTGTTTTTTTTTTTTTTTTTTTTCCTGAGGTAGGGTCTCACTCTAGTTCAGGCTTACCTGGAATTACTATGTAGTCTCAGAGCAGCCTTGAAGTCATGGCAATCCTCCTACCTCTGCCTCCCGAGTGCTGGGATTAAAGGTGTGTGCTACCACGCCCGGCTTTTTGTATGGTTTTTATGTAATCATATTTTCTTTGTGTGTGTGTGTGTGTGTGTGTGTGTGTGTGTGAAAGACAGGGGCTGGGGAGCGCTCCAGCATCTATCATCTGTGGTCTATAGTTTGAGCAGCAGCAGCCACATGTACCAGTCATTATGGCTCCATGTTTGCCAAACTGGTTCATTCTATAGCTAGGGCTACAAGAACTCACTCTAAGTGTAGCTTTATGGCATTGGAAATGGTGATAAATAGGCTAAAGAGAAACTATGTCTAGAACTTGGGAGATGATTTAGCAGTTAAAAGCACTTGCTTTCAAAGCCTTCTAGCCCAGGTTCAATTCCCCAGAACTCACATAAAGCTATATGCAAAATGGTGCATGCATCTGTGATCTCAAGGCACCTATAACAATGGGAGATGGAGTCAGGAGAATCCAAAGCTTGCAGACCAGCTAGTCCAACATTTATTTGCAGTGTGGCTGCAGGTGGAGTACAGACACCTCAAGGTTTTCCCTCTTACCTCTATATGCATGCTGTGGGCACACATACTTAAGAGAAGGAACAAAGGCCAGTCCTATCAACTAGGTCAGAGCAAACAAGAAGAGTTCAGGATGCTTAGAGCTCCTAGGAAGTTCCTGGAATTTAGGCAAATTCTATACCTCATTCACTGGTGAGCAAAGAATTCAGAATCAAGTATGGATTGGTTTAGAAATCAAACCATGTGTTATTTGTTGGACACTGGCTTTAACTTTCTAGTGGTGGTTAATTTTGATTGCTAACTTGTATGGATTAGAAACATCGGGGGAGTGATGGATAGTGGTTAAAGGCACTTGCTTGTAAATCCTGATGACCTGGCTTCTATTCCCAGTACCAACACAAGCCAGATCCACAGAGTGGCACATGCACCTGGAGTTTGTTTTCAATGTCAGGAGGCCCTGGGGTACCCATGCTCTCTCTCTGCTTGCAAATAAATAAATAAAAAATTTTAAAACAGAAACCTTGGCATATGTCTGTGTGACCTTGTTTGAGGAAGAACCCCTTTCAATGTGTCTCTGATGTCAGATTGAATAAAAGAGACAAGGGAGGAAGTCAGAGAAGCACCAGCATTCCACTTTCTCTGCTTCATGCTTCACATAGATATGAGCAAGGGCCACATCCAGCACTACACTTTACCTGCCATGAGGACTGTGATTTCTTTTTTTCTTTCTTCTTCTTCTTCTTCTTCTTCTTCTTCTTCTTCTTCTTCTTCTTCTTCTTCTTCTTCTTCTTCTTCTTTTCTTCTTCTTTTCTTCTTCTTCTTCTTCTTGGAGAGAGACACAGAGAGAGACAGAGGGAGAGGAAGACAGATAGAGATGGGCGCGCCAGCAGTCTCTCAGCTGCTGTGAACGAAATCCAGATGTGTGCGCCCCCTTGTGGGCAAGTGCGGCCTTGCGCCCTTGCGTCACTTTGCATCTGGCTAAACGTGGGACCTGGAGATTGGAACCAGCGTTCTTAGGCTTAGGAGGCAGGCGCCTTAACCCCTAAGCCGTCTCTCCAGCCCGAGGACTGTGATTTCAAAACGTGAGCCAAAGCAAAACCGTTCTGCCTTCATGTCATGTATTTGGTTACCGTCACAAGAAAAGCAACTAGTACACACCTCTGTTTAATTCATGAAATTCCACTGTGGCTTCTTTTTGTTTGTTTTTCAAGGTAGGGTCTTGCTATAGCCCAAGATGACCTGGAATTTACTCTAGTCTTAGGATGGCCTGGAACTCACAGTCATCCTCCTACCTCTGCCTCCTGAGTGCTGGGATTAAAGGTATGTGCAATCACACTTAGCTCCACAGTGGGTTTAATTAGCATTTAATATTAAGGGAGAATGAATTTCAGCACAATGCATAGTTTGATTAATGTCATCTGTTCAGGAAGTGACAGAGGGTTCATTTTGGGTTTCCATGTAAACACTGTACACTTTCTACAAAAGCAGCACACCTGGAGGGAATGGGTATGGCTGAGTCCCTGGGTAAACAGAACCCAGCCTGCAGTGAGACTGAGGCAGAATGCACTTCAGGAATGAAGGCACCAGGCTTCATTGTGTGGCTTTCCACAAAGCTTCAAAGGACATTTATGAGGTATCTGCACTAGGTTGTCTTGAAGGAGCAATTGTGACATAGTGGTGACAGATTCCACCAGCAGGTGTCCTTCATGCTTAATCTTTGCTTTCTTTTTTTCTCTTTTTTCTTGCTATGGAGAATTACACTTTACTTTTCCTTTGAAGATACCCTCAATTATCTTGGAACCTTGTATAAGCAGGCATGTCTCACTGCTCCCCCTGATACATGCAACCTTAGAAAGTTATGCAAGCTCAGAAAGGGACAAATGATTGGAAACTTATTTTATAGCAATGCTTGTGTTTAGTATGTCTATTTGGGCCAAGTATTTTGACTCTAAGGAAAATATTTACTAACAACTTGCATTCCACTACTTAAGGATTAATGGGTTCTGTGGCTAGCACTGGGGAGCAATCAAAGAACACAGCACATTTTAAAATTCACTCTGTCTAGGGTTTGATAAAAGAGCATGACAAAAAACGCTTACCGGACTCCTAGGTTCTGTACTCTTCAGGTACTCTTCTTCATTCTGTTCCACCTAAAAGGTTCAACTACATAGATGAATCAAGCTTCCTAATACAGGATCCTATCAGCAGAGTCCTCCAAATTCACTGGTGAACATAAGACATGGTATAAGTTTAGGGCATAATGGTGATGGTATACTGTGTCCTGTTCATATTCATATTGGAAACATTTCTAACATATTAATGTCTTTAATTTAATTGGTGAGAATCCATTACTAATAAGACTGATTTTTTAAAAGTAAACTTTTAATTACAATATTAATATCACTAATTGCCTCTGGAGAATGAATTTTTATTAGAATGTCAGTTAACCTTCACCATTTATAATTTAAATTGTAGCTAGCTTAACACAACTGGAAAGGAACCAACAATGTATTGTGTATATTCAAGTACTTGACATTATATTATAATTAATCTTTATGTAGATAATCTGATTAAGTGAACATGAAACGAGATTCAGAATTCTACATTATAAACTTCATGAACTTCATGTCTACTTGAAGAAACATGTGTCTTTGCATTTTGAGAATCATTAGATTATTTTGACAGATGAAGCATAGGATGCTAGGAAAAATGTAAGTGGTTGCAAAGCAAATTCTATACCTGTCCAATGGAATAATAGTAAAAAAAACAAAGAATAATAAAAATGATTATTTATTTATGTATATTCATTGTATATAGTTTCATAAAGATAATATTTTTTAAAAAATGTGTCATGGGGGACAGGTGTAGTGGTGCATGCCTTTAATCCTAGCACTCAGGAGGCAGAGGTAGGAGGATTGTTATGAGTTTGAGGCCAGCCTGAGACTACATAGTGAATTCCAGGTCAGCTTGGGCTAGAGCCAGACTCTACCTTGAAAAACCAAAAAAAAAAAAAAAAAAAAAAAAAAAAAAAAAAAAAAAAGAAAAATAAAGTGTCATGGCACTTACTTGCAAAGCCTAATGATCCAGGTTTGATTCCTTAGTACCCACATAAAGACAGATGCACAAAATGGAGCATGTGCTGGAATTCATTTTCAGTGGCTGGAGACACTGATGTGCCCATTCTCTCTCTCTCTCTGTCTCTCTGTTGATGTGCTATGTACTTTAACCAAACAATATTTACCATCTATATTTCCCTTTTCCTTACCCCTTTACCCCTTGCCAGCCAGTCTCTTTTTAATCCTAGTCTCCTTTTTGCTTTCTTGACATTGTATGTATGTATGTATGTATACACACACACACATATATTATAGAATCTATAAGTAGAAAAAACTTACAATAGTTGTTATTCTAAGTCTGGGTTATTTTACTTAATATTATAATCTTATAATATTATAATCAAGTTGAATTAATTTTCCAGCAAATTATGTAAGTTCATTTTTTTGTAAGTTCATTCTTTATGGATATAAACTCCATTATGTGTATATGTAGATGTGTGTGTATGTATATGTATATATATATATATATGTGTGTGTGTGTGTGTGTGTGTATGTGTGTGTGTATTATTTTATTATCCATTAATCTGTTGATAGAAACTCAGATTGATGTCCTAAATTAGTTAATGTAAAGAGTGCTTCAGTAAACATGGATGTGCACCTATATTTATTATGATCACTTGGATTCCTTTGGGTGTATTCCCAGAAGTGTTATACCTGGGTCATATGATAGTTATCCTTTTAGTTTTTTAAATAAATTTCGTACTGATCTCAAAGTGGGTGGATAGATTTACATCCTCCCATCAGTATTCAGAGCTCCCTTTTCCTCACCTTGCCACCAACCTTTGTGGTTATTTGTTTTCAAATAAAGACCCAAAATTAAACGTACACTGCTACAGCCAAAACCATTCATTAAATAAAAGGCAGCCTCATCAGGCATGGTGGTGAACGCCTTTAATCCCAGCACTTGGGAGGCAGAGGTAGGAGGATTGCCATGAGTTTGAGGTTACCCTGAGGCTACATAGTGAATTCCAGGTCAACCTGAGCTAAAGTGAGACCCTACCTCGAAAAAAAAGAAAGAAAGAAAGAAAGAAAAGGAAAGAAAAGAAAAGAAAAGAAAAGAAAAGAAAAAGAAAAAAAGAAAGAAAGAAAAGGCAGCCTCTTCAACAAGTGTTTCTGGGCAAACTGGATACTCACTTAGAAGAATGCAGCTAGGTCCCTGTCTCAACCCAGTACAAAAATCAATTCAAAATGGACTAGAGACCTTAATGTAAGACCTGAAACTCTTAAACTGTTAGAGGAAAACTTTAAAATATATGCAAAAGCAAAGTTTTTCTTTAAAGGACTCAGCAGCTCAGAAAATAATGCTAAGAATTGACAAATAGGATTATATGAAATTAAATATTTTCTACAGAGCAAAGGAAACAATGAGTCAAGTAAAGAGATAGACTAATGATTGGGAGAAAGTCTTTGCTAGTTGGTGATGAATTACATGGACCACGTTGCACACATCCATCATCCTCTGCTTGAGTATCCACATATGACAACAAGAGAGCAGTGCTTCTTCCCCCTGTTATGGGACATAGTTTGCCTCCTCAGGCATATTCTGCATTGTCAACATATTCCTCCTGGGCAATGCTACAGAGTTCTGTGAAGTATTGCTTAACTTCCCTTTTTCTCTACTAAGAATCCATTCATACCCTCTGTAACTCATTGCATCTTTCTATCACCCCCTCTAAACACCTGAATTTTCTCCTCAATGATATTCTCCTGTTTAAATTTTCAGAAATTATATCATCTACCTTCTTAAAAGTGCTTCATTCTGCCCCTGCACAAAATAAAGCAAAACAAAGGAAGGGAGGGAGTGACAGGGGAAAAGAAGGAAAGACGGACAGATGCAGACACTATCCTTTTTGATTTTGTGTTTTAGTATTACTTGCAGCTCCAGAGAAATAATTTAAAATGGCTGTTCTCAAACTGATGCATATTAGGTTCATAAGGGAGTTAATAAACAAACAAACAAAACAAACAAACAAACCAAACAAACAAACAACCCCTAAGTTGAGCCCAGAAGCAATTAAAGTCCCAGGTCTGGCACTCAAGCATCTGGAGTTCTGAGGTCTCAGGTTTTAAGGTCTCCATGGTGTACCTACAGTTGAAAAACGATTTGTTTTTAGCCCAGTGTGGTGGTGCATGCCTTTAATCCCAGCACTTGCGAGGCAGAGGTAGGAGGATAGCCATGAACTCAAGGCCATCCTGAGACTACATAGTGCATTCCAGGTCAGCCTGAGATAGAGTGAGACCCTACCTCAAAAAACAAAAGAAAAACAAAAACAAAAAAACAAAAAACACAATTTTTTTTTAAAGTCATGCATCCTAGCTTAAGATGGTTCTACTTAAATCTACTGCTTCTGTCCCATTCATTGTTATTTTATGAGTTTGCCTGCTTAGAGATTCCTGATGATACAAAGGGAAGAGAAAGAATCTTACAGTTCTGCTTCGCTTATGTTGACAAGCACCAAGATCAAGCTTATTTGAAAGTACATAACTTCTTATCCATGCTTATGCAAGCAACCTTTCATCTCATCTCCATGGGAGAAAATAAAGCAACAACCCTTTCCCACCAAGCCAAGGCATGCAAATAGGATGGGATTAATTGGAAGGGTTTTTTCTGTGTGTGTGTGAGGAGAGGAAGAAGAGAGGGTAAGTGGGGGAATAAGATCAGAATACATTATATACATGTATGAAATGTCAAAAATAAAAAATTAAAATTAGAGAAGAACTATATATCTATCTCAAAGTTTTTTTTTTTTTTTTTTTTTTTAATTTGGAGAGAAAGACAGAGAGAGAGGGAGAGGAAGAGGGAGACAGATAGAGAATGGGTGCACAGCAGTCTCTCAGCTGCAGTGAACAAAATCCAGATGCGTGCGCCCCCTTGTTGTCAGGTGCAGCATTGCGCCCTTGCATCGCTTTGCGTTTGGCTAAACGTGGGACCTTGAGATTGGAACCGGCATTCTTAGGCTTAGGAGGCAGGCGCCTTAACCGCTAAGCCATCTCTCCAGCCCATCAAAAGTTTTTTTTTTTTTAATAAAGTTTGTTAACATCTTGTGACATTACTCGTCATAAGCTTAGATTTATTGCAGCTGTTTCCTGTAAAATCTAAAAGCACAATTTTAACAAGTTTCATTTTCTACAAAGATAAAAGCATAGAGAATTGTGGATAGATTACATGTTGGGGGGAAGGGATACAAAACACAAAATTTGTTTGAAAACAATGTAATGAAATTTAATTCTTTTAAAAAATATTTTATTTACTTATTTTAGAGAGAGAAAGAAAGAGGCAGATAGAATGGGCATGCCAGGGCCTCTAGCCACTGTAAATGAACTCCAGACACTTGCACCATCTTGTGTATCTGGTTTTATGTGGGCACTAGGGAATGAAACCTGGGTCATTTGGCTTCACAGACAAGCATTTTAACCACTAAGTCATCTCTACAGTCCCTGAAATCTGATTCTTTGCATGCCAATAAAAGTAAAAGTTAAGAAAGGGAGATAATGGAAGATGGTGCTAGAATTATCACATATCAAGAGCATTTGGGTACTTTAGGGCATGGCTTTCTTGGTTGGTCTATGGAGTAATGCTGCATGAAGATCACAGATTTATCTTTAATGTATGGAGTGTGGTAGTCATTCCTGTCAAAATGAGCATGGGGTGGGGGAATAGGTTCATGCAAGTAGAATTCTTGATTTTGGATCCCCAGATCCCACATAAAGGTAGATACAATAATGCACATCTGTAATACCAGTGTGTCTATGGTGACAAGGGAGGTGGAGAGAAGAGAATCTCCCAAAGCTTCTGAGCCTGTTAATCAGTTGAACTTAGTGGTAAACAGCTAGAGACCCTGCTTCTGAACAAGGTGGAAAGTGAGGGTTGACATCCAAAGTTGTCCTTTCACCTCCACACGTACACTGTGGCAGGTACATTTCCAACACGTGCATGCGCGCGCGTGCGCACACACACACATACCCCCCCCCAAAATGAGCATGAATTATTTTCTAGAACAAGAACAATGTAAAAGCCATAGACTATATTTAATAAGTTAGTGGAATATTAACAAGTTAGAAATGCTATGACTAAACCTTACTACTAAGAGAATAGAGACGATTGAGCTTCTGTTATTTTTTGTAGGTTTTTCTGAGAGAGAGAGAGAAAATTGGCACACCAGAACCTCTAGCCACTGCAATTGAACTCCAGATGCATGTGCCTCCTTGTGTGCATGTGCAACCTTGCATGCTTCCATCGTCTTGTGCATCTGGCTGATGTGGGACCTGGAGAGTTGAACATGGGTCCTTAGGCCTTTCAGGCAAGTGTCCTAACTGCTAAACCATCTCTCCAGCCACTATTATTTTCTTGACTGCTCACTAGTGAGATGGAGACTAATGCATCTGATTTCTTTAAACTTCGCAAAGGAGGAGTTTTTGTCTGTGACTCAGTACTATATACCCCCTTCTTAGAACAGTACCATGTAGTAGCCCATAGTGGTGCTCAGTGAATCTTTGTCCAGTTTGTTAAGGGACTCTGGTCTTGTACCTCTGTGTGTGTCACAGGCATTACACTGCCCGCTATTCTGAATAGTTTTCCTAGTTCTCATGAGCACCACAGAATTCTTTCTCTCCTTTTCTTTACAATCAGACATCTTAAAAGCAGAGTCTTCTCTCATGGTCTGCAGCTCCCGTGTCATTTTCATTTCCCAGTGAATTGTACTGTCGTCTTTAGTAATACTTCCCTAATCCTGCTTCCTGATGATTCCGTGCTGGATCCATGGCCTCTATCACTTCTCATTCATCAGAAGTGCTGCTCTGCTGTTTCTTGCCCTTCCAGATTTGACCTTCCTCAGCTTCAAAGACTTCCTTTCATAGATGTCCTCACTCCCATCTTCATGAGTTGCATTTTCTCTGATAGAAACTGTCTAACTCTGATAAACTGTCTCTATATTCTAACTCTCATCCATCCCATAGTTCAGCCTGTCATTTTAAAGTGACTAATTTATGTAATTTCTTTTTCTTTTTTGTTTTTTGAGGTAGGGTCTCACTCTGGCCCAGACTGACCTGGAATTAACTATGTAGTCTGGGGGTGGGGGTGGGGCTTGAACACATGGCGATCCTCCTCCCTCTGCCTACGGAGTGCTGGGATTAAAAGCGTGTGCCACTATGCCAGGCAAATTTCTTTTTTTCTTTAGTACTGTTCTTTTTCTTTCCAAGTCTGCATGTCTAGCTATTTGCAAATTTAATAACGAATCTACCACTTACAGTGTAAGAGTATATTACTTCCCCTGTCTGAGCTGGTGCCCCAGGTCTCATGTTTCTCCTTTCAGCTTGCCAGCTGTTTTCATCAGAATCACCACTTGCCTGACCCTTCTCCTTTCCCTCCCCATTATCCAAACTCAAAAATGAGAGATTCCTTTGATTTTCCCCTTTTCATTCTTTATTTCTAATGAAATATTTCATATCAATTAAGTCTTGACTACAAAATAACAGTAAAATTTACTACTCTTCCTTCTTGGCTAGCACCCAAGTACTGAGCTATAGCCCCAGTCCAGTGTTATTTTTAATTTGGGTTGTTTCCGGTTTACTTTAGGGACCTTAATTTTTTCTAAACTTGCATTTGTTACTTCTTTACTCAGATGTCTGAAATGATTCTCTAACGCATGTAGTTCAAGTCTATATGAAAAGGATGTTTAAAAATAGCTCTGCATAGTGTGATTACAGAATTTTCTCTACTGCCCTGATTATATCCCAGTTAAACTACTGTTCAACCTTCTTATTCAGTTATTGTTCTTATAAACAAATAGATGTTTCTATTCTCATCATTCATAGTTCTTCCCCTTTGTAGAACATTCTTCCCTCTTTTTTCTCTTCCTATGCAATGTCTACCTTTTCCCCAAGATTCAATTCAAATACTGCCTGTTTCATGTAGCTTTCTTGTAATACTCTACCTTAATTGAATTCTCTCTTGTGCTATATTATTGAAAAATTATTTAATATGAAGCACTGGGGTATTATTTTGCAATGTGCATCTTTAGCTCAAAACAGGCTAACAAGCTTGGTGGAGAGAAAACTACTTCAAGAACTGCAGATTTAGTCTAGGCAAATTTTATATTTATCCCTCCCTAATAAGTGATTATTATTCATCAAGAATTAAAAAATCTCTATAAATGAATTCATACTAAGTCCGAGGCCAATATTCTGTGTAATGATCTCTGATGATTTCACTTGGTCAAAGTGGAATTAAAATTCAATTTCCTGGCTGGGCATGGTGGTACACGCCTTTAATCCCAGTACTTGGGAGGTAGAGTTAGGAGAATTTCTGTGAGTTTGAGGCTAGCCTGGGACTGCAGAGTGTATGGCAGGTCATTCTGGGCTAGTAGGAGACCCTACCTCAACAACAACAACAAAAATTCAATTTCTTAGTTTTTAGTTAGAGTTTGACAAAGCTTGAAGTATGAAGTCACATTTTGAATAATGAGAAGCAGAAGTATATATACTGCATATAGTCTCAGCAGTTCCAGAAGTGACATGTGAAAAACAAATACACCAACAAAAGGAAACAAACAAAATGCAAAACAATAATAAAGAAAATCCTCTCTATGCCCAGTACAGTGAAATGTTAAAATAATCCATCATGATTCATGAAATTTAAGTTGCAATTGGAAGTGATGGTTTTAAAATTTATATATTGGGCTGGAAAAGTTAAGGAACTTGCCTGAAAAAGTCAAAGCATCAGGGTTTGATTCCCTAGGACCCATGTAAGCCAGGTGCACAAGGTGGTGCATGACTCTGGAGTTCATTTGCGGTAGCTGGAGGCCCTGGTACACCCATTCTCTCTCTCTCTGCCTCTTTCCTTCTCTCTCTCTCTCAAATAAATAAATAAAAATAAATATAAAATAATAAAAATTCTATATCAATGAAGAAAAATCTATATTGTTACATAGAAAATATAGATTATGGGAACCAGGGAGATGGCTTGGTGGACAAAGCACTTGGTGAGTTCAGATTTCCAGATTCATGTAAAAAAGCCAGATGCTGTCATAATTCCAACATGTTTATGGTAAGAAGAGAAGTGAAGACAGGAGAATCTGCCAGGAGCTTGTGGGCCATCTAGCCTGGTGAATGGAACAGTGAACATCAAGAGACCCTGCCTCAAAATACATGGAAGATGAGGGCCAACACCAACAATTTGTCTTCTGACCTATACAAACTCTATGGCACATACATACTTGCGTGCATGCGTGCACGCACACACACACACACGGATTATGTTGCACAGGCTGAATTTATGCAATACTGTGAGTTAGGGTGATCAGACATCCAGTTTACTGGGGAACTATCTTGGTTTTAAGATTGAAAATTTTGCTTCCCAGGAAATCTTTCATTCCTGGCTAAATTGGGATGATAGATTACTCAGCAATGAACAAGGTTTATAAAACACCAAGGACGAGACTGGGCAGATGGCTCAGTAGTTAAAGGCACTTGCTTGCAAATTTGCCAGCCTGGGTTCAATACCCCAGTACCCATGTAAAGCCAGATGCACAAAGTGTTGCATGTATCTGGAGTTCATTTACTGTGGCAAGAGGCCCTGGCACAACCATTCTCTCTCCCCCTCCTCTGCAAATAAATAAATAAAACATTAAAAAACACACCAAGGACAATGAAAAGAAGGTGTAGTAATCTACCGGTTGGTGTCTTGCTAGTCTAATTTTTAAAATTTTTATTATTTTGTGTGTCTATAATGAAGTGGATGATATGCTGCTGCTGGTGTGTATATGAATGTGTGCATGCCATGGCATGTGTGTGTTCAGAGGACAACCTCAGGGTATTGGTATTCTCCTTCTACCTTGTTTGAGACAGTCTCTTACTGTTTTGCCACTGGGAAGGCTGATCGAGCTGGCCCTGTGAGCATCAAGATTGCCCTAACTCCTGTTGTGTGGTACATAAGTTGGGGTTGTATGTGCATGTGACACTTTGTGTCTTGCTTTATGTGGGTGCTGGAGACCAGATCTCTGGTTGCCAGGCTTGTGGACAGGCTTGTTAACCACTGAACAGTCTCCCCAACCTCTGTAGCTATTTTTTTAAAGTTTTTTCTTTATGGTTTCAAAATTGATTATAAAAATAATATTTGGTAGGAAAATGTAACTTAAAGCCAAAGAATATGTCTTCTACTTCAGGGACAGACATATTTGTTATTAAATGTCATTAAATCCTGTATTGATAAAAGATAATTTGGGAGAAAGCAAGAATTTTCCTTCTTTAATAAATATAAAAAATATCTCAGAAGTTATATGGGAATTTTGTAAAGACAAATTACTCAAGATAGTAATAAGATTCCTTAGGAAACTATGAGGTTAGAGAGGGAGCCTCAAATGCATTTCAGACAGGGAGAAATTTAGAAATTAAATCTTTTAAAACTTTTTTTTTATTAAGCAGAAACTTTGTGTGGATACATTTTGTGTTAGTGCCATCACTTCCCTCCTCCCTGTCCCCACTACACTGAGTGGGATCCACTCAGTGGGATTGCTGATATTCACCATGGAGTTGTGGGTTATGAGTTGTGAGAGCAGCAGTCAGTCATTGTGGTGGGGCAATGCCTCTGGATATTCCCTCCCACCCTGTGGCTTTTACATTCTTTAAACCCCCTCTTTTGCAAAATTCTCTGAGCTTTGGTGGTTGTGCTTTATGTCTACTTCAGTGTTGAGTTCTCAGCAGTTTCTGGATTTCTGCTCTGGTGTGTTTTGAGTATTTTCAGTGTCTGTCTCCATCATCCTGGTGCAGGTTGTTAGGCTCATCTCACCTGTTCCTCAGTGGTCTCACCTGGTCCCTAGCTGCTATGCTAGAAGTGGTTGATCTGCTGACAGGATTCACCTATCTATTCTTGTCTTGTTGGTAGTTTTTGGTTGTCCTCTGTTCTTACTGCTTTCTGAAAAAGAAAAAGCAGATTCTCCAGTGGAGAGTGAGGTCAGGATAGGTTAAAGGTTAATTTTTTTTTTTTTTTTTTTTTTTTGAGAGAGAGAGAAGAGAAATACAGAGAGAGAGAGAGAGAGAGAGAGGAAGAGGCAGAGGCAGAGAATGGGTGCACCAGGGCCTTTTCAGGTGCTATGAATGAACTCCAGATGCGTGCGCCCCCTTGTGTGCATGTGCGACATTGCGCACTTGAGTCACTTTTGCGTCTGGCTAAATGTCGGACCTGGAGATTTGAACAAGCATTCTTAAGTTTTGCAGGCAGGCGCCTTAACCACTAAGCCATCACTCTAGCCAGTTTAGAGATTTTGATGGATGTAGCCTCACTTTTGGCAAAAGACAGTAGGAGCTTCTCATTGGAATCCATAATCTTGGTCTCCATTGGATTCTGACTTGGTTCCCGGTTCCAGCCATGGGTTCCTTTCCACTGAGTAGATCTCATAGCAGAGAGCTATTGGTTACTTACCTAGGCTATGTGCCATTACTGCACAGGCGTGTGCATCTTGTCAGGCTGGTTGCTTTCATATAGCAGGGTCCCCTGCTGGCTCACAATGTTGTTGGCTATTTTCCCCCAGCAGCTCGTGTAGTGCTTTTCAGCACTATATGGGATAACCATCTGGGAACCTGCTTCTTTCCAGATTCAGCTGGATCTCTCAATGTTCTTGCCTGGAAGCATGTGGAATCTTCAGCAATAGGTTCTTACCTTTCACCTCAGGTGGGTAATCAAGTACTTTTATAATCTGTCTTATTTGGGGGACCTCATAGGTCTCTCCAATCAATAGTTCAGTGTAGGTTGTAACCAATTTCTGGTACTGGAAGTTATAAGCCAAAGTCAAATATTTAGGGTTTGGCTTCATCCCACCCTCTCCAGGGCCCTTCTTACCAGTGATCTCTCCATGCTCCTATTGAGGGTTATATCTTTTTAGTCTGCTTCTCAGAAGGAAGTTTTCTATGGTACCAATTCATTTTGGATTTAGTTTTGTGTATATCTCCCTACTGCCCTCCTGTCCTTGTCCCCTGAAACCCTTCCATTCCTCTTATCTGTCCCTTGAGTTGCTTGCCAGGTATGCCTGCAACTCAAGCTATTCCAGTTTAGGGATGAGGAAGAACATGCAGTGAATCTTTTATATTGAAGATTTAAAAATTTCATCCCATGAATTGATCCAGTCAGTCACTGTCATGGGCTTTTTCTTTTTAATGAAGGATACCTGCCCTGTATTGAATGTGAAGAATTATGCTGTGGGTTTGTGGGAGTGAGCCATACATCATTAATGACCTAGTTGATGAAAAATTTCCTTGGGAGTGTAAGGACATCTTAACAGGAATATTAATGACCTGGTTTTCATCAACCACAGATTGGGGTTATGTAAATATGGACTCAATGCTGGATTAGAATCCCATAGTTTGGTATTATAGAGTAAAAAAGCATCCAAGTTGGTATCATCTCTTGCAGGCAAGAACACAATATTTTATTCAATTCAGAGCTCATTTTGAAGACCTCACATAGAGAAAAGCTTTATTTCCTTATTTAGAAATTACAGATACCTTCCACTGGTAATTGCTAATGAAGCAGAAATAACACAGGGAGTGTAAGATACGTTGTCTGTTTACCTTCCATATTGGAAGCAGATAGATCACAGCACCTGATGAGAGGTTACAGTGGTAGCATCCTAGGCTAACATTTTTTCAAGTTTTTTAGTTAGCATACAGAGTTTTAGGTGTCATTCATCTTGGCATTTTCAAATACACTTTGTTTTTGGTGATTCTCTCTAGGCAGTTTCCCAAATGGGGCAAGGAGGCTTTAAGAACATGCCACAGTGGTGGCCCTATGGGAAGATACATGCACTTGGTCTCTTATTTCTTCTCATCATCATTATTTTCCTTAAGACAACAGTGCAAAAGACATTCACCAAATGTAGATATGGAAGGAGTTAAAGGTAGTTTAGAAATGTCATGGAGCAATTGTGTATCCTCTCTCTCAGCTACAGTCTCCCTATTATTGATGGAAGAAAAGAAAATCCATACTATTACTTCTTCTATAATTCCTATCCAAGAAAAGATGTGTGGGAATCAAGTTCTCCACTACTTCTGCCTTGTAACAGACTTTCCCAAGAAACAGGACAATGTACTCTACTATGGTTGCTACCTTCTCTGAATGTTGTAAGGGTAGTTTTCAGCACTGCATGCAGAGAAGAGCTGGGAATATGGAGAATGAGTGCAGAGGACTGCAGGAGATGTGGTAACTATGTCTCCTGGAAGCTCTGAACATCAATGCTTAAAAAAGGAAACATAAAGCAGAAGAAAGAGTCTAAGGAGAGCTCTCGGTTTCTATGGGTGAGGATTCCTGATCTTGAGGAGGTTCTGGAAAGTTCATTTCTCTTTCCTCTTCTTCTTCTTGCACTGGAATGATTTCAATATCTTCTTCATTCCTTGGTTGGGAAGATACTTCAGTTAGCTCAACGATTTCTTCTTTAATGGTCTGTTCCTTTTTGTCTTCCGCTGCCAGAAGAACCACATTCTAGAACAGAAACCAACAATGCTTTTTACCTTTACATTGATGTCTTTCTCAACAATTTACAAATATTTGTCAAATACCATTTTATTCTTAGGCCACTTGATGTCAGTGGCTGTACATAACCAGGTACCAAAATGGATTTCTCAGATGCTCAAATCTTACTAATTTTAGCCTATTAAAACTCAAGTGTGGGGAAATCAGCAAGTTGTCAGGCACTTACCACTTTGCCTGGAATAATCAGACCACATGGTAAAAGAACACTTTGAAATGGAGGAATTCAATGCTAGGTCTGATTTTCCTTTAGTGATTATAACTGTGGGAAAATAGTTCTCATGCTTCCCTTTCCTTACTTCCAATCCCCCTCTTATTTTAAAAATAAAGAAATTAATAGTGAATTCTAAGTTTTATTCTAAATCTAACAGTTTTGGAATTCTTGTTAATAGATTCTCTTTGGGATTTTTAAAAAATTTTCTATCCTTGAAGCCTTTTTGAAATGTTATTGCTTTGGAAAAGGAGTTAGATGAAAAGAGTCAGAGGGAGAGGGGCACACAGAGACATCAAGGAACTAGTGAGTTTAAGAAGCCTTCAGCCTTCAACCACCCTGTTACACATTGAGATGGCATCCTGAAGTGAAGATGGAAGTCTGAAGTCAGGCGGAAGGACAGGTAGTAAGAAGACACGTGTGTACACATCCAGAGACACAACCTTGATTGTAGTCTTAACCTATATCCAATTGCAAGGCATTTCCCTCACTGTTGGTGTTTTCTGCTTTCTAGAAATATGATGAGTCCATTTTCCATGAAGCTTCTATTTACTAGATCACATTTTATGTACATATTCCTTTGTAGATAGAAATTTTCTATAAGGATCTTATGGACAAGTAACTGCAACTTACAGCTTTGGGTCTGGAACACATTTTTTTCCACTCATTCTCCACAATACCAGCTGTCACAAGGTTCTGGAAGAAGGCAAAGATCAGCATCACTGAGAAAATGCCCTGGAAAACAGCAGTAGAATGGAAGTGAAAAGGTCATAATGGCAGGGAGGACATTGTGGCTACATTGTAAATAATAAAATTAAATGATTAAAAGATCAGTTATTTAATGACTACAAAAGACAGTGTCAGGGCTGGAGAGATGGCTGAGCAGTTAAAGGTGCTTGCTTGTAAAGCCTGATGGCCCGGGTTTGAATCCCCAGTATACAGATGTAAAATAAAGCCAGGTACACAAAGTGGCACATGCTTCTGGAGTTTGTTAGCAGTGGCAGAAGGCCCTAGCATGCCCATTCCTTTCCCCATTCATATTCTTTCTCTCTCCTTATAAATAAGTGAAGAAATATTTTTTAAAAAGACAATGTCTTTACAACCTGATATTTAACATAACTTAAGGCATAAGGAAGTATGGCAGGAAGAAGTATGGCAGGAATAAACATACCAAAAAAGCTTTATAGCCCTTGGGGTATACATTTTTCCCCTTTAAACTCTACACTTAAAATTCTGGAAAGGAAAATATCTTCATAATATCTTCCATGCCTATCTTAATATTGAGAAATATTAATAATAATGTCAAACACATGAGGCTGGGTTTGGTGGAAAATACTCATCATCCCAGCACTCAGAAGGTTGAGACAAGAGGATTCTCATGAATTTGAGCTAACTAACCAGGGCCACATACAAATAATAGGTCAGCCAGTGCTACATAGAAATACCCTTACACACACACACACACACACACACACACACACACAAACACACCCACACCCAACACATAATCTGTGTACCAACATTATCATAAGTTCTTTGTATGCATTAACTGATTTATTCCTCAAAACAAACAACCCAGGAATCTGTCTCTAATGATAATAAACACATGGGATATTTTATGTATGCCAGACATACATAAGTGCTTGGCATATACTAACTAAGTTATTACTTAAAACAAAATCTTGGAAGATGAGAAGTGTTCCTATCTCCATTTTGTATTTGATGAAACTGAGGCACAGCATGAACAAAATTTTGACTCAAAGACACACTGGCAAAACTAGCGAGCTTAGACTGTCTAGACCCAGAGTGGAATCTCATAATAAAAGTACAGTATTTCTTTATTGGGCAGAAATCTCATTTCATGCTTACCAAGAACACGGATTGTATGTTATAACAGTATTGTATCGATGGATCAGTATCTCCAGAGGGATTAGCTAGTCCACAGTTGTATATGTTGATAGATGGCACAGGAGTTTTTATAAGATTCAGGCCTTCCATTTTTAAAAAGTGAGAAATTGTTATATTAAGTATGTCCATGATCAAAAGAATTATTCCAGAAATGGCAGCAAAGAGGCTCAATGAGTTCATTAGCACTTTCATTTTGACCTGAAAAGAGACAATTAGGTTTGACTTCTATTTGGAAAAGATAAGATGGAAATTCCTGTTGCCATTCCCCTGACTCATACAGATGCTATACCCAAATCAGATCAGAGTGCTTTCTGTGGTTTTTAGCCCGTGAGTCACTATAAATCACAACCTTCTGCTCCCTATCCTGCTCCTTTTCCAGGTTTCCTATTGCCATTCATTTGGTTTATCAAACCAATATCCTAGGAGTGATCCTTAGTACTAATTTGTGTTTTTGCACGTCCTTCACTGCCACTGTCCTTCTAGGCATGTGATAAACACTTGTTAAGTGAGGGTTAATGTTATCCAGAGTATCTCTGCACAAGAAATAAGGCATAAGCAGAGTGGTATTGCTTGCATAGACTGGGGAGGAATGTGTTAGAACCTTCTAGCCATCAAATAGAAACAAAAGGATCAGCCACAATTAGAATACCACCTCTCCTTATTGGCAAGGTTACTGTCAGCCCTAGACAACCATCTTTCACAACACAGTTAGGGCTGGTGTCTTTGGGCAGCATAGGTTGGAGAGTATGAATGTCTTATCTTGCCTGTATGATAAAAGCCTGGATCAGACAGGCATGTGTGACAAGTACCATAATGGTATAACATTATTGATGATATTTTATGTAACACACATTTCACTTTTATGTGACCTACAAATGGCTAGTCTGAAGTTCTGACTTTATTTTCAGAATAGACAATTTGATCTTTATAAACACTTTTCTCCAAAACTGACTTTGTCAGACCATGTCTAGAGAGTAACAATCTTAATACACTCAGTTCCTTCCTAACTAAAAGTGACTGGGCTTGGTATGTGAAAGTATTGGTAGATTTTCTCTAAGGGAATTTTGCTGGCAAGTGCCTCTTTATCCACCCAGAATCAGAAGTTCTATGGTAGCCTTTTTCTATGTGTGAATGAATCCCTATGAACAAGAACACACTCTAGGTCCTTATAGTTTCTAAAACACTGCCACACATAATACTTCATCTAATCCTCATGTTGATTTTCTGCGATAGCCAGGTCCAGTACTTCCATTTAAAGGTAGAAAACTCAGAGGTACCTCTGGACCAAGGTTACACTGAAGGTTCACACTGAGTTAGAACATGAATCAGTCATGTCAGTCAGATAATGACCTTGGAGAAGTGACATTTTAAAAAAATGCCAGGAGGTCTGTTCTTTTCATACAGTCCTTAACATTAACAAGACTGTAAGAACAATCTACATAGCTCTGCCTTTAATTTTATTTCCATGGAAAGACTTGGGGTAGATCTCTTTTTCAAGTTTTTCATTAATAAAATCACAACCAACATTATAAAGGGTCCTTTGCTTTTTAGGGTCTACAGTCTGTGATTACAAAGCTCTCAGAGGGTCCTGATTTCAACTGAGAAAATAGATATTTCTCTGATGTGGGGGAAAGAACATACGGTTACTTGCCAGACTCTTCCTGAAGGTTTTTTCTGCTGCTGCGAGGAGTGATCCAGAAATAATGAACTACAAGAATAGAGGTTGGTGGGGAGGGAATAGAGGAAGAGGGGAAGGGACCGAGGAGAGAAGGAGATGGCTTTTTAACATCAAGAACTACTTCACTTTCACCCATTTTTTACTTAATTATGCATGACATTTTATCAGGTTAATTCATTTTTTTCAGTGGTTATTTCTTCATAATTCAGGTTCACTTGTATTCCATTCATGTTATTCAATCTTTAGGGACCATTAACTAGGAACATAACAAGAACAAGGAGGCAGAACTCACATTTCCTTGTCAATTAGAAACCCCTGGGTCTGTACTATTAAATGAAAATAATAAAAAGAATCATCATAAATAACATCATGGTAGCCAAACATGGTGGCATGCACCTTTAATCCCAGCACTCTGGAGGGAGAGCTAGTAGGATTGCTGTAAATTTGAGCCAGCCTGGGACTACAGGGTGAGTTCCAGGTCAGCTTGGGCTAGAGTGAAACCCTACCTTGAAAATTCACAGGAGATCTTGGGGGATGGCAGTGATTTCACTACATGCCATTTTAACTGACAGAATTGTAGGGAGATGGAAGGACTTGTGGCATTCCTGTTCCTTCTGGCTTTCCAAAGCACCAAATATCTAGTGCTTTTCCCTCCCCCCAACTGACTCTAGAGAGGGTCTGCTTGAACAGCCTTCCCTGAGAGATCCATGAGGAGCATCTTGTCTGACATCATAGGATACATGACCACTGACATGTAACCACAGGACTAATGTGTGCTGTAGTCAGCCCCTCTCCCATGGAGTTATGTTAACCCAATAATCTGTTCTCACCCTGTTTACTTCCCTCAACACAGAGACAGTTGAGATATTTTTGGCATATTATTCCTTTGACATCACATAAATGTGTGTCATTTGTTTTAAACTCACCATAATGCCTCCCCAGAGTGGGTACCACACGCTCACACAGATGGGTACGTAGATCCCCGTGGGGATCATCAGCAGCCCTCCCAGGGCAATATGGAAGAGACCGTTCATGATCTGGACAGCCTGGGGAAAGAAGAAGGGTACTGATGGTGAACTGAACCTTTCACTGAACTTGCCCAGAGTCAAAGTCTGAGACTTGACTTGGCTCTGTGCAAAATGCCATAAGGAAGTGGCAGAGGTGCCAAAGGGTTTTTTCTCTCTTTCTCTCTCCTTTTTTTGGTTCCGATCTATTTTCCTTATTTACATGAGGGAATTTCTGAGCAGCAATAGACTAGGATGGAAAATCCTTAATCAGAGGTATTTAGAGATGACATCAGATCATCCTTCAGTTGTCCAGGTGATCACTTTCAAGGGCACCCTTGATCTGGCCCATTGTATCAGCTTGGACCACACTCCTTCATATTGGATGCAATCCTGTACATGACCTTCAGAATCCGCTTCTGCAGGCCAGAGAACCTGCAGGACATGGAGTGGAGGGTAACTGTCTTACCCCCAGAGCCTTTGATTCCCTCATGAAGAAGCTTTGTGTGGGGCCCACCACCGAAGACATTCTCCTGAGGTTTACTTTTTGGGCAGGTTGCATGGCAAGAGGGCCTTTGGTAGGCTCTGCTGGAAAAGTTCCATTCACTGAATTTCTGGGTGTTGTCATTTTCTTCTCAGAACCCCCTAAAAATAAAACAATATGAGAGGAATGACAAAGTGTTTGTCTGTTTTTCCATCATTGTCAAATACTTCTTTCAGGATTCCCTTCACAGTGTCAGTGAGGGTAGACGTGGCCGCTACCTGGTAGACTCAGGGCTGAGGAAAGGCCCATGCTCTACAGAAGGAGCTGGGGAGCTATCTTAGGCAAGGACTCATGGGCCAGGATTCCCAAAAACCTTGTTTGGACATACTTTACCTTTTAAGAAAACACTGTGCAAGTGTGTCATATGTATTTCCCCTTCAAAGCTGGGGCTTGAGCATAAAGGCTTGTGCATGCTCTGCAAGTACTCTACCACTGAGCTACATCTATACCCATCCATTGGTCTTCTCTGTCTCTCATTTTGGAGTGTTTTTATACGATTTAGTATTGAAAAGCACACATTCTTTTGTTTATATGCTCTGTTGTTCATCTGTCTGTCCCTAAACGTTGTGATGGGACAGAGGCATCATGTCAGAATTTGGTGAGGACTGTCTTTAGACTCAGGAGAGGCTGATTTGGGCATCTTTTCCCCTCTAATTCTGTGACATTAAACATGTCACATCAAAAAGATTCTAAGAGTACATGCAAGATCATGGCATCCTGAGTAAAGTCTTCTATATTCTCTGAGTTGTTGGGCCCTGGAAATCCATTTTGGATCTCATCTTTATTGACTGTAAGTTAGGTACAGAGCTGTGGAGATTTAATACTGTTTATGTTGATCTGGGTAACTGCAGGTCTGCTATATTACAGGCATTTGAATCTTTGACATTTGTATCTACTTTATAGTTACAAGGAAATTCTACCTAAGACATCGCTTCTGAGCCTCATACAGTAGACAATGAATGAATAATTGCTTCTGTTTCACAGAAGAGGAAACAATGACTCAAAAAAATAGATAATTTAATCAAAGTTAGATAATTATTAAAGATTTGAAATGAGTCGTCAGGTCTGTCAAGTGAGGTGTCCATGTGCCTGGTTGCTTTGTCTCTTGTGGAGAGTAGGGATCTAGTCTCTCTCCTTATAAACCTCTCTATCACTCTCAAATATGTGTGGTTCAGATGATTGTCAGGCAATTCAGATGATCTGTCTGGGGTATGAGCTGTAAGGAAAGGAAGAGGCTATGATAGAATGTTTCTTACTTGATGTTTTTCTCTAGCTCTAAATTACTAGATTTCATGTGGCCCTAGGGAATCTACTTTATGCCACAAAGCATCCCATAAGACCACCAACCAAAAGGAATATATTCATAGATCCAACAAAAATGAATTGTGGTAATCAATTTAGGTAGCATTCTAGAGTTAGCCAAAAAACCTCTGAAACCTGTCTGTTCATATTGAGATGAGCACCTTGGAGAAAGGCCTTATCCTTAGTCTCAGATGCAAAGTTGAGGCAGTCACCATGGCTCTGATGCTGATGCTCTTTCTGCTCTACCACAAGCTAGACCAGATGGCTATGGTTACTTACTTGAACACATACTGTGTACCAGGGATATATCTGGTATGATATTTTCAGGTCTCCCTCCCTAAGTAGGCATTGTGTCTCCTTTCTATACATGTGGAAATGGTGATTCAGAGAAGTTGATTTTCCCAAGGCCTTTTGGCAAGTATGGAATTAACTGGAAATTTCATCACTCCACTCTAGGGGACTGATTTTAGTAAAAGTAACAAAGTATGAAAGTGGAACTTTCTGCTAGAAGTTTAAAGTAGTATAGCCATTATGGAAATCACTTAGAAGAAGTGACAGTGACGTGTTCAGCACTGAATGAGACATCCCTCTCACAGTTGCCAAGGCTAAAGGAACATTGCAGAAGACATGGCAGAAAGAATGTAAGAGTCAGAGGTTGGAAAGGATGCTTTAGAGTATTGTATTCCAGACATGAGGCGGCCATTTCATTTATATGCAGCTGTCTTTCTTCATGATACTGGGCCCATTAACATGCCATTATGGGTAATGAAGGAAGTGATATTTAAAAAATACATTAAAATAGAAGAGGGACTGGTTGGAGGAAGGGCAAGATTCAGTGGAAGGGATATGGGGAAGGGGGACAAAAGAGTGATAGGAGGGGATTATGATAAAATGCATTATGTACATACATAAAAGTTATCAATAAAAATAGAAATAGAGGGCTGGGGTCTTGGCTCAGCAGTTAAAGGCACTTTCTTAGAAAGCTGCCTGCCCAAGTTCAATTCCACAATACCCAAATAAAGTCAGATGCACAAAGGGGCACATGCATCTAAAGTATGTTTGTAGCACCAAAAGGAACTGGTACACCCATTCCTTCCCCACCTCTCTCCTTGTAAATAAATAAATACAAATATTAAAGATAGAAATAGAACTGCCATATGGCCTAGCTATACCACACCTGGGAATATATCCTAAGAACTCTACACTGTACTTCTGAGATACTTGCCCACCCATATTATTGTTGCTCTGTTCATAATAGCTAGGAAATGGAACCAGCCTAGATGTCCATCAACTGATGATGATGTACACACACACACACACACACACACACACAGAATGGAATTTTATTCAACTGTAAAGAAAAAGTGAAGTTATGAAATTTTCAGGAAAATGGGTTAAGCTCATATCTTTCTCACATGTAGATCTTAGCTTGTAGTATCTCTATGTATGCATATAAATGGGGACAAGCATGGGTAAAATGTACAGTGTTGGAATGGTGACCAAGAACCAGCTGAGCAGCTCCAGAACACCTTCAGACAGAATTCCACAACTTCCCCTCCTCCATACACCGGCACCAGGAACACCACTGGAGCTCTGAGGATACCAAGGGATCCCAGCCACCCCTCCCCCTCACAGATTCCAGACCAGCTAATCTGAACTGGTGACTGATTTAGCCAGCTGAGACAAGCTCATAGTGCACGAAAGAGAACTGGCTTCGTGAGTCTACATGGTGAATTCCAGGTCAGCCTGGACTAGAGTGAAACCTTATCTTGAAAAACAAACAAACAAACAAACAAACAAACAAACAAACAAACAAACAAACAAGAGAACTGGCTTCACAATGTAACATAGGACATTCACATAGCAGGTATATCCACTTGGGCCACTCCTACTGTTATTTTAGGAGTAATATAGAGGCCGTACCTGGTACCCTGAGCTCCTACCCTGAAGATACAAATTCTGACATACACATCTAAGAATATACCTGATTAACTGAAAATATAAGCAATGAAATAACATGATGTGAAATTCCCAATGTGTTAATATAAGAAATGCAAAAAATTAAGACAACATAACTGCTCCAAAAATTATAAATTGGACACAAGTGACTTCCAGTGAATTATATGATATGCCAGATAGATAATAATGACCTCCAGTCAATTAGATAAAATTCCAGAAAGTGAATCCAAAAGAATGATTATAATTATGTTTAAATCAATCAAGGAAGAAAATAAACTCTTGAAGGAATTCCATGACCAAATACAAAATCAAAAAAATGAGGAGATTAATACAAGATATTAGTAAGGAAATGGAAATACTTAAGAATACCAATCTGAGATACTGGGAATTACAAACACAGTCAAATTGTACAAAGTCTCATGAATAAAATGGATCAAGGAGCGGATAGAATATGTGATCTTGAAGACAAGGTAGAGGATTTGGAACATTTCAACAAGGAGAAAGACACATTAATAAGAAGGTATAAGTGAGATTTTCAAGATATTTGGGACACTACGAAGAGATCAAACCTAAGAATTCTGAGTATAGAAGAAGGAGAAGAATCTAAAAGCATAGTAAGTGTATTCAACAAAATCATGGAATTTTTTTTCCCTAAAATTAGGGAAAGAGATGCTAAAAAAGATATACGAGGCATTTAGAAGACCAAACAGACAAGACCAGAAAAGAACCTCTCCTTGTCATATTACAATTAAACTATTAAATTATACATACCAAGTAAAATAAAGCAAACATACTGAAAGCAGTAAGAGGAGAACTGAGTCATTCACACAGGCAAGCCTACCAGAATAACAACAGATTTCTCAATAGAGCAGTGGCCAAGAGCAAAGAATAAGACATGACATAGAAGGTCATGGGGGAAGGGTGAAAGGGCATATGTGACATATACACAGAGAAGGAGGATACAAGGAAGAAAGGAGTGGGAGAGATGACTGGTGGGATGTAGGGGTAAGAATTAACTAAAATAACTTGTATTTGGAAATTCCATAAAGATACATAAAACTGTATGCTGGCTAAGATATAAAATCAAGCACAAAGGTCAGTAATTGTTCCGACTGAAGGGAATGATTAACTACTATTATTTTAACTCCTCCTGATTCAGTAGTTGCTTGATGAAGGCTGGAACTGAGACAAACCTTTCCTGTAGGCCATTCTACGGGGGCTACTTCTGTAGTGGCTAATGGCAGCAATGCTTTGGAGAGAAGGATACATTATTTTTCTATTGAAATGGAAGCGTGTCTGTAGCAACTACATTTCTACAAAGCATTACCCAAATATAACTATAAAACAGTATTTTATAAAAAATGCCTTTTCTAAGCTGGGCATGGGGGCGCACGCCTTTAATCCCAGCACTTGGGAGGCAGAAGTAGGATCACTGTGAGTTCGAGGCCAGACTGAGACTATGTAGTGAATTCCAGGTCAGCCTGGGCTATAGAGGGACCCTACCTCAAAAAAAAAAAAAAAAAAAAAAAAAAAAAAAAAGCCTTTTCTGACACTTCATTTTTTTCATTTTTTTTAACACACACACATCAGGGCCATGTAATCTGACTGTGATTTGAAAAAATTTATTCCATGGAAATTCATACAGCTAGAAGTAGCTCAGTGGGATACTGTAGATTCCCACATTATTACAAAATAACACACAATGACTTAGTAGTACACAGGTATGCTCAGAGACTAGCTGGCAGGTTAGTAGAGACTTCTGGACACATTGGTCAACATGTGATAACATAGGATTTAATTCTTGATGCTAAGACTGGTACTAATATGAGGACTCAGTTACCACACAACAGCTCACAGACATTTACCACTCCGAGAAACTTCTGCACATCAGTTTTGAGTTCTGAAGGCACCATAATTTCCATGTCTAATCCCTGAAGATCTCACAGCTTTAATGGGTTTTAGTTTGAATAATTACTTTTAGGTTCAATAACTCCATCTACAGAGAAGTTTGAAGCCCCCTTCACCTCAACTTCCTCCTTTGCTATGCAAAATAGCTTTGCATTTTTTATCCATTTCAGCCTACCTTGCATACCCCTAAGGGTAGATGTTCTTACTTCCCCTCTGCACTTTCCCGTCCATTGCCAAAAGAATGCCTGCCCTTCCAAGATGCTCATTCTTCCCCACATCTAGCCTCTCTGTGGCATTATGCATTAGAGTCAGTTCCAGCTCTTGCTATGTTTGTGATCTCTCTCTAAAACAGGGCTAGAGGGATGACTTAGTGGTTCAGTGTGCTTCCTACGTAAGCATGAGGGCTGAAGGGGGCCTGAAACTGCCATCATTCAACTCCAAATCCCATGTGAACAGATGGGTGTGACCTTGTGTGCGTGTAATCTCAGTCCTACAGGAGAGCAGAGACCTGAGAATCATTGGAGCTTTTCAAGCTCAGGAATCAGTAAAGACCCTCCAGCCTCAAAAATGGGTGCAAAGACAATGCAGGGGGACACCCGATGCTCAACTCTGGCCACCATGGGTGAACGCCTCCTTTCCATGGGCAAGTGTAAGGGTTGCTACACTACAGCACACACACCAGACCATACCATATACCCCCCTACCACACAAGCAAAAAACCAAAAATAAATAAAAACTAATTAAAATTAAAAATACTAGCTGTCTTTCCTCCTACTATTAATATTGAGAACATGAGATGTGTTAAAATTGAGAAAGCACTAAATGCTCAAAGAATAATTGTTTTTATTGGATCTTTTAAAAAATATTATTTATTTGAGTGAGAGGGAGAGAGAGAAAGGGAGAGAGAATGGACATGCCAGGGCCTCCAGTCACTGCAAACGAAGTATAGACACATGCGCCACCTTGTGCATCTGGCTTATGTGGGTCCTGGGGACTTGAACCTGGGTCTTTGGCTTTCCAGGCAAGTGCCTTAGCTGCAAAACCCTCTTCCAGCCCTTTATTATATCTTTTTATGGCTAAAATATTGTACCATGTTCTCCAGTCTCCAAATCCCATTCTTTGCAAGCATTGTCCCCTAATACTACCCCATTTCCATTTTCTTTACCTCAGCTTGTTCAAAGCTTGGCATTCTACCCTCTCTTACTGAGTTCCTCCCTACTCACTCACTGCTCAATACTTTGCAGTAGTTTCTGCCAGCCATTAAAGGAAAACTTCCATGTTAGAAGTCAATGGCCTCTACTAGGCTTTATGCTTCAGACTGCTTTGATTTCACCTGTTGCATGGATGGGTTTCATTCCAGTTTATTCATTTCAGTCAGTGGTCAAATTATGCCTTTTACCTCTGCCACACACCTCCCACACAGACCTTTCCCTTCATCTGCTGTCACCCTATGGATTTGATTCTCATTCCTTTCCACTTCAACACAAAAATCTCTTGTGTTTTTTTCCTCCAATCATTTTCACTTCTAATACAGTCTCCACAAAGCTACCAGGTTAGATTCCTCACGCCACTGCTAAGTCATTCTCTTTCTGCACTTCTCTCGCATTGACCCATCCTTCTTTCTTGAGAAACTGTCCATCTGGCTCCTCTAGGTCTTGACACTCCAACTCCGTGTGACTTCCAAGCCTTCTCTGAAACTTTGAGACATTCCTCCCTCTCTTGTCACTGTCAGTCGCCCCAGAAGACTTTTGCCTTAGGCCACTCCTTGTCTTTCTTACCTGATGGGAAGAACATCCTCAAAGTCCACAGCTCTTTGCATTTGTTGCTTCTCACCAGTTAATTTGCTTTTAGTGCAACTCCTGGGGATGTAAATTCCTTAAGGGAGCCATGCAAGATTGCACAGGGAACCTGACACTGTAATGCTATGAACTAAATAAATAAACAGAACATCAAATTTATCTCCTTACTTGGGCAGGTCTATATGTGCTCAAGATGCTGCCCATTGAAACGATAATATATTTCACTGCACCTGAAAACCAGTGAGATCAAGGAATTTTAAAAGAAACAGGGAAGCTCTTCCTCCACTCTCTATACACACATTTTACTAGTTCTGAGAAGCCAGTAGAACCTGGTTTAAATCAATCCATCCATCCTTCATCTCCAGTGCCCAGCCTTTCACTATTGTCTTAGGTTATGAACACAAGGCAGGATTTCATGATGTGTGTGTGTGTGTGTGTGTGTGTGTGTGTGTGGTGGCATTCCCTGTAGAAAATGTTATCTAATGAGACTTGACTAGCTATGTAAATTGAACAGTATATGTTTGGAGACAAAAGTAGTTAAAGCAATAGGAGTTATTTTCAAACGGCTAGGGTTATTTTCTTAGTTGGTCTCAGACAACCATTTAATCTTCATAATGCAGTGGGTTTTGCTATTGCTTCCATTATATGGATGACAAAGCTGATGCATGTAAAGGTTTGGTAACTCAACTGTGGTTATATGGCTTGTGTATGGCAGAGCTCCAGCTTGAACTCAACAGGTTAGAAACCTTGATCTCCATGCCAAAATCCACTATTTTTAGAGAATGGTTCGTAGCTGATTGCCCAGAGTTATTTTTGAGAAGGAGAGCAGTTAATGCAACTGACATGTTGGTAATTTAATTATATTTTAGTTGCATTTTCAGTTGCTTTATGTCATTAGAAACACAGAGGTATATATAAGTAACTTGTTTGTGTAATCTAAAGGGTTGAAATTGGGTTGCTATACTACCTAATATGAAGTAATTTTATCCCTTTCTCTCCCTCCTCTCTTTTTTCTCTCCCTCTGCCTCTATTTTAAGGCACTTGAAGCCTTGAAATTGCTATAGTTGCAATCATAATACTATTAGACAGTCTTTCCAGAGACACCTAGACTGGAACAATCCTAGTCTCTAAAACCACCCCGTTCCTCATCCGCACTCCTTTTAGCCAGTTAAATGGAATAAACTGGTTCCTTACTTGAATCTCCAAGGCTTCAGGCTCAAAGCTGACTTCTGTGCTTGCTGCTGAGATCAGAGCTGCATCTGGTGTTTCAAGAACTTGAAGAGCAGTGAGGTAGACCAGGCCTGGGGGTGGTATCTCTGATAGGTACCAGGTGACAGGAAATGAGTGGCTTCTGGTACCCTAAGATGTGCTCTATGAACTTACCAAGCCAGAAAAGATACAAAAGAGTCTCTGCCTTGCCAGGAGGTTTCACTTCTTGAAAAATATCCCTGGGGGATTGCCTGGTGTACTTCATGCAACCTCAGTTAAGAGAACTTTTGCAGCCCCCACCCTGTAAGCAGATGTGGATAATGTGTCCGTGTGTGTGTGTGTGTGTGTGTGTGTGTGTGTGTGTGTGTTGGGGGAGGGAAGGCATCCTGCAGGGACTCAAGAATTTTTCAGAAGGCATAATGGGAGTGTTGTACTTACTGGTTTACAAATTATGCCCTTAGTTGCTGATGCTCAAGGTTCGAGGGGACCATGTAAATCTTGTATTAAATTTAGCAGAAATGGCTTAAAATATATAATTTTTATCCATAGAACATACACCCAGAAGCTTGAGGCAAGGCTCAGCCCTAATTCTGATGCTATACATTGAGACAGCACATTTACCTATGAACCCACTTTTTTCCTTCCATCCTTCTCATTTTCTGTGGTCTTTTTTTTTTTTTTTTTTTTTTTCAGTTATTACCTTAAACTGCATGGCCAAGTTCAGTGCTAGATCAAGTGGACAAATGGAGGAAGTTGGTTGTATCAAGATTCTAAACATTTGGGAGTAGAATCAGAGAAATGTTTACTGAAAGATATGATAACCTCCACCTACATATGCAACCTTTATGTTCACACATTGGTATTTTGATTACATTATCAGTTGCTTTCTTTCATTAGAGACACAGTAACTATTTGTTTATTTATTCTAAAAGGTCAAAATATGGTGGCTACATTACTTAATCTAAAGTTAATTTGTCCCTCTTCCTCCTGACTTTCTACTTTCCCTCTATTTCCCTTTTATTTAAGATAGTTTGGATAGGTTGGGGCTACAACTCAATGACAGAACACTTGCCTAGAGTGTGTGAAGTGCCTTGGTTCCCTAGTGCTATAAAGAGCTTGGAACAATAACATAATTACTGAGTTGAAATAGTTCTGGGGAGGCTGATTTTGAGGTAATGTAAGCAAGTTACATACAGTTAACATAAACAAGTGGAACAAGTAGCTATTTGAACAGAGAACTCCCTGTCATCCAGAATACTCAAAGGTTATCCATTCACCTGTCAGGAATGCCATAGTAAGGAGGGGAATGGGAATCTACCATCCATTTATGATTCTAGTTGTGGGTCTGTGTACATCTGCTGAAAGGACTCAGTGAGTGGTTGGTTACAGGCACAATTACACAGTGTCTTGGTCTGCTTTGTGCTTCTATCACAGACAATCTGAGACTGGATAATGTATAAAGAACAAAGATTTATTTATTACAGTTTATGAGGCTAGGAAGTCCAAGTACATTGAGGAAGGCAGAAGGCAAGAGAGAATACGTTCATAGAGCAGTGATGGGGAATGAACACATCTTTGAGGAGCCCATTTCTGCAATAACTAGCTAATTTTCACGATAAAAATATTACCTATTCATGATGCAGGGCCATTATGACATAAGCATCCCTGTAATCCTACCTCTTAATGCTATTGCATTGAGGATTGATTTTCCAACATACAGCTTCCAAATCAGAGCCCTCCGGGTCTGGGTTGGAGATGATTCTAAGGCCTGTGGTTTGTATGCAGGATGATGTAGTGGGTTAGAGGTGTGTGCCTTCATTCTACTGTGCATGGGAGAAAGGTCAGAGTTTATAAATGTTGGGCCCCATAGAAGCCAAACTTCTTGTTGCACAAGCTGGTCTTTATACACTTGAATTAATTTTACATGAATAAACTTCCACTTTGTCATTGCTGGCTTAGACTGATTGTCTTCTCAATGCTGGAATGTTTAAGATGTTCACTGCAATTGGGATTTGTCCATAGTGCCATCTTTGAGCCACCACTTACTCTTTGTTTAATGTTTGAGGACATTTTATTGAGATTATTACACATTTAACATTTTTTTTTCTTTGAAGTATTCTCATGTTATCCAATGGTTTATTTCCAAAAGATGTTCTGTCTTATAGACTACACAAAAGTATACCAACATTTATTGTCAGTGTTTGCTCCATACACAGTTTTCTTTTATTTTTTCCCCCAATCTCTTAGAACTGTATTTTTTTTAGATCCTTGAAACACATTGTTTCTCTTAGGGAGACTGTATTACACATGATGATCATTTGTGTCCTATCCTTGCTCAGCCCTGGTCTTCTTTGGGGGGCAGGGTTGGATGTTCTGGTTGCTCTGTTTCCTGCAGTGCTATGAGACATAAAAGTTCTGCTGGGCTCTTTCTGCCATGGAAATGAACAATAGCAGGCTTCCCAGAGTTGGGAAGTCACATGCAGCAAGGCCCTAATACCCAGAATTATCTGTCATTGAAGGATGTTTGTCTCAGAGAATTACTCAAGGAGATCCAGAGTCTCTCTGAAATAGGGCTAAACATCTAACTGAAAATAAAGTTTGGTTACCAGTCAGAAAATCTCAATGTTGTACTTATAAATTAATGGTAAGGAAAATTCAAGTATTTAACAGTCAGGAAGTAGAGAATGAACAGGAAGTAGAGCCTGGCTATAAAACCACAAAGCCCATCCCTGGGACACACTTCCTCTATAAGGATCCATCTCCTAAAGGTTCCCCAACCTTTCCAAATAGTGCCACCATCTGGGGACTGAGTGTTTAAACACAGGAGCCTATGGGGGACATTTTACATTCAAACTACAAATCCATCTACATGCCAAACACTGCCCATGTAAAAAGTTTGATAATGGGAGATGGCTGATACCCCCATCTCTGGGATTATAGGCATGTGCCTGGCATTTACATGGGTACTACAGATTGAACTTGGGTCCTTACGCTTGTGAGACAAGCACTTTACTGTAGACTGAACCATCTCCTCTGCCCTCTTAGTGTAATATTAGATAAGCAACGGGTATAGCATTTAGCATGATACCTGAAACATCAGCTCTATCAATATTTGCCCTCGTTAGTTTTAGAATCATTTTTCTGGTTGGTAGGTTCATAACACTGACAGTCTTTCAACTTTCACATAAAACCTTTGGGCCAAACAATTCTTCCTCCCAGCTCATTGTCCTGCTCTATAGACTTGGATTCTTTGTGTGGAGTCTCCTAGAGAAGTCATCAGAAGATTGTCATGAATCAGCGAAGCAGATGACTTGGTAACTCCTGACCCTGGGATTTGGTTTCTATGTGTGCTAATAGAGAGGCAGTGCCACAAGGAATAATAGAGACAACACCAAGGTTATTGTTCTGTTGTGGAGATGGCATGGTAAAGAAGCAGGATGTGCTTCATTAGCCAAAATATACCCCAGCCCTTCTTGCCCCTTTTGATAAGCCCTAATTCTTTTATGTGTTTTAGCTTTTCTTTATAAGCAAGCAGCATAGATCTTGAAGTAATATTATAATGCACCTTTATTTGCATAGTGCTATTCAGCAGCATTCCTCACAGTCTTCAGTGTGACATCCCAAAATTGAGTAGGGCAGAGAAATGAATAATTCAATAACGCTTAAGACCATCAACATAACCAAAATTCCCTGTAACAAAATAAAAACAATGGAAGAGTCATGATATTAGGACAGTGATGGGTTTTCTGATTCAATGAGGTAGCCATACCCAGATAATAAGACTCTTATCTCTTGAGTACATCTGATGCTATGGAGTCAAATTAGTGAAGAACCATGGAATCTATGTCAGCATTGCTTGGGACAGCATATTATTTTCTTTGAGAAAATCATACAAATATTTTCTAATTATATCTAGAAAATAATTTTCAAAGGTGACTCTAATACAAAGAAATTCATATCAGAAAAGTGGTCTGTTGAAGGTCAGAGAAATAAGGAGGTCAAGAATAGGAAAATGATAGAAGCAAAAATAGAAAAGGAAAGAAAAGAGAAAACTACTAGCCCAGAAAAAGAGGAACACACAGAAAAAGAGACATAGAAACGGGCTGTAAGCACCACGTTCATTTTTTTTTTTAACACTGCCAACTCTTAAAATGACTTCTGTTGTGGCAACTAAGAGCACGTATGTTTCATCCATAGGCTAAATACTGTGTGTGTGTGTGTGTGTGTGTGTGTGTGTGTGTACTTGTGTGCATTGGCATGTGTGTGTGATGGCGGCATGTTGAGGTCACGTTGAGGTCATCATGTTGGTGACCTTGGAAGTCAGTCCTTGCCTTCTGTTTTGTTTAAGGCAAGGTCTCTTGTTCATTGCTGTGTTTGTCAAACTTGTTGGCCTCAAGCTTCTGGTAGATTCTCCTGTTTTTGCCTCTCGTCTTGCTGTAGGCATGTTGGGATACTACATATCTATTTCTTGGGTGAGAGAAATGAAAGACTTTTCAGAGAGAGGGGTGGAGAGTGGGAAGAAATCAGAGGATTGTGGCTACAATTTCACAATTAATTTTTCTTTTTCATTTTGTTGAGACTGTTTCTGTTATCTTGGGGCTGGACACTTAGTCTTACCACCCTTACCTGAAGTGTACAGAAGACTAGTAAGTACCAGTTCACTGTGGACAAGGTCTTTTATAAGTCTTCTTACCTTGAGTGGTCTCGGGGCTCTGCTTCCTCTTTCAATCTACTTGCTCTCATAATCAGAATTCAAAGGGGGAACACATTGACAAATGGCCTTGAGGAATAGGGAGCTTTGATTTTTTCTTTTTGTAAAGCTTTTGTAAAGTTCAAGTTTTATCTAAAAATGAATCTAGCAGTTAAAGCAAACTTTGCAGTCTTTTAATGCTTTTAAGATTTGTTTCATTGTTTCCTTAAAGGTAGCATTATATTTGTTTTTAGAGAAAGATTGATTCAAAAGACCTAACTCATTCTGGGCATGGTGGCGCATGCCTTTAATCCCATCACTTATGAGGCAGAGGTAGGAGAATCACCATGAGTTCAAGGCCACCCTGAGACTCCATAGTGAATTCCAGGTTGGCCTGAGCTAGAGTGAGTTCCTACCTCGAAAAACCAAAAAATAAAACAAAACAAAAACCTAATTCACCATTGCCAGAACCAGTCTCCCTATTTTCTGCTTCCCTCCTCTTATTTCTGTGGTCCTAGCATATCTAACAACTCAGTATTTCTTAGAATTTACTATATGAAATATCTTTCTTTATAAGGACTCCCTTTTCCTTAGGTGTTACCTTCATTAATCTTTGGTGGGGGGCAGTGCTGGGGACTGAGCTTGTTGCCTTACTCATATTGAGCATGTGCTGTACCACTCAGTTATGTCAGAGAGCCCTTTATTAATTTTTCTTGTACCTTCCTGACTATTTTTCCCTCTTCATGTGGAATCACATTTTAATCACATATATATTACTTTGCCTAATTTTAGTAATAGTTTTGGAAAGTGCAGAAATGTCTCTATATAATCTACCATACTGTGTTGTAAATCCAATCTAAATATTAGAACTAAGTCAAAACCACTAAACATTCATCATTACAATGTACATCCAGACCTAGGTCCTATGTGCATAGCACCATACCTCTGTTTTTCTTTTAGCATGTAATTTTATCTTTTCTATATTCATTTGTGTATATATTTTACATCTTCTATGTGGAAGCTTTGTAATTATTATTAACTTTCACAACAGAACAATGGTATAATGTCTAAACTATTATGAACTGAATCTTTTGAGTAGAATAATATGAACATGTATGCACCACATTATCTGGATGGTGCTGATTGGGTGCTAATACATCTTTTGGATTAAACCATTAGCATTTCAGTATAAAAACACAGTATACTTACAAGGAATAAAACAGTCGTAGCTTCACATGGATTGTTTTCTTGAGAATAGCCACAGATGTAGTTTCGATCTAAAAGGAAACCAAATATGAGGAGAATGATTCCACCAATTGCTGCCAGGGCACTAAGGAAGTTCATCAGTTGGCTTAGTTTCATCTGAAATAGAATCAGACATAATACAGTGACTCAGGCATATCCTGTATTATGGACAAACTAGAGTGAGGGGCAAGAAACATCTGTGTGATTCTATACAATTTATTTCATTGTTTTGCACTTCAGTTCCTCAACCACAGACTCAGGAATCCAGTAACCTTTTCATAACTTTCTCATCTCTCAGTCCTGTGCTTAGGGTATTTCCATTCAAAGGGAGGTGGTGCACATGGGACCAAGGACACACGTTCAGGTAGCCATGCTCTGCTATATTGTGGTGCTCTGATAGGTCAATGTCTATTTAGATCTTGAGATTTTGTGGAATCATGCTGGTTTAATGATTTTACAAATTCATTTCCATAGCCAGAATGAATTTATTTCAAAGCCACATTTTTTTTCTAATAAGGTAAAAATAGGACTCACCAGAGTTTCTGTGAGTTTTCTTTTCAATGCAATTAGGAAGGCTCCAGAATTAATGAACTGTCAAAAAGAATAAATATCTTCATGATAACCATGTTCCACCAAGGTCAGGATAGGCCTCTGCACATTTCTTTGTCTTCCTTTTGAGCTCAGACCTCAGGGAAGTGAGAAGGGTGGGCTGCCTCACAGGGTTCTCTATACATGAGCAGTAGGCAAAGCCTGGATCGGAAATCTGCTTTAGCCTAAGCTATGGATTTGAACATGAGAAACTTTCAACTTTACTGGGCTTTAGTTTTCCCATCCATGTTCCTTTCATCATGATTGTGGACCCAGCTTTGATGTCATGTCTCCCAGTGTCATCAGTTTACAACCACTGAAATCAGATCCCATCTCACTTACAGGCCAGGGTATTTGCTCAGATGGGAACACAGAGTGGAATTGTAGCTAATATGGTAATTTTGAAACAAAATCCAAGAATTTTCATGAAGCTGGTTCAAATGTGGTACCATCATTGTTTGATAGAGTCCCCCAAATCCACCCATGTTTTAAATTCTAGCCTACCCTACTCCGTTAGCTATACTCTTCCAGTTCCCAGAATAGCAAATGCTCTCCCAAACCTGCAGCCTTTGATCCTATTCCTGTCTTGACAGGCAGTAAGAATCCCTAGCTTTATATGCCAATATCCCCTATTCCCATGTCTTACCTGGTTAAACAGGCATTCATCCTTCAAGATTCACTTAAGCTGGAAATGGCTCTGGACAGTCTCGTTTCTGAGTCAGTTTCTGTATTTTACATCAGTACTTGTCACCTCTGTGGTAATTGATTCTTTACTCATCTGAGACCTTGAGACCAGGGACTGCCTTTCTGTGGAGTCCTTACACCCTGCCCATTCTCTGTCACCAAGAAGTGCTACATTAATGTTTGCCAAATGTTATTTGGTGTGATTAAATAGATGCCTCTGTGAGGCTCAGAAGACACATCCCAGGAGCCATCCCTGCCTTCACTTCTCTAAAGTAAACTGTTCATTTGTCCCTGCATACAGAAGTGTTTATCATACTCTGTGATGTTATTTATCACACTGTCTTGAAACAATCTGTTGACATGTTTTCTTTCTTGCTAGACTGGAAACCCCATTAAAAGATCCTCATTGCCGTAATCTCTGGCTTCTTACTGCTTTAATCTGTGGATCTGGCTTCTAAATACAATTAATTTGGGGTGAACTAATGAACAAACAAGTACAAGACCCAAAGGAATATTTCCAAAGAAATGTCAAAACCCAGACAGGGATACAGGTAAATCTGGTGATTTAATGGGGTAGAAGTAATTGCAGCAAGGTTAATTTTGTACTTTCTGTAGAATCACAATGGAGTCTAGCTTATTTGATAACTATTAATTCACTGACATCCTGCCTGATTTCATGGATTCAACTGAACTTGCTGGATTATTATACTTACCAAAACAGATCCCCAGAATGGATAGCCTGAAACAAATATGAAGGGAAACCTCGGGTATGGGCTTTCCAAAGTGAAAAGGAAAACAGTTCCAAAAGAAAAGTTCATAATTCCCAACAAGATCTGGATTGTCTGCAAATAGAAGGAAACATTGCTGAGAAGACGTGACATGGGGGGGGTGTCTTGTTTTATTTAAGTCAGTTTAGTTGACAGGACTCAACAGTTCATCCTCTTTCATAGTAAGGGGAAGATAGTAGAAGTCCCTTTATGATGTTCCTAGGCATTTTCTTAGTTACACTACCTGACCTTTGGCTACAGGGAAGCCATCTAAATTAGGTTCCTGACAATCTGGTCCTTTTGGTTGCTAGAAATAGAAACTGTCAGACATGGTCTGTACTTTCTGAATAGAATCTCCAGGGGTGAAATTTGTCTAAATAAGTTCTCCGGCTCTTTATCACATAAATATGAATGTTTGAGGAGGCCTGAATTTTAAATTACTGAATACAGGAATTTACTCAAGCAGAAGTGGACATGGAGAAAACCCTCCTGGAAATGAGTCCCCTGAGTCTGCAGAAGTGCCATTGCATCCCTGGGCCCAGTGTTCCTCCTGCTTTTCATTATCCTGGCACCATGCTTATGTGCACATACATTATGCCTGCTACACTAAAGCAGGAAGTTGACAAGTGCTAGGGAAGATGGTTGGGAATAGCAAAAGAAAAGGCAAGTATACAGAAGTGTTTATGACCTCTTCTCCCCCTTTTTTTTTTCTCAGTATGCCTTCTCAGTCTGATCTTATTGGCAGAGTGATCTTATTGGCTGGTTCTTGTAGTAAGCTTCTTATTGACAGAAAGTACCTGACCAAAAGCAGTTTATGGTAGGAAAGGGTTTACTTTGGCTTATGGACTTGAGGAGTTGCTCCATGATGGCAGGGGAAGCCATGGTGTGATCAGAGGCTGGACATAACCTCCTGGCCAACATCAGATGTTCAATAGCAGCATGGGAAACTGGCTATAAAGACCCATACGTCTACTGCAAATAATACACTTCCTCCAGGAACTCCAATACCCAAATTTCTACCAGGTGGGGATCTAGCATTCAGAACACATAAGTTTATGAGGGACACCTGCATCAAACCATTATATTCTACCCCTGACCCCCATAAACTGATAGCCAGCCATGATGTAAAATGCAGTACATTCAGTCCAACTTTAAAAGTCAACCTCAGCCAGGTGTGGTGGCACACGCCTTAAATCCAGGCACTTGGAAGGCAAAGGTAGAAGTATCACTATGAGTTCAAGGCCACTCTGAGACTACATAGTGAATTCCAGGTCAGCTTTGGCTAGAGTGAGATCCTACCTTGAAAAACAAAAACAACAGCAAAAAAGTCAATCTCAGTGCTGTTCAAACATTTCCATAGTCCAATGTCTCTTAACTGAGCCATAATTAAAAAAAAAAAGCAAAAACAAAAAAACCAACTTAATGGCACAGAATAAACTTTCACACTGCAAAAGATGGCATTGGGCATAGCAAAGAAAAACTGAACCGATATAAGATATTAAACTCTGTAGCTCCAAATCCAACAACTTTAACCAATGACAAATCTCCAAGTCCAATAATTCTAACCAGTGGTGAGTCTCTGGAGTTCCAATTCTGCCCCTCTAGCTGGGCTGCTCATACTGTTCTCCTTGGCAGCCAACTCATAGCCCTGGCATCTCCATTGGGTCTCCACTGCAACCCGTGCATGGTTCATCATCATGGCTCCATTGGACTTCCATGCAGGTAATCCAACAAGCCTGCTTCACATTTCCCATGGCCATTTCCAGAAAAACACAACTGTGCTGCAAATTCAATAACCCTCTCTTTCCTGCATTTGTTATATTCCATAGTATCAGGTAGTCTGACAGTTTGTTAATCCGGGGGTGGGGGGGGGAATAAAGCTGATTTTGAAGAGCAGGAATACTTCTTCAATATCTAGGCCTCTTACTTTCAAGAGTCCACATTCTTCCTACTGTCCCATTTTAAATCAGCTGCCCCAATCTCAATAGTTGTAATCTCTCAAACAATTTCAGCTGAATGGGCAGGAGTTTTGGCTCAAAGCTTTCATTTCTTTCTTTACCATACTCTTCTGTCTGTCCATACCATCCATTTCTAAAGAACACAATCCCAAACAAGTTCTTATGACACAGGCAGGCAGAATGCAGCAAGCCTCTCACAACAAACTGCTTCTAGACCAGTCTGGGCAAAGCTCTTTCTCGCCTTCATAAGCCAAACCTCACAGTCCCTAGTTCTTACTGCATTCAGGTCTTTCCACTCTGAGCAGAATAGTCCACGAAACTGTACTTACAGCACTGCAGGGCATCTCTTAGGCCAAGGTTTGAAATTCTTCCACATTCCTCTCAAATCAGCTCCAAAGGGCCAAAGGCTATACAGTCAGGTTTCTGGAGGTAATGACCTCACTTCTCAGTACCAACTGTACTACTGCAGTCAGCTTCTCATTGCTGGCAGAATGTACCCAGCCAAAAGCAGTTTATGGGAGGAAAGGGTTTATTTTTGCTTACAGACTCAAAGGGACACTCCATGATGGAAGGAGAAACATGGCATGAGAAGAAGAAGCTGGATATCACTTCCTGTCCAACAGCAGCAGGACAGTGTACCAAACACTAGCAAAGGGAAGCTGGCTTTAACGTTAACCCAGAAGCCTGCCCTCAACAATACACTACCTACAGATGGCTCCATTTCCCAAATTACCACCAGCTGGTGAACTAAGCATTAGAACATAGAAGTTTATGGGGTACACTTGAATCAAACTACCACACTGGCCTGCCAACTTTTAGTAGGTGAGTTTTTTTCTGTTTTTTTTTTATTTTTATTTTAAGAGATATCATTTACATCCCCATTTTTACAAAAGTCTTCCCTTGAATGTCCCATGAACACTTTATAAATCAACATGCTCTACAATGAGGTTTTTAGCCTCATTTCTATCTTTTCTATTTCTATTGTTGACATCATCTTCTTGGGCTAAAAGTCTTAAGGGAATCTTCTATTCTCATGTCCCATGATTGCAAGAACATAAAAGTAGATAACTCTCCCATTACCTGTACATGCAAAATAACACACATTTGATTTTTAGCCTCATTTTTGCTATTGTGGCCAATGTAGGGATACTTATTTCAAAACCTTCATGTTTCTCTCATATTTTGGTTGTATAGGTCGAGATATTCCTCCATCTATATATTTCTCCATCTACAGTTGAGTTTTAACCACTTGGATAATGAGAAGAAAGTCTCTTCTCTCCTTTCTTGGGAGTGAGCTCCAACAGGGGACACATTCTCCTTGATACCTCAATGCCCTAATTTTCTTTCCTTCCTTCCTTCCTTCCTTCCTTCCTTCCTTCCTTCCTTCCTTCCTTCCTTCCTTCCTTCCTTCCTTCCTTCCTTTTCTTTCTTTCTTTTTGGTTTTTCAAGGCAGGGTCTCACTCTGGTCCAGGCTGACCTGGAATTCACTCTGTAGTTTCAGGGTGGCCTCGAACTCAAGGCTATCCTCCAATCTATATCTCCCAAGTGCTGGGATTAAAGGCATGTGCCACCATGTCCGGCTTAATGCCGTAATTTTCTTTACCCTTTCCCTCTCCCCAGTCAGTAGGATTACACATAGGAAAAAAGACTTACACCTAAGACCTTCATTTTTGTAGCAAGAAATTTCTTTAGTGGCCTTTGAGACCCATAGGTTGTGGCTGTAAATTCTGTTGATTGATATTCTGGAATACTGATCTCTGGAGGAAATATCATAAATACAGGATTATTCCTAGTGTTTGACTCCATGATGGTATAGTAGGTATAGTTGGTCTTTTTGAGTGGAAGAAAATGATGGAGTTGGTACTCCAACCTATACCATGTTCATTTCCTGTACCAGGGCTGTCTGGAAGCACTGGAATTGTTGTGCTTTGGCTTAGAATTATAGATCCATAGTGTCACAGAGTTATAGAATCTCATGACTGGTCAAAATCTTTAAGCTAGTAAGTAAGGTTCCATGTATATGGACTAAATCAGAGAAATTGACTAGTAGTCTCGGGTTGGTTAAGAACACACTGTGGGCAAGTCTTACACCCCTTTGCTGTTTACAACTTCCTCATTTGTACATTAGCCAGATTGGACTAGATGCCTATAAAATCCGTAGTTCCCAAATTTTCCATTTTAAGACAGGTCAAGCAAAACATCTATTTATTTATTTATTTATTTATTTTATTTATTTATTTATTTATTCATTATTTTTATTTTTGGAGTGAAACAAAGAGAGAGACAGACAGACAGAGAGAGGGAGACAGATAGAGAATGGGCGCGCCAGCACTCTCTCAGCTGCTGTGAACGAAAACCAGATGCGTGTGCCCCCTTGTGGTCAAGTGCAGCATTGTCCTTGTGTCACTTTGCATCTGGCTAAACGTGGGACCTGGAGATTGGAACCGGGTTCTTAGGCTTAGCAGGCAGGCGCCTTAACTGCTAAGCCATCTCTCCAGCCCAAAACATCTAATTTTTGAAGCTTGTCACTGTTGTTTTTTTGGCACCTGATTTCAATAGCTTTATGTATGTAACAGTAGCTCCTAAACATCAAAGGATGACTTTTTTATCAACATGCTCTGGCTGGTGCCTCTGGTATATTCCTGCTTTACTCACCCCATCACGTTTTCTCCAGGTTTTCTCCTGCATTTGTGGCTAACTGGTGGAGTCTCTGGAGTTAGATGGGTAGGGATGGCTTTATTCATCCAATTCACAAATGGCTTTTCAAACTTTGGTGAGTCGTTTGCTATTGCCCTGTTGGCCTAAGCAAATTGTGTAGATAATCCAGATAGACAAGACTCCATGTTTTCATGGGATGATCTGCACTCAAGTGGTAAGAACATGGGATGAAGAATAAAAAGAATAGTTTATGTCTTCTTTTTTTTTGTCATGCTGTGGTAGTTCCTGTTGACCTCGGATTATCTTTAATTGAATTTTCTGTTGGGATCATCTTTCTACCACTTCCCAGTTAGGATGATTTAAAAGACCATCTATCCACTATAGTTAATTTTGTCAAATATAGTCTTCTCAAATTCACCTTTCCACGGACATTAATGTGATCATCCATAATGAAAATTATTTGATGTTTGATTTGTTTCCCTTGAGTTAAGCAAATTTTATTCCAATATACCACAGCATGCAGTTCCAGTGAGATAGCATGCATGTGTACTATGTCACCTTCATCACTGGTGCTGTAGTTTTGCTCTAGACCTTTCTCACTTTCTCAACTCCCCACCCCCAGATGTGACAGAAATCTCCTAACTTTTAGATAAGTGGAGGAGAAATGTACTATAAGTCTCAATCTTTGGAGCATGAAAAGCCTAGTTAATTAATTTCAACCCTTTTTTTAATACCAGCAATAAGATGTAGATTGAGTCATCTATTAATCCACATATTCATTACTAACTTATTTATTTAAGAGAACATGAAATTTCTTATATATAATAATGATTATTTTATAAGATTATTTTAAGTGAACTATAAAGTACTTGGTCTATAGCTATGCTAAATAAACTTTAGTAATAATAAATATAATATCAGTAAATATTATTTCTCATATTATTACCATTGTAATCATGGTGAGTGTGATGGTTAAGTTTGTGTCAACTTGATTTGTTTAGGAATCCACAGACATTCCTCATAAGTGTGTTACTGAGGCTGCCTCTAGGAAGGATTAACTAAAGGAAGAGTCCTTCCCCCAGGCGTAAGCCTTCCCCCAGAGTGGGCGGCCCAGAGTGGGCAGCCCCTCTTGGAGGAGGGGGCTGGTTGATAAAAAGGAGCTCTGGGAAGAAAGGCTCTCTCTCTCCCACCTGGCTGCCGGTGCTACTAGCTGCTTGGTGTTTTCTGCTTGGTACCTGCTGCTTGGTGTTGCTGCTCTCCAGTGTGGACTGAAGACCAGGGTGGACTGAAGAGCAGCGTCTCTCCAGGAAGCCTCCAGGCCTTCAGTGCCGGATTGGGACTGCTGAGGCCTCCAGCCTCGTGCACTGAGCAGCTACCGGGTTTCTTCACTCTCGGACCTGCAACCTGCTATTGCTGGACTGTGTAAGCTAATCCAATAAATCCCCTTTTAATACAATTCATTCTGTCCATTCTGTTCCTCTAGAGAACCCTGACTAATACAGTGAGCAAACGTTTTATCTTGATTTATTTCAAAAATTCACTTAAGTTGAATCTTTATCACTTGAATGTATATCTACAAGTTTATTTGTAAGAACATTGAAAATAATGCACTTTTGGTCTAGAAGTTTTTACTCAGTTTTTCTATGTAAGGTAGCTGTGGAACTAATTCCATGTCCTCTTGCTAATGAATCTCCTATGTATCTTCACGTATGGATGACATGTACCTAATCTCAACTTAAAAAATCTTATATCTTAGACATAATATTTTTGGGAATCATACAGATCACCCTGGCCAACTGTTCACTGTGGGATTAATCCAGCTCTGGCCCTGGGATACACAAGCCAGAGTCCCTAGTTTAAGTTAAGCGTTCTCCACTTTTTACTGGGCATTACAGTCTGGTCCACCCACCTTTCTTAATAGGAGGCAGGTCTTTGCCCAGCACTTGGTTACCAGATAGAGCTAAAAGGTAAGACCCTATTGCTGTAGACACTATAGGCTGCTATCTCAGAACACCTAGAGACAATGTGGGAACTGAGAGGAAAGCCACTCATCTATGGGAGCTACTGGGTGATAATAGTCACCAACAGCATGAATAAGCAGGAGACCCTGTAAGCCATGCAATCTACCAGCTAGAGAAGAAGTACACACTTGTGTAGTAGTGGCACACAGCCTTTGTGGGTAACTTCTGCCCTCTGATTGGATATGAGTCCCTCTCAGTAGGAGAGAACTCATTTCTGCTACTGGGAACCAAGTCAGCACCCTATGGTAAGGATAAGCACAATACCCACAGAGAATCCCCCAGTGTTCCCTGTACAAGTTGAATGGGTAAGCACATCAGAATGTCTCTCCAGCTCCTAGGCATGTCCCCTTTAATCAAAGCTGTTCTCACCCTTGGTCAGAGAATCTATTTCATCTTACAGATGGCAGAGAAGACTGGGAAGATCCAAGATCCATCAGTACAAGAAAAGATAGCTGAATTCACAGTGAGATGTGCTGCTTCTACCACATTTTCCAGGGTCCAGAGTAAATAGTGGAGAAAGCAGTGATAGCAATGTTGCTCCCAATGCTAGCCCGACATCCACATCCTGGAAAATAGCAGCAAACACTGGTGAATTGAAGCTCATCATAACAGAAATACAGAAGATACAGAGAAGTTAATACCAACTAATAACACACCTGCCAAGGCTCAGGAACTTTTGTGAAAGAGGGGGCAGGAAGATTGTAAGACCCACAAGGAAGGTAGAAACAACCTGAGGCACAGCTCCCCCCCCTACAAAGGCCCTAATTACCTCACAGTTAATACCAATAATCCTACTGAGGAGGGCTCTCAGGGAAATGGGGGCTGGGAGAGCACACATACTAGAATGCATGTTAAAAACTAATTAATTAAAAAAATCCACATAAAATGTAAACTAGAATGTGATATAATTACTAGCTTTTAGTTTTCTAATAAGAAGAAAATTTTTTCCATTCAAACAAATATTTGTAGTTAGGGTTAATTTTTAAAGGACTTTAAAAATATTTTTATTTATTTATTTACAAGCAGAGAAATATAGACAGTGAGAGAAAGAGAGAAACAATGGGCATGCTAATGTCTCTCACTGCTATATATACAATATTATTAACTCTAAAGAAATAGTTCCTTATGCTTTATCAAAATTAAACAACCACCTTTAATTCATTCTTTAGGCTTTTCAAATACATACACACTTGTTCACTGTTTTAATAAAACACACTAACAGATATTGGGCATAATATTTTCATACATAAGGTGCCATTCCAAGTTGCCATGTGAAATAGCAATGTTGATTCATTCTCAGAAGTTCTAAGTAGCCCATCTTATTTAACCTGTCTAATTACTTTAAGTTGAATCATTTGTAAGAGTAGCATCAATGTTTTTAGCCGTGTTGGAGAACCAGCACCAAGGGAAGTCTCACAAACAGAAATGCTCTGTGCTGAAATACAAACCAAACCACTAAAATTTGTGGCTAGAGTTGTATTTTCAACTGAAGAGGTCATAAATCTTGAGTTGCCTGCTTCCTGAAGCCACTTTGAATTAGAGGTCTCTTTAGGCCTTTATACTATGTTTCTATCTGACTCAGAGAAAGTGTTAGGGGTCTGATGTTGCACAAGAAAGACCATTGATTCACATAATATTAGGCAAAGTTTTACTGGAGAAAAAAGAAAGAAAAGAAAATGAAGAAAAGCTGGTGCCCACCAGGGCTACACCTAGAGTTCGGGTTCTCAGGATGCAACATTGAGTTGTTTGGAGCGTCAGCTTTTATTGGAAAAAAAAAAAACTACATAATGTTTATTGCAAAAACAGGATGGGAGTTAAACCATAAATCACAATTCATATGTTGCAGTTGTAGGATCCTATGGTAAGGCCTAGCAATACTGACAAAAGGGGGCCAGCAACTGCAGAAATAAGAATAGTTAACCATGGAGATCAAGCATACATAGATTGAAACCAGTTTCCAGTAGCCTGTCTTTGGAGTTCTCTTTCCTTAAGGTTTTTTTCTAATCAAACCCAGTGTTATTTTGGATCATTTCCGACTGATTGGCATAAAAGCAATGTTTTATTTAAAGTCACACATAGGCCTCCTTGTTTTATAAAAAGTAAGTTTCTTCTATTTTGTCCCCTCCATTTTCATGGCCATTGGAGTGGTTAAGATGACCTGGTAGGGGCCCTCCCAACATCCCAATATGGTTTCTAAACATCTAAACTCTATTTAAGATCCATCTGGGGCAGTGTAGCAGACAGCTTCAGGTTCGCTGAGATGAACTTCCAGACCAGGCACAGTTATGGAGGAAGGGATATTATTTATTGAAGCTTACAGATCCAGGGGAAGTTCCATAATGGCAGGAGAAGTGGCCTGCTCTCCACAGGACCAGGCAAGAGTGAGAAAAGCCAAGCCGCCAGCTACACAGCACACAGAGCAAAACTACAGCCAGAAGGTCACACAGCACACTTCAGGAACTCCTGCTAGGCACATTTGCATATATTTACAATGGAATCTCAAACCCACCATTAACACCTTAAGACCAGCCCCCAGTGACATTGCCTCTAGCAAGGTGATTGCAGATGCAAACTATAACTAATAAAACACTGAATATATTGGGGGCCATATATTCAAACTACCACATTCCGCCCCTGGCCCCCAATATATTTAGCTCCTGGCCCCCAATAGATTTATAACTATCACACATTGTAAATTGTACTCAGTCCAATATCAAAGGTTCTCACAGTCTTGATCAACTTAAGATAGTGAGTCCTGTAAAATCAAACAAGTTAAATACTTTCAACATGTAAAGGCACAGAGTAAACATTTTTAACTGGTATAAGGCACAGCAAGGAGAGACTAGAACAATGCAAACTCAACCACCATCAGCAGTCATCAAACTTTTTCAGTTCAAGTTCAAAATAACCAGAGACTGACAGTCTCCAGGTTTTCCAATTCCGCCCCTCCAGCTGGGCAGAGTCGCCAGGGAAAACTCTCATCCCATGCCAACACTGCACTCCATGGTAGCCCTTTTGCACAGTCCTGGTATATCCAAACCATCTTCAGGTCTCCATGCAAACCACGGTCCATCTTCCAAAAGGCTCTTCCAGCCTATTCCTGAGGGTCTTCATGCCCTGCCTCATGCCACATCTCAGCAGCAGCTCCTGGAACCGTGTGCAATTCATGACCACTCCATGCATTTTTCATGCTTCCAAAACCAATACCAGGTGTGCAGGACACAGCCATATTCTTAATCCAGGGTCGAAATAAATCATAGCCTTGAAAAGCAGGTTCCTTCTCCAGTCAGCTCTTTCCAAGAATTTGCATTTTTAACAGTCTTTCCTCAGGCATCCTCTCCATTGTTTTAATGTAAAGTAGTCGTCAGGCCACCTTCCTTAAGATTGCTAATGTGTTGACAATAGCAGCTCAACCAGTCTCAATGCCTCTACTTTTAACTTGCTTCAGGTTTTCCAACTTAAAATCTTAAAATCTCAGTCCGATATCTTTAGCCAAGCACATCAGTCCATTACAAATTTAAGTTTGATCAAACTTTCTGGGCCTGGATAGCGGATCGTAGCCATCCCTTATGCCAGTAGCCCAGTTCCAACAAAGTCCTCTGCCATCTTTCCTTCCCCTTAGAAAGCTCATAAGCCAAGCCTCGAAGTTCAATACTGTCTACACTTAGCATTCTCAAACTCTCATCAGAATAGTCCATAAAACTTGGCTTACCACTCCAGAAGGCATCTTCAGTTGCAAGCACCAAGTCCATGCCCATTCCTCCAAAACAAAAGTTCCAAAAGACGAATATCCACACGGTCAGGTTCATCTCACCCCACTTCTGGTACCACTTTACTGTAGCAGACAGCTTCAGGTTCGCTGAGATGAACTTCCAGACCAGGCACAGTTATGGAGGAAGGGATATTATTTATTGAAGCTTACAGACCCAGGGGAAGTTCCATAATGGCAGGAGAAGTGGCCTGCTCTCCACAGGACCAGGCAAGAGAGAGAAAAGCCAAGCCTCCAGCTACACAGCACACAGAGCAAAACTACAGCCAAAAGGTCACACAGCATACTTCAGGAACTCCTGCTAGGCACATTTGAATATCTTTACAATGGAATCTCAAACCCACCATTAACACCTTAAGACCAGCCCCCAGTGACATTGCCTCTAGCAAGGTGATTGCAGATGCAAACTATAACTAATAAAACACTGAATATATTGGGGGACATATATTCAAACTACCACAGGCAGGATGGGGGGAATCCATACATTTACATAAGAAGTACATCTGGTCCTTAACAGGGTGAAGGGAAGGAGTTCCATCCATCCTTTGCAGGTCTCTAGGGTTAATTTAGTTAAAGTCTCCTTTAAAGTCCAATTCATCTTCTCTACCTGTCCTGAACTCTGGGGATGTAAGCACAATGTAATTTCCAATTGATCCCCAATGTTTTAGTTAATTCCCTAGTGATTTTATTTTGACATAATGGCAGGCCCATTATCTGATCTTATCATAAGGGGCAATCCATATCGAATTATTTCATCTAGTAATTTCTTTGTTATTATCTGGGCTGTCTCAGACTTGGTTGGAAATGCCTTTACCCATCCTCAGAAAGTATCAATATAAATAAGCAGATACTTAAACCCATATTGGCTTAGCTTTGCCTCAGTAAAATCAACTTCTCAGTATCTTCCTGGCTCCATCCCTCTTTCTCTTGACCCCATTGGTGGCACTTTACCAGAGGAGGCATTATCTGTTGGCAGGCCTGACAGTGGGTAGTGGTGTCCTTGTTGATTGAGTCCATACCTGGGAAGAAAAACTATTTCCTCATTAGTTTGGATAGCTTGTTGTGACCCAAGTGAGTTTCTTCATGCAGTTGTTTAGCTAGTCTCTGCCCTAGGGCTTGGGACAGCAACAGTCATCCATCCTCTAGTTGGTACCATCCTTGTGGGGTCTGTTCCTTTATCAGATGAGAGATGAGCTGTAGGTCCTATTCTGTGTATGTTGGTTGTTCAGGAACTGTGGGTGTTTGCAGGGTGACCAGACAATTTGATGGATGCTGAGAGGGAGCATTCTTTGTTGCTAGGTCTGTCAGTCTGCTCCCTCTTGTTTCTGTGGTCTCCCCTTTCTGATGATCTGGACAATTAATTATAGTTACTTTAGCAGGCACCCAAATGGCAGCCAATAAGTCCAGAATTTCTTTTTGTGTTTTTAATGTCTTTACTTTTTGCTCTTAATAGTCCTCGCTCCCAGTAGATGGCCCCATGGTCATATGACATGGCAAAGGCATAAGAGTTGTCTGTGTAGATATTCACTGTCTTGTCTTTTCCCAATATCAGAGCCTTGGTCAGTGCTATCAGTTCAGCTTTCTGAGCTGATGTACCCTGAGGGAGGGCCTCAGCCCACAGAATTTTTTTCATAGTTGCTCCTATATACCTGATTCTGTCCACAACAAAGCTGTTGCCATCAGAATACATCACCATGTTAGGGTCCAGCCAAGCCACATCTGTTAGGTCTGGCAGAGTCCATGAAAGGCAGAGGTGATTTCTAGGCAGTCATGCAGAGGAATTGATGTCTTATTGGTTTCAGGAAGCAGGGTGGCTGGATTCAAAGCCGCAGTTTGGTGAAACTGTATCCTTGGTTGATATAAGAGCAAGGCCTGACAGTGGGTTATGCAGGAATTGGAGATCCATCGGTCGGGAGGCTTTTTTTCTTTGTCACATGTGGGGCCATAATTGATAAAGTCTGTCCCAAGGTTAGTTTGTCAGCATCCTTTGTCAGAATAGTAGCAGCTGCAATAGCCTGGAGTCAAAGGGGCCAACCAGTGGCTACTGGGTCTAACTTCTTAGACAAATAGGCCATTGGACAATGCCATGGCCCCAGTCTCTGGGTTAGGATGTCTCTGGCTGTCCCCTTCTTTTCATCCAAGTACAAGTGGAAGAGTTTGGTTAAGTCTGGAAGTACAGAAAACAGGTAGGGGCTGATGTCAGAGCTGACTTTAGTTTTTGGAATGTTTGTTCCTCATTTTCAGTCCAATTAAAATCTTTTACTTGTCTTCTTGTAGCCTTGTAGAGGCTTGGCTAATTCAGCAAACCTTGGAATCCAAATTATGTGATACACCGCAGCTCTGAGGAATTCTTGGATTTGTCTCTTAGTCTGAGGCATGGGGATCTGAGTGATGGCTTGAATTCTAGAGGCCGACAGCATCCTCTTACCTCCTTGGAGTTCGTATCCCAAGTAGGTTGCCTTACTCATGCACAGCTGAGCCTTCCTGGCTGATCCACGATAGCCCAGATGTTTTAAGTTGTCCAAGAGACGCTCTGTGGTAGAGAAGCATTCTTCCTCCATTTCTGCAGCTAGAAGGAGGTCATCCACATCCACATATTGTAGGAGAATTGTCTCAGGTGTTTCCTTGCAAAAGGCCTGCGAGTCTCTATGAAGAGCCTCATCAAAGAGGGTGGGGGAATTTTTAAATCCCTGTGGAAGCCTAGTCCAGGTTAGTTGCCCACTTGTGGCTTGTTTTGAGTCTGTCCATTTAAAGGAAGAAAATGGGTTGACTTCTCTTTGTCAGTGGGTTATTAAAGAAAGCATCTTTTAGGTCCAGCACAGTATATATTTGCCTTTCAGGTATAATCATACTAAGCAAAGTATAAGGCTGTCTCTTGGGGCATTGTGCCTTCTGGAAGGTAGCTGCCATAACCTTAGTCATTTTCTTAGCCTGTCTATCTTCAGAGTGTTTTTATTATTATATACCCTGGCAGTAATGTCTATTAACTCTGAAAGAAGTTTACTCTTAAAGCCTTTTATTTTCTGAATCTTTTTTCTAATATCTGGTGTGGACTGAGTTACAAAAGCAATGTTCCCTTATTCTCAGGGGCTTCAGGACCTATGGAGGGAAGAGGGGTATGTCCTACATGCTTCCTGCAGCCTTTCTAGGAAAGCAGTGGGGGACTCTGTGGGCCCTTGGGTCTCTTCACCCAACTTAGACAAATTTGTAGGGCACCAAGCAAGCGGCTGCCTGGAGACCACCCATCAGAGCCTGGCAAAAGAGGTTAAGGAATGCCCTACCTTCAGGGGTGTTGGGATCCCAGTCTGGTTGTGTGGAAAGGAAAACCTTGTCAATAACATTAGGGTTCTCCATGAGGTGGTCTTTCGCTCCCAAAACTAGTTTCTTGGCTTCCCTTCAGATTTTTTTCATGTTCCTCTGTGTTGAAGAGGATCTGCAAGAGTTGCTGACAGTTCTCCCATGTGGGCTGATGGGTGTAGAAGACTGTCTCGAAAAGGGATATCAGAGAAAATGTTTTAAATCAGATTTAGGTTTTATCAGTAAGAATAGGGGTGTTGGGGAATCAAACACGGGTCCTTAGGCTTTGTAGGCAACACCTTCACCTCTAAGCCATCTCTCCAGCCCCTGATGCCCTTCTTTTTGTATCATCTGACTATATCCCAATATACATTTTAGGTAAGTCTGATGTTTGCCTTATTTAAGGAGTTTGTAACTTGATTAAGTACCTTGGCTCAGTTTACCTATTTAACCTTTTGTCTACTGAGAAATTTCATCTAACAGATGAACAGGTGTTCAAAGAGAACTATGAAGAGAAACAAAGTTATATGCCATTTTTTATTCCCTTTTCCTTGTCAGAGATAGTTGGCTATTTTGTCTGGACAGGATCAGGGGGATATATGGCTCAAACTTGCATGAGGTCTGAGATAAAGGGGGCATCATCCCTTTTGCAGAGTCCAGCTTGCCATGACTTTAAATAGCATATAACAGTAAGCAAGAGCAAGAGGAAATGACAGAGCAGAGAGCTAAGCATCCTGGCATTCCTTGTCTTACTCTGAAGTTGTTTGTTTTTACCTAATTTATTTTACCCATTTGTAATATATAAGGTGATAGGGTCTTGTCTATGTCTAATCTGGTTAGACCTCCAAAAAATATGAATTACATCTGTGCTTATGACTTTGTGATCCACCTAGCATAGGACATCACCTATGTCTAATATAAGCAAAATTTACATTATGTTATGCTCCTATGTAAAACCTTTAGAGCATCCTTAAAATTCTGTAAACAGTTTTTAAAAAATCCTTAACTTCAGGCATGGTATTTAGGTTTAGCCTGAAAATTAGCTTTCTGTTCCTTTTAATAGGAAATTAATTTTAGGCAAAATTTGGTTCTTTAGATCTCTTACATCCTTTTTATATATGCACATCTTTATCCACATACTTTAACATTCTGATAAGTTCCATTCAAAAAAGCATAAACATTTTATGTCCAATATTGCCAAATATCTTCCCAGTTCCTTTATTCATTTCATCTCAACCCATAATTAACCATCTTTTTATAAGACTAAAATTACACCAAGTCGATTAATCTTACTACCCATTGACAAAGAGCAAGTAGTTTGACTTCAAAAAGTAAAACATTATACTATTGGATATTGCAGAGAAAAAGCCTTAGTATTTAGGTCATCAAAAAAAAAAAAAAATCTCTACCTGACAACCAGACTTGCTTTATAATACCAATATATATACTTTCAGATATATTCCTTTGAGATGGCTCCTATTAATAAACTCCATTAAATACATTTTCTATGAAAACATTACAACCATTTTGGGGATATTTATCAATATCTCTAACACACTTGGAAATGCCCAAGAAGGGGGGCTCTTCACCAGATATTGCCAAACAGTAATGTATGGGACCTTTAACTTGATAAATGGTGGGAAGGTGGAAGGTGCCTCCCTCTGGCCATCTCACATTGAAAGTCAGCCACTCATTCCTGCAAAAGACGGTTAATTTTTGCACTCATACTGTTAAACTCAGATTGTCTGCCAGGCATCAGAAATCCTTGAAGTGTGACTGGACTAGGTCCAATGGTGTGGAACTTGCTGCCTGTCCCATAGTACCTTTTAAGAAGATTTTCAAGTAAGTAGAAAAGGACAAACAAGACACAGATGCACAAACTGAAAAACAAATTTCCTGGGAAGCGAAAAAGACACTCAAATGGTGCTGACGGTGGTCTATCCCGTGAACAGGCTCTACCAGATGGGCATGACCTGTCAGTGTCTGTTGAAACCAGAGTCAGACTTGAGCTCTCTCGCTCCACCAGACAGGAGCCCTCCAGCTCCACCAAATGGGAGTCCGGAGCATCCCTGAAACTCCCCCGACCCCTAGGTAATACATGGCTCGTCATCCTTACCTCTGTGGGCCTCCAGATTGTGTCCAGACACCAGATTTACCAGAGAAACAAGGAACAGAGTAAAACAGAGACACACAACTCAGAGGAGTGCCCCCAACTCACCAATCAGTGGAGAACCAATATTCCTCTAAAAACAGGTTGTGAAAGTGGGTATCAGAGTCAAAGAAATAATCAGAATAGTATGACACACAGAACATGTGGCATTGGGTTGCTGATCATAGTTTTCCTAGAGGTGAAATGCTAAGAATCCTCCTTAATTCTTAGTTCAGGTGGAATAGCATCAAAGTTCTAGGTTGGGTGAACAAAATTCTAACCTGAATCACAAAAAATCCCAGATCAGTCCCCAGATCTGACCCATTTTATAGGTCCAGAACTCCTTGAATATAGGAGAAACTAGGTTCCCATGGAGAAGTATTCCAATATAGTACCCACAGTTTATAATGCTAACCCTTTACCCACTCCTCCTCAAATGGACTGATAGGTTACTAGAGTAACTGAATTGGGGGGAAGAAAATAAACATTTTTGAGATGATTAGACTGCGGTTTCACATAGATACTAAATATCACTGTGCTCCATTAGTAAGACTAAAGACTTATGGAGATCAGGTGATCCATGGAGGTTGGGCATAACTTATCTCATAAGGTCCTAGTGAGTCATAAATCCCATCTTGTGGTTATTTCCCCAGTTCTAGAGTGTATAATTGAGATATATTCAGAAGCTATAGAACATGCTTATTTTAACACTGTGGAAAAATCCAGTTGATGTTGCTATAACTATCTCTGTGTAGGACAATAGTAAACAAGAAGCAATACCACATTTTTTGATGGATTTCTGAGATTAGTTAGACTATGTAAACTTTAAAGATCTAGGAATGATGGTTCCACCACATCCACATTCAACCTGTCTATATGGCTGTCAGAAGATAACTGGATCTTGGAGAAGGACAGTGGATTATTATAGACTCCAACAGATGGTGACCCCAGTGGTAGCTGCTGTACCAGATTTCATTACTTGAGCAAATCAGCACATACCCTAGAATGCAACTGTTGATTCTCAAACCTGTAGTTAAGACAGCCAGAAACTCAAGGGTGACCTCAAAGAAGGATGATTATATTAATCATGTGGGAACTATGCTGTATTTTGTGAATATCAGTCAGCCACTTTCCCTAGATGCCCATGTCATTGCCTTATAGACTAATGAGCAAAGTAGCCATTTGTGGCAGGGATGGCGGTTACTATGGACTTACCAACATGGAATTCCAGTCAGGCTATGGCTCCACTCAGTGCCAGCACTAGAAACCCCTATCAGGACCATAACAAGGCATGATCAGCCAGCACCTTGGCAGAGGATTTTGGATTGCTGCCTTCATGGAAAAGGAAGTGCTTTGTTCTCACTGAAAAGATGCTTGTTCTGGCTATGGAATTACTTTCCCTATATGGGATGATTTTCCCAAAGTGCCATCTGTGGAATTATGTAATTTTTACTGTAGCAAGCAGCTTTAGGTTTGCTGAGATGAACTTCCAGACCAGGCACAGTTATGGAGGAAGGGATTTATTGAAACTTAGATTCAGGGGAAGTTCCATAATGGCAGAAGAAGCTGGCCTGCTTTCACAGGACAAAACACAGAGAGCAAAAGCCACAATTAAAAAGTCACACAGCATAGCACACCTCAGGAACTCTCGCTAGGCACACTTTGCATAGCTTTAGATTGAAATCTCAACCCCCCCCCCACCACACCTTAGAAATCCATCCAGTGACACTACCTCCATCCAGGTAGATGCAGATGCAAACAATAAATAAAATACTGAATATATTGGGGGCCATCTATTCAAACTACCACATTCTGTCCCTGGCCCCCAATAGATTAAAACTATCACACATTGTAAATTGTACTTAGTCCAATTTCAAAGGTCCCCACAGTCTTTACCAACTTAAGATACTTCCAAAGTCTCAAGTCTCATCTGAGATTTAAGATTGTCTCTTAGCTGTGAGTCCTATAAAATCAAACAAGTTATATACTTCCAACACATAAAAAGCACAGAGTAAATGCTTTCAACTGGTATAAGGCATAGCAAGGAGAGACTAGAACAATTCACACTCAATCACCATCAACAACCATCAAACTTCTGCAGTTCAAGTTCAGTATAACCAGAGACTGACAGTCTCCAGGTTGCCCAATTCCACCCCTCCAGCTGGGCAGAGTAGCCAGGGAAAACTTGCATCCCAGGCCAGCACTGCACTCCATGGTAGCCCTTGCATAGTCCTGGTATATCCAAAATGTCTTCAGGTCTCCATGCAAACCACAGTTCATCTTCCAAAGGCTCTTCCAGCCTATAAGGGCATCACACCCTGCCTCATGTGGCATCTCAGCAGCAGCTCCTGGAACCATGTGCAATTCATAACCACTCCACACATTTTTCTTTTTAAATTTTTTTATTGACAACTTCTATACTTACAGACAAAAACCATATTTCCCTCCCCCATTCCCCTTCAGAACTCCATTCTCCATCATATCCCCTCCCTCTCGCCATTAGTCTCTCTTTTAATTTGATGTCATCATCTTTTTCTACTATTATGAGAGTCTTGCAAAGGTATTTCTAGGCACTTCAAGGTCATGGATATCGAGGCAAATTTCTATCTGGACAATTGCATTGTAAGGAGTTGAGCCCTTCCTTTGGCTCTTACATTCTTTCTGCCCCCTCTTCTGCAATGGACCCTGAGCCTTGGAGGGTGTGACAGAGATGTTTCAGTGCTGGACACTCCTCCATCCCTTCTTCTCAGCATTATGTTGCCTGTTGGGTCATCCCAGTGGTCATTGCCATCTGAAAAGTGAAGCTTCTCTAACCAGAAGTGAGAGTAGCATTGATATGTGTATATGAACATTAAGTGTAGTGCTTTCAGGGCAGCTTGGTGGGAATAATATATACATTTAGCCAGACAAGAGCAGGCTTTATACCCCTAAGGCTCATGACCTCCCCTGCCATAGACTTTTACTTAGGTTTTTCAGTACCAGGGATGTATTCCCTCCCATAGAAAAGGCCTTCTGTCCAATTATGAAGCAGTTGGTTTCCCCAAGAGCATACATGTCACTATTGTACCTGTTCAAGTCATTGGGCCTGTCTAGTCAAACTTGAGTTTTCTGGTGTCCACTGTTTTCACTGCTGATGACTTCTGTCTCCCATACTGCATGCAGTGCAGCTTTTTCCATCTTTCAGTTGGCTGGTCTACAGGGAGAAGGTTTTCTGCTCAGCACCAGTTTGCTTTCTTAGTGACCTTGCCTCTCAGGCAAGAGATGTCTTCAGCAATAGGGTCTTACCATCTGTTTCTCAAGGGAAACCAAGGGCCTTGTCAATAGTCTTTAATTTTTTGGAGGCTACAGGGACCTCCTTGGCCAACAACTCACTGGAAGGTATCCCATCCCAGGCACTGAAAATTTTCTAGTAACAGTCTATAACTTCTGGATTCCACACATTTTTCATGCTTCTAAAACTAATACCAGGTGTGCAGGACACAGCCATATTCTTAATTCAGGGACAAAATAAATTGTAACCTTGAAAAGCAGGTTCTTTCTCCAGTAAACTCCAAAACAGTTTGTATTTCTATCATAGTCTTTCCTTAGGCATCCTCTCCATTGTTTTAATGTAAAGCACTTGGGCCATCTTCCTTAATATTACTAATGTGTTTCATAGTAGCAGCTCCAGCAAGCTAAAACCAGTCTCAGGGGCTCTAATTTTAACTTGATTGAGGTTTTCCAACTTAAAATCTTAAATATTTTAGTCCAGTATCTTTAGCCAAGCACATCAGTTCATTACCAATTTAACCTTGATTAAACTCTCTGGGCCTGGGCTGGAGAGATGGCTTAGTGGTTAAGGCGCCTGCTTCCTCAGCCTAAGAATGCTGGTTCCAATCTCTAGTGGTTCCACTCTCCAGGTCCCATGTTTAGCCAGTTGCCAAGTGATGTAAGGGCACAATGCCACTCTTGATCACAAGGGGGTGCATGCATCTGGATTTCGTTTGCAGTGGCTGAGAGGCTGCTGACACACCTATCTCTATCTTCCTCTCCCTCTCTCATGGTCTCTCTGTGTCTTTCTCTAAAAAAAACTCTCTGGGCCTGAGCAGGAGAATGCAGCCATCCCTTATGCTAGTAGCCCAGTTACAACAAAGTCCTCTGCAGTCTTTCCTTCCCCTTAGAAAGTTCATAAGCCAAGCCTCAAAGTTCAACACTGTTTGCACTTGGAATTCTCAAACTATCATCAGAATAGCCCATAATACTTAGCTTACCACTCTAGAAGGCATCTTCAGTTGCAAGCACCAAGTCCATACCTGTTTCTGCAAAACAAAGGTTCCAAAAGACCAAAATACATATGGTCATGTTCATCTCACCCCACTTCTGGTACCAACTTCTGTAGCAGATAGCTTCAGGTTCACTAAAATGAGATTCTAGACTAGGCACAGTTATGGAGGAAGGGTTTTATTGAAGCTTATAGATTCAGGGGAAGTTCTATAATGGCATATGCATCTAGCTTTCTTCCACAGGACCAAACACAGAAAAAAACCACAAGCCAAAAGCCACTCAGCGTAGCACACCTCAGGAACTCTAGCTAGGCACACTTTGCATATCTTTAGATTGAAATCTCAATCTTAAGATCTGCCCCGTGACGCTGCCTCCAGCCAGGTAGATGCAGATGCAAACAACAAATACAACACTGAATATATTGGGGGACATCTATTCAAACTACCATGCTTATCCATCAACATAGTATTCTATACAGCACTGCTTCTGATCAAGGACTTTACTTGCCAGCAAGAGAAATGTGACAAGAGGTCTATACTCACTGAATTCACAGAACTTACCAGGACCTTCATATCCCACAGTAGCTGCTTAGATAGGATGGCAGAATGGTCTTTTGAAGTCATTTACCAAATTGGCTAGAATACTTGACAGGTCTGAGGCAGGGGTCTCCAGAATGTTGTGTCTGCTCTGAGTAAGCATCCACTATACAGTGTGGCTTCTTGGATCAACATGATTCATAGATACAGGAATCAAGAAATGAAAGTGTTTTTTTTTTATTACTCTAAAATCTTGGCTTTGTGTTCCTGTGATATTAGCTCTGCTGGCCTAAAAGCCCAAAAGGAGCAACATTTCCACCAGGAGACAATGATTCCACTACACTGCATGCAGGTTAAGACTGTATCCAGACAAGCCCATAAGGAAAAGCTATCAAGTCACATTAGAGAGCCAAGAATAAGATTGGCTTTGGATTTTCATCAGGGATACTGGAAAGAAGACAGGGAGACCTTAAATAAACAGAACAAAAATTGCTCCTTATGTGGAATTCTATAACAAAGAAAAGCCACCAAATAATTGAGAGACAGTATAATTAAAAACCCTTTTAGATATGCATGATATTCAAATTTTATTCCTATATCTCTTTCTCCAGAGGCAACTGGAAACATGAAAGGTTGTTGTGGTGGTTTGATTCAGGTGTCCTGCATAAACTTAGGTGTTCTGAATGCTAGGTTCCCAGCTGATGGAGCTTTGGAAACTAATACCTCATGGAGGCAGTGTATTGTTGGGGTGGGCTTATGGGTGCTATAATCATGTTAGTGTTTGGCCCACTCTCCTATTGCTGTTGTCCATCTGATGTTGGCGAGGGGGTGATGTCCACCCTCTGCTCATGCCTTTTTTTTCCCTGCCATCGTGGAGCTTGGGCAGTGTGAGGCACGTTTGCTGGATGCCTGCATGGAGACCAGATGGAATCATGAGGATGGACTGTGGGTTGAAGTGGAGACCCAGTAGAGATGCTGTTACCATGAGATGGCTTCCAAGGAAAGCTGCTGGCCCTGGATGAAGTTTTCCAGGACTGTGAGTAGCCTAGCTGGAGGGGCAGAATTGGATCTCTAGACTTATTGCTGGTTAGAATTGTTGCACTTGAAGACTTGTTATTGACTAAAGTTGTTGGACTTGGAGCTACAAAGTTTGATGTTTGCCCTGTTTAAATCTTGTATTAGTTGAATATTTCTTTGCTATGCCCAATGCCATCTTTTGCAGTGGGAATGTATATTCTGTACTATTAAGGGTTTTTTTTTTTTTTTTTTTTTGGATTTTTGGTATTGTGGTTCAGTTAAAAGACTTTGGATTATGGGGATGTTTGAACATCATTAGGATTGATAAAAACTATGGGAACTCTTTAAATCATACTGAATGCACTGCATTTTAAATCATGGATGGTTATCAGTTTATAGGGGCTGGGGTGGGATGTCATGGTTGTATTGAAGTGTCCTGCATTGACTTAGGTGTTCTGAATGCTAGATTCTCAGCTGATGCAGGTTTGGGAACTAATTCCTCCTGGAGGCAGTGTATTTTTGGGGGTGGGCTTGTGGGTGTTACAGCCAGTTTCTCCATGCTAGTGTTTGGCCTACTCTCCTATTGCTGTTGTCCACCTGATGTTGGTGAGGGGTTGATTTCCACCCTCTGCTCAAGCTATCATTTTCCCTGCCATCGTGAGTCTGTAAGCCAAAAACCACCTTTTTTCCCCCACAAGCTGCTCTTGGTCAGGTGATTTCTGCCAGCAATGGGAACCTGACTGCAACAGTTGTTGTTCATATTAGCCACTATGGCAACAGTAATTAAAACCACAATGAGATATTGCTACAAAGTTACTAGAACTTATTTTCCTGAAGTTTGTTATTAAGTGATGGTGAAGATAATAGAGAAACTGGTTCTCTTATACATATCTGATGGATTGGAAAAATGGTAAAGCTACTCTTGTAAAAGTGTGTCAGTCTTTTAAAATGACTATGCATACATCTAAACTAAAAATTTTCTCATGGGCATTTATTCCAAAGAAATAAAATCTTAATGTTCATACAAAAAGATATACACAAATGTTTCTAGTAGCTTTATTTAAATGGAAAAATCAAGAAACAACCCAAGATGCCCTTTAACAGGTGAATGGATGATTAAACTAATTTTGGTACTTCCCCACAATGAAAGCATTCTACAATTAAAAAGAATGAATTATTACTATACCTAAAGTCTAGTCCTCAAGAGTCTTGTGCTTAGTGGAATAAAGCCACTCTCAAGAGGTTAAGTACTATGAGATTGCATTTATATAACATCCTTGAAATGGCTTAGCAATGGAAATGGACAACAGGTTTGTGGCTACTAGGGAACAGAGATAGGGTTGTGATTAAGTTTTAGTACAATGAAATGGCATGAACGAGTTTTTGTGTAATAAAACAGACCTATATCTTCATTGTGATGATGGATACAGGAATATATGCATAAGAGAACTGCACAGAATGGCACAAAGATACAGGATAACACAGTGTAAAACTCAAAGTCTATAGTCTCATTACCTACAATGTTAGAGTGTAATTTTTCTGGTTTTGAGGTTGTATTCTATGTACATAAAAGATCACCATTGGGGAAAACTGGGCAAAAGGGCACACTCGACTATCTTTGCAGTTTCAAAGATAGAATTCTGAATGAGTCTTTAATTACCTCAAAATACAAAAAGCTTTATGACACTTCTAAACAAATATTGAAGTATGAAAAAATAAGGTATGCATGTGTACTCATTTTAATTTCTACACTAGAAAGTCATTCATAGAAGTCATTTTCCATTCTCTCCCTCATCCTCTATTTATCTGCCTCTGTTTGTCAAATAAATAAAAATAAAAGATATTTTAAAAAAGGCTGGAGAGCTTGCTTAGTGGTTAAGGCCCTTGCCTGCAAAGCCTAAGCACCTAGGTTTGATACCTTAGGACCCATGTAAGCCAGATGCACAAGGTGGCGCATGTGTCTGGAGGTTGTTTGCTACAACTGTAAGCCCTGGTGTGCCCGTTCTCCTCACCCCCTCTCTCTTTCTCTCTCTCAAATAAACAATACAATATATTTTTAAAAAGTCATTCTTAGGGACATTAAGGTCAGTAAATGTCCTATATTCATGTATGGATATTCAGAATAATAGAGTGGTCTCAGCAACCAGCTGTGCATCCATGATAGCACCTCCAGTGGAGCTCTGTCAAGACAAACTGACTGATGTGGCTCATAGTAGGAAACAACGTGTTGAGAAAGTTTTGAACTGGTGGAGGGCTTGGGGGTAAAAAGTGAGCAAGGAAGTCAAAAAAGGACATAATTCCAGGGTAAAGAGAACACTAGATTAAAAATACTAAACTTCTAAATTACAGGAAAAAAAAAAAAGGGTTATTTGTATCAAAGTCATCAAAAGGATTAGAAATTTGAAAACACTGCAATGAGGCCTGGAAGATGGAAGATTGAAGGTAACATAGTTTCTGACAATTTACTTTGACCACAGAAGAGGAAATTACCTCCTGTGGTATTTTGAATAGATGGCCCCCAATATATTCAGTGTTTTATTAGTTTGTAGTTTGCATCTATAGCCACTTCACTGGAGGCAGTGTCACTGGGGATCTTAAGGTGTGGTGGTGGGTTTGAGATTTCAATCTAAAGATATGCAAAGTGTGCCTAGTTGGAGTTCCTGAGGTGTGCTGTGCTGTGCTGTGTGGCTTTTGGCTTGGGCCTTTTCTCTCTGTGTTTGGTGCTGTGAAAACAGGCCAGCTTCTTCTGCCATTATGGAACTTCCCTTGGATCTGTAAGCTTCAGTAAATCCCTTCCTGCGTAACTGTGTGGTCTGGAAGTTCATCTCAGCGAACCTGAAGCTGTCTGCTACACCTTCCAAGGGTTGAGAAACAAAAACAGTGGTGGGGGCGTATGGAAGACAGCAAGGGCTTCAGTCAATATAGTACACTGTGCCACATTTTCTGTTATGAATGAGCACTGTCACCCTTCCCTGATTCCTACTTTCCTGTTCCTAGGTATGTCTCCTCCCATCCATTTTACCCACATTCTATTTCATTAAATAACAAACAAGCCTAGTGCATCTATTTTCAACACAATTGTGGGGAGTAAAACATGTGCGCCATAGGCAAATAAGTCCATTAAGTATTAAATTATATAAAATGAACTGTTTGCAAATTAAAATACTGAATTTGCTGACACAAAAGTTGCAAGTTTGCATGGGATTTATTCTTTCACCCCCAGAAAGTTCTAATATAGTGTTAATCTTTGTTTTTTTGTGTGGTTGTTTTATTCTAACAAAGAATGAGTTCTTTGAGAGTTCTGCATGTCCCTCATCTCTGGTGAGTGAATTAGGTACTAACAGCAATTGAGTACATAGGCAAAGGAAGAATAAATTGTTCTCTCTTCCTTTCGTTCCATTATTGGGGTCTGTGGATTTGGGGTTCTTACTGCATATTAGTCAGATTCTTCAGATGGCTGCTGATCTCTCTGGTAACATGAGGAAGAAGTTATGTTCAGCTCTTTGTCTGAATTTGAGCAAGCTGAATTGGTTTGCTGTACCTCTTGTTCTGAACCTATATTGTACAAGATTAAATCTGTGTATGGCACTAAACTTTGGCTAGAACAAGGACGATCATCTGGCCTCACATCTACTAATTGCTGATCGCTTGGTTGCTGGCATGTACCTTCTGTACCCTCTGGTTGATTGTCTGTTGTTTGTGTACCGTCTTCATACATATTGTCACTTAAAACTGTGGATTGAAAGTCTTCTTGGTCCTTACTTTCACAGTGACCTATTTGAAATAGGAAGTTTTCTAATTGTGTGACCTTTGGTTGGGCTGTGGTATTCTGGGTGTCTTGGTATAGAGCTTTCTGAAGTACGGCTTCTTTCTCTAACAGTTCTTGGTATCCCCAGTCTCGGAAAGAAGACTGCATTTCAAACTGCCATTCTTGTGGTTTCCAATCCTTGTTTCTCCAGCCTTGACTTTTCCAGTCTTGGGATTGCCCGTCTAGAGTTGCCTGGTGTGGATATTTCTTTTGTAGGATTTGAAAGTCTTGGGATTCCTGGCTTTGGGAGTTCCAATCCTGGCAGAGCTGCCTTGGAGCTTTTCTCACTTGTGCTTGTCTTTCATCTTGCCAGTATGGGGACTGTCTTCTGGGGATTTTCTCTTCTGGAGCCTGATGGTCTCCAGCTTGTTGATCTTGGATTTGTTCCTTCAGGAGCTTCTCTTTATCATCTTGTTGCCCAACATCCTCTATATCTTGACCAGCCTTCTGATCGACATCCTCTCTGTCTTTAGCTTGTTGGTCTTTGCTTTGCACATCCTGGGATTGTTGATTTGGCAAGTCCTCTTCCTTGGACTGCTCTTCTGGGAGTTGCTCTGAGGTTTGAGTATATTTTTCTTGCTTATCTATGGAGTGCTTTTTTGGGGATAGCCAGGATTTGATTTGCTGATCTAGGGATTTCCGTCTTGGAGACCGCCCATTTTTGTTGTTTAGGTCTAAGGAATATTTCCTTGGGGATTTCTCACCTTTGCCTTGTGAGTCAAAGGAATATTCCTTTGCATGGGATTGCCAATCTTTGATTTGAAATCCCGAGGAAAATCTTCTTGAAGATCTTCTGCTACTGTGTTTCTCACCAGATTTCCATTCTTGAGTCAGCTCCATGACCTCTGTTCGAATGTCTTTGTATATTATTTCTGGAGTTTGATCACTTTGTGATTGAAGATCTTCAAGTGGCACATCTTGGGGTGAATTGTTTTGGGTTGGTGTGTCTTGGGATTCTATGTCTTGGTATGGTATGTCCTGGGATGGAACATCTTGGTATGGTATGTCCTGGGATGGAATATCTTCGTATGCTATATTCTGGGATGGAATATCTTGGTATGGTATATCCTGGGATGGAATATCTTGGTATGGTATATTCTGGGATGAAATATCTTGGTATGGTATGTCCTGGGAAGGAATATGTTGGTATGGTATGTCCTGGGATGGAACATCTTGGTATGGTATGTCCTGGGATAGAACATCTTGGTATGCTATGTCCTGGGAAGGAATATGTTGGTATGGTATGTCCTGGGATGGAACATCTTGGTATGGTATGTCCTGGGATGGAATATCTTTGTATGGTGTACCTTGGGAAGGAATATGTTGGTATGGTATGTCCTGGGAAGGAATATGTTGGTATGGGATGTCCTGGGATGGAATATCTTGATATGCTATGTCCTGGGAAGGAATATGTTGGTATGGTATGTCCTGGGATGGAATACCTTGGTAGGGTGTGTCCTGGGATGGAGTATCTTGGTATGGTGTGTCCTGGAATAGTATGTCTTGAGAGGGCAAGTTTTCGGATATCAGCTCATAAGACTGTGTAATATGGAATTCTGGGGGTTCAGATTTCAAGCCTTGTGTTACCAGGGGTTGTATCACAGTTTGGGATGTCAAGTCTTCAGGTAACAAAACTTGGAGACTTTCTTCAGATGGGGCTGGACGAACTTGTATTGTTAAAGATTGGTCCTGAGACATTTGGTCTTGCATTTCATAGGTATGAAGTATGGCAGATTGTTTGTTCTTATTAGTCAGTTGGTTAGTAACAGAACTTTGCTGGCTATAATGGAAGGAGACAGGTATAGTAGACTGTAGGTTTTCATAATTCTCTGGGTTGGTTATAGAATCTTGCTGGTTATAATGAGTATTTGAAGGCCTTGGCTCTAATGTAGGAGGTAAAGATTTTGGTTCAGTTTCTTCCTCTGGGGCTTGGAAAGGTAGGGGGATAAACTCTTTTTGTTCATCTGGATCAGGCACAGATGGCATTTGGTAATTCTCTCTACCTTTATTACTTGTCTGTGAGCCATTTGGAGGTGCTAAATGATTTCTTGAGACTCTTAACTTGAAGAAAGCATAACCTCCAAAGAAAACAGCTTGTAGGTTTGAAGTTGTGTCACCGCTGGAAGGTTTTTCTTGAAGTTCAAATTGCAGTTGAGCATTTTCTTCTAGGGCAGGTTGTTCACGATTTTGAGTAGCACCCGAAGGCAAGAAAAACACAACCTGTAATATCAAGGAAGCGGAAGAACGTTAATACAACAGACAGGAAAATCTTTGATGTTACTTCCTATATTCTCAAAATCTTTTTAATCTCTAATGTAAGCCTGCAGGTAGGAAATAGATGAGAAGTCAGAGAACAAATACCAATCCCACCTTTACCATGTATTCATTGGTAGTAATTTGTATCAGCAGGCTGATATCCTGGATATTGAATAAGGAAATTTTATCAGTATTGCCTCAAATATTCCTCCTATAGTCAATATTATAAATTTATTTAGATATTTTGAATCATCTAGTCATTATTCATATGTAGAGATCTAATTGATAATGATTTATTGATCATCTAGATGAACTGAATATTGGCGATCAAAGATAATCAGATGTGAATTTTTACCTTAAACTGCTAACAGTTATAAGCAAGCCAACATAAGTAGATGATAAGGGCCACTTAGCAAAGTGCTTATTATAGAAATAGGTACTGAGTGCTTTATAGGAACAGAGAACACAGTTTGATTCTAAGGCCAGAAAATGACTCACATAAAAGATATTTAACCTTCTGATAGATAAGTGGGACTTCCTTAGACAAAAGAGATAAGATGAAGTAAGACATGAGTCAAAATTCAGGAAGTGGAAACAAAGGTCATGAAGTTTCAAGGTGTAGGTACTATGCAGCTAGGTACTGCTAGAAGGTATGAGAGGCCAGGAAGTCTGGGTTTGCCTTCACATTCAAGAGAGATCTAGTATTTGATAGCGCCTCTAGTCAGTGCTTCCTATTCTTTTCTCAGAGTATTCTTTTGTATATAAAGGGAGTTGTCTCTGTTGTCTGTCCTGCTGATTTTTATGTTTTTTGCCTATTCTCAGGTCATTTATAGAGTCAGAACAGATTACCTTTTCTATTTGGTGAATTGGTTGGAATTCAAAAGTGAAATGAATGAAATGTACCCAGTTGGTTAATGGCAGGAGTAGAGAATCTGTAATCCTCAAAGTCTCATAGTCCATGCACATATTTTAACTCCACTAGATAACTGCTTATATAAGGATGGGTGGTGCTTTGGGGGATTTCTGTATGCTCATTAATCCAGCAACTTTTGCTTCACTGGAGTTAATGTTTACAATTTATTAAAAGAGAGCTTTGGAGGCAAATTATTAATTTTCCTGTTTATTCAAGCTATTAAGTGCTATGATTTTAAATTTCCTTAAAATCCATGAAGACAGTGTGATGATTAGGTACCAGGCACAGCTCCAAAGTAACTGCAAGTGATGGTCAAAGCATCCCTCACTGGGTTTTTAATTAATTAATTAATTAATTTTTATTTATTAATTTGAGAGCAACAGAGAGAGAGAGAGAGAGAGAGAGAGAGAGAAGCACACCAGGTCCTCTAGCCACTGCCAACAAACTCCAGATGCATGTACCACCTTGTGCATCTGGCTTACGTTAGTGCTGGGGAATGGAGACTTGTACCAGGGTCCTTAGGCTTCACAGACAAGTACTTAACCATTAAATCATCTTTCCAGCCCCAGGTTTTTAATTCTTGTTTTACACCTGGTTCTGAGATGTTAATCAGAGAAGTATCATAGGGATGTAAACATGTCACACTAAGATGCTTACATTTCAAAAGAAGTGTGGGTGCTTTCCTTTTGAATCTCTGGTTTCTATAAGGTTCATGGCTAGTTACTCTTTACTCCAGGTGTTTATGACTTCAGATCATATGAAATAGTGTTTTTCAGCACAGCAGTTTGCACAGGGAAATTTCTCAGGAAATTAAGTTTACTTTCCATTTCTTCTTGAGGTTAGAGTTAATGTGAGACTGTCTTTGAATCTCCTGGAATACTTTACACATTGCTATGCCATAGTAGAATAAAGCACACTACCCACAGAATTAAATTGAATAATAATTTGGTGTAATTTATTATAATGTTTCTAAAGGGCCTCAAATTGTGTTAAGTATTTTTCTCTAGTAATATAACATGTAAATATGAAAATTTAAAAGCCAATACCTGTCATGGTTAAAAGAACCCTCTGCAAAACAGAGTAAATTTACTTTATGAGAAATTTATAGGTGTTCTAAGGAGATGGTTCAGTCAGTAAACAGCTTGCCACATAAGCAATGAGAACCTGGGTTTGGATCGCTAGCATCCATGTAAAAGCCTGGCACTTCAGTGTTTACTTGTAACCCCAATATTGGGAAAGCAGAGGCAGAGGCTTGCTAGAGCCTGCTGGCTTGCTGCTCCAGCTAAAATATTGTGGAATATTCCTGATTTGGCCTCACACATATGCATGCATACACACCCACACTCATACTCATAAGAGTATACACACACCCACATGCATACCACACACACTTATTCACACACATATATAGTCCCTTCAAAATCTATAGGCCATATTTAAGGGTAAAATATTAAATATTTACTTAAAAACATATTTAATATTTTATTTATTATTTGAGAGAGAGAGAGAGAAAGAGGAAGGAGAGAAAGAGAGAGAGAGAGAGAGGGAGGGAAGGGGCGAGAGATAGAGAGAGAGAGAGAGAGAGAGAGAGAGAGAGAGAGAATGGGTACACCAGGCCCTCTAGCTGCTGAAAATGAACTCCAGATGCATGTGCCACCTTGTGCATCTGGCTTACATGGATCCTAGGGAATCGAACCTAGGTCCTTTGGCTTTGCAAGCAAGCACCATAACCACTAAGCCATCTCTCCAACCCTAAATATTTAATTTTTAAACCAAATATCAGAAAAAAAATAAGGATGGTTACATTCAGCTCTTCTTTACATGTTGTTCTGTAGACCCTATATCATATGTTATAACGAGAAAAAAAAAAAAGACATGATGTTTGGAATTAAAAGTATCTTCTCAGGTACAATGGTTGTTGTGGCTTGAATAAATATATGTCTCCCATAGCCTCAGGTGTTTGTGATTAAGATTCCTACTTAGTACCCAGCTAGTAGAGACTTTGAAGGTGGAGTCTGGCTAGGGAAGTGTTGCTAGGGTAGACCTTGGGGTTGATGAGTATAGCCTACTGTGTGTTCAGAGCTAGCTTATACTTGCTGTTCTGTCTCTGCTGTAGATGTGTGAAGTTGTAAGCCAATTTCCTCCACTATGGTGAACCTTCCCCTTGAAACGATAAGCCTAAAATAAACCCTTTTCTCCCACAAGCTGCATTTGGTTGAGTGTTTTTATTTTCCAGCAACATGAAGATAATTAGAACAGAAAATTGATACCAGAAATAGAGTGTGTCACTGGGGGCAAACCTTGAGGTTTATAAGTCCCCTGTTTTCCAGTGCTAGTTCAGTTCACTCTCCTGCTGCTATTTTCTACCTGCTGTGGCAAGGGTACGATGTCCAGCCTCTGCTCTATCATGCTTTCCCCTGTCATCAAGAAGCTTTCCCTAGAGAATGTAAGCCAAAATAAAACATTTCTTCCTATCAGCTGCTTTTGGCAATGTGTTTTATCCCAGAAACATGAAGAAAACTACAACAGTTATCTATCTAGAAAATTCTAGGACATTTATAACAACACTATAAGAACTAACAAGTTTAATAAGGTCACATAATATCAGTTAGGAAAAGTAATTGGATTTGGAAAACAAAACATTAAATATTGTGGTAGTTTGAATAGATGGCCCCCAATATATTCAGTGTTTTATTAGTTTGTAGTTTGCATCTACAGCCACCTGGCTGGAGATAGTGTCACTGGGCAGATCTTAAGGTGTGGTGATGGGTTTAGGATTTCAATCTAAAGATATGCAAAGTGTGCCTAGCTGGAGTTACTGAAGTGTGCTGTGCTGTGTGGCTTTTGGCTTCTCTATGTTTGGTCCTGTGAAAGCAGGCCAGCTTCTTCTGCCATTATGGAACTTCCCCTGGATCTGTAAGCTATAATAAATCCCTTCCTCCATAACTGTGCCTGGTCTGGAAGTTCATCTCAGCAAACCAGAAGCTGTCTGCTACAAATATCATCTACAATAAAATATAAATTAGGGATACAGTCAATAAAATATGTATAAGATTTATGAACTCAATGTGAATTATTACCAAAGTCTTCCAAAAAATGGAAGTAGAAGGAAAAATGACCACTATATTCTATAAGGAGACCATTATCCTGATATTAAACCAGATAAAGGCATCATAAAAATAGCAAATTAAAGATTAATATCCCCAATATATGTGAGCATAAAAATATAAAATCATAGTAAGTTGAGTCCAATAGCATATCAAATGGATTATTCTTCATATTACCAAGTGAAATTTATACCCCATGTATAAGATTGGCTTGACTTGAGAAAATCAATAAATATAGGAAAATCAATAGAAATAGGAAAATATGCATGATCATCTCACTTGAATAAGAAAAGGCACTTAAGAAAAATGCAACAGCCTCCTCTGATTAAATTCTCAGGGAAGTAGTAATCAAAGAGAATGTCCTCAATATGACAAAAATTTCTCATGAAAAGAACACTGTTAGTATCGTGCCAGAGGTGACAGACAATAAAATCTCTCCACGTAGGGTCAGGAATAAGGTAGCAATACCTACTTTCACTATTGCTATATTGTACTGGATGTTCTAGCTGGAGATACTGGACATGAAAAGGAAATAAAACTTATCCAAGTTATAAAGTGAAAGACAAAATATTTCTATATGCAGATGGCCTGATCATCTTATGCAAAATGTGGTGCATATGTCTGGAGTTTGTTTGCAGTGACAGGAGGTCCTGATGTGCCTATCCTCTCTCTCTCTCTTTCTCCCTTTCTCTCTCAGCCTGCAAATAAATAAAAATATTTAAAATAATACTTTCAAATATTGAAACTTACCATAAAACTATGGTAATTAAAATAGTATGGTGCTGGCCAAAGGGAAGATTTATAAACCATCAGGAAATCCCAGAAACAAACCATCACACATATGGTTAATTAATTTTCAACAAGGATGCCAAGATCATTCTATAAGAAAAGGTAGTCCTTTTTAACAACCAGTGCTGGGAAAACTTGATATTCACATGCAAAAGAATGAACTGAATCCCTATTAAATACCATATAAAAATTTAACTCAAAATGGATCAATGATTAACTCAAAAGCTAAAAATGTTCACTAGCTGGGCTCTCTCCCTTTTCTTCAGCCTATGAAATGTGCTGTCTGTATTCAGAGCATGTCTCACCCACTCTCCTGTCAGGAAATGTCCTCATAGACACACTCAAGTCATGCTTTACCAATCTAGGCTCTTTTCAAATCCAATCAAATTGACAATTGTAATTAAACATTGTTGAGAGAGGAGAGAGAGAAAGAGAAAGAAAAAAAGGCAGAGGGGAAAGAAAAAGGTTAGGCATGTCTGGGCCTCCTGCCACTGTAAGCCTGAACATATAACAATACTGTAAATTGAACAAAAAAAAGAACATAATTAAAAACTAAGTAAGGGACTGTATGAAATTCTTGTACAACAGAGACATTTGCATGATAAGTGAGCACATGAAATATGCCTGCCATCATGAATCATTAAGGGAATTAAAATTAAAATATTTTGGGATTATGGCAATGCACCACATCTTAACTATAATCATAGCTAAGCAAGTGTGTGCGTACTTTTGAAACTCATTGTATGGCACATTTAAAGTGGGTTCATTTGATTATTTAAAGTTAATTTGAAGAACAAACTTACCAAACACAGAGATTGGACTAGTATTGTAACTTGGAAAACAAGCTCTGAAGCAGTGCCATACAAGTCAGAATGCTGAGGTGACCTTGGAGGTGTTATTTCACCTCTCTGTGACTTAGTCCTTTTCCATGCGAAATGAAGGTATTATTTTTGTATCAATATGATTGAGCTGTTGCTCAGTGATTATAAGAATGACTAACATAGTAATCAGTCAGTAAATGTATAAGTTTCCCACCTTATAGTAATTTGGGATCTCTCTAAGCTTTATATTTCCTGTATTATTCGAGGACATAAAGAACTATGCAGACAGGACAAAAAAGAAATGCCTAATTACCTTAAAGGGTGGAGTGAGCTTTAATCTTAAACTTGATCCCTTCTGACCATATTAAATTGAGAAGTTTCAGTTCAGTATCTGAGCATACTGTTCTGTGTTCTAGTAAGAATAAGTTCTTACTCATTAACAACTTTGAACATACCTTATCTGAACTGGTCCAGTCTTTGCAGTTAAAAGATGCAATTGTTACAGAGATGCTGAGCTCTGCTAAGGTGATAATCAGTAAGATTGACAGAATTCCCTGTGAATATGGAGAAGAAATAAATCATATTTAGGATGAAGTCAATATCAACTTAAGACAGAAACTAAGAAGATTTTCCATTCTCTCCCACATTAGGGATAACTCAGTTTCTGTTTTCTTTAACCATTAAATATTGTGTAATTTTCTTGTCTTGCTGGTAATGCAGGGGAAACAGACTACAATGTTGCTATGTCCAAGATACCATCTAGCAAGAAACAGAAGAGTAACAGTAGTCACAGTAAGCATCCATTTTGTTCAGTTCCAGTGAATTGTTACTACAAAGGAATATGGGCGCCTTGATGCCTGTTAAAATTTTTCTTTCATAAGGAAGCAAGTTATGCATACTCATGTTTTTTGAAGTAAGGTTTTAAAGTTCTGTCTTCCCCTGTGTGTATCTATAAGATATACATATATATCTACAATATATTTGACAGATTGCCATTTTGCACACTCTGCCTTAAGGTAATGTTAAGATTGAGAGGCAGGGTGGTGCAGTGCAGTATTCAAAACTTAACTGCCAAGTGCTAGAGACAAAAAAAATCTGGGTACATTTGGGCTGTAAATCACATTTATCCTTGGGCACATCGCTAAATTTGTCTGAATCGCAGTTTCCTTACAGCATTCCTGAAGGCTTAGTTATAACCATTTGTTGGTAGAACTGAAATGTGTAATGCCCCTGCTGTATTCAGTTTATTGGTTTCTATCACTGAGTAGTAGAGAACCAGTCCCGCCTATAGTGAAACCTACATCATATGTACACAGCCCAGTTAGGACAGGATTTTATCCCTTACATTGTTTTCTGACTTTACTAATGACTTGAGCCTAATTCTGGAACTTAGAACACATGAAAAGGCCTTCTAGCCTTCTTCAATAGGTGATTGTGGGATTAAATAAGATATTTGATGTCTGATAGCTCTTCTCCATTCTTTCCTTTATCAAGAATGATAATTTCCCATGAGTCTATTTCATCCCCATCTTAACCACTAGTGCATGTCTTCAAAGTATACCTAGAAAAAAATCTCCAGGGCTTGCTTAGGGACTAGAGGGAAAGTCCTATTGAAATCTTTGATATGACTAAAGAAATGCCACTTATTATTTAGGAGATAAATACTTATATGTATAATGACATTTCCTGGTACGATAGACTTCACTTCCTATATTGAAAATTTGCTATGATTATATAAAATGATTATTAAAATACTTTACTTCTTACACACCTTCTCCCATTGTATTTTGGTGAAGGATATATATATACTTGTGTCAACTGAGAAAACTGCTCGATCATTTTGTTCCTTTTTTTAAAACAATTTAAAGGTAAAATTCAATCCAAATGATTTCAATAATTTTAATAGCTCCAACTATTGACTGTTTACACTTTGTCAGGTGCAGCAATTATGTAGCTATTCTTAACAAGTGAAAAATTGAAATGCAGAAAGAATACAATGTTAGGCCAAGGTCATAAGCTTATATGTGACAATACCAGGATTAAAAACCCAGAAAATATGGTTCTTGAACTATACCTTGACCATTATCACAGAATAGTTTGGATGTTGACACAGCTTCAGTTATTGTAATAAAAATCAACTTCTCATTGTATCACGGATGCAGTTTGGGTACAATTATATAGATTCCTCATACAAAATTAGACCACTTACAAGGAGAAGAGTTCTACCCATACCACATACTCCATCAAGGGATGGCTGCTTGCAGATCTCGCGTAGGTGGGTAAAGCTGATAATGATTAAAGCGATCCCAGCTATGGCGACCAGGGCACTGAGGATATTAATTGTTTTAACACCTTGTCCCTGGAAGATAATTTCAAAACATGATAAAATAAATAAATTTATATAGCTCCAAAAGCAGCTTGTAAGAAATTCTTAGTACTTTTATCTTCTTAGAGGCCTCAAAGGGATGAGTGGCTCCATCTGGTCAGTTATGAGTGAAAGGCTCTGTCAATTGAAATATGATTCATCAAAGTCAGAAGGCAAATCAAATTCTAGAATAGGCCAAAGATACTCCATAGTTAATATTAATTGTATCTCAGGGCTGTAGGGATGGTGTAGTGGTTAAGGCATTTGCTTGCAAAGCCAAAAGATCCAGGTTCGATTCCCCAGGACCCATGTTAGCCAGATGCACAAGGGGGCGCACACATCTGGAATTCATTTGCAGTGGTTAGAGGCCCTGGTGCACCCATTCTCTTTCTCTCCCTCTTTCTCTGCCAAATAAATAAATAAATAAAAATAAAATATTAAAAATAAAAAGTAATGATCTTATCTCAGTAAACCATCTTTCACATTCTTGAAGCATTCTTGTATGCTAGAAACAATCTCAACTTGGAAATCAGACTTGATTTGAAATCTCAAGTCCGATTTCATTATAACTTTTTACTAAATCAATCTCTCAGAATCTCAATTTCTACATTTAAAAATGAAAATGACTTTAGAGTGGTATATATTTATTCACTTACTCCCTACAAATTAGTGTGTACCAAATGTGTGCCAGACACTGCACCTAGACTCCAGAAACATAAAAAAGTCAAACCCAAGAGATGACATCCTATTGACATTACATATAGGAAGCTTATATATATAAGCTTACATATAGGAATCTTACATAGGAAGATTTAAACAGTGACCAACAAAATCATTAACATGTTTAAAGACAGTAAAAAAATGGCAGTGGAGTGGGTTTTTGTTGATTTGAGTATTCCAGCATGGAAAGCACAAAACATTGATTGCAACACTTATTTCTTTTTATTCATTCCCAGAATGTGTGTCTGAGATCTTAAAAGATGGGACATAGTATTCTTTTCTTCAATATCCACTCTCAGTATTGACCTTGCTCTTCCAAAAGAATGAAGCCTATGTCCATTCAGCATGTACCTTTTTTGATTGGATCATGCCTGTGGAGGTGGGAAATACAATGATCATTTACACAGCCTGTCCTTCCTGCCACAGCATGGGGCCTAATGAGGCAAGATTTGCAGGTATACTTATGATTGCATATTTATCCAAAACTGAGATCATTACTGAAAACAAGCATTCTTTTGGCAAAAATATATGAAAGGCAGCAGATATGCCATCTCTCTCTCCATATTAAATCCTTTGTTCTTTCCAAGGCCTGTTTTGCCCCCACAGAATATTTAACAGACTGTAGTCTCTAGATTTGCAGTCTCTTATATGATGTAAGGCAGGACACTTGGTACCTCTGTTTTATAGATGAATGATTCAAGAATTATGTGACAGACTGAAGAGATAGCTTAGTGGTTAAGGTGCTTGCCTGCGAAGTCTAAGGACTCATGATCGACTCTTCAGATCCCGCATAAGCCAGATGCACAAGGTGACACATGCACAAAGGTTGCACATGCACACAAGGTAGCACATGCATTTGAAGTTCAATTGCAGTGGCTGGGGGTGCTGGTGTGCAAATTCTCGCTCTCTCTTACTCACTCTAACTCTCTCTTACATAAAAAATGGCCAGTCTGTTGGGCTTCCCTAAAAAATAAGCAATAAGAATTATGTGATTATGAGAAATCCCTTAGTGTAAGGAAGGGCTCTGTTGGAAAGCCAGGCCTTATGATACTCAGGTCAGCATTCTTGACCCCACCATCATGCTGCCTACATCTGTAGAGCTCTCCATAGGGACTGGTAGTTTTGCCTAATCCTGTGTATTTCTCAGCTCTCATTTGAGACTTCATGAGCATTTCCAGAATTTCTTTCCAGAGGAGCAGATAGGGGCATTCATTGTCCCAGAACTCCTCTATGGTTTGTAACTATCCCTAGAGGAAATTGACAGATGGAGGTGAACAGAGATCAAGTGATTTTTGAAAGGAGCTCTGCGCCTCCAGGACTTTCAATAATATCAGAATGACTACATGAGAATACGAACATTTAAAACATCATCATGTTTTTATAAATAATGTCTTAATCCTAAGAGTGACCCTTAGAAGTAGGTAATTTTCCATTTAATCTGACACAGCTATGAGTGGTATTTTTTGTTCAATCCAAGAATCATATAGCATCGATGCCCAGATCTTTCCTCAAAACTCCAGGCAAGCCTCCAAGAAAAGCTGGTGCTGGTACTAGAGGTGAACTGGGAGTTTAGGGCAAGAGTCACTGGATCCTTGGGATGGGTTTTAGTCAGATAGGTTTCTCAACTTTGAGACTATAGGCATTTTTGGTCAGATAGTTTTTGTTAATGTTGTAGGAGGCTTTCCTGTGCCTCCTTTGTTTTTAAGTGTGCTTAGAAACATTCTTGGAGTCTTCCCTCAAGATGGCAATGGTATACTCTATCCATTTATGACAATCAAAAAATGCCTCAAGACCTTGTGAACTATCCCTCGGGGGAGAAGGAACAAAACTACTCCCAATGAAGAACCATTTAGGTTTAGCAATATAGAATGCTTTCCAATAAGTGACTATCAGCTTACTTGACCTAAGAAATGGAGCAAGTATAAGGATGTTGGGCAAATGGTGGTACTGACAGATAGGAATAAACTCCAAATTTGATGTATAAAGATTTTCCTAAGAGATATCTTTTTTTTTGAGGTAGGGTCTCACTCTATCCCATGCTAACCTGGAACTCATTCTGTTGTCCCAGGCTGCCTTGAACTCACAGTGATCCTCATTAAAAGGGTTCATGCCAGTTGAGAGATACTTTTTTTTTTTAATTTTTGGAGAGAGACACAGAGAGACAGACAGAGACAGGAGAGGGAGACAGATAGAGAATGGGTGCGCCAGCAGTCTCTCAGCTGCTGTGAATGAAATCCAGATGCGTGCTCCCCCTTGTAGTCAAGTGCGGCATTGCGCCCTTGTATCACTTTGCATCTGGCTAAACATGGAACCTGGAGATTGGAACCGGGTTCTTAGGCTTAGCAGCAGGCACCTTAACCACTAAGCCATCTCTCCAGCCCAAGATATACTTTTTATATCCCAAAAGTGATATTAAGCAGGTAGATTTTAAATTACAGAGAGGCCAAAGAAGTTACTTACCAGAACTTTTATTGATTTGGTTATTGTGAGGAATCCTGCAAGAAGAAACTGTTAACAAGACAAGAGACAAAAGTTAGCAGGTGGTGCATTGGACTACTTTATAACAATACACTTTGGCATTTCAAACTGACTTTAAATCTCCCAGACAATTGAGTCTTTCACCATGAGCATTAGGGGAAAAGGGGGATAGGCCCCTAATTTCACATTCTGGGGGCATAAATATCCTCAATGGGAATTGGCATTGGCCCTTGGGGACATTTGGATTTTGTATTCTATGAATCTTGCACAGGAGTACAGAGATCTGAAAGTTACTGTTGGTGCCTTCCTGTATTTCACTCCCCCTGTCAGACAGTCAAGTCCTGTCTCCTAGTCAGTATCAAAGCTGTCCTCTCTCTTGTCTCCACTGCTATCTCCAGTGTAGTTCACCATAACCTCTCCAAACTGATTCTCCCAGAATGGCTATTGTCTTCAAATGCATTTCTCATTCAAAAAACATAATGGTATTTCAATGAAGACAAGTCTTAAAATGTTACTACCCTCTTTAAAAATCATCAGTGGCTAATTTTTGTTCTTATGTTGAAGTTCCACATTCTTCCATGACCATAACCTGGTTCCTGCTTCCACTTGTGGCCTCATTTTACATCACAACTGCAGAGCTCTTTAGGTTGTTCTTTCCCATGTCACATTTTTATCTCATGCTTAGCCACCACTGGGGGATGTTTTCTTTCCCTTTAGCTAGTGAGAACCTGTGTGCACAACAATTCTTTGATTCCCCAGGCCAAGTGGCTTCTCTACTAAACCCTCATATAGTTCCCACAACCCTTATCACAAGTGTAGACACATTGATCACCTTTCTCAAGAAGGCTCACAGAACCTAGCAAGAAGATGTATATGTGTTCAGTAAATATCTTTTCCAAGAGCGTGAAAATTTGAAAGCAGCTGGCCAGAACCTTATTAAAGTACATATATGTGGATCACACAGAGTCACACTGGGAAAATTCTGATGTAAAATGGAAGTGAGGCATGCATCTGTTTGTCTATAGTTAGAGCCTGTGTAATTTGAAATTCATATTCAGTAGCATATTACCTGTGTTGGGAAAATTAAAACATTGCAAGATTTTGAAATGCAAATTATAGAAAAGTCATGGAATGTTTACATTCACCAAAATGTGCTCATTTTAATAGTCAAGGATTATGATCTCATTTATTCTTCATCAATTTGCTCATTAATTGACCAATTCAGTTATTCAGTAATGCATGCATAACATGTCTCAAGAACGATTCTAGTATCTGAGACTGTTAATAGCAAATAAAAATGACAATATCTGCCAGGCATGGTGGTGCACGACTTTAATCCCAGTACTCAGGAGGCTGAGGTAGGAGGATCACTGTGAGTTCAAAGCCAGCCTGAGACTATAGCATGAATTCCAGATCAGCCTGGGCTAGAACGAAGCCCTACTTCAAGAAAATGACAATATCCTTTCCCTTTTGTTTAGTGCATATTCTAGCTTGAGATGCTCTAATGACTCTACCCTTAAATATACAGAACAAGATTAGGAGCCAAGACAGTAGGGATTAGATGGAAACAGTGTTATACTGAACAATACTGAAGGCCCCATGATTACCTATGAGTGACATTCATTAACTTCTCTCTGGAACAAAATGGGGGTTGAACTATAATAATCTTGAAATTCTCTTTAAGCTTTGAGCATCTGATTCTATGAGTGCTAGCTACATATGTTGAAACGATTGCTTGTTCTCAAACTCAGCTTCTTTGTTTGCAAGAGGGAAAGTAGAATCTCCCAGACTTGTAGTGTGAGATGCTCTTGAACACATAGGCTTTGGAAACTTAAACATTTTTTTTTACATTATTTATTTACTTATTAGAGAGAGGTGAGAGAGAAAAAGTGAGAGAGAGAAGAGAGAATGGGTCCACCAGGGCCTCTAGCCAGTACAAACAAACTCCAGACACATGCACCACCATATGCATCTGACTTATGTGGTTTTGGGGGAATTGTACTTGGGTTCTTAGGCTTTTCAGACTAGCACTTTAACGGCTAAGTCATCTCTCCTGCTCATGAAACTTTTAAGTACCATATGCATGCCTAGGAGCAAATGGAAGACAAGGATCAGGGAGTCATTTCTTTTTACCATGCAATAGATTGCCTTTTTGGTCTCTTCAAAGGGGGCATACTTAGAAATTTATTGTCATAAAACTCAAAGCAAATCACATCAGTCTTTATAGAAATTTCTGAAAAGTTCCTAAAAGATGGTACTTACAATAAGTGCTCCCCAGAATGGGTATCCTAGAAGGATCACCAAGGGAAAGTTTTGGGGGAAACTGATGTAATTAAATAGTAATATGAGTCCAAGTCCCGCAATTATCAGAGCAAGCAGGATGTGCATAGCCTGTAAGGTGAAAATATACATGAGGTGACTCATAACCCTGGCCCTTGGGCAAAGCTCTGTGCTTAGACATACATTCCCCTCTATATACTGTTTCTTCTCTATGTCCCCATCATGCTTGACTGACTTCCTCTAAATTCAGTTCTTTCCTCTTGTCCTTTACCATGCTCTGTAATACATGTCTGACTAACTCTAGATTATTCATTACATATTTTCCTTTCTATAGCACCAGGATCTTAATGCATATCCTCAAAACCTGCCCTCTGTAATTATTTAACATTAAATCTGATGTGCCTTGACATACATAGAAGAGTGGATGGGGTAGGTGATAGGAGTGGTTTCACAGATCCTATGGATGCTAAAATCTGAGGATGCTCGTGTCCCTTATATAAAAATGGCATACTCTTTGTGGAGAACCTAAACGTCTTCTTTTATACTTTATTATTATTTATAGTAATAGGAGCAATAGTAATAGTATTTTGAGACATTATCTCCTGTAGCCTAGGCTACCCTTACACTCACTGTGTAGCTTGAGATGACCTTGAATTCTGGATCCAGTTAGTTCCAACTGTCAAGAACTGGGATTTATAGGCATGCACCACCATGCTCAGCTCCTGTATAGTCCAATGTTCTCCAGGTCTCTTATACTACCTAAGACAATGTAAGTGCTAGATAAATAGTTGTTTTATTATATTGTTTATTCAGGGAATAGGGTCAAGCAAGCTATCTGTACCTGATCAATACTTTGGTTTCAATCTATGTTGGTTAGACTGTGGTTGTGCATCCTTTAGATCTGGAGCTTGCTGTATGTGCTTTTGCAGTTAGTCTTATCTCAGTTCCCTAGCAGTTTATGAAATTGGCTGGCCTGGAGTTTGCTGAGATGGATGGTGTATTTCATCCCTTCATCCAAGGGCCTCACTAGAGATAGTCAGCCTGTTAGTCTGTCAGGAGTCTGCAATGAGATGGATACCACAGTGGTCAAGGCAAGACCACTGTTTGCCTCTTCTCAAGGGCAAACTTCTACTCTAGCATTTTGGATTTTTCCTCCAGGCCACATCTCATCAGATGTAGTGATTTTACTGTTGAAATTTGACTTCCCCCTAAATGGCCTCTTGAAATCACGAGAGATTCCATCTACCTTGAGATCATTTCCTTAATATAATATGCAGAAAAAATTATACTAGTTTTCTGTTTCCTCTGTGATAAAAATCAAGATAAATGTTAACCCTCATGAAGTAGCCCTAAAATTAATATTAGTTAAAGCAAAATATTCTACTCCTCAGAGTTAACTAATTCTTCACCTCAGAAACATTTCTAAGATCCAAGGCAAACTGTGTATGTTTCTACACAGACCTTCTATTTCTCTTTTAAATCTAATCTAAGGATCCAATTCTTTATAGAATCAAGTGGTTTAGACTTACTGCCTGTAATTCAAGAATGTAATTATTGCAGATGAAAGGTGGGAATGGGATGAGAAAGGAGATCAGCTCCCTCCCTGAACATCACTGCACAATGGCATTTCTGCAGACAAACATAGAGACATTAGACCCTTTTCTCCCCTCCAGGATGACCTGTGCTTAAACAGACTCACCCCCAAAACTTTTGGCTCTCCCTTCAGAATATCCAGCAGAGAGGTATGAGGTCTGTAGGGAAATGCAGTTAAAACAGTGTCACTTGGGTCTATAGTGATGACACAGGCCCTTTGTTTCTTCTGGGATGGAGACTCCATAATTCAATGGCAGAGCTCTGTTAGAATGAGGGAGTAAATATTGGCAGCTGTAATCATGGTGTTCTTCTCTGCCAGTGTCACATGGAGTCTTCAGCACAGAGACCTCAGCAGTTATTCTACTTAGTAGAACCACAGAATCCCAATCACTGAGTCATAGAACCAGAATTCTAGAACTCTCTAGCCCTCTGTTTCCCTGGGAAAGGACATTATTACCTGAAAGATTTATTCTCTTGTCAACTTAGTTATAGGTATATAGTAAACACAAATTATTTGATAGCATATATATAAGGCCAAGTGCTTGTAGCTATCCTAATGAAATAAAATATAATAATATAAATATATTACACACACCAATACTATACCTGTACTCTAACAAAGATAATGAACATCATACGCTGTTTTGGATTTTGCTCTGTGTTCCTGTACTTTTTATGATTTTGAATACTAAATCATGAAGGTAAACATCTTCACATAACCAAACATAATGCATGCAAATTTTATCTCAAATACTTTCCAACTTGCAGCCACCATATATATCAGGGTTTCTCAACTTTTACATTGCTGGCATTTGGATCCAATATGTATCTGAAATTATTCCTATTATCATTTATGAAATATAAAGGAACTAAAACTTATGGACTTATGGACTAAAACTTATTAACTCTCAGGCATTATATAAGGTGTTTGGTTTGTTTTGATGTGTATTGACACTTGTTCTAACAATTGTACACTGCCTGCCTTAGTTCCTTTCCCATTACTGAGACAAAAACACCTGATAAGAAGATCACATGAGGAAAATGAGCCCATGTTGCAGTCAGCTTCATGTTGCTGGACAAACATCCAACTAGAAGCAGCTTATAGGAGGAAAGGATTTATTCCAGGCGTACAAGTTCCAGAACACCATCAATGGTGGAAGAAGGTGAATCCTTTCCAGAGACTCATAGAAGAGAGACACCATCAAACGGCCAGCAAGCACCAAACACCCACAGCACAAATAGCACAAACTGCCAGAGCTTGAAACTGCTCTCCACACACCTTAGGGCTGAACTCAAGATCCACCCCCAAACACACCTAAGGGCTAGACTCCAAGACCCCAAGTAATATACATCTTCCCCAGTAGGGCTCTGCCCACTGGAGACTAAAGATTGAAGCCTAAGTCTATGGACCATTCATTCAAACCACCACAGGCCAACCCATGATGCATATAGTAAAGTTCATAACCCATGAGAAATCGCTTAGGAAGCAGCAACATAAGTATCACATCTACCGCTAGTCTGACAACCAGCTCCAGAGGAATATCAACAGGCATTGTGGCCAACCAAACCACATCAAGCCAGAAACCCAGAGGATTCAACACTAAACCAGACTGCTAACAGATCTAGCAAGGCTCAGGGACCATTGTGGAAGCAGAGGCAGGAAGATTGTAAGAGCCACAGGGTGGGTAGAAATATCCTGACACGGCCCCCTTCAGAGAGACTGAGGCCTCAACAATTATCCAACAGTGAACATCAATAACCCAACTGAGGAGAGCTTTCAGGGAAAGTGGAGCCAGGGGAGAAGGGGCATGATACTACAACCTTTGGAAAAAATAAAAATAATAGTAATAGTAAAAATAAAAATAAATAAAAAAGAGAAGTAAAAACAAAATCAGTTTAAGGGAGGGAGAGTTAGTTTTAGCCTATGGTTCCAGGTCACAACACATCAGGGTGAGGAAGATGTGATGGCAGAAGCTTTAAGCAGCTGGTAACATTCAGTCCATAGTGAGGAAACAGCAAAGAGTGCTTGTGCTTGGCCAGCTTGCTCCTTTTTATACAGTCCAAGATTCTAGAATAGTGTCCACCCCCAGTTAAGGTGTGTCTTCCCAGATCAATTAACCTAATCAAGATACTTTCTCACATGCATGCCCCAAGGCTAACCCAATGTAGGTAATCACTCAAAGTGATTCTAGGTCCTATCAGGTTGACAATCAACAAAAACCATCACAGTGTCCAAACTGAGGAACAGAGGAGTTAAATTGCCCAAGATTACATACCAAGGTCGGGAAGAAATTATTCAGTCATACTTCCATCCCCTTTAAAAAGGTATTTCTCATTTTTATGAAAAGTCTTCTTGTGTAGCCATCTCTTTCTTCACAGTATAAAAATCAATAGTTAATTATGATTATACTTTTATGATAATTGATGTATAATCAGTGAAAATTATGTGTTTATAGTATTCATACATGTACATATGCACAATGCAATGATTTCTACAGTGAAGATAATTAATCCACCCACCACTTACATCATTTTATATTTTTTTCTTCCTGTGGTGAGAACCTTTAAGATTTGCTCTTTTTGCATTTTCAAATCAAGTTAAAAACTAGCAGTAAAGAAAATATAGGACCAGATGTAGTTGTCACTTTAACAGAGACTACTTTAGCTTTCAGAAAGACAAGCAGAATTAATTCTACTTAAATTCTTCCCTGTTTGGCCTATAGAATATTAAGAAAAGTGTAACAGTTATCACTCTGGACCCAGATTTAAGTAAAGAAATATAATATGCTGACTGGAATTTTTACTTTCCAAATTAATCTTTTAGATTCCTATGCCTATTATGGTTTTAGTGAATAAGTAATGGTGGTAAATCATTTAACATCATAACAAATATTATAAGTCTTACCATATTTCCTGGTTTATGGTAACCATGGTGGGGAATTTCTCAGTATTTGTACTGCTGCATTTGACCCCAAGGTTGCTCTTTTGTAGGGGGCTGTTTTGCATATTTAAGACAATGATGACCATGCATTCATCATATGCTAAGGACACATCTCCAGTTGTAATAACCAAAAATTGCCTCTGAACACTACCATATGCCTGTTGGGGACAAAAATTACTCCTGGTTGAGAATCACAGCTGTTAAAAAAGTAATTATTGACTGTCTCTTAATGTTTTATTTTTATGACAGAATATATATTTATTTTTCACTCCTAAACAGCAAAGAAGATAACTATTCTTGATAGAATATGTTTTAAGAAATGTTTATTCAGGTCAATTTTAATTTATAGTCCTAATGTATAGCATTTCAAACAGAAAAATTGATGGGAAGTTTATGTTTGAATTCTAATTAGGCAAATTGTAGGGATAACACCATGATAGATCAATTGCCAAGTGTGTTCAAGGACCTGGGTTTAATCACTACCACAAAATATATAACTAAGTCATTCTGTGAAGAATTGTAGAAAAGTGTACTTAAGGTGGTAACATAGAATTATAGAGAAGTGTAATGACTTTAAAAATAAAGTCATGGTCTAGAGGAATAGCTTAGCAGTTAAGGCACTTGCCCACAAAGCCAAAGAACCCAGGTTCAATTCCCCAGGACCCACATAAGCCAGATATACAAGGTGGCACATGTGTCTGGAGTTTGTTTGCAGTGCCTGGAGACCCTGGAATGCTCTTTCTCTGTGTCTCTCTGTCTGTCTCTTAAATAAATAAATAAATAAATAAATAAATAAATAAATAAATAAATAAAAAAATAATAGTCATTGGAGTGTGGTAGGCTGCTGCTTAGCATGTACCAAGTTTGTGATTCAGTCCCCTAATGTTTAACAAATAGAAATAAACTCATTAAGTGAGGCAGAAAAGTTCTTTTCTTAACACAAGATCTCACTCTGTAACTCAATCTGACCTCATACCCATAGCAAGCCTTCCTCAGCCTCCTGAGTACTGGAATATGTGAGCTATCATACCCTCCTGTGTTGCCAGATTTTTCAGGATGGGTATCAAAATCCAGGACCTTGTGCATGTTGTTATACTTTTAAAGGATCTAAAATGTTCTTGAAATCCACAGTATATGATATTTGAGCAACGTGTGAAATAGCAGTCACATGGCCTAGTACATTAGCACAAGAGCACACACTTTCTATTCTAACACAGAGATGATGAAATATTTGTTGTTCAGATTTTCTGGAGAAGTTTATAAAGTTTATGGTCATTTTGGAACATCGGCCAACACAGTTTTGGTTTTCAAGAGAAATAAAGTGACTCATACTGAAAGTACAAAACAAAAACTTTTCTTTAAAAGTTTATTTGTATTAAACATGTATAAGATTTCTAAGAAAGTCTAATAACATTTTCTATGAGCACTAGGTTTCTTCTTTTTCTTCTTCATGATTTAGGTAAGGAAAATGCATTATAGAAAAAATGAAATTTATTAGTAGATTTTAAACTTTTATTTTGGGAAGGTTTAAAAATACTTGTTATATGTTCCTCCAATTTCCTATAGTACTAGCTCTTCTAATTTTATCATAACCTATAGTAGCAGAAATATTGGTTCATACAAATGCCATCTTCCCACCTACTAATCATTTTGCTGTTTTCTAGTAGGAAAATACTCAAATCATAATTCATCCAAACTATCATATTTTTCTTTTTGCTGTAGTATTTGGGAGAAAAGAAACATTTTGAAGTTATACTATAAAAAGAGAAGAGGAAGTAAGGAAAAGCACATAAAAACATAAACATAATAACAAAATCTTAGTAAAATCTTATTACATTACGGGAACTTGGCCATAGAGACTATTTAGGGAGGCAGGCGACTGCACACGACAAGAACAAGAATACATGAATTCTCGTTCTTACTCATGTCATTTTACCCAAGCCTTGGTTCTTTCATGAGGAGATCTCAGGGGGTGATTTCTAAAACCTACTAGCTTCACATTAAGGGGTTCTCTAACTGATACGATGCCCTGTAGCACCAACTGGTCTCTGGTGACCACAACATATTCATTAAGAAACTCCTTTCACTGTCAAAGTCACCTCCTACATGCCGCACATGACTAGTCATTGACTCTTCTTTGCTCTAGTTTTTGGGCCTGGATCATCATAGTGCAGACTTGGGTCACAGAAGGTATCATGTAACATATAAACATACTCACCCCAGGTTTGTTGGAATAGACCTGTTTCCACCAAAAAAGCAAAAGCATATACAGCCAGCAAAAGCTCCAGCCCAGTGAACACCAGCATCACCACTAGCACACCCTACAAATCAGGGCAAGCACACGGGGCGGGGAGTGGAGGGGAGTGCGTCACAACTAGTTTTTGTGCCTGACTGAAAGGACACTGAGGAATGAAGGCTCCGGCAATGGAGATGAGAAGGAACAGAGACAATTGTGTAACCCTCTTCTCTGCTTTTTCTTTCGGACATCTTAACAGAGGAAGGGAATGAAGAGTGACTGTGATCTCAGAACCTTTGGTTTCGTACACGTGGCAGGTAAGAGTAGTCTGTCATGGATCTCTGCTTGTTATCATCATTTCCCTTTTGTTGTGGGTGGTTTGTCTCATGGTATTTTTTAGTGAGGATTTGATTTTGTTTACCCTACAGTGCTCTGGGTGCATTTTTTCAATAAGAAACCTCATGTTTTTAATTCTGAAAAATTACCCCAATTTTTGTATATTTCCCTCTCCGATACCACATGTTGGACTTTTCCTGTAACTACAGCCACTGTATTTGGTAACTCTCATTCATATTTTTAAAATGTCTGTCTTATTGTGCTCTGTTCTGTGTGATTCAGATTTACATTTCATGTTATTGTGTATTTTTCAGTAACATTGACTTTTTTTATCTCTTTTTGACTGATCTTTAAAATTTTTAATTTCAAAGACTATAATTTTCATTTCTAATCATACCATTTATTTCTTTATCAAATCTACTTGTCCTTTTAAAATACATTTATTTATTTATTTATTTACTTATTTATTTGCAAGCACACACACACACAGAGAGAGAGAGAGAGAGAGGGGAGAGCAAGAGAATGGGCATGTCAGGCCTTTAGCCACTGCAAGCAAACTTCAGATGCTTATGTCACTTTGTGTATCTGGCTTTATGTGGGTACTGGGAAATGAACCCAGGTAGTTAGGCTTTGCAGGCAAGTGCTTTAACCACTGAGCAATCTCTCCAGCTCCCTAGTTGTCCTTTTAATAATATGGTCTTGTTTTATTATTTTTGTTTCAATTACATTTTTACAGCTATACTGATTTAGAATATGTTTTTATGTCCTTGTTCAAAATACTTCCCATTCTTGGGCTAATAAATTGTATCTTTGTTTTACTTGATGCTATGCTCATGTTTTTGTTTCATCTTATGTGCTTCATAATTTTTATAATTTGATAATTTAGGTACATATGTGATGGTGCTAATTGGATTCCTTGATATGTGAAAGTCTTACATATTGGGTATATTGGTATCTCCCTAGAAAGTGGCTTTAGATTTCTGCTGGGATTTTCGGAGTCTCATAAGTCCAGGAGCAGTTTTCAAATTGCTTTACTTTAAATACTCCTATTTTATGTATGCTTGTGAATTTGGATGCTCTCCCTGCACAAGTGTTCATGAGCTGATGACAGGGTTTAATGAAACATTGTGGGAATGAGGAAGAGTTTTCCAGATCTTATTTGCATAAATTGCACAGTGTTTAGTTTCAATTTGTAACATTTTTCAGGGTTCTCTGTTGAACTTCTGGAAATCCTAAACTCCTTTTCTGGACACTAGAGCTCCTTGATCTTGTCTAACTCCAGCATTCCCATGCGGACACCTCCCAGTGTTTTGGTTTTAGCTCTTGTTTGATTTTTTGGCTTTAGAATCTTTCTTAGCTTCTGGAACCCAAGACATCTTTCTTTATTGAGCTCTTCCTTCCTTCCTCCTTCTAGTCTTGGATACATATTTTTAATTATTCATATGCTACTTTTTTCCAGACTACTGCTTCAGTGTTAGTAAAGAATGAACAACCCCCGTTGGCTGCTTAATGAGCCAGGCTGCGGCTTCTCTGCAGGAAGTTATTTTTGACTCTAGCTGTCTCCTACCCTCATTGTTTTACCCTATGATGGTCCTGCAGCATCATCTCCTGGGCTTCCTCGTGATGGTGTTTAACCAGATATCCTCTGTTCTTTTTCATTTCCCCAAGCTCCTGGATCAGAGGATTGTTTTTAACAATGTCTGAGTTACATGTGCAGACTAATAGGAGCACATAAGTTTAGAAACGTGCACACAATCTGACTCATGGGTCAGAAGGATGCAAGAAAATGAAAGATATTGCCCTATTCTCTTTCTTGCTTCTACTACAAGTCACAAAGGAAGAAGTCTTTCTCCTTAAAGGACCATATTGTTGTGGTTTTAACACTATAATTATATATATTTTAAAGGATTAACTCAGCTAAGCTTGTTGCCTTCACTAAGTGGTGACTATCAAATTTAGGGAAAGATGCCAAGAAAATGATGTCTAGGGACATGGATGTTTTTCTAGCAGCTATGCCTACTGGTGAGCTGTCATCTATCTCCCTCTCACTATTTGACAGCTCTGCTACATCAAAATATGGTTATTGTGTATTTAGGTCTAAAATCTGCTGATGAAGAAGTAACACTAAATGGCTTGTAGCCTCAGATCCACTGATGAGTATAAAATAAGCATCTATTATAGGCAAGGTTTTCCAATCTTAGGAAAGGAAACCAGAGCTCCTCTTACATTCAAATAAAATCAAATACCAGAGACTATTTCTGACCAGTTGAGGAAAACCATGCCTGGCAAACAAAAGGGATGCTCTGAGAGTTAAACCAGATTGAGTTTGAAAGACTTGTTATATGAGAAAGAACACTGGGGACAGGAAAGATAGCTCAGTCAGTAAAGTGCTTGATTTACAAACATGAGGATTTGAGTTTGACCCCTGGAACTAATGTAAATACAAGGTGTGGTAGTAACATTTCTTTAAATTTAAAGGCCCATTTATTCATTTGTGAGCAGAAATATGGGAGAAGAGAGAAAGAGAGAGAATGGGCACACCAGCACCTCCTGCCTCTTCAAACGAACTCCAGACATATATCTCACTTTGAGCATCTGGTTTTACATTGGTACTTGGGAATTAAACCTGGGCAAATGCCTTTAACTGCTGAGCCATTTTCCCCACTTGTTACAGTTCTAATCCCAGAACTGTGGAGGCAAAGGCAGGAGGATTCTCAAGGCTTGTTGGACAGTCAGTCAGGCCTAATTGGAGAGCTCCAGGTGAATAAGAAACCCTGTCTCAAAATAAAAAGATGAATGGCATACAAAGAATAACCCCCAAAGTTGTTCCCTGGCCTCCACACACACATACACATGCATACACTTATGTACACACATGCACACACAGAAATATCACTGAGGTCATGGACTTTCTCTTGTTATCATTTCTTTTTGTATCTTTCTTTCATTCCCTCTTTTTTTATTGCTCTGTGCAATACTTTCCCCACATTATGCAATCTGCTAACAGGCCTCTTTTAATCATAACTTTTTCCTCTGTCTAGGCCAAAAAAATAGAACCAGAGACTGCCAAAACTAAGTAGAAATTAGAAAAAGGAGAAACACTAAGGTTTTATATGACTGGATAGTCAGTCTGAAAGTACTTATTGCTATATTGAAACAAGCCAGGAGACAGTCCTTGTCTTCAACTATTGAACCATGGTACTCCAGATCAGACAATGAAGATACAGACGTCCCTGAAGTACAGCTGTGACAAGTCGTCCCCACGCCCACCAGGCTGTAAGTGAGAAGGAAGAGGCCGGCCACAGCAGCAGCAGAGCTGATTGTATTGGATGTCAGACTGCTCATGGCCTGGAAGGGAAATTGTGCATTGGCTCTCACCACAGACGCAGTGCCCAGTTCTATTCTCCTTTGGTCTACTGTACCATAGGCGGTGCTTCTTAGTGTTTGTTTCCACTATAACCTTGGTTCTCCTACTGGGCATGGATTGTGTCTAATTCATATTTGTTTTCCTTCTCACCTTATCACATTCGATATATTAGGAAATGTGTTCTGAATAAGAGAACTCATGACCAAATTTCCCTTAGGGGGAGGGGAACTGGGCCTTGACTCTGTGGCACAGAATACTGAGAAGGGCTGTGTAGTCTACTGCTAGCATTTCCATAGACTTTCCCAAAAGTTTTAGAACTGTTGCCTGAAGAGCCCCTAGAATATGATCTTTGACATCACTTGGAAAACCCAATCTACAGCTTTGCCTTAGAGAACAGATGGAGGTAACTTGGAGAAGCTGGATTCTATAGAACGCGATCACATATGATATGAGATGCTGACAAGCAACATGTGACAAGGGTAAGCTTTCAGTTTCATCAGTGACAGGGCAAGAAGCAGTGGTGTGTGGGCTTAGTCCCTATGGTGCTTTCTCTACCCATTTCCATCAGAATAATGATCGGACTGTAACCTTGGAGATACAGTTGGAAGAAGCAGTTAAAACCTTTGTTCCAGTCAGTAGCAACTTTTCCCATTCCCTGCCACATACCCACAGAAGTGACTGCCAGAAAAGCCATATCTTAACTCCAGAAGACACAGTGATTGGCTATCCATATATGAGAACATGGGTTGTATAGGCGACATGTGTTCCTTATGACTGAAGCAATAGTCTAGGCCCAGGAGTTGGGGACAGGGTTTTTTTTTTTAATTTTTTTTTATTTTACTTTTTATTTATTTAATTGAGAGAGAGAGAGACACACACAGAAATAGGCAGGGAGAGAGAGAGAGAGAGAGAGAGAGAGAGAGAGAGAGAGAGAGAGTGGTGCGCCAGGGCCTCCAGCCACTGCAAACGAACTCCAGATGCATGCACCCCCTTTTGCATCTGGCTTACATGGGTCCTGGAGAATCCAGCCTCGAACCGGGGTCCTTAGGCTTCATAGGCAAGCGTTTAACCGCTAAGCCATCTCTCCAGCCCCTAGGGACAGGGTTTTGAAGTTCACAGCATTGGATAGGAGTCAGAGTTCTAGACTTGGACACAGGAAGTGTGGTCTGACCCATGTGTGTACTTCAACAGGAAAGCTCCTTTCCTCCTCTGGGCTTCAGTTTTTCCTCTTATCAAATGTGGAAAATGAATGCCTCGATCACATAAGTGGCATCTCAAGTGACCCAAGCACAGAAAGAAAACACTAGACTACTGTTGGTCCTGCCAATGGGCCAACCAGAAAAGCGTGGGCTCCATAACCCATTTGCAGTTTCACTTCCATACAGTATAAAATTAGAAGGATTAACTTTGAGGTTCTAACCATTCCAATCAGCTTCAATTTGATGATATTCATACTTACAAAGGGTTTTGTTGATATTTTTCCACAGATAATTGAGAAGGAGCCAGCAAAGGCAAACTGTTCAAAAAAAAAAAAAAAGGAAAAGAAAAAGAAATGGTTGGTTCTGTTGTCCAGTGAAAATGTGGCTACTGTGTTGTGTCCAATCATTCAATAAAAAGTACTGTTGGGAAACTTTAGCGACTTAATGATGCAGGAGTACTGTGTGTCCATATTACTAGACAGGCCTTCTCTCCACCCAGGAGAGTTACATTGACTTTCAAGATTGGATGGAGGCTCAGAAATGTTGCATTATTTTACTGTAGCAGCTATAAGCCTAGAGAAAAAGTACACCCAGGGAGGAAGGAGGTGAATATTGCTAAATTGCGATGTTGAGAGAGAGGAGGTTAAGGCAGACCAATGACTTAACAAATAAAGGGATTGAACAATTTCATCCAACACAAGCATCCAGGAAAAAAGCTGATGGGGCAAGGTACAAAGTAGTAGCTATTGGTGTAGGTGGTTTGATCAGGATGTGGAGTTGAGAAAATTGTGAGGAAAAGATCATAACCCCCTGAAGCCAGCATTTGATCCCAGTATTGTTTAGCATCCAGCTCCTAGAGAGGGCAGATACTCTGGGAAGGTGAAGAATTGGCCATGCCTGTGGCTTGGGTCTTAGGTAATCACAAGGAGGGTTCAGTATGAGCTCACACCCACTGCCCTAGTGAAATGGAGGTAACAACAACTGACTACATGCAGTAGTCCAGAACAAATTGTGCCTCTGGGACAGGAGCAGGATCTTCCTGTATGGCGACACAGTTTGTGTCCACACATGGGCCATGTCCATACAGAAGTGATGCCGTAGCAAAATTCATCCCTCATGAAGGTGTCCCTGTTCCTCCTTTGTAGGAAGACATCATTTGTGGAAGGTTTAGATCTGGCCCTGCCACTCTCAGCAAAGTAACCACTAGGTCTTTGTTCATTAGTCATTAGATGTCAAGAAGCCACAAATCTTATCAATGCCAGTCAAAATGTTTAAAAGTCAGCCTGGTGTGGTGGCACATGCCTTTAATCCCAGCACTTGGGAGGCAGAGGTAGGAGGATCACTGTAAATTTGAGGCCAGCCTGAGACTACATAGTGAATTCCAGGTCAGCCTGGGCTAGAGTGAGACCCTACCTCAAAAAAAAAAAAAAAAAATCTGTGGCATCTACTTGTGTTCCTGTATCATTTGAAATTGGCCTTCTCATTCACTACCTGACAAATGGATTATTCTTAAAATAGAAAGAATGCTATGTCCTCTTCAAAGTCCCCAAAAGGAAAGTAAAAAATCTTTCACATTTTCATCCTACATGTAGAACCCAATTAGTTCTTATTGCTTCTACTATCAGCATCCTCTTTCAAGTCAGTATCATCTCATGTGAATTAATACAGCACTATCCTTGCTAATCTATCTCAGTTTGCTTTTTCACAATGTGTGTTGTAATGCCAGGCAAGTAGTGTGTGCATATACCCACTGACTCACCTTACTCTTTGCCACCTGTAGCAACCAATCCCTTCCTAAGGCACTCACATATAGAACAAGACAGATTCTTCCACTGTTATTCTTGAATGACAGAGACAGGATATAGGATGACAAAAGGGAAAGTTGAGGCCTTCTCTTGCTTTCTTTCCTCTTGAAGACAGAGTCACTTTATGACTAAGCTCCAAGTAAGCATTTACACAGCTGCCCCTCCCCCTCTTTGAGCTCCCACTCTACTCACACATAGGACTCCTCCAAATGGGTACCCAGACTTCAGAATGGTGGTGGAAGCTTCTGAGTGGAAATGGGAGGAGATGGAAGTCAAAACCAAAATGGCCCCCCAACTTGAAATCATCAGGCCACACAGGATTTGGATCATCTACAACAGACATGAAGGACAATTCTAGAACATGTTTTAAATAGTTATTATTTGGATATACATATTGAATTATAAAATATGCTATCATTTTCTATATTAAATAGGAAAAATATCTATGAGGAGCTAGTAGGCCTACTCTAAGAGAGAGTAATCTATACTTTTTATTTTATTTCTGGGAAGGTTTTGTAGACTAGAAAACTTGGTATGACTATATAAGTAAATAAAATATAAATATTTTAATTTTGGAAAAGTATTTGACATGGGATTTGTTTCTTTGAAAAGTACCTGGGGAAAAGTAATATGAACAACAGTCTAGTTAGGCAAATTTGTAGAACAAACTTATCAAATGAGGACCAATTTCAACTTAAATCAAACAAAGAAAAACATTTATAGTACATTGAATTTTAGGAATAATTGTGATTTTTTTCCAAGGCTGGAGACTGAACTAAGTCAGTAAATTTTTTCTCTGTCAGCATGAGGACCTGAGTGTGATCCTCAGAATATACATTACAAAAGAGGTGGTGGTTGGTGCTTGTTACCTCAGAGCTCCAGAGGCAGAGATAGGCAGATCCCTGTGGCTCACTGCCCATCTGGTCTAGCCTACTTGGTGGGTTCTAGGGTAATGACAGACTCTTACTCAAAAAGGTGGATGGTGGGCTGGAGAGCTAGCTTAGCAGTTAAGATGCTTTCCTGTGAAGCTTAAGGGACTAAGTTCAATTCCTAGTACCCATATAAGCCAGATGCACAAGGTGGCGCATACATCTGGAGTTCCTTTGCAGTGGCTAGAGGCTCTGGTATGCCCATTCTCTCTGTCTTTACCTGCCTCTCTCTCTCATAAACATATATATATATATATATATATTTTTAAAAAGGTGGAATACTCAAGATTGTAGCCTTGCTTCCATGTACATGCAAGCACACATGTATGTGTAGTGCACACACATGAACATGAGCACACATATTCACACACAGAGGCATGTATCTGCACATACATGGATACACATGTATATAGTCAAAGGAACAATTGTGATTTTTAGAGTACCAACTTTAGTTCTAGTTTATATTTGCTGAATTGTTTCTATTCTAGGCACTATTCATTGCATCTTTTTTACAGTGATGAAAATGAGGGACTTGAACCTTCGCAAAGATTGTACAATCTGTACAAATGTCTGGAGAAGAACTGGGCTATTACTTGGAATTGGGATGTTCATATGGTCACTGACAATTTGCTGGTTTAATAATCCTTTCAGAAAATAAAAGAACCCACACTGTTATTCACTGTTTAATGCATATTGCAATTGAAAAGGTACAAACATGGGTGAAATAACCTAAAGTTAAGTCATAAATTCATACAATTAATATATATTGAATATCTACATGCCAAGGAGCAGGGAACACATGAAAACTACTGACACTAGAAAGCTTGTATCTTAGATGTACTATGTCTTCTACAGACAGGCACCATGGAAAGAAGAGTGACTTAAGAGCAAAACACATAAAGACGGACAAGTGCTAAAGGCAAGGTCAATCTGTGTGGGGCTCTGTAGATTGTATTTTTGTAAACACTGCTTTTCATTCTAAGCAAAAAAGAAAAAGGAAGCCATAAATGTCATTGAGCAGAAGATTCTGCTATGATACAATGTATTTTATACCTGTTATACTAAGAATAGATTGTAAAGCAACATAGTAGGTAGATTAATAAGGAGAGTATTGTAGTAATTCACATGTGAGATAATATTGACTTGAAAGAGGATGTTGACAAAAGAAGCATTAAGAAATAGTTAGGTTCTAGATGTACTATGAAGATTAGAAATCATGCTTAATCACTTCACTGTTCACAATAAGCAAGGTACAGGACCAGTCTACATGTCCATCGGCCCACAAAGAGATAAAGAAAATGTAGTATATATACACAATGAAATTTCATTCAGCCATAATGAAGAATTAGGAATGAAAGAACTTCATTTAGAATAAAATTGATGAAACTAAGGATCATCATGTTAGGCCAAATAAGATGGGAAAATTCATATGTTAAATCTCATATGTGGAATTTACATTTAAATGTATGCATGCATATATTTATGTGATATACACACAGCATATAAAAATTTAATGAGGAGGAAGCAGTGTAGAGTGGGGAACAAGAGAAGGTATTGGGGCAAAGAAAAATCCAATGTTGTCTCTCACATGCGTAGCTTAGATTTAAACACGCACACACGCATGCACGAAATGGAAGGGGGACTATTTGTGGTGAAGAAGGGGAAAAGAGGATCAACAAGAGGGTGAGGGAAGATAGAAGTAGTCATGGATGCCTTTAGTCCCAGCACTCGGAGGCAGAGGTAGGTGGTCACTGTGAGTTTGAGACCAGCCTGGGACTGCAGAGTGAATTCCTGGTCAGCCTGGGCTAGAGTGAGACTCTACCTTAACTCCATCTCCCAAAAAAGAGAGTGGGGGAAGAATCAGTAGGGCAGTGGATGGGCAAATAAAAACATCAGAGCAAGGAATATTTATGCTGCTATTGTGTATGTATTACTATATATATAAACTGTATTATTATATATGTGGGTATATGTAATATTTATACAACAAGAACATAAGAACACATACATATGAAACTCATTATTTTGTACACTAAAATATTTAAAATGAACAAAAATTTTAGGGGGCCAGAGAAATGGCTCAGTGGTTCAGATACTTGCCTGCAAAAATCTAAGGACCTAAATTAAATTCCCCAGTATCCACAGAAAGCCAGATGTACAAGGTGGTGCATAAATCTGGAGTTCATTTGCAGGGTGGCTAGAGGCCCTCGTATGCCTATTCTCTGTGTCACTCTATCTGCCTCTTTCTCTGTCTCACTGTCTCTCAAATAAATAAATAAAATAATTAATTTTTTAAAATCATAGATAGTAGAACTTGTATTGTAATTGATAAATGGATATATATAAAGATATAGGCATAGATGTGGGTAACTGGTGGTGGATAGCATCCTGTGGATGTTGTATCTGGATTACTTTAATTTCCTTAGTGTTACAATAAATAAAATAATCTTTGGAGAATGATAGCAAGGAATAATTAGAGATTTGAGGCCAAAAAGAACATGAAATAGGTTCTGAAGTAATAGGGGCATGTGCCACCTTGTGCATCTGGCTTACATGGGTCCTGGGAATCGAACAGAGGGTCCTTTGGCTTTGCAGGCAAGCACCTTAACCACTAAGCCATCTCTCTAGTCTGACACTGTAGTTTTAAGTAGAAAGCTGTCTGTGGTTTACCAGCTTAGCAGCTGAAACCACCCATAGAAACTTACTAGTAGGGGGATGGGAAAGGGCACTGTGATGGGAGTCTCATACTGAGTCTATGGCTCTACTTGAAGCACTTGGTGCCACTCATGAATTCCATGTCTACCTCTAGGAACATCTGTGACCATGGGAAAGTGGACTAAAGGTCTGTCTTTCCAGAACTGTTCCCATATTGGGAAACCAGCTTCGTTCTTGATATTTGTTTATTATTTAATACTTTAAATATGTCAACATGATCTCTATATACTGATCTTAAAACCCAGCATCCCTGGTCTGGATTCCTTCCTGTGTTTGTCAGTTAGGTCTTACATCTAAGGGCTATGTGGTGTTTCCAGTTCTAAGTCTTATTTTAGGAACTGGAAGCCAAGTTGATACCCTCTAGATGGCAGCCTGCCCAAAGTCATGTGCATTTATTTTCTATTGTTATTTTTAATTGTCTGCTTTATTTAAAACCGGATATAAAACAATTTAACTAAAGATGAATAAAGTTTCCAATAAAGCAAAATTCTCTTTATTCTTCAACAACTACTGTAAAATAACTACACAGACAAACACACACACACACATATATATCCTTTACACTTTTTTCCTCATCTGTTACCTTTTCTCTTTTATATATGCACATACACATTCATAACAATATAGTCATTCTATCCATGTAGAACTCATTTTTCACTCAATGTTATCCTATGGACATCTTTGATTAATTACTAAAGCTACTAAAATACTAATTTTATGTTTCCTTTTTTCCTGATATATGCCACAACATGGAGGAACCTTGAAAACAAAATGACAAGTGAGGTAGGCTAGTCCCAGCAGGACAGATGTTGAATTATTCTATGAGTAGGAGGCACTTAGGCTACCTAGTTACCTAAAAGGTAGAATAGTGGCTGCCAGAGCTTGGGCAAGAAGGGAATGGAGAAGCTATGGAGTATCTCTAGAGCTTCATTTTGGAATCATGGCAAAGTCATGAAGTTGGATGGTAGAGATGTTTTCCAACAGCGTGAATGTACTTAACTGCATACTTAGAATCTTAAAATTATGTAAAGCACAGTTTTTATTTAATTAAATAAAAATATCTACATAGGGCTGGAGAAATGGCTTAGCGGTTAAGGTGCTTGACTGCAAAGCCAAAGGATCCTGGCTTGATTCTCCAGGACCCACATAAATCAGATGCACAAGTGGGTCCATGCATCTGGAATTCATTTGCAGGATCTGGAGGCCCTGGCACACCCAGTTTCTCTCTCTCTCTCCCTCTCAAATAAATAAACTAATAAAATATATTTTATAAAAAAGATCTACATAACATGTTCAAGTGAATGTATATTTCTGGGTTCATTTAACCAGCCACGTGTTCATGATTATCTAGGTTGTTTCTATCCTTAATCACTATGAAAATGCTGCAATAAACACCTGCACTTTTGTAGTACTCCATCCATCCAATTATCTCCTCAGAACAGCTTGAAGAAGTGGACCATCACTTCCAAATACCAGGATGGTGAGGGTGATTTTCCATTGACATTCACCAAGCAGAACTTCTGGAAATGGATATCATTGGATATAATTTGATTTTATATTGCCAAAGCGGTCAAAAGTCATTTTCTTTTTGCATTACAATGAATTAAATTATGTTGCCTGGAAATTATCATAAAATTATTTGGTATTCATCAGTAATACATACGATAAAAATGTTCTCCAGGGTTTTAATCATTAAGGGATAGTGTATTTTGTTGAGAGCCTTTTCTGCATCTATTGAAATGATTTCAATATGATTTCTGTTCTTGTCTGTTCTTATGATATGTTTATTGATTCTGTATGTCACCCATCCCTGAATCATTGGAATGAAACCTACTTGATTGAGGTGAATGATATTTTAAATATGTTCTTGAATTAATTTTCAATAATTTTACTGAGTTTTTGTTTGTGTTTTTTTTCTAGGTAGGGTCTCACTCTAGTCCAGGCTGACCTGGAATTCACTATGTAGTCTCAGGCTGGCCTCAAACTCACAATGATCCTCCTACTTTGGTCTGCTGAGTGCTGGGATTAAAGGTGTGTGACATTTTTGTGTGTAAGCTCATCGGTGATATTTGTCTATAATTTTCTTTTGTGTTGTGCTTGTCTGGCTGCTATTAGTGTAATGCTGGCTTCTTACAAGGAGTTGGGGAACATTCTCTCCTTTTCAATTTTATGAAATAACTTGAGAAGCAGTGGTTTCAGATCCTCTATACAGATCTAATAAAATTCTGCAGTAAATCTGTCTGTGCCTGGACAGTTTTGGTTTGGAGATTACAATGACCACTTCAATCTCAAGACTCGCTATAGATGTATTTAAATCATTTATCTCTTTTGGGTTTATCTTTGGTAAATTATATGTGTCAGGAAATTCATTCATTTCTTCTAAGTTTTCCTATTTGGTGAAATGTAGGTATTTTTGAAATATGTCTTTATGATTCTCCCTACTTCATTGGTTCTGTTGTAATAAATCCTTTTTCTTTTCTTTTCTTTGCTTTCCTCCTCCTCCTCCTCCTCCTCCTCCTCCTCCTTTCTTCTTTCTTCTTTCTTCTTTCTTCTTTCTTCTTCTTTGTTTTTTTTAGGTAGGGTCTCACACTCTAGTCCAGGCTGACTTGGAAATCACTGTGTAGTCTCAGGGTGGCCTTGAACTCACAGTGATCCTCCTACCTCTGCCTGCCTCCTGAGTACTGGGATTAAAGGCGTGTGCACCACATCTGCCTTAATATCTCCTTTTTCATCTCTAATCTTAATGAATATGTTTTCTGTCAGTTTCTTTTGGTTAACTTAGCTAAAAGTTTGCCAATTTTGTTTGTCTTTTTGAAGAACCAACTCATTGTTTCTTCAATTTTTTATTTAATTTAATTAATTTACTTATTTGAGAGAGAGAGAGAAAAACAGAAAGAGAGAGAATGGGTGCCCTAGGGCCTCTAGCCACTGTAAACAAACTCCATACACATGTGCCACCTTGTGAATCTGTATTTATATGGGACATGGAGCATTGAACCTGGGTCCTTTGGCTTTGTAGGCAAGTGCCTTAACTGCTAAGCCATCTCTCCAGCCCCTTTATTTTATTTTATTTTGTTTTATTTTATTTTATTATTTTTTTATATTTTATTTATTTCTTCATTTTTTTTTGAGAGGGACACAAAGAGAGAGAGAAAGAGAGAAAATGGGCGCTCCAGTGGCCTATTAGCTGCTGTGAACAAATTATAAATGTGTGCCCCCTTGTGGGCAAGTGCAGCATTGCACCCTTGCATCACTACATTTGGCTAAACATGGGACCTGGAGAATCAAATGGTGGGGGTTCTTAGGCCATTGGCTAGCAGGCACCTTAACCGCTAAGCTATTTCTCCAGCCCTGTTTCTTCAGTTTTAAAAATTGTATTCTTCTTTCCTAATTTATTGATTTATATCTGATCTTATATACTTCTTCTATACTTTTGTGCTTGTATTATTCTTGTTTATCCAAAGCCTTAAGATAGATCATTAAGTTATTTATTTGAGATCACTGTTTTAGTAATGTTGGCTTTTAGAGCTATAAACGTCCCTCTTAGGACTTCCTTTATTATGTCCTATAGGTTTTGATAGGTTGTATTTTCATTTTCATTTAGTTCTAATAATTTTTTTTATTTCCTTGATGTCTTCAGTGGCTCATTTTTGTTTAATTTTTAAGAGTGTGCTTATTTTCTGTTCTCAGTTGTAAATCTCTACCTTTGTTGCATTGTAGTTGGACACAATGCAAGGAGTTATTTCAATTTTCCTATGTTTATTGAGATGTTGTATCCTAATTTATACTGTATTTTAGAGAATGTCCTATGAGCCACTTGGAAGAATGTGTGTTCTACGGTTTGGATGTAATTTTGTGTATATGTCTGTTAGGTCCATTTGGACTCAGGTGGAATTTGGAATTCATTCAGATGTTTCTTCATGTCCTCTTTGAGTTCATTCAGGTGTTTTTGTAGGTATCTTCACATTTCAGGGACAAAACAGCTGACAAAAAGTAGCTTTTGAGAGCAAAGGGTTTATTTTTGTTTATAGTCTTAAGGGAAGCTTAATGATGACAAGGGAAATCAAGGCATGAGTGTAGCTGGGCATTACTTCTTGCCACAGCAGATGATATTAGTAAAATGACTTTTGGCCAGGAGTGGGGCTCATAGATATACTTCCAGCACTCGGGAAGCTGAGATGGGAGGATTTTGAGTTCATGTCAGCCTTGGCTACATTACAGTGAGTTGCAAGGCCTTGTCTCAACATGCAAAACAACAACATATAGTAGCAAGAGAGTGAGCTGAGCTCTGTCAAAGGGGGAGCTGGGCTATAACACCCCAAATCCTGGACCCAGAAATACACCTCCTCCAGCAAGGCTCTATCTCCCAAATTCCCACCAGGGAGGGCTCAAGCATTTTGAACACATAAGTTTATGGATGGAAATATATTTCAAACCATTACAGTGTCTATTGAGTTCTTTTAGATGATTATTTGAGCTCTCTTGGACTTTATTCAGGCATTGTATTGTATTTTCTTCTTTTTTTTAGAGAGAGACAGAATTGGTGCACCAGGGCCTCAGCCACTACAATCAAACTCAAGATGTTTGTGCCACCCAGTGCACACATGCAACCTTGCACTTGCATCACCTTTGTGCATCTGGCTTAGGTGGGATCTGGAGAGAGATTGAATATGGGACCTTAGACTTCGCAAACAAGCACCTTAACCTAAGCCATCTCTCCAGCCCTATATTTTTCTTAAGTTATATAATAGTGATTTAATATGAATACATTTTGCAGATATTATTAAAATCCATATGGGAGAATTGTTTTCACTTATGCTTATAACGGAAATAGCCCAGTGGAAAATTATTAAGTATTTACTGAAGAAGGAAAACCATTTCTTTGTTTTTTTTTTTTTTTTTTTGGTTTTGCAAGGTAGGGTCTCACTGTGGTCCAGGCTGACCTGGAATTAACTATGTAGTCTCAGGGTGGCCTCGAACTCTCGGCGATCCTCCTACCTCTGCCTCCCGAGTGCTGGGATTAAAGGCGTGCGCCACCACGCCCGGCTTCTCCCATTTCTTTTTTTAAGCCTTTAAGAAGGAAGTATCAGAGTCTGGGAAGATGGTTCAGTGGTTAAAGGTGCTTGCTTACAAAATCTGCTAGCTTCAGTTCACTTCCCAAATTCCCACATAAGCTGGAAGAGAAATGATGGTGTGCAAGTGTCTGGTGTTTGTTTGCAGTGGCAAGAGATCCTTGTGCATATATGTGTGAACATGCATGCATGCACCCACATGTAAAAATAAGTAAGAATTTCTTAAAAAGGAAGTTTCAGACCGATTATGCAAACTACAGGCCTTAAACTAGCCCCCTTGTCCCTAGAATATAAGAAATAAATTATTTAAACAAGTCTTATTGTTCAAAGTTTATAATCATTTATCACCTTTAGCAGATTAAAAATAAAATAAATGTCACCATCTATACTTTGTGCACTATTATTTGTTAAAGAAAAAGTTGGTCACAAATAAATGTAGTGTGAGCCGGGTGTGGTGGTGCATACCTTTAATCCCAGCATTCGGGAGGCAAAGGTAGGAGGATCGCCATGAGTTCGAGGCCACCCTGAGAGTACATAGTGAATTCCAGGTCAGCCTGGGCTAGAGTGAGACCCTACCTTGAAAAACTGAAAAATGAAACTACCCCCAAAAAAGTAGTCTGAATTTTAGTCATTAAATTTAAATTTTAAGAAAATAAATGTGCAATACCTGTTACAATAGTTTAACAACATGTTTAATGACAAGAATTAATATTATTATAATTATAATATATTGGGTGAATATAATCATAATTATATTGGGTGAATGAAGTCATTTTGTTTGAATACTGTTTAAACACAAAAATAATATTTCATATCAGTAAAAATGACTTTTGGTCAAGAATGGGGCTCGTAGATATATTTCCAGCACTCAGGAAGCTGAGATGGGAGGATTTTGAGTTCATGTCAGCCTTGGCTGCATTACAATGAGTTGCAAGGCCTTGTCTCAACATGCAAAACAACAACAATAACAAAGTGGCTTTAAAAATTTTAACCAACGTGAATAATCTTATACCACATGTGTATCAAGTCAGACATTTCATAGGATTTTAATCCAGTTCTATTATAAGATTTGATCCTGTGTCAAAGAACAAAATAAAAATCATTAGACCTATAGGTAAAGTATAAATTTTAAAAGCTGAGTTATTATTTCTCATGTGGGATTTTGGAATCTTTATGACTGGTGCTTGAGTAAGGTGGGCTCACAAATTATAAAGAAAACCTTACTGTCTTCTAAAACTGTCCTTTCTAGGGTCTTTTATGTATAGAATCATATCATCTGCAAATAGTGATAATTTGATCTCTTCCTTTCCAATTTGTATCCCTTTTATGAGTGTCTCTTGCCTTATTGCTATAGCTAAGACTCCAGTTCTATAGTAAATAAAAGTGGGGGAAATGGTCACCCTTGTCTTGTTCCTGAATTTACTGGAAAAGCTTCAAGTTTTCCCCATTTAGTGTTATGTTGGCTGTAGGTTTGTCATAAATAGCTTTTATTATGTTGAGATATGTTCCTTCTATTCCTAGTTTCTGTAATACTTCTACCATGAAGGGATGTTGGATTTTGTCAAATCCCTTTTCTGCATCTTTTGAGACGATCATGTGATTTTTGTTCTTCAGACCATTTATATGGTATATTACATTTATCAATTTGCATATGTTAACCATCCCTGCATCTCTGGGATAAAGCCTACTTGGCCGGGATGAATAATCTTTCCGATTCTGTATGCCAGTATTTTGTTGAGAATTTTTGCATCTATGTTCATGAGGGAGATTGGACTGTAATTTTTTTTATTTGTTCTGTCTTTGTCTGGTTTTGGGATCAGGGTGATGCTGGATTCATAGAAGGAGTCTTGTAGAATTCCTTCCTTTTCTATTTTATGGAAAAGTTTGGGGCTAGAGAGATGGCTTAGCAGTTAAGTGCTTGCCTGTGAAGCCTAAGGACCCTTGTTTGAGGTTTGACTCCCCAGTACCCAAGTAAGCCAGATGCGCAAGGTGGTGCATGCATCTGGAATTTGTTTGCAGTGACTGGTACCCCCATTCTCTCTTTTTCCCCTCTTTCTGTCTCTGACTGTTGCTCTCAAATAAATAAATAAAAATAAAATAAACAAAAAAAAAGAAAAAGAAAAAAATAGAACATATAAATAAACTTGGTTTCTTTAAAAAAAAAAAAAGAAAAGTTTGAGAAGCGGTAGTGTTAGTTCTTCCATGAAGGTCTGGTAAAATTCACCAGTGAATCCATCTGGGCCTGGACTTTTTTTAGTTGGGAGATTTTTTTTTTTTTTTTTATAACTGCTTGGATCACCATACTTGTTATAGGTCTATTTAAGTGGTTAATCTCATCTTGATTTAATTTTGGCAGGTCATATAAATCAAGGAAATCATCCATTTCTTTCAGATTTTCAAACTTAGAGGCATATATATTCTTAAAGTATGTCTGTATGATTTTCTGAATTTCTTTGGTATCTGTTGTAATGGTGCCTTTTTCTCCTCCACTTGTTGCTGCATGTACCCCACACCATGCTCCACTGTGGCAAAGTGGAACACACAACTTCAGGACAAGTGTGAACCCTTAGCATCAACACCACTGCCATTTTGACTCAGACCTGACTGGGAGCCGGACAAATCCTCTTCTGCTTGTCCCATAAGGGTGCATGCAATATAACATTGGGCTTGAGTCCAGCATTCAGTTATAGCACTCAACCTCTTCAGGAATCCTAACTGAACCATGTGGACTTCGCTAGCTACTGGGGCCAGGACTTGCACTGAATTTTCGCTTCCAAATTCCCTCTAACAATCCTCTCCCGACTCCCCTAGTGGGGTCACCAACAATCTCCTGTTGGGCAGGGACCCAAGTGTACATTTATTCATGGTGGATCACCTATCCCCACCCATAGAGAAGTAAAAAGTACTTCTACATTAGAGCCTCAGCCATAAAGCAGAGCAAAGAAAAATGAACACAAGGAAATATCAAGTGTCAAGCCAAGTACTCATTCAACACCGGTGTGCCAGAAAGTGCTGACTCCAGATAGGAAAATGTCCACATAACATGAAAGACCAAGCCAATGCATCTCCCCCAAGAAATACCAAGCCCAGACTCGGTGTGGTGGCACATGCCTTTATCCAAGCACTTGGGAGGCAGACGTAAAATCACAGGGAGTTCAAGACCAGCCCAGGACTACAGAGTGAGTTCCAAGTCAGCCTGGGCTAGAGTGAGATCCTACCTCACAAAAAAAAAAAAAAAAAAAAAAAGAAAGAAAGAAAGAAAAAAGAAAAAGAAAAAGAAAAAGAAAAAGAAAAAAAAAAAAAAAAAAAGAAAAAGGCAATACTAAGCCCAGGGCAGAGGATACTCAGGAGAGAGCTCAAAAGAATGATCGTAAATGTGTACCTCAACGAAGACAAGATGACAAGATAAATAAATACACGAGTGAAATCCTGAATTAGTCTGAAAATGACAAAAAATGAAATAAGGAAGTCCAAAATAAACAAGATCAGAGTACAAAACCAATGAATTAGAAATTAAGAAAACAATGAAGAGACTCAATGAGACGAAGAGCTGACTTTTTTAATCACCTAACATTTTCATGAGAACTTAGTTGCTGATCTAAGCTTTCCAAAGACAGAAGTCGTAACCTAAGAGTAAAAGTACCAAGGAGTAAAGACATCCCCCAAAGCTGGAAAAATGAGTATTGAAATGAAGACCCAACTTAATTGGATTAAAAATGTCCCATACTGAAGTGTAAAATCAAAATCACCTGCATGCAACATGAGATGAGACTAGAAATCTTTTTGAATATTTTATTTATTTGAGAGAAAAAGAATGGGCACACCAGGGCCTTTAGCCTCTGCAACAAACTCTAGACAATCCACCACCTTGTGCATCTGGCTTTACGTGTGTACTGGGGAGTCAATCATGGTCCTTAGACTTTGCAGGCAAGCAACTTAACTGCTGAGCCATATCTCCAGCCCAGACCAGAGCTCTTTTTACAGAAGTTAGTGTGAACAAGATCTTTGGTTCTTGACTGGTTAAGTGCAAAAGTGGAGGAGAAAGCCAAAGGTTCTTCAAGATCCCTGTTTGTCTCTAGATCTTGTCAGAGAGTTGGAAACATTGGAAAATTTAAAATGTAATAATGCATGGGACCCATCACCATCACACATTCTGAATTACTTAATCTGCATTATGACTGGGAGTCCAAAATGTCTTTAGTGTCTTAGCTTAATTAAATGTGTAGGTGAAGTCACCATTCATTACTCTAAGCTTGAGGCATCGACCTTGAGTGTGCATCAGAATCACCTAGAGGGTGTTAAAAAGCAGTGTGCACCTGGCTTTATGACTCAGATCCAAAACAGGGCCAAAGAAATTGCATTTCAGCCACAATTTCCAAGAATGTCAATGCTATTCTCCCGGGACCACACTGAGAGCACTACTATTTTCGCGTAGCCTGGCAGGCTTTCAGAGTCTACTGTAGGTATTGAGTCTCAAGACACAGAGTTCCTGTGCCTGTCTTCTCTTCTGAGCAAGAGTAATGACAATGGCTCTGACCCCATCGTTAGGTCTGTATAACCTTGCCTCTCCTCCTCCTCTTCACCACAAAACTTCCCTGACTTTCCCCTGACTTTCAGAACCATTACCGTAAGTTCTTTTCTTTATGAAGTCCATTTGTGTTTTGTTTTTTCTTTATTGTGGAGGTGTGTTTTGAGGTTGGGTCTCATTCTAGCCCAGGTTGACTTACAATTCATTATGTAGTCTCAGGCTGGCCCCCAACTCACAGAAATCCTCCTGCCTCAGCCTCTTGAGTGCTGGGATTAAAGGCATGAGCCACTATGCCCAAGGGTGGAAAGAGAGAAAGAGAGAGAGAGATAGGTGGGGAAGGAGAGGGAGAGAGAAAATGGGCACGGGTGCACCAGGGCTTCTAGTTGCTGCAAATGAACTCCACACAGATTTGCCACTTTGTGCATCTGGCTCTATGTGTGTACTGGGGAGTCAGCTTCAGGCTGTTAGACTTTATGGGTAAGTGCCTTAACTGCTGAGCCATCTCTCTAGGTCCTATTCCTTTTTCTCGAATCTTGTAAATGCTGTTTCTAAGTCAGTTTCTTTTGAGTTGCTTTTCTTTAAGATTAAAAATGATTGTTTCCACTGATCAGAAGCCTCCTAATAACAAGCATTAATCTATATAATAATTCTGCAATTTAATTACCATTGAGCTGCATGCGGCAGAACAGTATATGTGATTCCCGCCTATGGAATGATTCACTGCATTGCCAGGCACAAAGAGTGGGGTCAAATGAATGTTAGGGTTTTAAGTTATTATTAATCTACATCCACACTACTAGTTAGATGTTTTCTCTCTGACAAGTTTCCCAAACTGTCCTTTGTACTTTATATATTTTTGAATTTCCTGTGGGCGTGTGCATGGACAAACATACCAGGGCTCACAGCCAGAAAACGTAGGATCAAATCCTAGATCTTGCATTTATTAGCCTTTGAACCAAGGTTCCTGAAGTTAGGAAATAACCCAAGTGGTCCATGGTTTCCCTTCAATAGACATACAATATACTGAACAGCATCCCTGAATGTATCAGTTCTTTTGTTTTTAGTGAGACAGAGAGAGAGAGAGAGAATTGGCACACCAGGGCCTCAGCCACTGCAATCAAACTCCAGAAGCTTGCACCATCTAGTGGGCATTTGTGACCTTGTGCTTGCCTCACCTTTGTGTGTCTGGTTTATGTGGGATCCAGAGAGTCGAACATGGGTCCTTAGGCTTTGCAGGCAAGCACCTTAACTGCTAAGCCGTCTTCCAGCCCTCAGGGTTTTTTTTTTCTTTTAAAGCAAAGCTAAAGTCATGGTGAACCTCATTGAGAAGTTGTTTAAATAAGACACATCTTCTAATGGAGGGGTGCTTGGAGTAGGAAATATGAGAGAGAGAGAGAGGGAGAGGGAGAGAGAGAGATGGAGGGATGGATGCAGAGGGAGAGGAAGAGAGAGAATATTCACAGAATCTCTTAAACTGAAATATAGCAGTTGTGTATGGAGAAAGGTGGAGAAAGACAGTGGATTATACGTGTTTTCCTTTTACCAGTTTATTTTCCGTGACTTCTGACACTAAAGAGTTATACTTAATTGTGCCACAAGAGGGAGGTCGTGTGCAAGAAAATGTGCCCTGAAGTCTACCGTATTCCTGTTCTGACTCTGCATAGTCTGTGTAGTTGTTCTCGCATATTATTTGAGGGAATGACAGGCATATTGATTCATCCCTTTGAACATCAATTTAAAGGCATTATTGTTTATGTGAGAAGGCATTTGCGAGAATAACTGAGATCTACTATTAAAAGTTTAGCTCACTTATTCTCAAGATAAGAATGGCTCATGACGAGAGACTTCGCAACATGCCTTAACTTCAAAGTGGTTTTGGTTACTTACACCTTCATCTTATTCTGTACTCTTGATAGACATCAGGAAATCTATTTTTTTTTTTCTTACCTACCTGGTTTCTTCCCTGTTCTCTTAACTTCCTTCACATTCTAGAAAATCTAAGTACATGGAGGACTGGAAGAAGGTGTGGGAAGAGCTAGAGGAAAACTATCCATGCTCCCTGTTAGCTCTCAGTCTTATGGATTTAATAACTTTAATCTAGAAACCATGAAAGAGATACAATCTTGTAGATTCAAAGTCAATTGGACTATGAGCTGTGCATATAGTTTTCATTTGTCTACTAACCTTACACTGAATAGTACTAGAGAATAGTATTTGTTTACATTACCAAATATGCTATAGGCAGCTTGGGATAGTCTTCAGAAGTTAGAGGGAATGACACTGAAAATTTCTGCATTGAAACCTGGGGCTACAGATATGGCTTAATGGTTAACTGTGCTTGCATGCAAAGCCTGACAGCCTGGGTTAGATTCCCTAATACCCATGTAAAGCCAGATGCACAAAGTGACATTTGCATCTAGAGTTTGTTTGCAGTGGCTGCAGGCACTGGTGTGCCCATACTCATTCTCTCTGTCTGCCTCTGTCTTTCTTTATCAAATAAATACATAAAAGTATTTTTTTAAAAAAAACATGGAAGTTAAATTTGAAAAATGACTAGAAGTAGTGGGTGTGGTGGTGCAATGCCTTTGTTTGTTTGTTTTTGTTTTTCAAAGGTAGGGTCTCATTTTAGTCCAGGCTGACCTGGAATTTCACTATGTAGTCTCAGGCCTTTAATCCCAGCACTTGGGAAGCAGAGGACGGAGGATCACTGTGAGTTCAAGACCACCCAGAAACTACATAGTAAATTCTAGGTCAGCCTGGACTAGAGCAAGACACTACCTTGCAAAACCAAAAAGAACAACAATAACAACAACAACAAAATGGCTAGCATTTTTTAAATTTATTTTTTTTCCTGTCCCATAATCTCAGGACAAGATCTAATGTAGCAAAACCATGACTTTGACTCTATAAAAGAGAATTTTATGGGAACTCTGCTAGAACTGAAGTTTATAATTGTCTGCGAGACTCAAAGTTCACAAGTGAGATTCTGGTTAATTAGTGTTATAGGCCTTTGGAATCCACGTTATAAAAGAAAACATTAATTTTTCATGGAAAACTTATGCATATTTGTTCAAGTTTAAAGACCTGATTTGCATTAAAATCATTTTTTTTCTAGGAGGTTCAAACAACAATAAATAAAAATAACCAAAACCTAATTTCATTTTTTGGCAAAAGTGATTGCAGGGCAGCTAAGTGTGTGGAGAGTAAGCTACGAACCCTGAACGAAAAAGAAGTGCAGTCAGTGTACATGCATTGCTTTGGTGTTGGCCTAGGCTGGTTGGTTTTCCCGTTTCCCTAGAGACCCTGCCCCTAGAAAACTATAACCTTTACTTTCCATATTAGTATGTGTAAGGTCCACTGTCTACAGTAAGGAGTTTAAATTGAGCCTATCAATATCTCAACATGGATGGTGGAGGAAGGCAAGAGGAAAAAATGGAATCAAAATAGAAGATGGAGGGCTGGCGAGATGTCTCAGTGGTTAAAGGCATTTGCTTACAAAGCCTTCTAGTGTGGGTTCAATTCCCTAGTACCCATGTAAAGCCGGATGCACAAAATGGTACATGTGTCTGGAATTCATCTGTATTGGCAAGAGGAACAAATAAATAAATAAATGATTTAAAAAGAAACAGAAGGTGGGCTAGTTGGAAAGAAGACGGGTTTAGTGGAAGGGAGAAAGTGGAATGGGGACAAAAGAAGGTAATGGGAGGGGATAATGATGGAATACATTATGTATGTGTATTAAAATTGTTGATAAAATGTTAAAAAACACTCCATTTCCAGAACAAGTTTGTTTATAGGCGTAGACAGCGCTTATACAGAAAGCTGAGTTGTGATTTTAACTTGCAGCTATGTAAGTTAATACACACTTTACATAGTATCTTCTATTAAGAAAGGAAATTAGTATCATTTCTAGATTTAAAGCAAGGAAAAGTAATGCTTAGACATGTGACCTCTCTTTGCTTGGTGATAGCAATTTAAGTGACAGCTCAGCTGGGCTAACTGTCCTGCTAAGAATTGCCTTAGTAGTGGCTGATATGTACCTGTCTCTCGGTCTAGGGATTTGGGCAATTAAAGACTGTGGCTTGGCCACACCAATTACACCTCAGAACAGTATAATCATGTTTGGAAGGGGTCGTTTGTAAGGCTTTAAGAATTGAAGTTGATGAGCAGCTAGTCCCCAGAGTAAATTTGAGCCCGTTATTGAGTTGAAGCATCTTGGAATGATGCTTTGCTCCGTGAGTGGTAAGAATACAAACACATCTTTAGGTTTTGAGTATATGAACTGATATTTGTAACTTCTTTAATAAATTAAATGATTTCTTTACATTTGTTTCATTTTTATCATTTCTAAGTACAAACTTTGTATGGATACATTAGATGTTGATACCATCATTCCCCTCCTCCCTGCCCCAATTCCACTGAGGGCCCTCCTTAGTGGGATTGCTGGTATTTACGATGGGGTTGAGTTGTGAGAGCAGCAGTCAGTCATTGTGGGGGCGGTGCCTCTAGATATTCCCTCCCATCCTGTGGCTGTCACAATCTTTCTGACCCCTCTTCTATAAAATTCCCTGAGGGCTGGAGAGATGGCTTAGTGGTTAAATGCTTGCCTGTGAAGCCTAAGGACCCCAGTTCGAGGCTCTCATTCTCCAAGACCCACATAAGCCAGATGCACAAGGGGGAGTACACATCTGGAGTTCCTTTGCAGTGGCTGGAGGCCCTGGCGCTCCCATTTTCTCTCTCTCTCTGTCTCTCTCTCTACCTGCCTATTTCTGTATCTCTCTCTCTCAAACAAATAAATAAATAAAATATAAAAAAAAATAAAATTCCCTGAGCCTTGGTAGGTTTGGTTTAAGTTTACTTTAGTGTTGAGCTCTCAGCAGCTTCTGGATTTTTGGTACACGTTGAGTATCCTTCAGTGTCTATCACCATCCATCACCCTGGCACAGGCTATCAGGCTCTTAATGGAAGCAACACTCTTGCTCCGCTTGCCAATTCCTCTGTGGTTTCACCTGGGCCCCAGCTGATGTGTGAGGGGTGGTTCATCTTCTGCCAGGGAGTCAGCTATCTTTTCTTGTCTTGCTGATAGATTTTGGTTGTCCTTGGTTCTCAACTGCCTTCTGAAAAAGAAAACCAGATTCTCCAATGGAGACTGAGATCAGGACAGGTTAAAGGGGATAAGCATTGATAATTTAGAGAGAATTTGAAGGGTGTAGCCTCTTCTTTTGGCCAATGCCTAATTGGGAGCTTCTTGTTGTAGTCTGTGATCCTGTTCTCCATAGGATTCTGACTTGGTCCCCAGTTCTAGCTATGGGTTCCTTTCCACTGAGCAGAACTCTTAGCCAATCAGAGAGCCATTGGTTATGCACTTAGGCTCTGTGCCACTATTGCATAGGTGTGTACATCTTGTCAGGCTGGTTGCTTTCATAGCAGTGTCTCCTGCTTGCTGACAATGTTGTTGGCCATTTTCCCTTAGCAGTTCATGTAGTGCTTTCCAGCACTATATGGGCGTTATAACATCTGGGAACTGACTTCCTTCCAGAGTTCAGCCAGAACACTCATCCAGAGATCATCTCTTGATGTTCTGTGTCAGCAGCATGTGGTATCTTCAGCAATATACATTTATTTTTCACTAATACTGCAAAACTGTACAATAATAGAGTTTGAGGGCTGATATTAAGGTCCCTTCTCCATTTTTACTTGATTCTTGTGCATGGAGAAAGACAAAAATCTATTTTCATCCTTCTTCATAAAAGGGACAAAGAGGTGGAAAAGGATGGTACCAAAATGTGTTGCTTACATACTAAATATGTCCATACCTAGTAAAAAAAAAAAAAAAAAAAAGAATCCAGGGTATAGTAGAAGGAGAAGAATTTCAATCCAGAGGTTTAGTAGGTGCTTCCAACAAAATCACAGAAAAAAATTTTCCTCAAATTGGGAAAGAATGGCCAATACAGATACAAGAAGCTTTTAGAACACCAAACAGAGAAAACTTGGAAAGAACCTCTCCTTGCCATGTTACAGTTAAACTACGAAACACACAACCAATGAAAATATATTGAAAACAGTTAGAGAGAAAAATCAAGTCACCTACAAAGGCAAGTCCATCAAAATCACAGCAGATTACTCAAGACAAACTTTAAAAGCCAGAAGGGCTTAGAATGATGCATTCTAAGTTCTGAAAGATAACAACTGCCAACCAAGATTACTTTATCCTGCAAAGCAATCTATCTAAATTGATGGTGAAATAAAGACATTCCACAACAAAAACAGGCTAAAGGAATGTATGACAACTAAACCAGCTCTACAGAAGATACTTGAAAGAATTCTTCACATGGAAGAAGAAGTAAAACACACATGGGAGGAAATAGGAAAAAATAAACCATATTCGAATAACAGTTAAAACAAGTGAGTAAAGGGAAAACAGGAAGCACTACAAAACAAGAAGAATAGAGAGAATAAATATATACCTTTCAATATCAATATATAATGATATAACTCAATATCAATGGCCTCAATGCCCTAACCAAAAGACACAGACTTGCAAACTGAATTAAAAGGCAGGATCCTGCCATTTGTTGCATACAGGAAACTCATCTCTCAATAAAAGATAGACAATGTCTTAGGGTGAAAAGATGAAAAATGGTATTTCACGCAAACGGGCATAGGAAACAAGTAAGGGTTGCTATCCTGATACCTGACAGGAGAGACTTCAAACCAACAGTATTGAGTAAAGATAAAGAATGTCACTTTATATGGATTAAAGGAACACTCCAATAGGAGGACATTACAATCCTAAATTTATATGCACCTAACATGGGGGCGTCCCAATTTCATCACACAAACACTATTAGATTTAAGATCATAGATAACACCAAAACAATTGTAGTGGGTGACTTCAATCCCCCACTCTCTTCAATTGACAGGTCATTGCAGCAAAAAAACCAAATAAATAAATAAACAAACATAAAGACATCTGGATTAAATGATGTCATGGGAAAAAATGGACCTAACAGATATCTTACAGAACATTCCATCCAAATGTTGCAGAATGTACATTTTTTTTTCTCAGAAGTACATGGAACATTCTTCAAAATAGATCATATATTAGGACACAAAGCAAATCTTAAAAATACAGGAAAATTGAAATAATCCCTTGTACTCTATCTGACCACAATGGCATTAAACTACAAGGCAGCAACAAGAAAAACTACAAAATATACAGAAATTTATGGAGACTAAACAGTACACTATTGAATGATGAATGGGTCATTGAAGAAATCTAAAAGGAAATCAATAAACTCATAGAATCAAATGATGATGAGAATACAACATACTAAAATCTTTGGGACACAATGAAGGCAGTTCTAAGAGGGAAATTTATAGCTCTAAGTGCCTATATTAAGAAATTAGAGCTTTCACAAATAAACAATTTACTGCTTCACCATAAGGCTTTAGAGAAAGAACAACAAGGCAAATCAAAAATCAGTAAACAGGGCTGGAGAAATGGCTTAGCGGCTAAGGCGCCTGCCTGCTAAGCCTAAGAATGCTGGTTCCAATGTCCAGCAGTTCCAATCTCCAGGTCCCTTAAGATGCAAAGTGACGAAAGGGCTCAATGCCGCAAGAAACAAATAACAAATTAGCTCACAGCAGCTGAGACACTGGTAGAAATCCAAATAAATAAAAAAATAATTTAAAAAAAAAAAGTTTTAAAAAAAAATCAGTAAACAGGAAGAGATAATAAATATTAGGGTAGAAATTAATGAAATAGAAACAAACAAACAAAAAAACAATGCAAAGAATCAATGAAACAAAGCTGGTTCTTTGAAAGGATAAATGAGATTGCTAAACCCTTAGCAAATATGACCAGAAGCAAGACAGAAGAGACAAAGATTAATAAAATTAGAGATGAAAAATTACCATTACAACAGACACCAAGAAATTCAAAAATCATAAGGACATACCTTAAGAATAAATGCACCTCTAAATTTGCAAATCTGAAAGAATAGCATGATTTCCTTGATTCATATGACCTACCAAAATTAAATAAAGATGAGGTAACCACTTAAGTAGATCTATAACAAGTACAGAGATCCAAGCATATATAAAAATCTCCCAACTAAAAAAAGTCGAGGCCCACATAGATGCAGTGGTGAACTTTACTGGACCTTCATGGAAGAACTAACACCACTGCTTTTCAAACTTTTCCATAAAATAGAAAAGGAAGGAATTCTACTGAATTCCTATGAAGCCAGCATCACCCTGATACCAAAAGCAGACAAAGACAGAAGAAATAAAGAAAATTACAGACTAATCTCCCTCATGAACATGGATGCAAAAACTCTCAACAAAATATTGGCTAACAGAATACAAGAATATATCAGGAAGATCATTCACCTCAAACAAGTAGGCTTTATCCCAGAGATGCAGGGATGGTTCAACATATGCAAATCGATAAATGTAATACATTATATAAATGGACTGAAGGACAAAAATTACATGCGCATGTCAATAGATACAGAAAAGGCATTCAAAAAAATCCAACATCCCATTATAATAAACGTCCTAAAGTAACTGGGAATTGAAGGAACATATCTCAACATAATAAAAGCTATTTATGACAAACCTACAGCCAACATAATACTAAATGGGGGAAAACTTGAAGACTTTCCACTAAATTCAGGAACAAAACAATGGTGTCCACTGTCCCCACTTTTATTAATATAGTACTGGAAGTCCTAGCTATAGCAATAAGGCAAAAGACACTCATAAAAGGGATACAAATTGGAAATGAAAAGATCCAATTACAATTATTTGCAGATTATATGATTCTATACATAAAGGACTCTAAAGACTCTATCAGCAAACTGTTAGAGCTGATAAACACTTTTAGCAATGTTGCAGTATGCAAAATAAACACACAGATATCAGTAGCTTTCCTATATACTAACAACAAACATGTGGAGGATGAAATCAGGGAATTTCTCCTATTCACAGTTGCCTCAAAAATAAAAAAAAAATGAGATACTTTAAAATAAACCTAACCAAGGAAGTGAAGGATCTCTACAATGAGAACTTTAAACCACTGAAGTGAGAAATTGCAGAAGACACTAGGAAACGGAAGGACATCCCATATTCTTGGATTGGAAGAATCAATATGGGAAAATGTTAATCTTACCAAAAGCAATCTACATATTTAATGCAGTCCCCATTAAAATTTCAATGGAAATAGAAAAACAATCCTGAAATTCATTTGGCAGCACAAAACCTTGAATATCCAAAACAATTTTGAGCAAAAAGTATCACTATACCCAATTTTAAGCTATATTACAAAGCCATAGTAACAAAAACAACATAGTACTGGCACAAGGACAGACAAATAGATCAATGAAACAGAATAGAGGACCCTGATATTAATCCATGCAGCTACAGCCATCTTGTTTTTGACAAAAATGCCAAAAATATTCATTGGAGAAATGATAGCCTCTTAAACAAGTGGTGCTGGGAAAATTGGATATCTATATATAGAATGATGAAAGTAGATATTTGTCTTTCTCTATGCACATGAATCAAATCCAAATGGATCAGAGACCTTAATATCAGACCTGAAACTCTGAAACTGCTAGAGGAAAAGGTAGGGGAAACCCTTCAACATATTGGCATAGGCAGTGACTTCCTGAATATAACCCCAATTGCTCAGGAAATAAAACCACTAATCAACCACTGGAATCCTAAGAAATTACAAAGCTTTCATTCAGGAAAGGACACTGTGAATAGAGCAAAGTGACAAACTACAGAATGGGAGAAAATCTTTGCTAGCTATACATATGGCAGAGGATTAATATCCAGAATATACAAAGAATTCAAAAAACAAAAGAATAAGAAATCAAACAACCCAATTAAAAAATGGGCTATGGAACTAAATAGAGAGTTTTTTAAAGAAGAAATACAGATGGCATATAAACATCTAAGAAGTGTTCTACATTCTTAGCCATCAGGAAAATGCAAAATAAATCTACTTTGAGATTCCATCTCACTCCTGTCAGTATGGCTATCATCAAGAAAACAAATGATAATAAGTGTTGGCAAGGAGGTGGGAAAAGGGGACCCCTTCTACACTGTTGGTGGGAATGTAGCTTAGTACAGACATTGTTGAAATCAGTGTTGAGGTTCTTGAGAAAGCTAAAAATAGATTTACCATATGATCTAGCTATAGCACTTCTAGGTATATATCTTAATGACTCTTCTCACTGCCTTAGAGATACTTGCACAACCGTGTTTATTGCTGCTCTATTCACAATAGCTAGGAAAATAAACGAGCCTAGATGTCCCTCAACAGTTGAATGGATCATAAACATGTGGGACACTTTCACAATGGAGTTCTATTTAGCAGCAAAGAAAAATGAAATTATGAAATTTGCATGGAAATGGATGGATCTGGAATGGATTATACTAAGTGAGGTAACACAGGCCCAGAACCCCAAATGTTGCATGTTCTTTCTTATATGTGGATCCTAGCTACAAATATTTAGACTTGAATGTGAGCTAGAACCAAAAATCTGTAGCAGAGGCCAGTAAGCTAGGGAAAGGCTTTAAGGGATGGAGGAGAGAGAATGACTTTAGGGATTGACATTGTATTTATGCAAGTAGAAGAACAGATTACAAGGAATGGAATGGTCTAAGTGAGACCAGAGGAACAGATTAAGAAAAGGGTGGGGGAGAGGGTCAATCCAAATTCAAAATATTCTGAAGAAGACATATGAAAGCCTACTTTAAAAGATAATGGCACATCCAGAAGCCATAGATTATTACTAGAAATTTTTCCAGTGAGTTCTTGTCCAGAGAGGTCCCTTTTGCCTCCAAAACATTACAGGGTATTTCCAAGGCCCTTGGTTTCCCATGAGTAACAGATGGTAAGACTGTGTTGCTAAAGGCTTCACATGCCTGGGTGGCAAGGTCACTGAGAAATCAAGCTATTGCTGAGCTGAAAACATTTTCCCTGTACACTAGCCAAAGACTTCACATGCCTGGGTGGCAAGGTCACTGAGAAATCAAGCTATTGCTGAGCTGAAAACATTTCCCTACACACTGCTAAAATGCAGCCCACTGCAGCCCTATGAGAGACAAAAGTCATGAGTGGTGAAAACAGTGGGCACTGGAAGCCTCAAGTTTGGCCAGACAGGCAAAATGATCAAATGAGTGCAGTAGTAGCATGTCTGCTCTGGGGGAAACCAACTGCTCTCTAATTGGACTGTAGGCCCAGTCTACAGGAGGGAATACATGCCTAGTACTGAAAACCTGATCAAAAGCCTAAGGCCAGGGAGGTCATGTGACTTAGGGGTATTGAGCATTTTCTTTTCTGGCCAGGCATTTGGCACACACCTTTAATCCCAGCACTTGGGAGGCAGATGTAGGAGGATTGCCGAGAGTTCAAGGCCACCCTGAGACTACATAGTGAATTCCAGGTCAGCCTGGGCCAGAGTGAGACCCTACCTCAAAAAACAAAAAAAAAAAAAAAAGAATTTTCTTCTCTGGCTAAATGGATATATTATTCTCACCAAATTGCTCTGAAAGCAGTACACTTAATGTTCATATTCACATATTAACGCTACTCTCACTTCTGGTTAGAGAAGCTTCTCTTTTCAGATGGCAGTGACCACTGGGATGACCCCAAAGATAACATAGTGCTGAGAAGAAGGGACAGAGGAGTGTCCAGCACTGAAGCATCTCTATCACATCCTCCAAGGCTCAGGGTCCTTTGCAGAAGAGGGGGCAGAAAGAATGTAAGAGCCAAAGGAAGGGTACCACTTCTTACAATGCAACTGCCCAGACAGAAATTGGCCTTGATATTCCTGACCTTGCAGTGCCTAGCAATACCTTCACAAGACCCTCATAATAGAAGAAAAAGATGATGACATCAAATTAAAAGAGAGACTAATGGAGAGAGTGAGGGGATATGATGGAGAGTGGAGATGTGAAGGGAAAAGTGGGGGAGGGGATTATCATGGTTTATTGTCTCTAAGTATAGATTTTGTCAATAAAAAAACAAAAACAAAAAACACACTCTCTTTGTTTTCATTGTTAAGAGTTTTAACTATGATGTGTCCTGGAGAGTTTCTTCTTTGATGCTGTCTGGTGTTCTGTGGGCTTCTTGTGTCAGGATGGGCTTCTCTTTTGACAGATTTGGAAAATTTTCTTCAATATGCTCCCCTTGTGGGAAAGTGCGGCATTGCACCCTTGCATCACTATGTCTGGTTAAATGTGGGACCTGGAGAGTCAAATGGGCATTCTTAGGCTTAGCAGGCAGGCGTCTTAATGGCTAAGCCATCTCTCCAGCCCTTAAAATTTTTTTTTATTTCTATTTATTTATTTGAGAGAGGGAAAGAAGCTGAGAGAGAGAGAGAGAGAGAGAGAGAGAGAGAGAGAAAGAGAGAAAGAATGGGTGTGCTAGCTGGAAAAACGAACTCCAGATGCATGCACCACATTGTGCATCTGGCTTATGTGGGTCCTGGGGAATTGAACTGAGGTCCTTTGGCTTTGCAGGCAGGCTCCTTAACCAATAAGCCATCTCTCCAGCCTAATTTTCTTCAGTAATTTTGTTGAATATGTTCTCTATGCATCTGTACTGGATTTCTTCTCCTTTTGGTATACTCATGATCCAGATATTTGGTCTTTTTAAGTGTATCCTACAGTCCCCTCATATTCTCTTCACTTGATTTTTTCAACTTAGCAATGCTTTTGGCCTCCTGATCAATTTCTTCTGTCTTGTCTTCCAGGTCAGAGGTTCGGTCTTCCACATGAGTAACTCTGTTGGTGAGGGGTTCTAGAGAGGTTTTTATAATTTATTTTTGATTTTTGTTTTCTGTTGTGTTATTTGTATCATGTCCATCTCTTTTGAGGTACAATTTCAGTTTGAGTTCTGATTTTCTTGATGCTTCATGGAATTCATTCTTGCATTTGATCAAGTCTTCATTAAGCTTAGTCAATTGGTTGATGAGATCATCCATTTCTTGACCTTCAATTCATCCATATCTCTTTTGAGGGTTCTATTATTTTCTTCAATGAAGCCTAATGCCAAAAATCTGAACTCTCTAAGAGACGATTCTGTTCAATTTCATTGATACAATTGTTGGTTCTTTGCTTGTTTGCTTCTAGTTCAGCAGTTCTTTTGATCAGAGTCTCATTGGCTGTTGTGTTTTCATTTTGAGAATGAATTTCTGTTGATTTCTCTATGATTTCATTGGAGGTTACACTGTAGGACTAGGCATCCGTGGTGGAGGTCTCTCAGTTTTCTGACTTTCGTTGGCTTTTTTTTTTTTTTTTTTTTTTTGCATTGTTGGCTACCCATTTTAGGAAAACTTTATTTTATTGAGGAGGAAGTTTTTGTCCTTTGGCCCATGCACCCTCTGACTCAGGTGAACAGGGATGATGGTACCCAGAAGCCAGTCAGGATATCAGAGCAAAAGGCCTGATTCCACAGCCTACACAGGCACCAGGCCTCCCGAAGCAAGGCACAATGGGATTTTCTACCAGTACCAGAGAACTGGGAGGAGCTAGGGAACAGGGATCTAGTCACTCCTGGGTGTGCTTGCCTGCATACCCTCCTGCGCAGGATACCTGGACTGGGGTAGCTGGGAGGATCCAGAAACACTGAGCTGGCCTACTCACTCCATGTTGCAGTGCCTACCCACACACAGTCCTGTGCAGGGAACCTGGACCAGGGAACTGGGAGGAGCCAGGGAACTAGGGTCTGGCCTACTCACTCCAGGCCTGCCAGCACACTTTCAGGTGCAGGGAACCTGGACCAGGGAGCCGGGAGGAGCAGGGAAACAGGGGTCTGGCCTATTACTATGCTTGCCTGCAGACAGTCTGGGACAGGGAACCCAGACCAGGGAACTCAGCCAGAGGATTTTAAGTCCAAAAAAATTCCAGTGGCCGGGTGTGGTGGTGCACGCCTTTAATCCCAGCACTCAGGAGGCAGAGGTAGGAGGATCGCCGAGAGTTCGAGGCCACCCTGAGACTACATAGATAATTCCAGGTCAGCCTGGGCCAGAGTGAGACCCTACCTTGCAAAACCAAAAAAAAAAAAAAAAAAAATTCCAAAATTCACCTCTGATTTTAGATTGCCTTACAGACTCAATTAAAAGGTCAAATTTTAGATAGGGTTAATGCTTATTGCAATAACTTAAGTTCTAACAGATTGAGTTTGTATAAAAGGATTATAAAAATTACACTTATAAAAGTTTACTGTTAATGACAAAGCCTCTGTTATGTCTCATATTCAAGTTCAAATCTTCCAGTGAAGGAACAAAACTGATGGCTCTCGCCAGGCCACTAAAACTAAATGAAAGTCAAAATTAATATTTATATTTTTGTTAATAAAAATTGTCTCCAGGGCTGTTAATATGTTTTGTCTGTACTTAGAAATGTTAAATAATATATATGCTTCCTGTATTTCAGATATAGCTTCCCATGTCATCAGATGACATAAGTTAAATGTTACAACAAAATGGTAAAGTTTTTTAATACCATGTTTTATCTAGATATGTTTTATTAAAGAGAAAAGATACAGACATACTCTATATTCCCATTTTTTTCTTGGGTGCTTAACTACCAGAACAAATGAGGACTTTGGGGTTCAAAAGGAACCCAGTATTTTGTCCCCAGCCTCTCCAGGTCAAAAGGCTTCAAGAAATGATGGGACACTTCTTTTTCTAGAGAATCCTAAACCTCTTGGTAAGTCACCTATCTTTTTGATCAGAAAAGACATGGAGACCCTCTCAAAAAAAAAAAAAAAAAGAAGGATTCTAATCAGTATTTGGTCTGCATAAGGAGAGTCAAGAAAACACTCTTAATGCTTCCAAGGGAAGGGTTGCCACATGGTCAGCACAGCACTGGCTCATCCTAGCAGATGGCACAAATGCTGAGAGAGGCATTGAAATTCTCCCAGGTCCCTAAAAATCTCCCCTAAGAGTCACAACTGACCTTCAAAATTACATTATAAAATTAAACTTTGGCCACATACTTGGTCTTAAACATTCAATAGAAAAAAACATAGCCAAAAAGTTAGGTATATCTTAAAGAATTTAGTTACCACAGACCAGACTGTAACTTTACATAGACATGCTTGACAGGAACAGGTATAGACCACATCATTTGGTAAATTTCTAGATCTTCATGATGATCATGCCTGCATAATTTTGGGACATTGTGTATTTAACTATAATCTTAACCTTGTATCCTCTCATCTACAGTTAGCCCACATCCAGATGGTTCTGTGACAATCCAGCTTCATTACCTGGGGTCCCCTGGAGTGCCCTCAATGGCCTAAAATGCTAATGGGAACCCTGGGTTTGAACAGAGGCTTCTTAAATCCTAACCCCATCCAAACTTCAACTTTTTCATATTACCTTTCCAGACAACCCAAACATTATTTTAGACTCCTGCCCCCTGCTTAACCCAGCTACCCTTTTACCTTTACCTAAGCAACTTACTCCTGTCCAGAGACTTTAGAAGAGCTTACTTACCACCATTCCCAAATTTCACTGTCTCCACTCCCTGATCCTAACCACATATGGTATATATAGATGAAGCTCTTTTACCACCCCATAGAGGTACCAGATAACAGGACATGTTCTTGTTTCAGATGACAAGATAATAGAGATTGGCCCATTGCCTAAGGAAAGTACATCCCAGAAAGCATAACGTCACATTCATTTACTTACATGAATAAGCCTTGCCTCCTCTATAGCAGCTACAGGGCTGGTTACTGGGCAGCTGGGACACAGCCTAATCTCTTATCAATAGTATAGCCATTAAGGCCTCAGCTATGGCCCTTTACCTGCTATAGCAGTAGCTCACCTCTTTGGCATTAGTAGTGCTTCAGAATCATCGAGCCCTCCACCTCATCACAGCTGAGAAGGGAAGAACCTGCTTCTTCCTAAATGAGGGATGTTCTTATACTATAAACCAATTGGTACCAACTTCTAGCCTCTTCAGACTTGACTCCCTGTCATCTGCTCCTAGGGGACTTGCCAGCAACCTCTGACACCAGCATCCCCTGAGACACCTGGCCATGCCCTCTCACAGGAAGCAATAATGAGAAACTCCACCCCCTATCCTTAACAAAATGCTACAGTGTTAGGTAGGACAAGACTCCTAAGATGGAGTTGAGATGAAGGAGGAGACAGCAGTTGATTGATGCAACTTCAGATTGCTTAATCACATTGCTTAACCCTTATTCCCTTGACCTAACAATGTCCTTGGCCACAGTTTTCCTGCTGAGACAACCTGGCTCCTTTTCTGATGGCAATCTATTCTCTGATTGATTACCTCCTCAGTTTGGTCCCTGCCCTCCCTTGAATTAGTCATCTATCTGTCTAGCCATCGTCTATCAGCTTTCATCTGTGTATCTGTACATGTGTGTGTTCATAGGTATGAGTTTGCTAAGGATTTAATCTATGGTCGTGTGCATGCTAGACAGGTGTTTTTTCACTGAGCTATCTCACCAGCCCATTTTATTTTAACTTTTTACTTTGAGATAGTGCATTACTAAGTACCCAGGGTGGTCTTGAACTCACTCTGTAACCCAGACAAGCCTTAAAATCTCCTGTTTTAGCCTCTGAAATATCTGGGATTTAGAGATATTTATTAAAGCTTACAGACCCAGGTCTGGATAATAACCAATTTTGAGAACATAGGAATATATCAAAAGAAGAGGATACATCTGTGGTAGTTTGAATAGATGGCCCCCAATATATTCAGTCTTTTATTAGTTTATAGTTTGCATCTGCAGCCACTTGGCTGGAGGCAGTGTCACTGGGCGGATCTTAAGGTGTGGTGGTGGGTTTGAGATTCCATTGTAAAGATGTGCAAAGTGTGCCTAGCTGGAGTTCCTGGAGTGTGCTGTGCTGTGTGGTTTTTGGCTTTGGACTTTTTTCTCTGTTTTTGGTCCTGTGAAAGCAGGCCAGCTTCTTCCGCCATTATGGAACTTCCCCTGGGTCTGTAAGCTTTAATAAATATCTCTTCCTCCATAACTGTGCCTGGTCTGGAAGTTCATCTCAGTGAACCTGAAGCTGTCTGCTACAACATCCTAGATAGAAACAGAGGTGACAGTACTTTGTGTTCTAGGTAACGAAATCTCATCCAAGTCAGAAAACCATACATTTTAGACCTGGAATTAATATGATAAGCTGACTTCCAGGGAAATGAAACATTGTTCAAGCCAGCAATCTTCAGTACTAAAGCTAAAGCTTCATCTCACCTTCCAAGAATTAGAGCATTGGCACAGACTGGTCATTCCCATAATGCCTGGACAGACATAAATGCCTTTACTCCTGGGGAAGAGGTTGAGCTAAGAAGTTGAACTTCTAAGGGCCTGAACATTTGTTTTTCACATCCTGGAAAACTAGCCTTAACTGAGCTGTGCCACCTTGTTCTCTGGGAGGAAAAGCCAGAGCACTTTTCCTTACTAGAACTGGAACAGACTTTTGGAGTCTTGGCTACAGGGTTGCCTTTGCATAAATACATCACTGCATTTCTTCCTGCAACCTTGGTCCAAGTTATGGCTATGGTTTACTGGTTTACCTGCCATACACACACACACACACACACACACACACACACACACACACACACACACTTGTGTTGCAGGAAGCTGAAGACTCACAAATCAGGCACCAAAGGAAGAGTGGAGAATCAGGAAATTTATTCACACTGGCATGAGCCTAGGGGAAATCTCTTCCATAGCTTGGACCCTGAGCTCCAATTGCTCTGAATTTATATAGGCATTTGGACATCATTCTGGATTCTTTGTTTTTTTTCTTCAGTTCTTTTTAAAAAAATTATTTATTTATTTATTTATTTGCAAGCAGAGATAGAGATAGAAGAGAGACAGACAGAGAGAAAATGGGCATGCCAGGGCCTCTAGCCACTGTAAATGAACTCCAGGTGCATGTGCCCCCTGTGCATCTGGTTTACGTGGGTCCTGGGGAATCAAACCTGGGTCCTTTGGCTTCGCAGGCAAGCGCTTTAACAGATAAGCCATTTCTCCAGCCCATCATTCTGGATTCTTTACTTAATCAGTGGGTTTGAAACCCCAGCCTTACCTAACCCATTCCATTGGACAAAATTACAGAAGCCGAACACTGTTATGCTTGGTAAATCCTGATGGTGGCAAAACAAAGCAAACAGTGTGAAGGCTGCAAAACACGATGTGGCATTGGGTCAGAGGCAGAGGTGTCCTTGGAGCAGGACACTTCAGGACCCTTGATTTTCTGGCTTAAATTCTTCCATACAATTAGGCTACACTGGCTAGCCAGTGATCTCCAGGGCTCTTTCTGCCTGCCTCCCCAGCACCGGTGCATGTCACTGCACCTGCATTTTACATGGGTACCAGGGACCAGACTCAGGTACTCATGCTTATGAGGAAGTCCCTTTTCTGAATGAGGTATGTTGCTAGTCCCTGTCCTAAAATTTTGATAGCAATGCACCAGATCTCAAAGAAGCTGGAACTACTATGTCCAGTCATAGCAGGGAGCAAGTCACCATTGAATGCTATATATTCATCTGGGGTGTGAATGGATGCTATTCCTTGTTAGCTCTGAGACCCAGACTGCAATTGCACACTATTTCTGAGGTCCAACCCTCTTCTTTGGCAGACCTATGCTGGTATTGTGTCTTTCCCTTAGGGCGAGTGTTACACAACATTGTTCTCAATGGTCCTGAACTTCCAGAGTGCCTCAGAGTCATGGATCTCAAGTTTGATCTACACCTAAAATTGCATGGGTGGTTCTCTGGTTTGATTGACAGGTTTGAGTTATATAATATTTTTTCTACTGTGAATGTTTCTTCCCATGATGCATCTAATTTTAATCTTATGTATGGCTAGTTATAAATTGCCATAAGAATGTAAATGGGGCTTTTTCCATAACAATTCATTTGGAGGGTACAGTTTTTCTTACTGCACATGTACCCCAAACCAGTCCAGATTGGATGGTCTCCTGCTGTTCAAATTCTATACCTAAGAATATATTTAAATAGGTACTGATCCTGAATAATGGTTGCTAAAGGGAGGAGAAAACTAATTTCGTATTTAGAGCTGGAGCAGTGTACCTGTAGCTCAGTACAGGGTCTTGGGTTCATAACAGTTTGCTAGGTGCATTGTGTAGGAGAAGGGTGTGCTTGTCAAACCAAGCAGAGTCCCAGATGGCCATACCATTCCCTATGCTCACCTGTCTCAATCTTGCATTGCTTAAATTTGTCTCTTCCAAATGAACTATGACATGAAACACTTTTCATATACATCTTGACCCTCTTTATTCTTCGAAGGAAGGTGAGAGGCGGTTAAAGTCTCATTTATGAACTAGGTGGCTTGTATAATTACTGTTTATATTTAAGACTTCATTCTGTATATATTTGTAAATATTTTATATATTTGTTTGCAAGGAGAGAGAATAGACAGACAGGGAGAGAATGAGAATGGGCCAACCAGGTGGTCTATTGCCACTATAAACAAACTCCAGTTGCATATGCCACTTTGTGCATCTGGCTTTGTATGGATACTGGGAAATTGAGCCCAGGCCCTCAGGCTTTGTAAGCAAATGCCTTTAACTGCTGAGCCATCTCTCCAGCCCCATCATGTGTGTGTGTGTGTGTGTGTGTGTGTTTAGATATATGCTGGGTTTTTCAATTTGTTTTGAAGTAGGGTTTCACTCTAGCCCAGCCTGGTCTGGAATCCACTATGTAGTCTAAGGTTGGCCTCAAACCCACAGTGATTCTCATACCTTGGGCTCCTGGTATTAAAGGCATGCACCACCATACCTAGCTCCATTTTGTGTGTGTGTGTGTTTAATATTTAATTATTTGACAGACAGAAAGAGGGAGAGAGAGAATGGCTATGCCAGGGCCTCCAGCCAAATGCAAATAACTCCAGACGCATGTGCCACCTTGTGAATCTGGCTAATGTGGGTCTTGGGGAATTGAATCTGGGTCCTTTGGCTTTGCAGGCAAATGCCTTAACTGCTAAGCCATCTCTCCAGCCCTTCATTATATATACATATATATTATTTGAGAGAGACGGACAGAGAGAGAGGAAGAGGCAGAGAGAGAGAATGGGCACACCAGGGCCTTTTCATCCGCTGTGAATGAGCTCCAGATGCGTGTGCCCCCTTGTGCGCATGTGTGACATTGCATGTGTGTGTCATTTTTACATCTGGGTAAATGTGGGACCTGGAGATTCGAACAAGCATTCTTAGGGTTCACAAGCAGGTGCCTTAACTGCTAAGCCATCTCTCCAGCCCTCCATTGTATATTTTTAATACAAGAAGAGCCTGCTGCCATTGTAAATGAACTCCAGATGCATGTGCCACTTTGTGCATCTGGATTTATGTAGGCACTGGGTAACTAAACCTGAGTCATGAGACTTTGCAACTCAGTGCCTTTAACTGTTGAGCCATCTCCCCAGCCCCTGAGTTGTTTTTTATTTTTATTTTTTTTTAATTATTTTTTTGGAGAGAGACACAGAGAGAGACAGAGAGAGAGAGGGGGAGAGGAAGACAGAGATGGGTGCACCAGCAGTGTCTCAGCTGCTGTGAACAAAATCCAGATGTGTGTGCCCCCTTGTGGTCAAGTGCGGCATTGCGCCTTTGCGTCACTTTGCATCTGGCTAAACGTGGGACCTGGAGATTGGAACCGCTGGAGATTGGAACCAGCGTTCTTAGGCTTAGGAGGCAGGCGCCTTAACCCCTACGCCATCTCTCCAGCCCCCCTGAGTTGTTTTTGATAGAGCATTTTACAAAGAATAATGGCTAAGGTGAAATAGATATCAAAGATGTCAGAAAACCACCTGTGAGCTTGTTTACTTCTAATCTGGAAGTTACTGGTGTATTGGCTGGTATTCTGAGAAATAATTTTAGTAAATTAGCATACGTACAGTGCTTTATGCAAACAAAATGGCAAGATCATATCTAGGCTCATCTGTTTTTGTCAAAAGATGGAGACTGGTGATGAGTTTGAAATAGATAGTTGGCATCATGTGCACTGTTGTGTGGTGGATAATTTTTTTTGTTGTTCTCATTTCTAGACTGTGAAGAATGTGACTGTGGTCATGAACCTCAGTTAAAGAATAATAATTATGAGCATAACCTTGACTTTTTTTTTTTTTTTTTTTGGTTTTTCGAGGTAAGGTCTCACTCTAGCACAGGCTGACCTGGAATTCACTCTGTAGTCTCAGGGTGGCCTCGAACTCATGGCAATCCTCCTACCTCTGCCTCCCAAGTGCTGGGATTAAAGGCATGCACCACCACGCCTGGCTAACCTTGACATTTTATGGAACATGCTCCTCAGGTGCACAATTTGGGGGTTAGTGACGGTGAGTAGCATATTGTCTGAAAGAACTGGAGATAATATAATATTGTTAATATACTAAGTTTTGAATTAAGCATTATCTTATCTTGTACATATTAAGCTTTGAGAAAAGTATATTTAGCCTTCCTTTTACTTAGATTTCTAGTATTTGAAATGATAAAAATATAAAACATAGAAATTTAGGCAACTTAAAGATTTAAGACATATCAATGATTTCATAGTAAAATAATCAAGCATTGAAAGCACTGATTCACTTACAACAGGATTCACTGCACTATAGCATTATAGAATTTCTCCACTTCATATTGATTTTTAGAAATTTATTTATTTGCACATAGTGTGTGTATGTGTCTATACACATGCACACAAATGTATGGGTGAGCAAGGACTCTTTCTAGTGCAAACAGATTCTAGACACATGCTTCACTTTGCATTTGGCTTTACATGGGTGCTGGGGTATCAAAACTCGGCTGGTAGCCTTTGCACACAAGTGCCTTTAACCACTGGTTTTAATTTTAATGAAGCAAACCTAGTGTTTTCCTTTTAACTATGACAAAGAGTTTTAGATTAAGTCACATGGTATAATTAGAGCCAGTATTCAGCTTTTAACATTCATACTTAGATAAATAGTAATTTTGCATTATAGTAAACATTTTCACCATTGGAAATAATAACATCAATTAGCATGTGACTTTAATTTCACTTATTGCACAAATTTTAATTTTCAATACTAAAATACTTATGTATTTGTTTTTTGACAGCTTTCCATCAGAATGACAAATGACTAAGATAATTTATAGAGACGAAAGGATGTTTTAACTCAGTTTTGGAGGTTTCAGTCCATTACTGTACTGCTCCCCCTTATTTTGAGTCTGTGTTACCATAGCACTTCCTTTTCCATGGCAAAGCAAAACTGTCTATTTCATGGTTGGGAAGACAGAGAGAGAGAGAGGAAAAGACCTTAGTTGCCACTATACCTTTTGAAGGCATGCCAGCAATGACTCACAGACCCTCTCATTAAGCCACACCTGTTTCATGTTCTTCAACCACCCAATAGCAGCACACTGGATACCAAGCCTTTAACACAAAGCTCTTGGAAGGACACTTAGGTTCTAAACCTCAGCCATTTGAAGGAGTTTCCCACATGCTCCTGATTTTTCTCCTGATAATTATGATAATTTTCTGTTATTTTCACCCATGGTTGGGTTGATAATTTTATTTATATGAATTTTTTATGTCTTGGTAATTAGAAATGTGTTGGAGAGATGGCTTAGCAGTTAAGGCATTTGCTTGAAAAGTTTAAGGACACAGGTTTGATTCCCCAGAACCCACATAAACCAGATGCATATGGTGGCACATGCATCTAGCTAGAGTCCATTTGCACTGGCTAGAGGCCCTGGCATGCCCATTCTCTCTTTAATGAAATGAAAATAAATTTTAAAAAATTAAGATATAGGCTGAGGTTATGACTAAGCAGTTACAGGTTCTTGCTTACAGAGCCTATTGGTAAGGGTTTGATTCCCAGGTACCCACATAAGGCCAGATGCACAAAGTAATAGGTACATCTGGCGTTTGAAGCAGTAAGAGGCTTTGATGCACCCATATTCCCCGACTCCCTCTCTGTTTGCAGATAAATAGATGAAGATTTAATGAGTGAAGGGTTAAAGAATCATTGACCTTAGTGGAAAATTTTTTTGACCATAAAACTTAAAAACAGGCCCCTAAATTCAAAAATAGACATATCAGGTCTATTCACCAGGGGAACCTTAATCCTTACCCCCAAATGTGGGTTGGGGTCCTTGGGAGTCACCCAGTGAGACAACAAGACCGAGAAGCTCGACTGCAATTACATGGAATTCTTTATTACCAAGCCTAGACTGGGACTCTGTCCACACAAACCAACGCAGTGGGAGTGTGAGAGAGAGCCCCACTCTTGGGGAAAGGGTTTATATAGAGAAGGGATACAGCAGTTACATCATATTGCAACATTTGAAATGGTTGGTTCAAAAAGCGCGCGCGCGGGAACATTTTGAGCTGCTTATCTAGGATCAGCCACTTGTTTGCAGATTCTTTATTACCTCCGGGATGTCCTAAGACTTCCCAGGAATGAACAATAAGAGAGAGGGAGGGGGTTGGGAAAGAAGCAAAGGTCAGTACATTAGCCCGCAAGTTTCTCATTTGAGTCAGGCCTGGGCTTTTTTATTTCAGATGGCAGTCTGTTTTGCTATAATGGCTATCTGCTTAAAAATGGCAGTACTACTGTCAAGCTGGAGCGCTAGCAAGCGGAGTTACAGAAGCTAAAGGCAATATCTTAATTTCTTAGATCTCACATTCCCCCCTCTTTCTGTTACTTGAGGAGCCAATCTTGGTTCCTTATATGTTGTCAGGCTCATGAACAGCAACAGTATGGTATTGAGCCCTGAGAACCATCATTTGGACTGAATTGATACGATCTTTGACAAAACTGACAAGCCTATTAAGTATGCAGGGCCCTATGGTGAGTATTACTAAGAAATAACTACAGGTCCTATTAAGGCAGATATTAAAGTAGTAAACCAAGGAGAGTGGTTAAACAAAGACTCAAACCAGCCACGAAAACCATCAGGAGCATCCAGGGGCTGGAGTTTGAGACGTAACATCTCGGTGGAGACGAAGCTTGAGTGGGTCCTCTGGGTCAGGGTGACTTGTCCAGGTGTCTTCGGTTTTCCAGGGGACCGCCGTCACGTGGGCCCAATGGATCCATGACGTGATGTCATTTACTTTTATGGCTGTTGGGGTTGTCATCAGTACGATGTAGGGGCCCTTTCATCTGGGTTCCAGGGACTTCCGTTGGTACCTTTTGACAAGCACTTTATCCCTGGTTGAAACCTGTGGGGTTTTGGAGGAACAACAGTCTCATAAACAGCTCTCAGGTGGGGCCAGACCTTTTTGTGGGTAAGTTGTAAGCACTTCAGGGAGCGCACTAGGTCTTGGTCATCCATCCGTGCTAGGAGATCAGTCTGGAGGCTCGGGATAATAGGAGGGGGCACTCCAAACATTATTTCAAAGGGAGTTAGGCACATATGATAGGGAGAATTTCGCACCGGAACAGAGCAAAGGGGAGGAGAGTCACCCAGTCAGCGCCGGTCTCTAAAGCTAATTTAATTAAGGTCTCTTTTAAAGTTTTATTTATTTTTTTTACCTGTCCTGAACTCGGAGGGCGATAAGCACAATGCAATTTTCAATTGGCCCCCAGTGCAGTGGCTACTCCCTGACTTACCTGAGATATGAAGGCTGGTCCGTTGTCTGAACCTAAAGAGACTGGGAAACCATACCTGGGCAGTATTTCTTTTAGTATCTTCTTAGCAACAACTTGTGCAGTTTCAGTCTTAGTGGGGAAGGCTTCTACCCATCCAGAGAATGTATCTATAAATACTAAAAGATACTTGTATCCTGATTTTTCTGTTTTAATTTCAGTAAAGTCTAATTCCCAGTAGGCCCCTGGTCTAGTTCCTCTTAGCCTAGTTTCTGGATTGGAGGGAAGAGCAGTAGCATTAGTCAGTCACAACAAGACTGGCAATTAGACACAATTTGTTCAATAATTTGGCTAGCGCTCCGTATTTTCAAATGGGAGTTCCTCAGTAACTCCTGCATCCGCTTAATTCCCAAATGAGTGGAGCGATGGACCTTCTTTAGAATTTTTTTGTCCTAGTCTTTGAGGCAAAATCAAACGGCCATCCTCGGTTTTTTTTTTTTTTTTTTTTTTTACCATTCATCAGACTTTTGAGTTCTTTTTAATTGACTAATCGATGTCAAATCCTCTGAGGTGTAGTTTGGAATGTCTGGAAGTTTTCTGCCTCCGGGTCTACCAGGACAGGGGCTATCTTGGTTGTAAGGGCCACCTGTTTGGCTGTCTGATCAGCCAAGTTGTTTCCCCAGGGAATTAGTCCGTCCCCTTTCTGGTGTCCATGGCAGTGAATGATAGCTACCCGAGTGGGACCCCAGAGGGCTTGGAGCAGGTCCAGAATCTCCTGTTTGTTTTTAATAGTCTTTCCTTCAGCAGTTAAAAGTCCTCTTTCTCTGTATATTGCTCCATGGACATGTGCCGTGGCAAATGCATATCGGCTGTCCGTGTATATGTTCAGTCTCTTGTTAGCCCCTAATTGTAGAGCCTTAGTGAGGGCAATAAGTTCTGCTCTTTGGGCTGAGGTTTCCGCTGGAAGGGCTCCCCATATGACTTCGGTTCCCGTGGTGACTGTTGCCCCAGCGCACCTGTGTCCATCCTGGATAAAGCTGCTGCCATCGGTGAACCAGGTTACCTCAGCATCTTTGAGGGGGGTGTCTTTGAGATCAGGCCTTACATTGTACACGTGGGCCAGTATCTCAGTGCAGTCGTGAAGAGGGGCGTCCAAGTCCGGATCAGGTAACAGAGTGGCAGGATTCAGGGCTGTGGGAGTCTGGAAAGTAATTCTAGCGGGATTTAAGAGCAGGGTCTGATAGTGGACCATGCGAGCATTGCTGAGCCAACGGTCAGGTGGTTGTTTCAGCACTCCTCAATGGCATGGGCTGTGACCGTTAGGTTTTGTCCCAAAGTCAGCTTATCTGCATCCTTGACTAAAAGGGCCGTGGCGGCTATAATTCTCAGACATGGGGGCCAACCTGCCGCAACAGTGTCCAACTTCTTTGACAGGTAGGCAACTGGGCGCCACCAGGGTCCTAGACTTTGGGTGAGGACTCCCTTTACTATTCCATTATGTTCATCTATAAAGAGCATGAATGGCTTAGTCACATCAGGGAGGCTCAAGGCAGGGGCTTCTAGAAGGCGTACCTTTAGGTCCTCAAAGGCTCGCTGGTGATGATCTGTCCATTGGAAGGGCTGGTTCTCCTTGGTGGCTTCATATATAGGTTTTGCCAGTTCCGCGAATCTGGGGATCCACAGATCCTGCTGTGCCCAGGAATTCTCTGACCTGTCTGGCTGAGGTCGGCGTTGGGATCTGTTGTTTACAAATCTGGGCTTTTTTGGCAGATGCCCGATATCCCAGGTCACTCAGCGTCTGCAGGAGGTCTCTGGTTCCCGTCAGGCATGCCTCATGGCTGGTAGCTCCTATTAAAAGATCATCTACATACTGCAACAAAGTCAGTCCTGGGTTACGATTCGAAAGTCTGATAAGTCCTCGTGTAGGGCTTTATCAAAAATGGTAGGAGAATTTTTAAATCCCTGGGGCAATCGAGTACAAGTAAGCTGGCCATTGATCCCGTTGGGTGGATATCCATTGTTCTTTTGTTTATCTCCCTCAGATCCTGTACTGGGCGATAGTCATTTGAGTTAGGCTTTTTTACCGGCAGGAGGGGGGTGTTCCAGGCTGATTGTACTGGCTTTAGGATCCCTGATTGCAGAAGTTGCCTGATATGGGGAGTGATTCCTAATTTAGCTTCTAAAGGCATGGGGTACTGGCAAACCCTGACTGGTGTGCTTCCTGGCTTTAGTTCTACTGGAATGGGGGGCCTATGTTGTGCCCATCCCATCCCGCCAGTCTCCGCCCATGCTCATGGGAAGTCAGTCAGCCAGGAAGAGCCCTGGGGCTCTGTGTCTTTGGCGCACTTTTGAAAGAGTCTATATTCCTCTGTCAGATTAGAGGTCATCAGAATCTGTATTGGGGGGTCTCCCATCATCGAGACTTGTACCCCTTGTTCCAAAAATGAAATTTGAGCTTTCTGGACAATAAGTCACGTCCCAGTAGTGGGTATGGACACTCTGGTATGACCAGGAAGGAATGGGTTACTTGGTGGCTGCCTAGGTTAACAGTCCTTTGTGTCGTCCATTGATAAGGTTTGATACCCGTTGCCCCTTGGACCCAGGTAGTTTTCTTAGTCATGGGTCCCTCCGCTTGTAATAATACAGAATTTTCAGCACCAGAGTCGGCCATAAAGGTTATCTTTTTCCCCTCCACTTCAAGGGTTACCCTGGGCTCAGGGAGGGGGGCTGAGCCCCGTCTCCCTCAGTCACTATCTTCCTGAGTGGCCGCCAGGATATTGGCCCGCTGTTTCTTTTTGGGGCAGTCTCGGACCCAATGTCCTTCTTCTTTACAGTAAACACATTGATTTTTCCCTACCTTAGATCTTGTTCTGGTATTGTTTTCCCTCCAAGTGTCTCCAGCAGTACGGTTCCCCGTAGCCATTAAAATTTTCTTGAGTTCTTGGTGGTGCTTAGTCTGCTGTAATTCTAAAACCTTGGTTAAATTTTTTTTTTTCTGTCTTTTTTTCGTTTGATTTCTTTCTCCTCTGTGCTTTTTTTTTTTGTCAAAGACCTTTTCCGCCACTGCCACTAAGTCCCTAATGTTCCTTTCTCCTAGTCTCTCTAGTGACTGTAACTTTTTCTTAATGTCGGGGGCAGCCTGATTAATAAAGGCAAACATGACAGTAGTGGCTGCCTCTTCTGACTCAGGCTCGTATGGAGTGTACCTCATGGAAGGCTTCCTGAAGTCTTTCTAAGTAGGCGGCTGGACTCTCATCAGGTCCCTGTCTAATATCATATACCTTGGACATATTGGCAGGCTTTCTTCTTGCTGCTTGAGACCCGCTAACAGAGTCCGGCGATAGACCAGGAGTCTCTCCTTACCTTGTGCCGTGTTGTAATCCCAGGTGGGGCGGGTAGTTGGGAAACTGCCATTTATTATGGCTGGGTCAGTGGTGGGGTCTCCCGTGGGCCCTGGGACCAGTTTCCAAGCATTCTCAGTGATCCTGTTTCATTCCTCAGTAGTAAACTGGACCTGCAAGAGTTGCTGGCAATCATCCCAGGTGGGCTGGTGTGTAAAGAGAACAGTTTCTAACAGGTTAATTAATCCCCTTGGGTTCTCAGAGAAGGGGGCATTCTGAGAACGCCAGTTGTACAAGTCGCTAGTAGCGAAGGGCCAATAATGGAAAGGCTGATTTCCTTCCGCGTCAATGGGTCCGGCAGGGCGGAGTGGCAAAGCTACTGACTGCTTGGGGCTTGAGGTGTGGCTGCCCTCCGGCCCGTGTAGCTTGTGCTGGCCCCTCCGGATTAAGAGGTGGGTTAGCGGGGCTTGAGTCCCCGGGGTTGGGAAGGGTTGGGGTTTAGAGGAGGTATGTAGGGGGGAGGAAAGATGTCGGCCTCTTCATCGCCTCCCACAAGAATTGGTGCTGAGGCTTCAGTGGTGGGCCTGATGCCTCTGGCTGTCAGCACCTGTGAAGAAGGGAGTGAAGAGGGGGAGAAAAGCTCTCATCCAATGAAGAGGCTCCTCAACTAAATCTGGGTGTCCGCTCCTAGGATGAAAAACAATTTTTTCAACCTCCAATATAACATTTAAATGAAATGTCCCCTCTGGTGGCCATCCCACATTAAAGGTAGGCCACTCAGAGGAGCAGAAAGTAATCCATTTGTCCTTGTTAACAGACACCCCGTTTTTTTTTTTTTTTTTTTTTTTTTTTTCAATGTCCTTGATGTCCTTTCGGTGGGCTAAACAGAGTTCCAGAGGAGAGGAAGGAATCTGTCCCATGTTATTAAGTCAAGGGGAAAGCGTCCGTAGGATTAGGGCGACAGCTACACAGACACACACACAGTATAAAGCAACACAGAAGGGCCCAAAAACACAGCGTGTTTCAGAGTCAGATACAGATACAGATTCGTGATTTGGCCAGACGAGTCCAAGTCCAACTTGGGCTCAAAAATACCGAACACGGTACGGATGGGAGCTGGTCTCCCAGCAGGTTAGCTCTGTCCTCCGGGACAGGGCCCCACTCAGATGAGGGGGCAGGACGTCTCGTGCCTCCTCCAGGTCTGCCTTTACAGTGCGCCCACCAAGGCGCATGACCTGTTCAGAAATATTCAGATACAGATGCCACGTTTCCAAAAACGCAGCCTGCCGGCAAAACTGAGAGTAAAAACAGAAAGAGAAAGCGAGCGAGAGAGAGAACAAGAAAGAGCGCTCAGATACTCACCCGACCGGTCGGAAAGAATTCCCTCGAGCCTCGGGGTTGTTGGGGGTCACTGGGGATCCCGGACGAGCCCCCAAATGTAGTGCCAGGACCCCCAAATGTGGGTTGGGGTCCTTGGGAGTCACCCAGTGAGACAACAAGACCGAGAAGCTCGACTGCAATTACATGGAATTCTTTATTACCAAGCCTAGACTGGGACTCTGTCCACACAAACCAACGCAGTGGGAGTGTGAGAGAGAGCCCCCACTCTTGGGGGAAAGGGTTTATATAGAGAAGGGATACAGCAGTTACATCATATTGCAACATTTGAAATGGTTGGTTCAAAAAGCGCGCGTGCGGGAACATTTTGAGCTGCTTATCTAGGATCAGCCACTTGTTTGCAGATTCTTTATTATCTCCGGGATGTCCTAAGACTTCCCAGGAATGAACAATAAGAGAGAGGGAGGGGGTTGGGAAAGAAGCAAAGGTCAGTACATTAGCCCGCTGGTTTCTCATTTGAGTCAGGCCTGGGCTTTTTTATTTCAGATGGCAGTCTGTTTTACTATAATGGCTATCTGCTTAAAAATGGCAGTACTACTGTCAAGCTGGAGCGCTAGCAAGCGGAGTTACAGAAGCTAAAGGCAATATCTTAATTTCTTAGATCTCTGCCCATGGCTCCCAATAGACTCATAACCATCTCTCATTGTAAATTGCTTTTGGTCCAAATTCAAAGGGCTTTACAACTTTAAGACTGTTCTAAAGTCTCAAGTCTCACCTGAGATTCAAGACTGTCTCTTAACTATAAGTCCTATAAAGTCAAAACAAGTTACATACTTCCAACATATAATGGCACAGAGTAAATATTTCCATTACTATAAGGCATTACAAGGAGAGACTGGACCAATGCAAAATCAATAATCATCAGGTAAACTTCAAAGATGTGCAGTTCAAGCCTGACATACATAACCAGAAATGACAGTCTCTGGATTTTCTAATTCTGCTCCTCCAGCTGGGCTAAGTATCTGAGGAAAACCTCCATCCTGAGACAGCAGTGCTACATGGTAGTCTTGGCACAGTCCTGGTATATCCAAAACATCTTTGGTTCTCCATTGTAAACCATGGTTCATCTTACAATGGCCTCATTGGCCTCCATTAAGGGACAGCATGTCTTTCTTCACATGCTGCATTTCAGCAGGAGCTCCTGGAACCATGTGCACTTCATGACTCACTTCCATGCATTTTTCAAACTTCTAAAACCGTTACCAGGTGTGCAGTGATACAACCATGTTGTTAATCCAAGGAGGAAATAAACTTTGACTTTGAAGAGCTGGTTTCATCCTTTTAGTCATCTCCTTTAAAAAAAAGAGTTTACATTTATTTCTACCATTTAGTCTTTCTTGGGTGGAGTTTACCTCAGGTATCTTTTCCATTGTTTCAATGTAAATAGTTGAGCCATCCTTAGGGATTGTAATCTGTTGACAACAGAAGCATAGAACCTAAGACCTGTCTCTTGTACCTGTAATTTTTAACTTGCTTAAATTTTTCCTGTAATAAACCACACATCTTTCAGTTCTATACTGTGGTAGTTTGAATATATGTCCCCCAATATATTCAGTGTTTTATTATTTTATAGTTAAATATCCAATAAACTGTGACTGGTTTGGAAGTTCATCCCAGCAACATGAAGCTGACCACAACATTTCTTCAAAGCAGAAGTTTTCTAGGGGCTGAAGTTGAAAACTCACTATTAATAAAACACCTCAGTCTATGGGGCCATACATTCAAACTACCACATTCTGCCCATGGCTCCCAATAGACTCATAACCATTTCTCATTGTAAATTGCTTTTGGTCCAAATTCAAAGGGCTTTACAACTTTAAGACTGTTCTAAAGTCTCAAGTCTCACCTGAGATTCAAGACTGTCTCTTAACTATAAGTCCTATAAAGTCAAAACAAGTTACATACTTCCAACATATAATGGCACAGAGTAAATATTTCCATTACTATAAGGCATTACAAGGAGAGACTGGACCAATGCAAAATCAATAATCATCAGGTAAACTTCAAAGATGTGCAGTTCAAGCCTGACATACATAACCAGAAATGACAGTCTCTGGATTTTCTAATTCTGCTCCTCCAGCTGGGCTAAGTATCTGAGGAAAACCTCCATCCTGAGACAGCAGTGCTACATGGTAGTCTTGGCACAGTCCTGGTATATCCAAAACATCTTTGGTTCTCCATTGTAAACCATGGTTCATCTTACAATGGCCTCATTGGCCTCCATTAAGGGACAGCATGTCTTTCTTCACATGCTTCATTTCAGCAGGAGCTCCTGGAACCATGTGCACTTCATGACTCACTTCCATGCATTTTTCAAAACTTCTAAAACCGTTACCAGGTGTGCAGTGATACAACCATGTTGTTAATCCAAGGAGGAAATAAACTTTGACTTTGAAGAGCTGGTTTCATCCTTTTAGTCATCTCCTTTAAAAAAAAAGAGTTTACATTTATTTCTACCATTTAGTCTTTCTTGGGTGGAGTTTACCTCAGGTATCTTTTCCATTGTTTCAATGTAAATAGTTGAGCCATCCTTAGGGATTGTAATCTGTTGACAACAGAAGCATAGAACCTAAGACCTGTCTCTTGTACCTGTAATTTTTAACTTGCTTAAATTTTTCCTGTAATAAACCACACATCTTTCAGTTCTATACTGTGGTAGTTTGAATATATGTCCCCCAATATATTCAGTGTTTTATTATTTTATAGTTTGCATCTGCAATCACCTTGCTAGAGGCAAGGTCACTGGGGGCCCGGTCTTAAGGTGTGGTGATGGTTTGAGAGTCCATTGTAAAGATATGCAAATGTGCCTAGCAGGAGTTCCTGAAGTGTGCTGTGTGACTTTTTGGCTGTAGTTTTGCTCTGTGTGCTGTGGTGGCTGGTTGGTTTCTCTCTCTCTCTGCTTGGCCCTGTGGAGAGCAGGCCACTTCTCTTGCCATTATGGAACTTCCCCTGGATCTGTAAGCTTCAATAAATAATATCCCTTCCTCCATAACTGTGCCTGGTCTGGAAGTTCATCTCAGCGAACCTGAAGCTGTCTGCAACAGTAAAGTGGTACCAGGAGTGGGGTGAGATGAACCAGATCGTGTGGATATTCATCTTTTACAACCTTTGTTTTGGAGGAATGGGCATGGACTTGGTGCTTGCAACTGAAGATGCCTTCTGGAGTGGTAAGCCAAGTTTTATGGACTATTCTGATGAGAGTTTGAGAATGCTAAGTGCAGACTGTATTGAACTTCGAGGCTTGGCTTATGAGCTTTCTAAGGGGAAGGAAAGACTGCAGAGGACTTTGTTGGAACTGGGCTACTGGCATAAGGGATGACTACGTTCTGCTATCCAGGCCCAGAAAGTTTGATCAAACTTAAATTTGTAATGGACTGATGTGCTTGGCTGAAGATATCGGACTGAGATTTTAAGATTTAAGTTGGAAAACCTGAAGCAAGTTAAAAGTAGAGGCACTGAGACTGGTTTAGCTGCTATTGTCAAACACATTAGCAATCTTAAGGAAGGTGGAAGGAAGGTGGCCCGACTTGATTTACATTAAAACAATGGAGAGGATGCCTGAGGAAAGACTATTAGAAATGCAAATTCTTGGAAAGAGCTGACTGGAGAAGGAACCTGCTTTTCAAGGCTATGATTTATTTTGTCCCTGGATTAAGAATATGGCTGTGTCCTGCACACCTGGTATCAGTTTTGGAAATATGAAAAATGCATAGAATGGTCATGAATTGCACACGGTTCCAGGAGCCACTGCTGAAATGCAGCATGAGGCAGGGCATGAAGACCCTCAGGAATAGGCTGCAAGAGCCTTTAGAAGATGCACCATGGTTTGCATGGAGACCTGAAGATGTTTTGGATATTCCAGGACTGTGCAAAAGGGCTACCATGGAGTGCAGTGTTGGCATGGGATGAAAGTTTTCCCTGGCGACTCTGCCCAGCTGGAGGGGCGAAATTGGAAAACTGGAGACTGTCAGTCTCTGGTTATATTGAACTTGAACTGCAGAAGTTTGATGACGGCTGATGATAGTTGAGTTTGCATTATTCTAGTCTCTCTTTGCTTTTTACCAGTTAAAAATGTTTACTCTGTGCCTTTACATGTTGAAAGTATTTAACTTGTTTGATTTTACAGGACTCACTATCTTAAGTTGATCAAGACTGTGAGAACCTTTGAAATTGGACTGAATACAATTTACAATGTGTGATAGTTATAAATCTATTGGGGGCCAGGAACTAAATATATTGGGGGCCAGGGGCGGAATGTGGTAGTTTGAATATATGTCCCCCAATATATTCAGTGTTTTATTATTTTATAGTTTGCATCTGCAATCACCTTGCTAGAGGCAAGGTCACTGGGGGCCCGGTCTTAAGGTGTGGTGATGGTTTGAGAGTCCATTGTAAAGATATGCAAATGTGCCTAGCAGGAGTTCCTGAAGTGTGCTGTGTGACTTTTTGGCTGTAGTTTTGCTCTGTGTGCTGTGGTGGCTGGTTGGTTTCTCTCTCTCTCTGCTTGGCCCTGTGGAGAACAGGCCGCTTCTCTTGCCATTATGGAACTTCCCCTGGATCTGTAAGCTTCAATAAATAATATCCCTTCCTCCATAACTGTGCCTGGTCTGGAAGTTCATCTCAGCGAACCTGAAGCTGTCTGCAACATATACCTTCTGCCAAGCACACTAGTTCATATTTTTAAAATTCAACCTTGTTTAAACTCTTGGGGCAGCAGAACACAGCTTATGTCAGTAGTCCAGTTCCAACACAGTTCTCTGCTGTCTTTTCTTCCCCTTTGAAAGTTCCAAAGCCAAGCCTCCAAATACTCTCTGCCTTTAGCATTTTCAAACTCTCACCAAGATAGCCCATACGATTGGGCTTAGGGAACTGTGAGGCTTCTGTAGTCACAAGTACTAAGTCCTTCCACATTCCTACTCCAGCACACAAGTTCCAAAAGACCAAAATACACGTCTGATTCTTTTTTTTAAATTTTTTATTTTTAGAGAGAGACACAGAGACAGACAGAGAGGGAGAGGGGGACAGATAGAGATGGGCGCGCCAGCAGTCTCTCAGCTGCTGTGAACGAAATCCAGATGTGCGCGTCCACTTGTGGGCAAGTGCGGCATTGCGCCCTTGCATCACTTTGCATCTGGCTAAACGTGGGACCTGGAGATTGGAACCACTGGAGATTGGAACCAGTGTTCTTAGGCTTAGGAGGCAGGCGCCTTAACCGTTAAGCCATCTCTTCAGCCCAACGTGTCCGATCCTTTTGCAGCAACACCTGAACTCTCGGGTATCAAATTCCTGTTGGAGACAGCTCCATGTTGCTGGAATGGACATCCAGCCAGAGAAACAGTTTAGGAGAGGAACAGGATTTATTTCAAACTTAGAGATCCAGGAAAGGTTCTATCAATGATAGGAGAAGCTGGGTCCCTTTCACAAATTCAAGCAGAGAGAACCAACCAAACAGCCAGCAAATACCAAAAAAAAGCAGTAAGCATACCTTCTGACAGGGCTCAAACCTCTCTGCATACCTTTGGGCTGGAATTCAGATCCACCCCCAGTGACACCCTCCCTTGCAGCAAGAGTCTGCCTGCTAAGGACTGACATTTCAAACTCAATTCTCATAAAACACTTGAGTCTATTGGGTTATACAATCAAACTACCACAGATGTGTATTTCACACCTTCAAGTGTATAAGATAACCATGGAAACTCACACTGCTAAATAGTATGAGATACAGAATCCCATCCCATTAATTTCATTTTAGCTACATGGAAAGTACTGACAAAGTTGATGGACTTATTCTGGTAATTATCCAAGGTGGGATTTAAAGTTTTTCTCTGTCATAGTTTGACTTATAACAGTTATTAGGTCTTTTAAAAAAGAATTCATTTTTTCTTTTTGTTTGAATATATTACTCAATTTTCATGTCATACATATTAGCAGTACTTCATGTCAGAAATTTGGAATCTTTCTTTCAGTACTAGCAAACAATGTTACTAGCATTGCTATTTTGAAAATATTGATAATCTAATATATCCACCTTGTAAAACTACATTGTTTTTTGTGAGTAATCCAATACTTATCTGCAAACTTCTGTGCTCTTTAAAAGATAACTAGTCTTCTTAAAACTTTAGTATAATTTAGGAGTGAATTTTAGTATTTTTTTTTTGTTGTTGTTTTTCAAGGTAGCATCTTGCTCTTTCCCAGGCTGTCCTGGAATTCACTATGTAGTCTGAGGGTGGCTTGAAACTCACTGCAATTCTCCTACCTCTACCTCCCAAGTTCTGGGATTAAAGACATGTACCACCACACCCAGCTTAAATTTTTTTTAATACATTTTTATTTATTTGCAAGAAGGAGAAAGACAGGAAGAGACAGAGAGAGAGAGAGAGAGAGAGGGAGGGAGGGAGACAATGGGCATGCCAGGGTCTCCAACCACTGCAAACGCCAGATACACGCACCACCTTGTGCATCTGGGTTTATATGTGTACGGGGGAATCAAACCTGGGTCCTTAGGCTTTGTAGGCAAGCATCTCAACTGAGCCATCTCTCCAGCACCGAAAATTTAATTTCCAATAAGAGTTAAAGATTTTTTTAACTTGAAAATTTCCTGCTATTGCTGGGTTTTTATTTCAGGATCTTTGTCAGTTTCACCTGAAGAACTTGTTAGAAAGATCTGGTGACATCAAAAGAGAAAGGATTTAATCAAATATGTTATTCTGTCAGGATATAGAAACTAAACTGGTCTCTCTCCTTTTTTTTTTTTTTTTTTTAATTAAGAGGCATTGAGTTTTACCTAGAAGATTCTGTTTTTACAATTTTAATAAGACAATTGATTTATAACAGACATGGAATTGGTTATTATATCAAGGTAATGGCCAAGAGAATCTTGGTGCTAATTCTGAATTCTGAAGAAATGTCAAGTGCAGCCAGTCAAACAAACATTGAAGCTTGAGCACAGTCCATGACAAAGACACCAAATGTTTAAGTGGCAAGATGACTGATAAATCAGTGCATATTCCAACATATAAAAATTTTGAGTTTTTAATATAGGAAGTTATAGTGATCCATTACTTAGGAAGAAACAAGCTTAAAGCATAAAACTCGTGCCAATACATCTGCCACAGAACTATAGCCCAGACCTCATGGCCTCTCCTCCTATGGTAATCCATGTGGGATGTTCACAAGTTTCTCATACTTTTATGGGCAATTTTAGATTTTGTCACACTTTTAAAATTCTAATTTCTTATTATTTTGTTTTTGTCTTTTGAGAACAGGGTCTCACTTTGTAGCCTTAGTTGGCCTGGAATTCACTCAGTACCCTGCCTCAGCAACCAAAGTGCTAGGTTAAAGGCATGTGCCACCAGAAAAAAAAGATGTTACAAAAATGAGTAAACTGAATTTCATAAAGACTACAAGTTTCAATTATGTTGAGAAGTCAGTGTCAAATGAGGCTTCTCTGTCATACCCTACAAGGTTCAGGGCCCCTTATGAAAGAGGATTGGAAAGAATGTAAGATCCACAGGGTAGTAAGGAGTACTTTCAGACACTGTTCTCTGACTTGAACTGACTGGTGCATTCATGACCTCACATTGTGCCAAAACCTACACAGATTAAGGGGTCTAATTTTCTGATGCACCCTGTCTCTTGATGGGTGAATTAAGACTATTAATTTTTAGGGCAAGAAATGTGAGTTTTTTTTTTTTTTTTTTTTTTTTTTTGGTTTTGCGAGGTAGGGTCTCACTCTGGTCCAGGCTGACCTGGAATTAACTATGTAGTCTCAGGGTGGCCTTGAACTCTCAGTGATCCTCCTACCTCTGCCTCCCGAGTGCTGGGATTAAAGGCGTGTGCCACCACGCCCGGCGAAATGTGAGTTTTGATTGAGGTGGTTTATGTAGTTTTCTAGGACTTTGTAGTTGTTTGTGCCTTCTCCGAGTTTGGTTATTGTGATCTGCTTCTTGAAGGCACTTGAGGTTGGTTGTTTGGCTCTTCTGTGTGGAGAATTCCCTGAAGTACTCTCTGAAAGTTTGGCTTTGTGTTCATATGGTTGTAAACCTGAATTTTATTGTGGATAGTTTTTCTTTCACCATCTATTATGCAGGTTACTTTTGCTGGGTAGAGTAGTTTGGGTCAAAAGCCATAAGTTCTTCGACTTTGCAGTGTTCCATTCCAGACCCTTTCTGGCTTTCAGGGTTTCCACTGAGAAGTCTAAAGTACTTCTGATGGGATTACCTTTGTGTGTAATTTGCTGTTCTCCCTAGCCATTTTTAGGATTTTCTCTTTGTTATTGATGTTGATTATAATGGCATATTGAGTGTTCACTCGTTCGAATTTACCAGTAGACTATAAACTCATGGGGAGCAGAGTTTATGTGATTTTTTTTTAACCATTTTACCTATGGAACATATCACACACATTTCTTGGTTTATGGGAATTTTTCTCTAACAAAATATTGAATGAATGAAAGCTGACAAGCTCTTTGCTTTTCTCTTTACCTTGATTTGAATGGGGTTTTCCCCAAGGTTCATGTGCTGAAGTGCTGAGTGTGGAGGTAGTCAAACTCTTTTCACTAACCGCTTACATGCACACACATCATGTATTATGATCAGTCTCCCCTCCCATTACTTTATTTTGTCCCCCTTCTTTCGCTCTCCTTTCCTTGAACCTCTTCTTTCTGGAGGATAACATTATGCAATAAATTATTTCAATTGAATTTGTCTTAGAAAGAGTCCATTCTTTTTTTTTTTTTTTTTCTTTTTTTGGTTTTTCGAGGTAGGGTCTCACTCTGGCTCAGGCTGACCTGGAATTCACTATATAGTCTCAGGGTGGCCTCGAACTCTCGGTGATCCTCCTACCTCTGCCTCCCGAGTGCTGGGATTAAAGGCGTGCGCCACCTCGCCCGGCTCAAAGAGTCCATTCTTTTACTAATTGGTGTGGATTATGATCAAAACACATTATGCACATGTATAAAAACCTGTCAATATTTTTCATGTTTTTTACTATTGACAACTTCCATAATTATGGCTTATGAACCATGATAATTCCTTCCCTCCTTCCCCTTCACAACTCCACTCTCCAATTGTCCTTCATATCTCCTCCCCCTCTCAATCAGTCTCTCTTTTATTTTGATATTATCATCTTTTCCTTATCTTATGAGGATCTTGTGGACATAGTGCCTGGCACTGTGAGGTCATGGATATCCAGGCCATTTTGTGTCTGGAAGACTACATTTTAAAGAGTCTTACCCTTTCTTTGGCTCTTACACTCTTTCTGCCACCTATTCCACAATGGAACCTAAGCCTTGGAAGGTGTGATAGAGATATTTCAGTGTTGAGCACTCCTCTGTCACTTCTTCTCAGCACTACGGTGCCTTCTGAGTCATCCCAGAGGTCACTGCCATCTGAAAAGAGAAGCTTCTTTACCCAAAAGTGATAGTACCATAAATATATGGATATGAACTAAGAGAAGTGTTTACCTGGCTGTTTGATCAGCATAATATACATATTTAGCCAGACAGCAGCAGGTGTTATACCCTAGGGCTCATGACTTCCCCTGTCATAGGTTTTTCAGTATCAAGCATGTATTCCCTCCCATAGAGCAGGCCTCCAGTCTAAGTAGAGAGTGGTTGGTTTCCCCCATAACAGACATGCCATTGCACCCACTGGCTCATTTGACCTGGGTGGCCAAACTTAAGGCTTGCAGTGTCCACTGTTTTTTTTTTTTTTATCTCCACTGATGATTTCTCTCTCTCCCATGAAGCTGCATGCAACATAGCTTTTTCCAGCTTTCTGTCAGCTGGTCTATACAGAGGAGGTTTTCAACTCAGCTCCAGCAAGATTTCTCAGTGATCTTGTAGACCAAGCATGTGGAGTCTTCAGCAATAGTGTCTTACCATTTATTCCTGATGGGAAACCAAGAGCCTCTGCAATGGCCTGTAATGTTTTAGGGGCATCAGATACCTCCCTAGCCAGCAACTCACTGTAAGATATCCCATCCCTGGCACTGAAAATTTTCTAGCAACAATCTATGGCTTCTGGGTGAGTCATTACCCAAAAAAAGTAGGTTTCCATATGACTTATTTGTACCCTCTTAGATTTTTATTAACCTGCCCCTACCCTTCTGTTATTCAATCTCTTCCTCTGACTTCACTTAGGCCTTTCCACCCCTGGTAATCTATTCTTCTATTTACATACAATAAAATTTTTAAATGGGGTATATTAATTATTGTTTTATCACTAATTTGCTTCTCATGTTATGGACATTTATGGTAACTCTCCAATAGTGAAACTTCATACAAAGTCCATATTTAAATTATGCTAGATATATTTCTAGAAAAACAAGGGTAATTTGAAAATTACTGAAATTACCACACAGTGGACTTTTATTTGTTTTGTTTTTAAACAGGGTCATACTGTGGCTGGCAGAAGTCATGAAGCTCTGGACACAGCATCTTGAGTACTGGGATCCCAGGCATGCACCACTAAATCTGTTTGAAAATTAACTTTGCCAATAATCTTTATATAAGTATTATTAAGTTAATTTGTATATATTAAGGCCTTTGAGCAGATATTGACAAACAGTAGATCCTCATACTGATATCCACTGTAATAATTGCTATGTTTTCATCCAAAACACTGTAAGTGGCAGTCTTTGCTTTGCCAACAAATTTCACAATATGTTACACACCCACAGAAAGGATGCAAAATCAGTGAAGCACCCCACATTAAAAAGGAACTAGTTGTAGTTCTCAGAAATTAACAGCATAGCCTTTAGGACATAGGAAAAAATTACTAGATTTAAGCTGAGTGTCACTTGGGTGTGAAGCAGTTGCTACATTTGGACAACGAACCCGAGGCATTTTCCCAAAGGCTGGCCCTTGTCAGACACAGTAGAAATTGCAGGCTTGAAGAAGGTATGTCCAGGCACTTGCCTTCCCTTGGCTTTTGGGTGGGTGCATTTTCATTTCTTGTTCTAGGACATTTGCAAGTGCAATAAGACCAAAATGAGGCTACCTCTCATGGTATTGTAGATTGGGATGGATGCACCTTCAAATGTACGTTGGGGGCATTTGAGGAGTGGTCTAGATTGTAATGCATAGGAACAGGAAAAGAACAAAAGAGCTTCTAAAAGCTAAAAAAAGCTATGAAATTTTGGTTACTTTGGTTGTTTAAATTCTAGGTCATCAAAAAACTGAAAATAGAATTTCAAACTTTGATCATTTCATGCCTTCCTTTTTTTTTTTTTTTTTTGGTTTTCCGAGGTAGGGTCTGACTCTAGATCAGGTGGCCTTGAACTCATGGTGCTCCCCCTACCTCTGCCTCCCAAGTGCTGGGATTAAAGGCGTGTACCACCACACCCGGCTCATCCCTCTTGATGTCTCTTCTTCCATAGCCTTTATTCCCTGCTTCATAATCCTGTTTTTGTAAATCATTACTCGAGACATCTACCACATGTAGAATTGAGTAGAGATGGTATAAGGTAGATGGTGAGTCCCTACTTTATATATTTAGCCTAATCCTAAGCTAGATTGTCAACCCAAGTGTCTTTGGCATCATTCCTGGGACACTCGGGTCATAAATTGAAGCTTCTCCAAGAAAGATGCCTTGAAGATTTTTAGTAGTGTGGAGTTCAGAAAGAAACTTGGAGAAAATTGTGCCCAATTCAATCGTTCCTCAAATGATTTACAAGAAACACAGAGAAGTCAAATAACCAGAAATCTATACAATCCAGACTTATGGGATCCTAGTGAAGGCCTTTTGTAGCCCAGCTCACCATTTTCTCATCATGACCTTGAACAGCTGCCTGAACCTGTGAATCTCTTATTTCATATAGTTGTCACAGTAGAGGCTGGTCATTTACATTCCTCTATGCTCCCTTCTTGTTGATTGTGACCTAAGAGGCAAATGTAAATATAAAAATGAAGAAACATGATTGGTGGTGTTGCAGGTATCCAAGAACTTCTGAGCTATTGGAGTGTCTATGTTTCTCCATCTCTATACCAGGAAAAAAAAAAAAAAAAAAAAAAAAAAAAAACAGACACTGTATTTGTCAGTACTCTCATACATGCCATAGATAATGTGGTCAAATTGTGTCAGATTCTTCCCTAACCTGGAAGAATTGTCCCTCGTATCAGTGTAATATTGTCCACACTTTTGGTTTACTTAAGAATTTGGACATGGAGCCCTACATAGTGAATATACAGTTTTGTTCTTGGGGAATTTATTTGCCCTATGTATAAATATGTATTTCTGTGAAGTAAATGTAGAAATCAGCTTCATGAATTTATTGTCAGTGCTCCTGAGAAACATGTAACATCAGCTTTGAGAGTCCAGAACATGACCCATTTTACTAAGGAATCATGAAAATACCATAAGAGCTGCTTGAGAGCATTGGGCAAACTTACAGGATCCTAGAAAGGTCATTGAACAAACGTTTAATCCATTGTTTCCCACTTGAAAAAGTCAATGCCCAGAGGACCATTTGTCAGAACAAGGAAAAAGATTTATTTTGACAGCTAGCAAACTGGATAAGATGATATATGGGTAACCCTATAGTTAATCATTAAGATACAAAAGACACATTTAACTAGAAAGTAAAAATGTAAAGAGGAACATTCCTCTTAGAGGCAAGGCAATTGGCAATATTCACTGGAAAATAGTTTTTAGCCATAAGGGCACTTCCACAGATGTTACATGTATAGTAAATGTTTTTGAGAGACAAAGAATGTATTGGTTGGTTGCTTTACTTCAAAACAGGTGTTTTTCCATCAACCTAAAGTGAATTAATCTACAGTGTTAGTATATATTTCTATTTGTTTAAAATAAGATAGAACATTTTCTAAATCTTTTGTCTGAAAGAATATGGGATATTTGCAAAAGGCAGATAAACCAAGGTAGAAAAGTACAAAAAAGGTACAAAGTACAAAAAAGATTGAAAAAGAATCTTCTATCACAGCACTTTTGCCTTCTATTGCCTATGAAGGAAGTCCCAGTGATTTCTCAATTCTTAAACCCTTCCTCACCATCAGTGGTTGAGTAATTCATGTGCAGTAAGGAATTAGGTCTGAGAGAAGGCAAAGAGTATATGATATTGTCCATGCATCAGAAAAGCAGATGGTGTGGTGGATTTTTTTTGTTTGTTTTGCAGGAAAGGGAAGTGGTAAAAAATTCTTGCAATGTGGCTGAGTGTGTGTAGACCCCTAATATAGGAATAAAATTACCAACTTGGAAAAACTGAAATAAGTCCAATATGTGTGAAGGCTTCAACAATAAGAAGGTGGAAAAATTAAGATAATATTAGAAGTCCACCTGGTACTGGTTTTGGAAACATGAGAAATGCAAAAAATAGGGCCATGAAGTGCCCATGGTTTTGAAAGTGGTGATGTGAAGGTGGGTTTGGAATGCCTGCCTGTGAGGACATAGCATGGAGCTATGAAGATGAGCCATGAATTGAGGTGAGACCCTAGAAGTATAGAGGTGTCAAGACTGTGGGACAGCTGCCAAGAAAAGCTGCTTTCTCTGGCTCAGGTGCATCTGCCTGGAAAGCAAGCAGCACAGTACAGGGGCACTACTGGGCCTCTTGGAGCTCAGAAAGTTTTCATCACAAGTCCCAGATGGTGAACATGGAGCTTCATGATTTGATGTTTGACCTGTTGATTATCTATTTCCATCGTTTAGTCTCCCCTTGTTAGGCCTTCTTTTTGCAATGGGAATGTCTACTCTGTCCCTTATGTATTGGAAATACATACATAGAGAACACAGAAACTATGGATTACTTCCATAATCCCGGTACTCCTACCTTCAGTGAGAAGAGAGGCCCAGACAAGAGCTTGTGAATAGAATGGTGAACACAATGAGAGACCTTGCCTTTATCCAGGATGTCTTTTTTTCTATGTAAATGAACTCCAGATGTATGTATCACTTTGTGCATCTAGTTTTATGTGGGGGTACTAGGGAATCAAACCATCAGGCTTTGCAAGCAAGCATCTTTAACCCTTAAAGCATTTCTCCAGCCCTAACCACTTATGTTTGGTAAGGATAATCTGAAGACTTTAGCCAGAATGTCTTTGTCCTACAACACCATGTTTCTTATCTCCTACTTTCATTCTCATTTAGTCTTTAGTCTCAACCATCATTTCATCTGATATTCAGTCACTTAGTTATTTATCATTTTAGTAAAGAAGTAGAGATCTAATTATGTTTTTCCAAATTGTTTTTGGTCAATTTATGAAGAGAAGAAAAGTATTGCAATTTGTGGTTGCATTGTTATATTGATTTTCAGGTCATAAGTATTTTAATGCCATTCACATATGTTTTTCTTATTAGTCATTTATCAGTTATATTTACCTGTATCCTGGTTTAGAATTCACTTAATTTTATAATTTGTCATTTTGTATTTTAAATTTTACTATAATCTAAATTTGAGTAGTAAAAATAAATTTATGGTTTAGTTAGCTTAAATATTTATTTATTTGACAGAGAGAGAGAAAGAGAGAGGAACGAGAGAGAGAATGGGCACATCAGAGCCTCCTGACACTACAAACTCCAGACACATTGTGCATCTGGCTTTATATGAGTACTGGGGAAATGAACCCCACCTTTATCACTGAACCATCTCTCCAGCTCCCAAGTCAATATTTTAGATGTTTAATCTTTTATTTTATTTGGACCATTTTCCTTCAATCTTTCTCTAAATATGACCCTGTTAATGATTTCTGTCAGTTGTATTGCTAAGTAGCTTATGATGCAGTTCCTTTTATCCATCAAAGATAAAATAAAAAAGTTAATTTTCAAAAGAAATTTGAATTGTTTTCATAAACATAACTTAAACAAATGTATTTTTTTTAAATTTTGTGTCACCAATAAAATGGCACACATGCCCAAACAAGTGATATTTAAGAACCTCAGTGAAGCATACCTGGTGTCAGAGTCAATTGTGATCTGAAGAATCATAGTAAGCTACAGTTCTTCCAGTATTCATGCACGTAGGCCTTCAAGTACTTAGTGTGGATTCCAGTGGGTAGAGTAAAATTTCATGTAGTTTTAAAGTATTTATATGTCAGGCTGGAGGGATAGCTTAGCAGTTAAGGCATTTGCCTGCAAAGCCAAAAGACCCAGGTACAATTCCCCAGGACCCTCATTAGCCAGATGCACAAGAGGGCACATGCATCTGGAGTTTGCCTGCAGTGGCTAGAGGCCCTGGCACTCCCATTCTTTCTCTCTCTCTCTCAAATAAAATAAATAAGTAATTAATTAAAATAAATAAATAAAACAAAAATTAAAAAATAAAAGCATCTATATGTAATACTATTAGAAATGCTATAATGAATAGAAGCAGAGGCATGAATGAAAGTTGGAGGATTAAGTTGTAGGCTGAGATAAACAATTGTATATATATCCTTGCTATGCATTGGAAATTGAGTTTTAAATCACTGTACTAGTATAAAAGATTTAAATGTGTGATGCCAAGGATTTAATTCTGAGCTTTAAATTCCATCTCCAGGGCTGGGGGATTTCTCAGCAGTTAAGAGTGCTTCCTGCACAAGTGTCAGGACCTGAAGGGACTTACTATAGCAGAGTCAGATTCTCCAGAACCCACACAAATATCTGGGAATGGACATACATGTATGTAACCCCAGCCCTGAAGGGAGCAGAGACCAGAGAGTTTCTGGAGCTTGTCAAAGTTGCAAAAGCTCTGGAAACAGTGAAGAGACTCTGTGTCAAGGAAAACAAGCAAATAGATGTGCAATAGAAAGGGACACATGATGTTCTTCTATGGTCCTTGCACGCACAAGGGACGTGCATCTACATATACCTGTGCACATGCCAAACACACATCTCACACACTACATCAAACCTACTACATACACATGCAAAAAAAATCCAGCTCCAAAGTCCAGTACTATAGGAAAAAATCAAGAAAATAGACTTGGGAAGATTTCTATCTAGTGCTACATATATACCTGTTTTCTGATTTTAAAAGGAGGAGTATACTTCTAATTTTTATATGTGCATACTTATATAGAGGTGAGTGTGCAAAATGTGGGCAGAAATGGCCAAGTGGGGAGATAAAGAGGGGCAGGTAGATAGGGAGAGGAGAAAGATTAATCAAAGCAAAATACATATGAAAATGCCCTAAGGAAACCTGTTACTTTGTATCCTAATTTAAAACTCTCCCTCTCTCTCTCTCTCTCTCTCTCACACACACACACATCACTGTACAACAAATAAATACTGATAAAGATAATTGTGTGTAGAATACTGTTATTACTGAAATGATCCTTAAGTGAGCGGAATAGCTATAATCTTTTATCAAGGCAACAGGCAGAGATATGAATAGAAAAAATCTGAGCAGACTTGGGATGTAAGTTTTTCTAATTTATAGGGCCCAGCATACTTGAGTATTTAAATCAATTCTATCCACATTGTTTCTCGTCAACACTTTCTAGCATTTGTATGTCACACACTGTTCAGATCCCTTCTCTTGGTCTTTCTCTCTATTAAGAATGTAGTCCAGAATCAGTCCTTAGGGAGGAATGTACTTCAAAACCCATTCCTCAAAGTATCATGTCCCTTTGTTTAGGTCTCTGTTTTGTCATTTTCAGGGCCTCATCTTAAATTACATTTCTACTTGCAGCACTGTTACTATTGCCAAATCCAGCATGCAAGGAGTGGGGCAGACCACAATGGAGGCCGGTCATGGTGTGCAGCACCTGGGGCAGCCTGTACCCCTGCACTCATATATGTGGAAAGGGATGACAGAGAAATTCTTGAAGGGGGAACCCAGAGTCCTTGGGGTAAGTTAATTCTAAGCAAAGAGCAGACCTGTTTTTTAAATATTTTTTTATTTATTTGAGAGAGGGAGAGAGAGGCAGATGGGGGAGAGAAAAAGAGGGAAAGGGAGAAAGAGAAAGAGAGAATGTGCATGCCAGGGCCTCTAGCTACTGCAAAGGAACTTCAGATGCATGCACCACCTTGTACATCTGGCTTTATGTGGGTACTGGAGAATCGAACATGGGTACTTTGGCTTTACAGGCAAGCACTTTAACCACTCAGCAATCTCTCCAGCCCACAGATATGTTTTAAATTTGCCTATGTAATGCCAACCGGTGTCCTAGTAATCTTGTAATGCATTAAACAGTCCCAGTCATCTGTGTTTGGTTTTCAGAACTTATCAGCTGGAAAATGTTATAATATTCTGTCACCTCATGCTTCCAATTTAGTTGTTACTATCTACCGAGTATAGACTTATGATAGGCTGTGGTTCATTCAGGATAATTATGTCTAACCTCAGTATGGAATAGCAGCAAATGAAATATTCCGTGTGTGCACTAGTTGATGTCTGTGGCAACTACTCTTTTACTATCTGTATAGGTCTACAGCTTGTCTAATCTATAAAGTCATATTTGTTTTTTTGTAAATTTTAAATTTATTTGTATTATTGTATTGTATTTATTCATTTATTTACAAGCAGAGAGATATAGAGAGAAAAGAGATGGTCAGAGAGAGAGAATGCACACATACACACACACCAGAGACTCTTGCCCATATAAACAAATGCCTATGTAGTTTTACATGGGTGGCTTGGGAATTGAACCCTGACCAGCAGGCTTTGCAAGCAAGTGCTTTAAACCACCATTTAGCCATTTCCCCATCCCCTGGAAAGTCATATTCTCAAGGTACAACATTTAGACATTTAGATAAGGTCCCTTTCATTTAATACACATTATGTTTCCAGTGCTTGGTAGTTCATGTCTCTTTAATATTGGAAAATATTCTGTCAGCTGGTATGTTCTCATTGCCTGTCCTCAGAGAATGGAACTTCTTCTATTCTCTTCATACCTCCAACTGCAGTCTCAGGATGGAGTGCCTAAAGAAGCACTGAGCTTAAAGAATGACAGCTTGTCACAAGTTAAAGGACTGTGAATACAGAAATATATTTTATCCCACGTTTCAAACCATTGAACACATTTCACATTCTTTCCACTATCCTACTATTCTAAGTTTATGTAATTTTGAAAAAGAAATATGTTTCATGATTATGATGCAGTATTTTTGGGTGTGGGGATAAAATCTCCCTCACAGAGAAATCTCCCCGAAAAAAAGCCTCAGGAGAGGGCACATGCACACGTGGAAAGCAAAGCATGAGAATGCAAGGCAAGAGATTTCCTTCACTTCACACTCACATTGTGGTCAGAAAAGACTAAGAAATAGGATAGTGAAGGATTCAGAGATTAAAGCAAGATCGTACATGCAGCAAAACAGGAAGGCATCCCAAACACAGCAGGGCAGCACACAAGCAAACAGAAAGCCCACCCTTCCCCTTTCCCAGACTGGCTGGGGCCAGTGTGGCTGGAGACAGAAGAGTCAGGCACCAGGGGTCAAGAGAGTTCCACACATGTGCCAGGCTCATGTGTGCATTAAACAGCCAATGTGGCATCTATGTTCTCCTTGGGCCTTTGTCCCTGGCTGACTGCCTATAGAAGCTACCTTTCTCCTGTTCTTTCTTCAATATTTTTATGTTGATATACACTAGTTTTATTTTGTTAGTGAATATGTAAAATAGACTTTTGAAGGAGTAGTTTTAGAATGCCAACAAAGAAGAGAGATACAGATATATCACAAAAATCTGTTCTTATATGCAGTTTATTTCTTATCAATTTTTCCTACCAAAGCGGTATGTTTGATGCAACTTACAAACCTCTAGTGACCCACCATTATCCTCAAACTTCATAATTGGTTAGCACTGTTGTATATTCTATGGGTTTACACAAATATGTAACATGAATCCACTATTAAAGTATCATGCCAAGTATCATCTGTAATATTCAGTTGTCCATCTATATAGTGTATTTGTTTCTGATTTTCCTTTCCCTCCTCCCCCTCTCTCTCCCCTCCTTCCTTCCTCCCTTCCTTCTTTCCTCCCTGCCTCCCTGCCTCCCTCCCTCCCTTTCTCCCTCCTACTCTTCTTTTTTCCTTTCTTCTTCCCTCCCTCTTTTCCTTCCTTCCATCCCTCTCTTCCTTCCTTCACTTCCTCTCTCCCTTCCCTTCTCACACTCGTCCCCTCCTATATCCAGTTGAAGAAGTCCTTCCCTATTTCTAGTTTACTATGACTTTTTTTTATTAGATTTTGTCTAATTCTGTTTCAATATATACTAATATGATCATATGATTTACTTTCAATTTTCTATTGGATAGATTAAATTAATTATTAAATATTGAACTGTGCATACTTGGGATAAATAGCACATAGTCAAGTACATAGTTCTTTTAATACACCTTCAATTTTCTAATATTTGTTTGAGGATTTTAGTGTTAATGTTCATTAGGAAAGTTGGTGGACATTTTGAGTTAGGACATAGTCTCTTATACTTTCTTGAGAAGACTATAGAACATTGGTGTCATTTATTACTGAAACATCTGGTAGAATTCACTACTGTAATCTTCTTTCTATTTTAGAATACTATTAATTATTGAATCATTTTATTTGATGGCATCAACTTCTTGAGATTTTCTATTTCTTATTCTGAGATTTGGAACATTGTCTTCAAGAAGTTCTTCACTTCATCTGCAATAACACATCAATTGGTACAGAGTTTCTTGTGGTCTTTATTTTATAATGTTTATTGGTTCTATAATGATGTCCACAGGTAATTTATGATATTACTAACTGGTGTCTTCAGTCTATTTTTCTTAGTAAGCCTGGATAGCAAGTAGTTGATTTTCATTATTTATCTTTGAAGAAAAAAACAGCCTTCTGTTTTCTTGTTTATATCTGTTGGTGTGTTTAGTTCATTGGTTTCCATTCTAATATTTATTTCTTCTTTGGTTCCCTTTGATTTTCTCTTCTTTTCTGAATTTCATAAGATGAAAACTTAAGTAATTAGTTTTAGATACACACACACTATCCACCATTTTACATTTTCTTCTAAGCACTGCTATCACTGTATCGCACAAGATTTCATAGTTTGTTTACATTCTCCTCAATTCTTTCTACTATCTAGAGAGTAACTGTGCTTCAATCGCCCTTCCATTGTTTTAGGCCACTGTGTTCACACTTCTTTCCTCAAGCCCTGGATCCTAAGAGAATGTTATATTTGTGCTTCCTTTTTTGTTGACCCTGATTCTGATTTTATTTCTTCAAGTTGTTCTTTTTTTTTCAAAGCAGAGTCTCACTCTAGCCCAGGCTGACATGGAGCTCACTTTGTAGCCCCAGGCTGACCTTGAACTCACAGTGATCATCCTATCTCAGCCTCCTGAGTGCTGGGATTAAAGGTGTGCGCCACCACACCTGGTGCTCAAGCTGTTCTTCCTTGCTTGAGTAATTGTTTCCTAGATACTGGGTCATTTGTGTCTGAGCATGTGACCAAGGAAAGCAGGTGTAGAAGCAGAAGTATAAGTAGCATCATGAGTATCAGAAAAGTACCCGTAGGCAGAGTTTAACATTTAAACCTTAAAATTATTTGGGTAGTGATAGATTCTCTGCAGGATAATTTTGTTAAATTTTTACATTCATAGTATTTGCATGGAAGGATGATGACAAGGAATTATCCAGAGCCTCGTCTTCATATATCAAAGGATGGAGAATGAAGTCAACTTGGTGTTTGGATAGGAAGTGCTTGGACAATCATTTGTGGTGTGAATAGTATGTTTTCTTTCTCCTCTTTAGGTTGTACAGATTGTGATTGCCCTTATGAACCTTGCTATAGGAATACTAATGATGGGTGCCACATTGCCAGATCATAGACTAATTCCTATTTCAGTATTCATTGGATACACACTGTGGGGGTCAGTGATGGTGAGTAGCATATCTTCTGTAAAGCTGAATAAATTTCCATTGTGTGCATATTCCACATTTCCTTTTTAAAATAACTTTGTTTTCCTATTTTTTTAATTTATTTATTTGAGAGAGAGAGAAAGGCAGATAGAGAGAAAGGGAAGGAAGAAGGGAGGGAGGGAGGTAGGAAGAGAATTGGAGTGCAAGGGCTTCCAGTCACTGCAAATGAACTCAGACTCCAGACTCATGAGTCACCTTGTACATCTAGCTAATGTGAGTCCTGGGGAATCAAACCTGGTTCTTTTGTCTTTGCAGGCAAACACCTTAACTGCTAAGCCATTTCTCCAGCCCATATTCCACATTTTATTTTTCCATTCATCTACTGATGGGCATGGGTGTCAGTTCCTTAAGTTGGCTATTATGATTACTACAGCACAAAACATGGTTGTGCAAGTATCTCTGTGGCACACTGACTTATACCTTTTCAGGTCTTTGCTCAGTAGTATCAATACTTGATCATACAGTAGTTCTAATTTTAGTTCTCTGAGAAGCCTCTGTACTTTCCATAGTGGATGCACTAGGTTACAATTCCACCAGAAGTGTATGAGAGCTCCTCTCTCCCCATCCTTACCAACATTTGTTTTTGTTTTCTTGATGGTAGTCATTCTGACTTTACTTTGATTTTAATTTTAGAAATATGACTCTAGTGTTTCTCTGTTAATTGTAATACTTTGATGTTGAGATATACTCCTTCATGTTATAAAAATAACAATTCTACCTAGTTTATGAGTTTTTAAGTCAATAGTAATTCTGAATTATAGTAAGTTTCTCATCAGCATTGAAATAAGAATAGCAATGAAACTATGATTTTTTTCATAATTATATTAATGTTAAAAATTATAATATTTCCTAATTGCCAACACATTTATATTAGTCACCTTTCCACTACTGTAACAACTTCCTGCGATCATTAATTTATGAAGAGAAAATATATTTTTGGCTCAGAGTTTGGGAGGTTCCAATCCATGATCAACTGGTTTGTTTTGGGCCTGTGGTGAGATAGCACATCATGGCAGAAAGACATGCGTAGTCTAAAGTGCTCACTTCATGGTTGGTAAGTCAAAGAGAAAGAAGAGGGGGAAGGGGTGGAAACAAACTATCCCATGCACTTCACTTCACAGGCTTACCCTCTAACCTTAAGAGTGCTTTCTTAGCCCAGCCTCTTAAAGATACTTCCACAGTTCAGTGGTACCATAGTGGGGGATAGACTTAAACATAAAGGCCTTTGAGAGACACTGGAGATCCAATAGCCAGCACCATTTGCAGGACCACCCCAAATATTCATGACTTAGTTTATACTCTATACTATAATCTCTTTCCCCACTGGTGATTTCACTTAATGAATCATCTTTATGTTTTGGAATTAAGAAACTTGAAGAATGAATTTTGGAGCTCTTTTACTGCACTCATTTTAAGTTAAGACACAATTTTTAAAACTTTTAAATTCAGATTTAGGAAACTAACTCAGAAGCCTATAAAGACAAACACTATTCAGATAGTGAACCCAAATATGGTGACTCCAGCTATTCAGATATCCACATTGATGGAATCAAATAAACTAGTGAATTTTAGTCATCACCTAGTAAAGGATTAATTTTTTCTTTGTCTTATTTTGGTTATACTATTCAGTAGCTACTATAATATGGATATAAATAAATATAGTTTCTTTTTCTTTAAAATACCTCCTTCAATTTTGATGCTATATGACCAGTTCATCAGAAATTTGGAACTTTTATCATTCATCGCTCTCAAACAATTTTTATATCACTACTATTATGTATGTTAAAATATCTTGAAAACTATGCCATGATGCTTTATCTTGTAGAATTCTTCTGTTCATACTGGAAGGAGGGGCATTTGCTGATAAATTTGGTACTTCTTTTTAGATAATCAATCTGTTTAAAATGCAAATCAAATTTAGGAGTATGTTTCTATAAGTTATGATTTCCAATAACATATCAAATTTTTAACCTGAATTTTTCCTTTTATCACTAGTTTATTATTTCAGGATCCCTTGCAGTTGTATCAAGCAAAAGAACTACAAAAGGTTTGGTAAGCATTTTTTAAATTTAATTTTAATATCAAAAGATTAACTGCTTAATCAAAATATTGATTCTTCCACGGTGGAAAATAGTATTAAAAATCAAGGATTTTGAGTTCCATCCAGAAGAATATGCTTGTCAAAAGTTGTAGACACAAAAAAATTATAGACATCCTACAACATGGGTGCCCACTATCTGCCAGTTTTGAGTTGAGACCCTGGGAGTTTTGCACTCAGATGCTTCTTAGCACCCCTCTGTTCTTGTTCTTAGTCCCCAAGATCCAACATATGATCTGAGTCTCATGCTCCAAGATGCTCCCTGGTAACTCTAGCACTCCTTCCTTCCTCCACTGCAGGTGCCAATAATCTGCCATTTGAGTCGAGACCAGCAAGTGAATTCAGATGAGATCCATGTGTGAATTTGAGAATTAGATTTACCCTAGCACCTTTACTTTCTTCTATAACCGATGATAATAGGCCACTGGTGGAACTGGGAACACACACAAGTGTGGACACCCAGATTCCCCCATAACTCCTTCTCTTCCCCAGCCATGGTGGCTAGTCTTCTCACTATCATAGCTGGGATTTCACACTTTAGTTCAGGCACACCTTTAACTGAACTGAGATCATCTCACTTAGCCCATCCACAAAGCAGCATCAAGTGTCTGCATGACTAAACTCCAAGAACTGCAAAACAGCAAACAGCAAAGAAAAGCCAGCACAAAGCAACTCCAAGCACCATCCCAAATACTTACTTAATACAGGTTTTTGGGAAAGGCCTGACTATTGCATTATCTCCAAATAGGTAAGCCTCAGTGCAAAATGGGTAACACCAAGAACAATCCAAATAGGTTTCCCCCATGAACACCAATTCCACAGTAGAGGACCCCCAAGAGATCTTCTTAAAGGCTCAAAAGAATGATTGTATACATGTACAAAGAACTCAAAGAAGGCACAGAAGAACACATGAATGAAACCTTGGATAAATTCAAAGGGACACAAATAAATGCCAAAATGGATGCCAAGAGAACACAAACAGCTGATGAAATGAGGAAGTCAAATCAGGATATGAAAATGGAATTCTATAAAAAGAGGAATCCTGAAGAAAACTTAAACTGAGATGAAGCTGGGAATGAAGAATACCAAAAAGTCACACAAAAAGATCCCTGGAAAGTTTCACCAATAACATGGGTCAAATGGAAGACAGATTATTAGGTCTTGAAGACAAAGTATTGATTAGTCAAAACCAATGAGAAGTTAAGAAAACATATGTGAATGGAACATGAGAAATATTTGGAACCTCATGTAAAAACTAACTATCTGAATAACAAGAATAGAAGGAGAAGAACTTCAGATTGATTGGCATAGAAAATATTTTTAATACAATTATAGAAGACAATTTTCTAAATATAGGAGACATATTGAACACCAGATAGACAGGAACAGGAAAGAAATTCCAAACATCATGCTATCGTCATAAACCTAAAACATAAAACCTAAAATCCAGAAGGGTGTTTACAGATGTCAAACTAGTCCACCCAGCAAAATTATTTCTCATAATAGAAATAGAAAGAAAGTCTTCCCATTAAAACATAGACTAATGATATTTATGAGCACTAAGCCAGCTCTACTGAGGATACTGGATAGAAGACTTCACATAGCAGAGAAGCAAGAGTCTATGATAGAAGAGTTGTTAAGGAAATGAAGAGTAAGAATATACCAAACACCACAGCCATCAGCAACATGACAGGAATTAACTCATGCTTTTCAACAATAATTCTGACTATTAATGGTCTCAGGTCCCCAGTCAAAAGAAAAGAACAGGCTGGATTAGAAAACAGGATACATCCTTCATTGTGTTCAAGAAATTAAGCTAACCATCAAAGACAGATACTACCTTCTGATGAAAGGATGGAAAGATATTCTAAGGAAATGGCACCAGGATGTAAAGGTGTTTTATTCTAATATCTGACAAAATAGACTTGAAACCAAAATTTATCATATCTTTATACTGATTAAAGAAATAATCAACCAAGAGGATATTAACATTCTAATGCTATGTGTACCAAACACATGTACACCTCATTTTATAGAATGAGTTATACTAGATATAAAATCAGAGATAAATCTCAATGTAATAAACAGTGGGCAAATTCAATCACCTCACTGTCACCAACAGATAGCAGCAGAGAAAAAGTGGCGTTAAATGACACCATAAATCAAATGGACATAACATTTATTACAGAACATTCCAAATGCTACAGATTAGCTTTTTTTTCTGCCGCCCATAGACCTTTCTTGAAAATAGATCACATATTACAGTCTCAAAACATTTAAGAAAATTTAAATAACTCCTTATATTTTATCTGACCACAATGCAACAAGAAACATGCACAAACTCTTCATTAAATAAGACATTATTGAATAATGACTAGGACATTGAATAAATCAAATCTGGAATTAACCGCTCTTGTCAATAGGATTAATCTGAAGAAGTTCATCTCAGGAATGACAGCATGATATTTTCTTTAGACATGAGATTTGCATCGAAACTAAGGATAGAGACAAGTTAGGATAACTATGAGGATAACTGTGTAAGGACAGAAACGATGGAGATATGTCTGAGGAGTTTTGGATTAATGGGCTTTCATTTCTTTCTAGGTTCGAGGCAGCCTGGGCTTGAATGTCACCAGCTCTGTGTTAGCCTTTTCAGGGATTATAATCAGTGCAATCAGCATGAGCACATTTTATTATAATATTTACTACTGTAACTATAGAACACCATCAGAAAATTGTTCCATGATTGTGTCCATTTTAATGGTGAGTGTTTACTGCTTCCACAGATTCTGTGCTTGAAGAAGTCCAGGGAACACTGGATTTGGCAAAAGCCACAGTAGCATTCTGAAGTTGCAGAATCAGCTTGGGGAGTTGGAACAGATTGGGAAATAGATACATTTTTTTTTTTAATTTAGGAGTCATGTCAACATCCATTGCTCTTTGTTCTTTCTCTGTATATAATGAGACCAAGTGGAAAGAAAGCTCACATATAGAACAACTGTTCTTTGCCATTTGGGAATTCTTAAGTAATTTCTTTTTAAATTTTATTTTCTTATATATTTTTGTTTTTTCAATGCTAAGGATTGAAACCAACTCTTCATGCATGCTAGGGAAGAACTCTGTGCCATCTTATCTATATACCCCTTTTATATTTTACTAGTTTTATATCACTTTCCTTTCTGCCTCAAGTTATCACTTACACAGGATTTTGTAAGTAACAAAACTACTTGAAGATTTGGCCTCTAAGCATTTGCAGAATAGTCATGACAACACATCAAAGTTGACTAAAATATACAATTATATCTTTACTACTAGAATGTCTACCGGCTGTTCACAGCACAGTATTTTCTATTATTTTTCCTCCATAAAACTTTCCAGATTTTTCACCTTGTTATCTAATCATTCCATTCATTGCATTTTCTTAAGCAAAGGAAACTCAGTATTTTCACTTATTATGTAGAATCAACTGCCTTGTCTTTATTTCATTCCTAGTTAAGTGTGCATAAATATTGAGCACTATTTACATCAAAATAATTTCCTTGTGGCCTTTTGTAATCTAACCCTTCTTGAGAACTCTAAATATTTTTATGGTAATTTTATTTCTTGCCACTAATTAAAAATAAGAATATTATAAGAATTTGAGGAGGAGGCTAGAAAAAAGAAATAAAGAAAGGGCATGCCAGGGTCTCGTGCTGCTGCAAGTGTACCCCCGATGTATGGCCACTTTGCACATCTGGATTTCTGTGGGTACTAGAGAATCAAACCACCCAGGCCAGCAGGCCTTGCAACAAGTGCCTTTAACACGGAGCCATCGCCTCAGTAGTATAAGAATATTTCTTCAGTTAACAATTTTATAAAGTTACTCAGAAGTTGGCAAAGACATGATTAGGTTCTGGAAATTCTCTCCTCTAGTTAACCTAATCTCAAGCATATTTATGTGTGTATTTTCAAAAAGAACCTTGCTTTTTACTTTTGAAGGTCTGTTAGCATAGGCATGTAATTATAGGGGCAAAGCAATTTCATAGGATTGACTGGATGGGCATGAGACCTGTGACCTCACACACTTCATACATAAAACAGCCTGTATTTTTTGTTGCTGCTTTTTTGAAATTATTGATATAATTTTAAAACGACAGTTTAGCTGGGCAGATGGCCCAGAGGCTAAAGGTGTCTTTTAGCCCCGGTTCAATTTCCCAGTACTCTTGTAAAGCCATATGCATAAAGTGGCCCACGTGTCTGGAGTTCATTTGCAGTGGCAAGAGGCCCTGCCATGTTTGCTAGCTCACGCTCTCTTTCTCTCCCTCCCTCTCTCTCTGCTCAAAAATAAATAAGCATTAAAAAATTAAAATAAAACTCTGTAAATTATCTAGTGGGATCATCATTCATCTCAATCATTCACGGTCTCAGAAGGTTATGACAAATTCGCAGTTACTAGTATGAGTCATTCTTTCCCCTGCCTCACATTATAGCAGAGGATCCCTTTAAGAGCTTTTTTACAGCTGAATTGTCAAGACTCTTCCTACTCAGAGACCTAGGGATCATTCCACAGAACCTGCAGCACATATTTTATATAGGATTTCAGGGTTGCCCCTCTGGGAAAGTTAAGAACAGCTTCCTAACTTTAAGAAGCATTAGTCTTCTTGGAATAAAAAGGTACCATGCAAAGCTTATTAATATAAACAGGTTAGACAAAATGTATCCTTTGGAAGAAAGAGCCAGTGGAGATCACAGTCCCTGGAATCACTAGGCTGTACCATATGAAATTGCCAAAGATCAGCTACAGTTGGCCTAGAGATTGCAGTTCCATGGGGCTTATGTTAATATATCACATGTGCTTCAAATAGTGCGGGGAAATAAATGGCATTTAGAAAGCCAAGAATTGGCTAAGGGTTAGGCTGGATTAGCAGCCAGGTTTCTAGGCTCCTTCATAGTCAGTGCCTTTTCTCTTTTGATGTAGCAATTAGTATATAAATAAAAGTTGGTAAACTGTGATCTCCATTCCTCACACTCCTGTTATGAATTTCTTTTTAGGGTCTGGATGGTATGGTGGTCATTTTCAGCCTGCTGGAATTCTGTATTGCTGTGTCCCTCTCTGCCTTTGGATGCAAAGTGCTCTGTTGTAACCTGGGTGGGGTGAGTACTGGCTTTCAGTGTAGGATGTCTCTTCTGGTTTTCTGTTGCTCTTTTAAAAAGCCACACATACATGGAAGCTTAATACAACTCACATGTATCACTTCTCAGTTTCTGTGGCTGGCCTCATCGCAGTGCTCATGGAGTTGTCTGCTTTGTGGGCTCATCTGAAGCTTCTGAGCTTCTTGCATAGTCATGTAGTAGTATCCCCCTCCTCTCTCATATAGAACCCATGAAGTGCACTTCCTTGAAGACAGTAGAGGAGCCAATGTCTCAAGTTCCTGCATATTACTTTAAAGGGCTCTATGATTACAACGTGTTCATTCAGAATAATGTCCTGTGGATACACTTAAAAGTCAATTGATCAGTGACGTCCTCATAGGAGTGAAACCTATCTTATCCCCAGGTTCCATTCATACTCAAGGGCAAAGTGTCACTCAGTGTCATGTGGGCTTTTTGTTATCACAATGGCCAAAGAAATGCTGCTTTGGTATCCTTATTTCAAATGGCATCCCCTCAGAGTCCAGATCAGAGAGCAGTTGACATCCTAGAAGTCTGTAGAAAATTCCAGTTTTACTTCAATATCCTTCTACCACAAACTTTCTTGGCTACTGAAGAAATGTCAGGCACCCAACTTCCCAGTCACTTTGTACACATCTGGCCATTGTCTTACCCTGAGACCTGCAGCAGATCAGCCAGATAAGCAGAAAGAAGGTCACAGAGATAGGGAAGTGGAAACGGGACAAGAGAAAAGTCCATGAGAATAATACGCCAGCAATGTCCTCCAAGCATTCAGGGTCAGAGTGAGGAAGTGGCTAGAGAAACCCAATAGCTGCCCACTAACCTCATTACACACAGGCCCATGGACAGACATGATATGCAGCCAATAATAAAACAATGATGTGATACTGGGTGCTCATTTAAATCCTTCTTTCCATCTTTACCTTCTTCTGGGCCTCTCATTGAAGGAGTTGAACTAAATTACATTAAGGCTTATACTGTGTTGTGCAATGTTAAGGCCCTGGAAATATGATATTATGAAGATTTTTTTACTGAAATATTTGTGAATGGGCAAAATTCTTGAAAAAAAACTTAGATCTTGGTAAGCAGTTCGAAGTCTCTAGAGTAGTTTCAGAGCTGATAAAAGCTTCCTCCACTAATTGACATGAATCTGGATGTGTAAGGACTGTGGAGCATGCTATACAAGTCTCATACCCTCCCGGGTCCTCCATGGTTCCCATCATACTCCAGGTCTTAAAATATTGCAGAACAAGGACCAGCATTCTTCACACTTTCATGACACTTGCTGCCATTCTGAGTCACTGTGGAGATTGCCACATTTTACTCAAGGCCACCAAATCATGAGTTTTACATGTTGATCTCATCAGCACATGCAAACTACTTTGGAAGAAGAGCTTTGTATTTTTCCCTAACACCTTGGTTTACTCAATTTACTTGCTACCCTTATCCATATGTAAGATTGTTTCACCCTAAGAATCAGCACATCATCAGCTTCTAAGGTCAACCTCTGCCGCTGAATGTGTTCCAGGTCTAGTCTGACCTAAGGGGATGCCTGAGAAAACCACCAGGTTGATGTGTGATTCAATTCAGGAGTGGAAGTTCTGATAGTGATGGCATTGTGTGGGTCAGAAAGGGAAATCCTGAGGTTACTGGGTGACTCCATGGCATTCTGCTTCATTTCACAGGTTGTGTTAATTATGCCACAGAATTCTTCCATGGCAGAAGCAGCATGTCCAGCAGCAGTTCAAGAAGTATTAATGCCACCAGCACAAGAGAAAAAAATTTCAGAAAATCTGCACTGATTTTAATACAAGACTTCTCTGGGGGAATCCAGCCCTGATTGTGTGTGTGTGTGTGTGTGTGTGTGTGTGTGTGTGTGTAAGTCAGAGCATCTTCTCAATTTTTGCCCAAGATCTGGAAAGTCACCCCATTGACTCTTTGTTAGAATATCAGACATTGAATAAACATATCATTTGTTTACTTGGTAAATAGAACTTTTAAATTTATACCCACGATGTTCTGTAAGGACATTGAATCAGCAAAAATTTTAAAGTAGATGGGCACAAAGGTATTACTGAGGAATTTTTTTGCAGACTACACTTCCTCACATTTGTTTGACCTGAACTTTTTTTTTTAAACTAAACTCGGGGACACATTTGTTCAGATGCATGGATCTTGTTTCTTCCTTACCTTTCCCCACTTCTTTCTTATTCCATAAAAATAGTAGCATGCTAAAAAGAAAAAATAGTATCTAGCATGCAACAGTGAAGTTAGTGCTTGAACATACACAAGGCATTGTGTGCCAGTACCTGTGGATAAAATGCAACATATTCTTGCTCTTTCTTTTTTCCTCTCTATCTCTGCTCTTCTTTCTCTCCTTCCCTCTCTCCCTCTTTTCCTGTCTCTTGTCCCCTACTAAGCAGGAATATACCTATGAAATTCATACCTAGTGTCATATATGTGATGTATAATACAAAGTGTTTACACATATCAGACATTTTTTTCTTTTTATTACATAGCAAAAAGAAATTACATCCACATGCTCCCTACTTGGCATTTAGAGAGGATACAGAGGAAAGAATCTAAGTGATCATATCAGGAAATATAGTCATATGGTAAATAATGGGAGATTTGAAAATCCCATCACTGTCATTTGTACCTGTATAATAATGACATAAATGCTACAAAATTTCCCTGTGCTTCATATTTCTCTTTAGTAAGTGACAAATAATATCATCTTGCTCACAGACCTGTGAACATTGCTTTGTATAACACAGGAAGTGCAACTAGTGCTATGGCTGCCATAGATTGTATCTCAAAGGTATTTTTTCAATGAACAATCAAAATTATAGGTTTCAATATAGCATTTTCATGCATACTTAGTTCCTTTTGATCCGTCTCACTCCCTCCCCTCTCCTTCTAACCACTCTTTCCTATCTCAACCTCCATTCTGCTTTCACATCACATCTGTCCTAAGACTACCCTGCCTCTTCTCCTCATTCTAGTTCCATATCCACCTGTCTTTTTCCTTTCCTGCATATGGCCTCAAAAAATCCAAGACCTACGGACTAGTGCTCTGGGTCCTCTGTCTCTTTCCCCCATCATTAGTGATGATGAGAAAGGCAACATCCATGTACCAGCCTCCTCATACCATTGTGATTCCACATACCTTTTAATATCCTGTGACCTACGAGACCTCTTCCTGGATTTTGTCTGGTTGACCTTAACATGCCTATGCATGACCAATAATTCCCATTCTTAGAGAGATCTTGTGACTGATACTTCTCAACTCGCACACTGGAAGTTTCTTGCCTCTTTGGACTCATGCCTATGGCATGTTTCAACCATACACATTCAGTCTCAAAAATTATCCAAACTACCAAGACAGTACTGGCAAAAAAAAAAAAAAAAAAAGTATTGAGCCTCATGTGTCAGGAAAGTTAAATAATTTCTCATAATTAAATGATGCAGGGAGAGTCTCAGTCCCTCCAATATTCTCTTCCTCAGTCTATATAGTAGGCAAGCATTATAACACTCAGGCTGAATTCCCCATTTAAAGAGGGTTGTTGGGCTACCTAGTTAAGAGAACTAAAATGTAATTTGCCACATGCAACACATAAAACAAAAACTATAAGTAAAATATCTAAAACCACTTGTTTTTGTGGCTTGTCTAATGTATCACAATCCCAGGTAGGGTCTGTGTTTCCCTTAGACTCAGCTTTGGACCCCTGTGAATCTTCATAGGCCTCTCAGGACTAGTTATGGCAAAACATTAGCCCCCTCCACAGCCTCCAGTGCAGAATGTTTTTTTTCTTTTTAAATTAATTTTTATTATATGTATTACAATAGATTATATACTTTTATCCCCTTGCCCCAACTCCTGTTACTGTGGAGGCCCTCCTCATTAGGGTGATAGTAATCACTGTGGGGTCATGAAGGCCTCAGCAGGGACCATGTCTCAGAGTATTTCCACCCACTCTGTGATTCTTACAATCTTTCCATCTCCTCTTTTGCAATGTTGCCTGAGCCATGGCAGGCCTATTGATGGTTTGGTTTAGTGTTAGATCTTTAAAGTCTCTGAAGGTCTGCTTTGATATGTTTTGATTAATCTTGTCTGTCACAATCACCTTGGGGCTGGTTGTCAAGCTAGCAGTAAGAGCAGTATTCATGAAATTACTTCCTCTGCAATTTCTTCTGGGCCTTGGCAGATGTGTAGAGGTGGCAATTCTAATGGTAGGCAGTTGACTATCTTCTTGTCTTATCAATGGATCTAGGCTGTCTTCTATTTTCTCTGCCAGTTGTAAAATAAAACAGATTCTCTAACCAAGCATGAAGCAGTTTGGGATAAAGAGAGGGTATGCAAAGTTGTTTAGGAGATTTTTGGTGTGTCGGCCCACTCTTTCCTGATCATGGGATTCTGACTTGGTTTCTAGTACCAAATGTGCATTTTTTCCTAGTGAGCAGGCCTCGTGTCCAGAGAACAGTTGGTTACCTGTAGAGGCTGCATGCCACTATTGCACAAATGTGTACTTCTTGTCTGGCTGGTTGATTTTGTAGTCTGAAGGATCCCTTGCTTAGTCATGCTGTTGGTGACCATTTTCCTCCAGCAGCTCCAATAGGGCTGTCCAAGCTGGAGTGGTGGCATGCCTTTAATTCCAGTACTCAGGAGGGAGACGTAGGAGGATCTCTGTGAGTTTGAGGTCAGTTTGGAACTACAGAGTTCCAGGTCAGCCTGGGCTAGAGGGAGACCTTACTTTCAGAACAAACAAACAAACAAACAAACAAACAAACAAACAAACAAAAAACCCACAAACAAAAAACCAGTAGAGCTCTCCAACACATGAGAGCTAGCCAGGAGGAATCTAGTTTCCCTTTTGGTTCCAGCATGGCATTTTGATGTCCTGTGACCAAAGCCTATGATGTCTTCTGCAATAGGGTCTAACCTTTTAGCACTGACAGGTAATCAATTGTGGCAATGGCCTACATTGTTTTGGAGACCTTATGGGTCTCCCCAGCTAACAGCTTACTGTGTGTGTTGGGGGGGGTGAGAAATCCAATTTTAGACCTGGTAGTTACCAGCCAGAGTCCATGGTGGTAAGGTTAAGCTTTTTCCACCTTCTTTTCAGACTGTCTCTCCTCCTCTTTTATTGGTGGTTATATCTTGTAGAATGCTAGTTAGAATGAGGATTTTCATGTAACTAATTCTTAATGCTATCTTAACTTTTATGTAATCCCCTGACAGCCCAGGGAAGGGAGAGAACAAGAGAGTTGGGGGGGGGGGGAGTGAATGAGAATGGGCACACCAGGACCTCCTGCCACTGCAGACAAACCCCAGATGCATGCATTACTTTGTGCATCTGACTTTATGTGGGTACAGGGGAATTGAACCCAGGCCTTCAGGCATTGCAAGCAAGTACCTTAAACCACTGACCCATCTCCCTAGCATCCCCCTTTTTAAACAATGCACAAACTTCAGTCAGTATTCTACAAAACAGATATATATATAATATAAATAAATATCTATCTATCTATATCTATATATATAGTGTCCATCCTATTTCTGGCCTTCATGTGTGAAGAAAGAAAACATGTTTAATACATATTTCCCACAGAAATTTCCCAAATTTACCACCTACTTAGTTTCACATGTGCCCAGTTCCCAAGAGGAATAGAATTGTAAATAAGAAGAGGAAGAATTAGGAGAAATAAATCATATCTCCTGCTTGTAGCTGAGAAAGGCAGGAAGGTAGAGGATATATATGGTAAAGTTGAAGCAGGAGAAATAATCATTTATCAAGTTATTAAAGTCCTTCCCTATTCTGACTTTCCTGGGAGTTATTATCATAAATTTATGTTGGATTTTGTCCAATGCTTTTTGTGTGTATGCTGATATGATCATAAAATAGTTATTCTGCCTATTAATGTTATAGATTAAATGATTTGATTTTTAAACATTGAAAAATACTTATATAACTGGAATAAACACCTTTTCATACTGCATAGTTATTTTCATGCATTGTTGCATTCAATTCATTCATTTTTTGTTGAAAATTTTAGTAGCAATTTTCAAGAGAGAGGTGTAAACTTTAAGTTTTATAATGTTTCTCTGGCCTTGTTATTGTGGTTTTATTAGCCTTACAATATTAATGATGATGTATTCTTATTTTTATGTTCTGGAAGAGATAAGAATAATAATATCAAATGTTATCAATTCTTTTTAGACCATTGTATTTTTAACAACTTAGGACTATTCTCATTGGTTATTCTGTTGGTAAGTGTTAGCATATTTGATTCTCAATGAGTTCTCCATTCATGGAATTGATCAAATTTGTGAACACTGACTTTTACAATGATGTCCTTACATAATTTCTGATTTATTAATTAATGTCCTAACAATTATTTTCTTAGCTTCACTACCAAGTAACTGATTTTTATGTATCTTTAAAGAAAAAAAGTAAGCTTTAAAATTTACAAGTTATGTCTGTTGGTTTCCTGTTTCAATTATGTTGATTTCAATTAAAATTTTTATGTTTTCTTGTTCCTTTTGGATTTAACTTGCTGTTATATTTTTAAGTTTACATAAAGGAAAGTTTATGTAATTATTTTTAGGTCTTTCATCTTTCATCTCTTCTCATTTGTTTATATGATCCCATACATGCCCCCAGACACTACTTATACTTCATCTCACACATTTTGGTAAGTTGTTCCATCTTATTTGTATCTTTTCATGGTGGAGGGAATTATACTTCAATTCCCTCACTTTTATTCCACTACATTCACATGCTTTCCCGAGGCCCCAAGTCCCAAAAGAAGATTGTTGAATTTCTTCACCCTGGACTTCATTTACTTTCTTCAAGTTACTTCTCCTTGAACTGATTTTTTCCTAATCTCTGGGTCTTTCTTGTGCAAGCTTGTCACAAAAGATGGCAACAATGGCATCATGGGTATTTAGAATAATATCTGGGAAGGATTTTGTAAACTTCTAGTTTTGAACTTACTAGAATATATCTTTTGTATTTTCTTTGTCATTTCTAGGTTGTGAAAGTCATGGTTGCTATAATGAACCTCATCTTAGGAATAATAATGAAGAACTCTCCATGTACAACATTAGCAGTGCTTTCATGGGCTAAAATTTGGGGGTAAGTGATGGTGAGTGTGATGGTTAAAGTGTTGTCAACTTGATCTGTTTAGTAATCCGCCTTTTTTGGGTGGGTCTCTGAGGTTGCTTCCAGGAAAGATTAACTAGGAGGAAGTCCTTGCTCCAGGGTAAGCCTTTCTCCAGGAGTTTGCAGCCCCTCTCAGAGGGGGACTTTATATAAGAAAGCTCTGGGTGAAAAGAGCCCACTTTCATTCCACTTGACTGCTAGAGTTGCTTGCTGCCTCCCATCATGGACTGAAGACCAGCATCAATGGAAGACCAGTGTGGATTGAGTAGCATACTTTCCGATATAATTGGAGATAACGTTATGTTGCAATCATGAGCTTGGAATGGAATCCTCTCCCAACACTTTCAAGCTGTTCTATCTTTGAGAAAACTGTGTGTTTAAACTTTATTTTTCTGGTATTCACATAGCAATAGCAACCTATTAATATGAGGCTAGGTACATTAGTTATTTAATATGTCAGTTGAGATATACTGTGCCAGAAGATAGTCATGTACATCCATCAGAATTACTTTAACATTGACACAATTAATTTTCAGAAATCATTTTCATGTCTTGGGATTGAGAAGTGTTGATGAAAAAATTATCATATACACCATTAGTTCAGCTACTGGGTCAACAAGATATAATTTTTAAACCATCCAAAATCACATTTGGAAATCAAACTCAGGCAGCTATAGAGTTTGTTATAAAGTGGTGAGTTCAATTGAGGTAACAGATATCATTTAGGATAATTAGAAATAATCCCCAAATTGAGGAATCAAATGAACTGGTACAGCCTAGTCATAAACGTAATACAGGATTTAAGTTTTTATTTGACATTATTTTCTTTACAACTCTTAACAGACATTTTAAATAAGAATACTTTTTAGGGCTGCAGAGATGGCTTAGCGGTTAAGGCGCCTGCCTCTAAGCCTAAGAACCCAGTTCCAATCTCCAGGCCAGATGCAAAGTGACGCAAGGGCACATGCTGCACTTGACCGCAAGGGGGCACACACACCTGGATTTTGTTTACAGCAGCTGAGAGACTGCTGGCACGCCCATCTCTATCTAGCTCCCTCTCCCTCTCTGTCTGTCTCTCTCTGTGTCTCTCTCCAAAAATAAATTTAAAAATAATAAAAAATATTTTTAAAAAATAATAAAAAATAATACTTTTTAGTTTGTGTTTTTGTTAGAATAACTTCTTGAATTTTGGCACCATGTCAGCAATTCTTCACCTCAGGAATTTGAAAGCTTTTTCTTTCAGTGCTTTCAAACAATTTTAGTAGTATTACTATCACGTATGCTTTTGAAACTTGATAAACTTATGCCATTAACTCCTCTGGTATAACTGTTCCCTTTCTGAGAATAGGGGAAGCATCTGCTAGATAGCTTTTGTTAACAAACAAGATCATTGATTTGCTTTAAACAGAAGTTTAGATAGGAATTGAATTAGATAGGAATTGAATTTAGGAGTTTTATTAAGTTATGATTTATAATAATTGTTTAAAGTCTTTTTAATTTGTTTTAGGTTTCCTCTTATTATGAGTTTCTGATTTCCGGATCCTTATCTATTGCAGCATTACCAAGAGCAACACAAGGCCTAGTGTGTGTTTGTTTTATTTTGATATCAAAGGGGAAAGAATTTAATCAAAGGTGAATTCTTCCACAGTATAAAAGAGTTTGTTTCCTTGTTTTCCAAAAGCCAAAAAGGAACTGTCTTTTAAAAGTTGTAGTTGAGCAACTGGCTGATAATAAAGCCCCTCACATAGAATAGCTACTGTCTTAGGGTAAGATTTTGGAACAGAAATGTCAGGTATAGTCAGTAAAACAAATCTTGAAGCTTGAGATCCATTCCATGACAATGACACCAAATATTTGAGTGACATAATTTATTAACTGATAGACTAAAACAGCTATTCCAACTATACCCAAAATAGTTTGAGTTTTCCATACAAGAAATTTATAAGTCATTTCTTAGAAGAAAATTTCAAACACAAAATTTAGGTTAGGAAGCCTGTTACAAAACCAGTAAAGGCAACAGCAAAGGATTCAGTCATCATTAAATGCCATATTAGAGTTTCCATTTTAAACATCAAACTCTGTAGCATGATCAAGGTGACCTTTCCAAATCTAGGCTCCAATATCCTTCCCAAGTATCTTCCACAGCTATAAGCATTAGAATACACTTCATATTGTATTCTCACTAAACCTCTTATGATTTATTCAGCAATTTTGCTTCTATAATAAAGCATATTCAACTTAAATATGAAAAGAGATGTTCAAAAGGAATCCACAGCACAAAAGGGACAGGAGCATGAATGGCCAACAACATCCAGTCAAACATGAGAAGGCAAGCATTTGCAGCAGAGTGTGGTAGGGAATGACAGACAGAGCTTTCCTGCTAAGGTTGAAAAGGACTTTGAAATCCCTGCTGGGAAATTCAGAGTGTATATTTTGTGTCCCTGGGAGTCGTCAGAGGAATTTGATCTCAGGAATGACAGGATCAGTTTTGGTTTGTCAAGGGATTAGAATAGGAACTACAATAAGGAAAGAAACAAGTTCAGATACTATTGACATAAGATAGAGAGTGAAACACCCTAGTAAGTAATGGAGGGAGTCAAGTAATTGATAGAGGTATACTTGAGAATATTGCTAAAGGGTTTAATTCATGGCTGTTCCTTCTATGTCATAGGAAGTCTGTTCTTGAATGTCATCAACTCTGTGTTGGCTGTAACAGGGACTATAATTAGTATATTTAGTGTGCTTTGCATATATACCCCTTGCCTATAGGTTTCATGTTGACATCAGTTACCTTGGTGAGTGCTTTGCTCATGGGATACCATGGTGGAGGCAAGTCTGAGGAGTACTGGCTCTGGAGCAACAGCCACCATTCTGTGATTGCTGGATCACTTTAAGTATTTTGAAATGATACTTTCTACTGAGGAGTCAGGTGAAGTCTCGTTATTCCTCCTCTTCCTGAGATCTGAAGGAACAGGTTGGTTTCTTCCTGGCATCATGATAGCCATAGAAGATCACACATGTAGGATTCTATATTTTATATCTTAGGGTTTACATCTTGTAGAACCCAAAGTAAGAACCGGGCCTTTACTTCAGGAAGCTCCAGGCCTCTTGGGAGAATAAGATTGATTATGATTATACAAAAGGGTGAGTTCTTTGTATCAAAGGGCAGCACTTATGGAATCATTAGGTAAAGCATATGCAATTACCAGTGATCAACTGAATATGTCTTAGACAGATATCAGTTATGTACAGTTTAAACCAATATTATACATGTATATATGTATGTATATACACATAAACATATAAACACGTAGATTTCACTATTCTCATTTTCCCTTTGCTTAGGTCTTCTGGACATAGAGTCTAACTATGTAGCCCAGGCTGATTTAATTTCATAGTAACCCTCCTTCCTCAACCTCAGCAATCTTGGGATTACAGAAATGAGCTACTGCATCTCAGAGTCCCTGAGTGAAGACCATGGGCTCAGTCTAGATAGGTCCTCTGCATAGGATGTTATAAGTCTGTGCTCACAGAATTGGCTGGATGGGGAGTAATCTTCCATGCTTACATGGAAGAATTCATTTCGTGTCTGATGTAGAACTCATGACAGTGTACTTCTTTTTGAGGACATTAAAAGTCCAAGTTCCTTGAGGCTGTTTAAAAGGGCTTTCATGATTTGGTCATATTCATGCAGCGTAATGTGTTTGTTGATAGATGCAAAGTCAACTGATCAGTGATCACTCACAAGGGTGCCCATCCTGTAGACAGTTCCTATCCACACTCAAAGGGAGAAAATTGACACGAGTGGAAGTCCATGAGTATCACCTTGAAAATCAAAGTATCATAATGGCCAGAGAAAAGCTAATTATTCCTTGCTATATCTTCCAGAAGACATCATCTCAGAAGACATTTTCTAATTTTGAGGATCCTAGAGAGTTCCAGATTATACGCCAAGATCCTAATATAGCAACTTTCTCTGGGATAGAGCTTTTCTATCAATCTGTGTCCAGCTGGCTATTGCCTTACCCTGAGATCTGCAGCAGATCTTCCTGGCTACCAGGCAGAAAGAAAGTCACACAGAAATAGGGAAGTGGGAAATGGAACTAGAGAAGATACCAAGAAGTAGGCCACAGAAACAGTATAGTAGATGTGTCTTCCCAGCATTGAGGGCTGAGAGAGAGAGGAAGTAGCTCGTAAACACAATAGTTGCCCACTGGCCTCATTAAGCCACAAGTACAGAGATGGCATGACTTACAGCAAATAACAACATGATAGTGTGATGAGATTATGGAAGGTGCATATCTGTCCTTTTGTACCTCCTTGCCTTCCTTTGAAGCTTCCTAGAAACACCACACACCATATCCACTGTCCAAGCCTGGGCCACTGAAGAGAAATAGGTTCCATCGCCATCACATTCTAATTGTGGGTTTTGCATTATTAACCCCTCCCCCCAGACTTCTGACTTTATCAGAAATTATCAAAGATTTCATAAGTTTATTGAGCGAAGCATTTGGGAATGTGGCATACTCCTGAGTCACCTGCAAATCTTAATATTTAAGCCTGTGATTTTTTCTTGTGCTCTAATGTAGTCAGATCTAAGAATGATGTTCCTGACAATCTACTGTGTGATTCAGAAGCACAGTAGTCCTGGGCATGTGAAGACTTAGTCTCTATATTCCTGGGTTCCACCAAAAACCCAGGCTGGTTCCATGTCATGTGAATTTACAAAGAAGGACATGATCTTCCTAGGTTCATAATGTTTCTGTCACTCTGGAACAGTGAGGTATTTGTAGAATTTTACTCATGGCTATCAAGATTATTCTATCCTGGAACTCAACAAAAGTGATCATCTTCTTTGGTCATACTCTGCCATTGAGTACATCTAGCCAGAGCTAAGGGATGCCTGAGAAGCCTGCCAGATTGATTTGAGACCTGACTCTGTAGTGAGTGTAGGTACTGGGCATGATGGCATCATGTAGGTAAGAAAAGAAAGTCTGGAGTATTTACATGACTCAATGGCATTCTGATTGATTTAACAGGCTATGGTAATTCTGCCATCCAATCCTGCTGTGTTAGAATCAGCATCTCCTGCCCCATTTCAAGAAGGTTAGATGCCACTGGCATATCAAGAAAAAATGTTCCAGAAAATCTACACTTATTTGAGTACAAGAACCTGATGGGAAAACACCAGAACCCAACTCTGGTTCTTGAGTGTGAAAATGTATGTTTGTGTTGAATACAAAATCATATTCTTGGCTGCCTCTGCATAAGAATACCAGTCCTTGAATAAATAATTCATGCATTTAGTAGGTTAACAGCACTTAAACATTTTCTATGGTGGTGCACACCTTTAATCCCAGCACTTGGGAAGCAGAGGTAGGAGGATCTCCATGAGTTCAAGGCCACCCAGGACTACAGAGTGAGGTCCAGATCAGCCTGGACTAAAATGAGACCCTGCCTTGAAAAACAATAACAACAAACTGTTCTAGAAGAAACATTGAGGCCTTTAATTTTTATTTTTCCAATTAATTTTATTCAATATCATATCAAAAGCTTAGGCTAAAAAAGAAAGCTATAAATAAATGGACTATATGAAATTAAAAAGCTTCTGCATACTATAGGAAACTGTCAACAGAATGAGAAGGTTGCCCATGGCCTGGGAAAAATATTTGCAAACCAGATATATGATAACTTTATCTAAAATTTATAAAGAACAGTTATAATATAGTTATAACAATAATGATGACCTCATTAAAAAATACAGCTTTCCCAAAGAAAACATTCAATGGTGGTCAGTTATGTAAAAATTTCTCAGAATAACTAATTATCAAGGAAATTAAAATCACCAAGAGATATCACTTCCCTATAGTGAATATGATTATTATACAAGACAAAAAAATAACTGCTGACCACAATGAGGAGAAAGAAGAAAATTTTTGTACTATTGATGGGAAAGTAGATTGTTACAGCCATTACTTTAAAAATAACCGAGAGCAAATTAAAATACAGTTATAATATGACCAGTTGTATTTATTCTTGTTGTATGCCCAAAAGAAATGAATAAAATACTCCTTAAAGAAATCTGGATTCCTGTGTTTGTCACATTATTTATAATAGACAAGATAAGGAAACAACATAAATGTTCACTGACAAATCAATGGATAAATTATATAATATATATAATTATATAATAAATGTATATAACAATATTATATGTAATCCTTAGAAATAACATTTGGGAGCTAGGGAGATGGCTGAGTGGGCAAAAGAGCTTGCTGCACAAACATGAGGACCTGAATTTGCTCCCCAGAACCTACATTTAAATCCAGGCCAGACTGCATATGCATGCAGAGTAAGGGATAGGAGGATCACTGGGGCTACTGGTCACCCAGTCAAACCCAAAAATGGCACACTAAAGATTCAGAGATAGACTCTGTCTTAGGCAAATAAAGTAGAAGAGGGATTTATGGAGGAGGACACCTGATGTCTTTCTCTGGCATGTTCATGGTGCATCGGTTTATTCATCTGTACACACATATCAATTCATACCACACACACACATACACATACACAATAAGTAAATAAAAGTATATGCTTCTGTTTGACATAATGTGAATGAAACTATAGGGCTTTAGGGAAAAATGAAATTAGCCAAACTCAGAAGGGAAATATTGTGGTCTTGTTTTACGTGGATTATACAAAGCAAAAGTTTGCATACACAGAGATAGAGAATAGCAATGGTTACTAGGGGTAGCAGGAGGAAAGGTGAGACAAATGTGAGAAGTAGATCAAGGATTCAACAGTGAATGAGGGTTCTTCTTTTCCCACATCCTCACCAACATTTATTATAGTTTGATTTTTTAATGATTGCCATCCTAACAGAGTAAAGCAGAAAATCTTAGTTGTTTTAATTTGCATTTCCATGATGGGTAAAGATGTTGAACATTTCCTTAAGTGAGCATTAGCCGTTTGTACTTCATACTTTGAGAACATTCAGTTAACTGCCCCACTTTTTTGAGTAGATTGTATGATTTTTTTTTATTGCTTAGTTTTCTTTTCATTCTTTGTAGATTCTAGATATAAGGCCTCTGTCAGTGGTATAGCTGGTGAAGATTTTCTCTCATTTTGTGGGTAGTGTATTGTGTGTCTTTATGGTATGTTTGTCCATACAAACACATTTTAGTTTCATGAGATCCCACTGCTTGAGTGATTGTTTAATTTCTTGGGCTATTGGGATACTGTTCAGGAAGTCTTTCCTCACTCCTATATCATGGACAGTTCCCCCTTAGGTTTTCTTTGAGTAATTTATAGGTTTTAGGTCTTACATTGAGATATTTAATGAATTTGGAATTGATTTTTGTGCATGGTGAGATGAGTGTTTCTAGTTTTATTCTTCTACATGTGGTTATCCAGTTTGTCTAGCACCATTTGTTAAAGATACTGGCCTTTCTCCAGTGTTACTTGGTTACGTTGTTGAAGATCAAGTATCTATAGTTACTTGAACTAAGGGTTGGGTCTTCAATTCTTTTCCATTGGTCTATGTCAGTTTATAAGCAGTTTATGCTGTTTTGTTACTATGTATTTGTAGTATAGCTTTAGTTCAGATATGGTGAATAGCCCCAGAGGTGTTTCTTTTGCTGAGGATATGTTTGGGTATCTGAGGCCTTCTGACATACCAATATTCACCTCCTTGTTTAGTATTATTCCAAGACTTTTTTTTTTTGGTAGCTATTGAAAATGGAACAGTCTTACTGATTTCTTTCTCTGTATATTTGTCCTTTGCATGTAGAAAGGTTACTGATTTTTATGTGTTGATTTTGTATCCTGCCACTTCACTGAAGGAATTTATCACCTTCAGAAGTTTTATGGTGGATGGAGTCTTTTGGGTCACTTATGTATAGGATAATGTCATCTGCAAATAGGGCTAGATTGACTCCTTCATTTCCAACTTGTATTTATTTTATATCTTTCTCCTGTCTTTTTGCTTGGACTAGGACTTATAGCATAATGTTGAACAACAGTGGTGAGAGTATGCAGCCATATCTTGTTCCTAATCTTAATTACAGCTTCTTGAGTCTTTCCCCATTAAGTATTATTTGTACGGTAGGTGCTTTGTATATAGCCTTTATTGTGTTTATATTACTATGTTGAGATATAAACTGTACATGTATAGCCTCTCCATCACTTTTTATTTTAATTATTTATTTGAGAGTGAGTGAGAGGGAGCCAGACAGAGAGAGAATGGGCATGCCAGAGCCTTTAGCCACAGCAAACAAACTCCAGATGCATGTACCACCTGTGCATTTGGCTTTACATGGGTCCTGGGGAATTGAACCTGGGTCTTATGGCTTTGCAGGCAAGTGACTTAACTTCTCAGCCATCTCTCCAGCCCTCTCCAGCATTTTCATCATTAAGTGCTATTGTACTTTATCTAAGACCTTCTCTGCATCTATTGAAATGATCATGTGGTTCTCGTATTTAAGTTTATTTATGTTGAACCATCCCTGTATCACTGGGATGAAGCCTTCTTGACTGAGGTGTATAGTGCTTTTAATGTATTGTTGAATTCAGTTTGTGAGGATTTTGTTCAGGATTTTGCATCTAAGTTCATCAGAGGCATAGGTCTATAGCTTCCTTTTATCATTGTATCTCTGTGTGGTTTTGGCACTAAGGTGATGGCAGTTTCAGAGAAGGAGGAACAGGGCATTCCCTGTTCTTTAATTATATGAAACAAGTTGAGAGAAAGTGATTTCAGTTCTTCAATGAGGATTTGGTAGAATTCATCTCAGAAATTATCCAGTCCTAGACATTTCTTTTGGGGAGGTTTTTGATTACATTTTCAACTTGATGGATGGTATAGGTTTGTTTAGGAGATTTATCTGATCTGAAATCAGTTTTGGTAAATTGTATGTGCCCACATTACCAAATTTTGTGGAGTAGAGGTTTTGGAAATATATCCTGATTATTTGTCCAATTTCAATTATATAGTTGTGACCACTCCCTTTTCATTATTGATTTTTTTATTAAGACTTCTTTTTTGTTTTATCAAGTTGGCCAGAGGTTTATCAATATTGTTTGTTTTAAAGAACTATCTCTTTGTTTCATCAATTTTCTTAATTGTTTTCTTAGTTTCAAATGCATTAATTTCTGCTCTGATCTTAATTATTTCTTTCTGTTTGGAACTCTTAGTGTTGGATTGTTCTTGTTTTACCAACACTGTTAGGTGGATAATTAGGTTATTAATTCTGTCTTTGTTATGAAGGCATTTAGTTCTTTGAATTTTTCCCTTACAAATGCCTTCATTGTGTCTCATAAGTTTTGAAATGATGGGTTTTTGTTATCATTCCTAAAAATTTTTAAATTTCCTTTTTGATTTCTTCCACAACCCATTTGTTGTTTAAATGTGTTGTTCAGTCTTCAGTAGCTGGTGTAATTTCTGTTGTTTCTCTTGTAAATTTCTAGCTTTAACACATTGTGTTCCAATATGATACTGGAACTTTCCAAATTTTCCAAATTTATGGAGGCCTGTTTTATGACCTAATATATGATCTAGTTTGGAGACGGTTCCATGAACTGTTGAGAAGAATATGTATTCTGTAGAACTGGGGTGGAATGTTCTGCAGATGTCTGTTAGGTGTAGTTGATCTATAGTATTGTTAAGTTCTGTTATTTCCCTGTTGATTTTCTGCTTGGATGATCTGTGCATGTTAGTAGGGTATTAAAGTCCCCAACTATGGTTGTATTGGGGATTTATTTCTGGTTTGTTGCCAAACAGGATTTGTTTTATAAACTCTGGTGAACCTGTGTTTGGTGCATATAGATTTTTGATTGTGATGTTCTCTTGTTGGATCATTCTCTTGATGAGTAAGAAGTAGCCTTCTTTGTCCTTTTTAATTATTTTTTAAATTTCTTTATAAATGAGAGAACATGAGAGAGAAAGGGAGAGAGAGAAATAGGGAGAGAATTGACATGCCAGGGCCTCCAGCCACTGCAATCGAACTCCAGATGCATGTGCCACTTAGTGTGCATGTTTGACCTTGCACTTGTGTTACCTTGTGCATATGGCTTACAAGGGATCTGGAGAGTCAAACATGGGTCCTTAGGCTTTGCAAACAAGCACCTTACCTTTTTAGCCATTTCTCCATCCCCTTTTTGGTTTGAAGTCCATTTTATCAGATTTTTGTATAGCCACATCCACTTGTTTCTTATTTCCATTTGCTTAGAAAACCATTTTTTAGCCTTTCACTCTGAGGAGGTGTCTGTCCTTACTGGTAAGGTGGGTTTCTTGAAGATAGCACATAGAAGGCTCCATTTTTCTGTTCCGCCCTGTTAACTTGTGTCTTTTGATGGGTGAGTTAAGATCATTAATATTTAAGGTTATAACTGTAAGGTTCAATTCAATCTCTGCCATGTTGGTGGCTTTATGGGGTTTGGAGCTGTCTTGGGCTTTGTACATTTTCAAGTCTGCTTTACTTTTCATTATTGTGATCTTCCTCTTGCAGGCTCTTGAGATTGGTTGTTTGACTCTTCTATGTGGAGTATTTTCTGAAGGTTTCTCTGTAGGTTTGGCTTTGTGTTCACATAATTATAGAGATAGATTTTATCCTGGAAAATTTTACTTTTACTGTCTATTATAAAGGATACTTTTGCTGGGTACAGTAGTTTGGTTTGGAAGCCATAACTTTTTAGACTTTGAAGTGCTCCATTCAAGGTCCTTCTAGCTTTGCAGGTTTTCATCAAGAAATCAGAGTGATTATGCTGCATTGCTTTTGTATATAATGAGTTGTTTCTCTCTCACTGCTTTTAACACTCTTTGTTTATTTTCATTGTTTAGAGTTTTAATGATGATGTGCCTTGGAGAGTTTCTTCTTTGGTCCAGTCTGTTTGGAGTTATGTGAGCTTCTTTTATCTGGATAGGTCTCTCTTTTTAGAGGGTGGGAAAGTTTTCTTCAATAATTTTGCTGACTATGTTCTCAATGCCTTTTGGATTGAATTTCTTCCCCTTCTGTTATATCCATGATCTAGATGTTCAGTCATTTCAGGGTTTCCTATAGTTTCCTCATGTTCTGTGCACATGTTTTCTTGACATTATCCAAGTTTTTGGACTTATGAACTGTTTCTTCTGTCTTGTCTTCCAGCAGTGAGGTTCTGTCCTCCACAAGATTAACTCTACAGAGGCTTTTATAAGCTCTATTTGGTTTGTACTTTCTGTAGCCTTTTTCTGTATAGTATGCATTCTTTATTGAGTTCTACTTTCAGGTTGTGGTTTGATTTTCTTGATGCTTCTTGGAATTCATTCTTGCATTTAATCATATCTCCATTTAACTTAACCATCTGGTTATTGAGATCCTCTATTTTTCTATTCATCTTGAGTTTATTTATCTTTCTTTTGTGATTCCACTGGTTTTCCTCAATTAAGTTAAGCCTAGTGAAGAAAGCTGTGTGCATGTCATTTATGTGATTATTGAGTTTTTGGTGACTTGCTCACAATTCAGTGATTTGCTTGGTCAGGGTCACATAGCTTATTGTGCTTTCATTTTGGGATTCTATTTCTGCTGTGTACTCTATGTTTTCACTGGAGACTTCTATCATGGGACTGGGAAACATTGTTGGAGATCTTTCAGCTTGTTGTATCATCTTTTTTTTTTTTTTTTTTTTTTTTTGCATTGCATTCTACCAATCTTCAGGTAAAAGTCTTATTTAATTAAGTAAGAATTTTTCCTTGTATTATCTTCAGTGAGTGTTCTGTTTTCTGTTTGAATGGGATGTGAGTGGGATGGTTTTGTATCCACAGATGTGCAGGTTGAGGAGGGTGCAAGTGCACCAGCAGATCTGGGCTGGTGATTGATACTAAAGGTGTGGTTGGAGTTCTGGAATCTCTTCACCAAATTCAGAGCTGTGCCTTGCCTGTGGAGCTCAGGAGACATACCACTTTCCCCTGCTCCCCTACTGTACCCAGATGGTCAGGTTTTGGAGGATTCACTGGTTCCTGCTGGTAAGTCATTGCCAGATATTCCTTCTAGAGCTGATTCAATACCCCAAGTAGTTGCTAGAAGGGGACAGGCAGTGAAGAGGTGGTGGGGTCACTGGGGACCACAGACCAGGCCTGACCAGGGATTTGGCTGGTGTGGGGGGGTGTTGGTGTGTGGTGGTGGCCGGCAAACAGAGGAGGTCATCCATGGGGGATTGTGTGTGCAAGGTCCTTGCAGGCTGGTGTGCATGACCCAAGGTCTCTGAATGTGGCACCAATTGTGGGGACTCACAGGCGCACTCTTGGGGGCTGCTCTGGGTGTGCATTACTCAAGGGTGCATTCAGGCCATGGGGTGTAGAGGACTTGGATGGTGAACTTGGGTGACCTAAGTATACATGCTGGTGACTCAGGGGTTCAGGATATGGGGACAAACAGGTGCCTGTTGTGGCAGGGTTGCAGGGGCACAGGTCATGCAGTGAAGGCTGTGACTGGCACATGGGAGAGGAGAGACAGGGTGCAAGTGTGTGCTGTAGGGGTGGTGCAGAGTGAGGGAAAGGGGGGACCTGAGGAGCTCATGCACGGGCACCTGTGGGCACTGTGGGCAGTGTGGGACTGTTCAACCCCAAGGGGCACACGCAAGGTCATTTATGGGCAGTGCTGGGTGTGGGGGCCTGGCTAAAGGGTGCTGAGAGAAAGGGATCCCACAGGGCTGCATAAGGTGGAAGAACCAGTGGAGATCTCATACTGGAGCCTCACAACTTTTGCCCAATATGACCCCAGGAGCTCTAGCATGGTTAGGATTCTGCCATCTTGACTGGAAGACCTTGCAATTTCTTATATAAATTGAGAAATTATGTGTCAATATTTATTGTTCATGAGAGAATTAGATTAGATCTTGTGTTATTTTGACATGACATCGTCAAAATCACTTATATATTCCCATGGAGCCCAGATACTAAGTGCAAGTATTGATATGTTTAGAGAGCCAGAAGCCTGTCAAACCATAAAACTGCTATTTTTTAAAAATATTTTATTTATTAATTTATGAGGTGGGAAGAGAATGGGTGTATTAGAGCCTCTAGACACTACAAACAAACTCCACATGCCTGCCTCACCTTGTGCATCTGGTTTTACATAGATACTGAGGATTAGAACCTGGGTCCTTTGGCTTTGCAGACAAGTGACTTAACCAAGAAGCCATTTCTCCAGACCCTCCCAATTAATATTGTTACAGGGATTTATATAAAACAATTTTTAGAAATAAATCATTAAACAAAAATAATAAAATAAGCTGGGTATGGTGGCACACACCTTTAATCCCAGCACTTGGGAGGCAGAGGTAGGAGAATCACCATGAGTTTGAGTCCACACTAAGACTTCATATTGAATTCCAGGTCATCCTAGGCTAGAGACCCTACCTTGAAAAATAAATAAATAAATAAATAAAAATAAAAAATAATAAAATAATATGTGAGACATAAATGGAAATTTATTATTTTTATATATAAAATGAGAAGTTTTTCTTACTGGAGTGATCTAAAAACTCAGAGACCAGACACACACACCTATTTCTAGCTGTTAATTTTTCACACTCACAAACAGCTTGCACAAGTTGCTTAATTATTAGTTTTCATGCATATTTTTTCTGCCTCTTTCCCAATTCTTTTCCGTTCTAGAAAGTAATTTCTCAATTATAGAGGAGATGTTCCCATCAGTTTTATGAAGTAGCTTATGCTGAGGTCTGGCTCTTCCTTCTCTGAATCTGGTGATGCTTAAGTAGGGGACAGACTGCAGTTTCAGCTTTCGTGTTTCTGTTGCCCAACAATAGGTTATCCACAAATCATTATGAGCAAGACAAAAGCTATTTCAACATAATACATTTTTCTTCTCCATTTTAACAGTTAGGACATTATGACTTACTTCCTTAAGGTAAATGTATATGAAGTTGGGGAAATGCGCATAGGAGGAGTAGAACTTACGTGAAGGAAAGAAAGAAAAAAATATTTCCTAATAGTATTGAAATTTGGTTTTCCGCTGGGCGTGGTGGTGCACGCCTTTAATCCCCAGCATTCCAGAGGCAAAGGTGGGAGGATCGCCATGAGTTTGAGGCCACCCTGAGATTACATAGTGAATTCCAGGTCAGCCTGGGCTAGAGTGAGACCCTATCTTGAAAAACCAAAAAATGAAAAAAAAAAAAAAAAAGGATTGGTTTTCCAAAACTGAAATTTTTGTCATTTTATTAATCCTGGCTCTTTTTTTAGCTGGCAGTTTGCTTGGGAAAACAAAACAAAACAATTTTGAGCTTCTCATTTTCAAGGTGACAGGATGTGTGAACCACTGTGTGTGGACTGTGGAGTGGATTCTTTTATGGCTGAAACAGAAAGCTGACTGGAAATGTCAACATTTGGATTCCATACTGGTAGCTTCTGAGAAAAGTGACAACTTTTGTTTCAGAGATAGTGCAGACTAAGAGGGAAGAAAGAGATGATTGACTATAGAAAATAAACAGACAAACTGGGAAGTCAAGCCAGGAAAAGATGCATTTCAGAAGTCTTGAGGACTCCCAGAACCTCTAGCTATTCTGGTCAGTGAAAGCCTGCCTGTATACAAAGCTAACCTTCAATGACTGGAGGAGGTTTATATGGTTTCTAATAACCAAATTTTAGCAAAAGCTCACAAGGCATACAGAGAAACAAAACCAAGCTCAACCAAAGGGAGAAAATGCAACTACAAAGAAAAAATCTTAAGGAAGTAGAGATCTGTGGACTGGCTTCTTCTAATTCTAACACAGAAAGCTGACTGGAAATATCACCAGGGGGGATTTGAGAGGATGTTATTGTATATATGTAAGTAGAAGAACAGATTAATTGGGGTGGAAAGCCTAAGTAAGGTCAGGGGAAGAGATTGAGTAAAGGAAAGGTGGGGAGAGGGCTAAAAAAATGTAAGAAGATATGAATAAGTCATATGGAAACATACTTTTTGGACAATGGCACACCCAGAAGCCATAGGTTGTTATTAGACAACTTTAGTGCCAAGCATAGGATATCTTCCAGTGAGTTGTTGGCCAGGGAGGTCCCTGATGCCCTCACCCAAATAATTACAGAGCATTGCCAAGGATCTTGGTTTCCTACCAGAAATAGATAGTAAGACCTATTGCTAAAGATTCCACATGCTTGGCCTGCAAGGTTGCTGAGAAATCCTGCTAGAGCTGATCTGAAAACATCCTTTTTGTAAACCAGCTGACAGAAAGCTGGAAAAAGCTATGCTGCATGCAGTTCCATAGAAGAGAGAGAAATCTCCAGGGGAGATAAACAACAGTGGACACTGCAAGCCTTAAATTTGGCCAGCCAGGCAAATGAGCCAATGGGTGCAATAGTGGCATGTCTGTTATGGGGGAAACCCAACCACTGTCTAATTAGACTGGAGACCCGCTCCACAGGAAGTAACAAATGCCTGATACTAGAAAACCTATGACAGTGGAAGGCATGAGCCCTAGGGATGTAACGTCTGCTGGTGTCTGGCTAAATGTATATACTATGCTCACAGAACTGTCCAGTAAGCACTTTTTTTAATGTTCATACCCATGTATTAATTGTACTCTTGCTTTTGGTTAGAGAAGTGTCTCTTTTCAGATGGCAGTGACTTCTGGGATGACTCAAAAGGCACCATAGTGTTGAGAAGAAGTGACAGAGGTGTTCAGCACTGAAACATCTCTAACATACCTTCCAAGGCTCAGGGTCCATTGCAGAAGAGGTGGCAGAAAGAATGTAAGAGCCAAAGGAAGGGTAGGACTGCTTACAATGCACTCTTCCAGACACAAAATGGCCTGTATATCCATGACCTCGCAGTGCCTGACACTACCTACACAAGACCATCATAATAGGAGGAAAAGATGATGACATCAAAATGAAAGAGAGACTGACTGAGAGGGGGAGGGGATATGATGGAGCATAGATTTGCAATGGGAAAGTTAGAGGGGAGGGAATTACCATGGTTTATTGTCTGTAATTATGGAAACGCTCAATGAAAAAAATAAAAACAAAAAGTTAAAAATAAAGAAATAATGAATAAAGGAAAAAAAGAAAATTCCTGAGTGTGTGAAAATTAAACAATAAACAATAAACTCTTAAAAAAGAAGAAATGGAGATCTGGCATGGGAGACATTGTTTAGTCAGTAATGTACTTGTCACACAATGCCGAGGACCTGAGTTTGATCCCTGGCATCCACATACAAGCTAGGTGTGGTGGTGCATGGCTGTAATCTCAGCATTGGGGAGGTGGAGACAGAAGGATTCCTGGGGTTTGGTGGCTAACTAGTCAGCTGAATTGGCAACTCTGGGTTCAGCGAGAGTCTCTGACTCAAAAAAAAAAAAATGGATAGTGATTGAGGAAGACACTTGTCATCAACTACTGTTCTTCACATGCATATGCAGCCACCCACATGTACCCATACACATAAAAAATTCATTCAAAGCTGAGCGTGATGGCACATGTCTTTAATCCCAGCACTCGGGATGCAGAGGTAAGAGGATCATCTTGAGTTCAAGTCCACCCTGAGACTGCATAGTGAATTCTAGATCAACCTGGGCTAGAGTGAGACCCTACCTTGAAAAACAAAACAAAACAAAATTTCATTCAAACCAGACACACATACAAAAAAAGAAATTAGGTTCTGTAATTTATGTGATATTGGAAATAAATTGTGCTCTTTGGAGCGTTACTCAGAACACTAAAGGGTAGAAATACCCTGGATGCTACTGATTGGTGAGTAAAAACCATGTGTGCATAAATAATGTAGTAAGTAGTGTCACAAAATGAAGAGGTCCCATCACATGCTGAAATATGCATGAAGCTCAAGGGTGCCATGCTAACTGAAATAAACTATACACACTTGTTATTATATGATTCCAACCATAGAAAGTGTCACAAAAATTTCTAGAACTCCTATGAAAGAGAACATTGCCAAGGACTGAAGGTAAGAAAGAAACAGGCAGTTGTGGCTTAATGAGTGTAGTGTCTTAGAGTTTTTTAATAATGCATTTTTATTACGTTTTTATTGTCAAAAAGATTTATATTTCTAGAGGGCATTTAGCAAACAGATTTCTTTGTTTGAAAGATGGAAAAGTTCTAGAAATCAGCAACACCATGTTTTGTGACTTTTCCTGGAAGAAATGAAAAATCTGTACAGAGCACTGACAACACACCAAAGAAACAATTGCACCCAAATCCAGCATAGTAAACCAATGAGTTTACTGGGATTATGTAGAGGAACACAAGTGAAGGATTACTTAAGGAAGCATTAGTCACTCAAAGGCAGCTGCCCTTCCCAACATACGTGATGAATCACAAAAACTCTTATCCCTAGAGCTTCCTGCCTGAGTAAATTATAGGAAGCTCAACAGCAGTCTACTCCTTCCCAGAAATTGTTTCCTTATTTTAATGCATTTGGAATGGTCTCATGAATTTCACAAGTTTCCAAAGAATCTTGACTTATGAGTCTCCCTCCTTCCAAGAGGGAATGTTTCAATTCACAGAAAATGCCTACATAATAAATGAGAACATTATAATCAATACCACTGGACTATACACTTAAAATGGTTAATATGATGAAGTGTATGTACTTTAAACATGAACTTTAAAAATTTTTTAAATCAAGAAATTAACTTGGTTTAAAAAAATAACCGAGTTTTGCACAATCACATTTACATAGACATCATCATATGCTGATAAAAAAAAATCCTTTTACTTCTATATTACAGGTTCTAATTAGGATAACATCTTTTTTTTTTTTTTTTTTTTTTTTTTTTTTTTTGGATTTTCACTCTGGCCCAGGCTGAACTTGGAATTAACTATGTAGGCTCAGGGTGGCCTCGAAATCATGGTGATCCTCCTACCTCTGCCTCCCGAGTGCTGGGATTAAACGCATGCGGCACCACACCTGGCTAAGATGACAACATCTTTTTTTCTCCTCCATTGGGAACATTTAGCCGTGTTTTGTGATACCTCTGGTTGCCACAGCTGCCAGGGTGAGGTTGCTTCTGGTATTTAGTGTGTAGTGGTTAGGGACGCTGATAAACAGCCTGCAGTGCACAGGACAGTCCACACAGCAGGGAAATACCAATGCCCATCCAAAGGTCTATTGGACATTTATTTTAAGAAATCCTGTCCTAGATGATTAATGAGTTCTTGATGTTATATTAGTTCTTTGCCTTCTAGGTAGTAAGAAGAGACGTTCAGATGGGACACAATTGAGAATGGAAAGGCAGGATGGAAGTATGCTGAGACACTACGGAGAGTAGTCTACTGTTCAAAACACTAAAGCCCTGTCTAAATAGAATACAAAACCCAGCCTTCCCATGGGCAGAAGAGTCTATCTGCCAACTCTACACTGTATATTGGTTATAAAAAGAGTGGTCAGGTGATGAAGAAGCTTCTACAGTAGGCAACACATAGACAATGAGTGCCAAAAGGTTTCTTTCAGCCTGTCCAGAATTTGAGACATTGGTAAAGAGGAAAAAAAAGTGTGTGTGTGTGTGTAAATATTATTATTATTATTATTATTATTATTATTATTATAGATCACTTTATATTATGAAATATTTTACCTATATTACCATTACTAGTAGTATTATCACTCATAGCAATCATAACATTTGTTTCTTGTTTTTAGTTGAAAAAAGATTTAGGTATCATCCATTTTCAAGTAAAATTGTTTTATTCTCATTACCCCTTCTATCCCTCTTCTCTTTCTTTTTCTCATTTTCTCTCTCCTCTGTATCACATGTAACCCTCTCTTCCAGCTCAGCTCATCTTTGTATTCACTTTTTACAGTTTCATCTTTTTATTTTTATTTTTTATAAATCTTTATTATGTATATGCAATATACTATGTAATATAATATCTATATAACTTTATAATTCATATCTTTCCTACATATACACATTCTTATAGATATCCATGCTGTGACCTGGATATAAAAAGAATTGGTTTTTATCTTTCTGAGTTTAAGTCACCATACTTAGTAGATTCTGTCCAAATCCAGCCATTTTCTTCATTTTAATTTTTTTTAAATTATTTATTTATTTGTTTTGGTTTATTTATTTATTTATTAGAGACAGAGAGAGGAAGACAGAGAGAAAGTGAGCATGGGCATTCAAGGGCCTCCAGCCACCACAAATGAGCTCCAGATGCATGTGCTACTATGTGCATCTGACTTATGTGGGACCTGGAGAATCGAACTGGGGTCCTTAGGCTTTGCAGGAATGCGACTAAACTGCTATAAGCCATCTCTCCAGCCCCATTTTCTTGTGAATTTTGTTTTTCTGTACTTCTGCAATGAATTCTATCATGTATATGCACTATATTTTCATTATTCATTAATATTTTGATGAGCATCTTGACTGATTTCATTTCTTAGCTATTATAAATAAAACTTCAATAAATATGTATGTGCAAGTATCATTTTAGGACAATGTGGAGTCTTTAGGGTATCTGCCCAGGAATAGTATAGCTGGCTTATATAGGGATCTCTTTCTAACGTTTTGAGAAACATCCATACTGATTTCCATAATGGCCATACTAGTTTACATTCCCACTAACAGTAGATGAGGGTTTCACTTTCTCTAAACCTCTCCAGCATTTGTTGTCTGTTTTCTTGATGATAGCCATTCTGATTAGGGTAAGATGGTAAATCAAGGTTGTTTTGATTTTCATCTTTCTCATGGCTAGGGATGTTGAACATTTTTAAAAAGTATTTATTGACCATTTGGGTTTCTTCTTTTTTGAAATGTCTATATTTCATTAGCCTATTTGGTGGTTAGTATGTTTTTTTGGGGGGGTGTTTAACATTTTTTCAGTTCTTTGTTAACTCTGCTTGTTATACCCCTGTTATACCTGCTTATTATACCCATGACCCTGGATTAGCAGAATTAACATGGTGGAAATGACTCTCCTATCAAAAGTAATCTACAGATTAAATGCAATTCCCATCAGAATTCCAATGATGTTCCTCACACACTAGAAAAAAAAATTCAGGAATTCATATGGAACCACAAAAGAAAATGAATAATCAAAGCAATTATGAAGGCAAGACCCACATTACCCATGGGGGGAGGACAGGGAGAAGGCTAATGATTTTACCATCATGGCTGCATATATATTATATACATTGCTAATAAAAATATATTTAAAAATAAAAAAATAAATAAAATACCTGGGTTTTTTTTTCAAAAAAAAAAGTACAAAATACCCTCCATGATATAGTCATAGGTAAGAACTTTTTGGACAAGACTGCAATAAGTAGCACAAGACCTAGCCCCAGCAACCAATAAACAGTACTACATGAAATAAAAAATTTCTGCACAGCAAAAGAAACCAACATTAAAGTGAAAAGATAGCTACAGAATTGGAGAAAATCTTTGGCTAGCTATACATATATCAGTTGGGAGCAGTTATAGTATTTTATTAAATATTCCTTAGAAACAGTAAACTATTTCAAAAACATATTCTCTCATCTTTGTGACAGTTTTCCATATCTGGTATTGTTCTCTATTTAACTCATAGACAAATGAGGCTTCCGGCATGCAGAATTATGTAGAATAAGAAGCAAACAGATATTGGGGCTTATGATTCCCATACTCTCCCAGCACCATTAATTCTACAAATGATTTTTTTTAAGTCATTAGAAATTTACAAAAAAGGAAATGCAAATCTATTTCTCACATCTTCACTGTGTTAGTACCACAGCCTATGAAGTAGTAAATGCTGAACTAAGAAGGGTTGATGAAGGTCAGAAGACCACAAGAAGGAACTGAGGACTGGATTTGGAGAACCAGAGTTAAAATATCTTGGGCTTTCCTGAGAGTTCAGCTGGGAAGCTCCGTGAGCACAGGTAGGCAGTGCTGTATGACTTCTCAGAACTTTTTGTGGCTGCATTACCAAAGAAATTCTCTGAAGTTCATGCAAGCAGTGGAGATGCTAGAGCTTTTCAGAACTGGAATAGGGAAAAGGAAGGAGTATCTGGCTTTAATTTTTTTTTCCATCCCAAAGCATTTATTGAACACCACATGCATACTGATAGGAAGGTTTAGGTACCAACTCTTTCCTGTTTCTGGTTGCTATGATAAAATATCCTAACAAAAAGCTACATACAGCTCAAGGGGACAGAATCCATCAGAATATGAAAAGATTAAATACTAGTCATATCTCATGATGGGTAAAGCACTTTGAAAATGAACTTTATCAGACGATGAGTAATGCACTTGAACTAAGCAGAATCAGGAAAAGGGAAAGCTGTAAATTGTGTGAACATTTGCCTGTTAACAGTGGGACAGCTCAGTGTTCATGCTGTCTTGTCTTGTGATGTGTGTATTATCTGTAATCTGCAGACTGCATCAAACATCATGGCAAATATCCTCATGAAACCAAGATTTTGTGGTTTATTTTAACCCTCCATATTATGAGCTTATTTCCTTAAAAGGGCAGGTCAAGATTGGGGTAAAATGCACTATACTTTTGGGCATCAGAACCTGGCAGCAAGGATTTTTTTCTTTTCTTTTCAGCAGCAGTGATCATCTTTAATAACATTTCATTACAGTGATATCCTGCTATCCATCTTGTGTGGAAAAATTTCCCTTAAAATTTTATTTTAATGTATTCATCTTATTAGAATATAAAGAATTAGTTTCTGTGTTGTATTTGAAATAATTCTTTTGTTTCCCTTACCCCTGCCCCCATTTATCTCCTTCTTGTTGTGTTCCCCGCCATAGCTTCCTGTCCACTTTCACATACTTCTTTTTTGCTTCCCATGAGGGCAGAAGCATCATGTTATCACAAGTAATAACAAATGAAACTGTTATGGTGACCATACCTTGTAGATTCAGTCTGCTCAAAGCAAATGAAATGGACCTTTTAATCTGCTGCCTTCAAGAAACCCACCTCACCATTAAAGATAGACACCTTCTCATGGTGAAAGGAAAAAACAATGATTTTCCAAGCAAACGGAAATGAGAAACAAACAGATATAGCTATGTTAATATCTGAAAAAGTAGATTTCAAACCAAAAGCAGTTAAAAAGAACAAAGAAGGCCACTCTTTACTCATTAAGAGAATGATCCAACAAAAGGACATCACAATCATGAATCTATATGCACCAAACACAGGTGCACACATTTTATAAAGAAAAACCAATTTGACAACAAATTAGAAATAAATCCCAATACCATCATAGTAGTGGACCTCAATACCCTATCATCATTAGAGAGATCATCCAAGCAGAAGATTAACAGGAAAATAATAGATCTTGGAGTTTGTTCACAGCAGACTGAGGGCTTTGGTATGCATATTCTACACCCCCCCTCTTTCTCTCCCTCTTTCTCTGCCTCTTTTTCCCTTTTTCTCAATAATAAACAATAATTTTTTTAAAAACTATATAACAGTTAGACCTAACAGATATCTACAGAACATTCTACCCCAATTCTAAAAAATACACATTCTTCTCAGCAGCCCATAGATTATTCTCCAAAATAGATCATATATTAGGCTATACTGCAAGCCTTCATAAATTCAGGAAAATTGATATAACTTCCTGCATCATATCAGACTATCATGTCTAAAGCTAGAACTTAACAACAAGATAAACAGCAGAAATTACACCAGCTCCTAGAGACTGAATAACACACTATAAAACAATGAATGGGTTATGGAAGAAATCAAAAAGGAAATTATAAACTTTCTAGACCTGAATGATAATGAAAATACAACACACCAAAATTTATTGGACACAATGAAGGATTCCTAAGGGGAAATTTTATAGCACTAAATGCCTTCATAACAAAGACAGAGCAATCTCAAATTAATAACCTTACTATCTACCTAAAGGCACTGCAAAAACAAGAACACTTCAACCCTAAGAGTTCCACATAGAAAGATATAATTAAGATATTAAGATTGGAACAGAAATTAATGATCTAGAAACCAAGAAACTCAAAAGGAAATTGATGAAATGAAGAGCTGGTTCTTTGAAAAAAATGAAGAAGATTGATAAAACCCTGGCCAACTTGATCAAATGGAAAAAAAAGAGAATTCTCAAATTAACAAAAATAGATATGAAAAGAGGAGGTCACCCCAGACATTAATGAAAGTGGAAAAATTATCAGGATATATTTCCAAAGCATCTGCTCCACAAAATTGGATAATCTGGATGAAATTGACTAATTCCTAGATACTTATCACCTGCCAAAACTATTCCCAGAGCAGATAAATATATGAAACAAAACCAATACAGTTACTGAGATTGAAAATGTATTATTCCCACCAAACTGCCCTGAAAGCACAACACTTAATGTTAATATTCACATATTAATGCTACTCTCACTTCTGGTTAGAGAAACTTCTCTTTTCAGATGGCGATGACCACTGGGATGACACAAAAGGCAACATAATGCTGAGAAGAAGGTATGGAGGAGTGCCCAGCACTGAAACATCTCTGTCACACCCTCCAAGGTTCAGGGTCCATTGTGGAAGAAGGGGCAGAAAGAATCTAAGAGCCAAAGGAAGAAATCCTTACAATGCAACTGTCCAGTCAGAAATTGGCCTTGATATCCATGACCTTGCAGATATCCAGACCTAGCAATACCTTCACAAGACCCTCATAATAGAAGAATGATGACATCAAATTAAAAGAGAGACTAATGAGAGAGGGAGGGGATATGACGGAGAATGGAGTTCTGAAGGGGACTGGGGAGGGGAGGGAAATATCATGGTTTATTGTCTGTAAGTATAGAAGTCAATAAAAAAAAAAATTTAAATTGTGACATCTGTCCAAACAACTCACAGTCTAAGCTACCCAGCAGGAAACAACCTGACATAATGCTCAAACTAGTGCAGTAGTGGCGCACAGCCATGGTGCCATGATTTGGCTAATGGATCCACTCAGTGGAATGGAACTCATTGCTGGAACTGGAAAATAAGTCAAAACCATGTACAAAAAATGAGCTCAGTCTCCAAGATCTAGATACCACCAAATATGGGCTAGAAGAGGGCCTACGCATATAAAATTCTCTCTAAAATAACTATGGCCATCCCATCTATATAGTACTAACTTCTCTCTCTGCTGGAGAATTTGCTTATCTTTTTCAGATGGACAACTAACCTGAAGTGAGGATCAGCTAATCACACCTCACCAGGGCCCCAGCTAAAACCATAGACTTATGAGGGGAAAGGGCAAGAGTTCAGCGTTCTTGGTGATCACAACACCAAAAAAGGCTGAAGGAGATAAACACAGAGAACATCCAACTCCTACTAAGCCAGATATCCAGAGACACAGAGGCTCCCAAAACCTCATCACTGAAGTAGAACTAAAATGACCCCAATGTGGCTCAGGGAAATTTGCAGAAGAGGGTGCGGAAAGAGTGTTAGAGCCACAAGTTGGGGCATTATGCACAGAGACTTGGCCTATCCCCCATAACTCTTGACTACCCCCACAATGCATGACCCACATTCCCCATTGATGAGGGTCCCTATGGAAGAGGGAGGACAGGGAGGAGAATAATGGAGTCACCATTATGAATGTAAAATTAGAATAATATAAATTAAAAAATAAATTATTTTTAAAAATTAAGAAAAAAAAAACTCTCTAGAAGAAGAGTCCAGGACATGATGAATTCTCTACTGAATTCGACCAAACCTTCATCAGAGACCTGAGACCACTTTTTCTCAAGCTATTTCACCTAATTCAAGGACAAGGAATCCTCCAACTCCTTCTATGAAGCTAACATCATCCTAATGCCAAAACCAGACAGAGCTACAATAAGAAAAGGAAACTACAGACCTATATCCCTGATGAACTTGGATGCCAAAATCCTGAACAAAGTCCTTGCAAAACAAGTTCAACAATACATAAAAACCATTATCCACTTTGATCAAGAGGACTTCATCCCAAGGAGCAGGGATGGTTCAACAGACAGAAGTCAATTACTGTAATACACCACGTAAATCAACTTCAACACAAGTACCACATGAGCATGCCAATAGATTCAGAGAAGGCCTTCAACAAAAACATTACTTCATGATCAAAACATTGGAGAGACTAGTCATTGAGGGTTTATATCTCAAAATAATCAAGGCTATTTACAAATCACCTAAAGCCCAAATCACACTTAATGGGGAAAGACTCACTACAGAGTTCTCACTAAGATCAGGAGCAAGGCAGGAGTGTCCACTCTCTCCACTGCTCCTCAACATAGTACAGGAAATCCTAAACTAAGAAATATGGCAGGAGTAAGTTATAAAAGGGATACAAATTGGAAAGAAAGAAGTCAAACTAGCCCCGTTTTCAGATGACATGAACCAATACCTAAGTGACTAAAGAAAGACTCCACCATAAAACTTCTAAAGGTGATAATTCATTCAGCAAAGTGGCAGGATACAAAATCAATACAAAAAAAATCAGTAGCCTTCATATACACAAAAGATAAATATACATAGAAAGAAAGAAAGGCCTTTTTTTTTTGAGGTAGGGTCTCACTCTAGCCCAGGCAGACCTGGAATTCACTATGTAGTCTCAGGGTGGCCTACCTCTGCCTCCCAAGTGCTGGGATTAAAGGCATGCACCACCATGCCCAGCTTTGAAAGGCCATTTTTAATGACCACAAAAAGTCAAATACCTTGGAATAACACTAACCAAGGATGCAAAAGACATATATACTGAAAACATAAAAACAGTTAAGAAAGAAATTGGAAAGAACTTGAGAAGATGTTTTTGGATAGGTAGAAGTAATATTGTGACAATGGCAAGTCTACAAAAATGCAATATACAGATTCTAGAAAATACCAATGAAAATTCCAGCATCATTCTTCACATGCCTTTTAGCACTGCAAATGAAAGCCAGCATGAAGGAAGCTTCCAGTTCAGTGCTACTTTGATTTCATGTTCCACAACCAGGGTATGTAATATCTTCAGCAATAGGTACTAATTGTTCAGTTCTAGCATCAACTGATGACATAAAAATATTCTGTACAATTTGTGAGGTCTTGGGTACCATTGGACAACAATTCATAGAGACATATCACACTCCTGGCACTGGGGTTTTCAATTAACAATCCATGACTTCTAGCTACGCTTTGTCCATCCACTCAGGCTGCCTTCATTTAAACTCATTAGCTGTTGTTCCAATATGTTTTATTTTATTTTATTTATTTATTTGAGAAAGAAAGATGCAGAGAGAGAGAGGGAGAAAGAGAGGAGAGAAGAGAGAGAGAGAGAGAGAGCATGTCAGGACCTTCAGCCTCTGCAAATGAACTCCAGACACATGCACCACTTTGTGCATCCAGCTTATGTGGGTCCTGGGGAATGGAACCTGGATTCTTTGGCTTTTTAGGCAAGCTCCTCAACTGCTAAGCCATTTCTGTAGCCCTCCAATATGTTTTTTATTTCAAGTAAACAACCCATGCAGTGTTATAAGATATTAAATACCATTGCACTTGTTTGTCCTTTGCGAAGTGAGTATACCTGACATTTTCATTCTTTTGCAGGCACTTGTGAAAACCTTTTAGCTGAGTGAAACTTCTAATGGTAACTTCACCAGTGGCTCACGGGGACACCTGCATGAGTCTTTGGCAGTATGAACACAAATGAAGACATATTTTCATCCCTAAAGCATGTGCATGACTCCACTTGTGATAATGTTTACTTATGTTTACTTATATAAATTCCCTAAGCTATCATGTTTATATACCTTCCCAAGGTGCTTGTGGTTGGCTATTTTGTACCAGTAATGAGAAAGTAACTGATACACAGGTGCAGAGGACAATTGTGCAGGGACTTTAGATAGGGCTGGAGATGCATCTGCCATCAAAGTGTAAAAGAATGAACCCATCATAATCTCAGAGTTCAGTGTCCACAGTCTCATCAGAGTATTCCCACACATCTTCATCTCAAGTTACAGACTCCTACTGCTCTCTATTCAGTACTCACACTTTGACTGTACCCTTTAAGGCTTAGATTTTAAACTTGTGTTATAAATGAACCAATCACAAGATGAGAGCTTGTGCTTGTTTTTGACAGCTTCAACTCTGTGGCAACTGTGGTAGTTTGAATATATGGCCCCCAATATATTCAGTATTTATTAGTTTATAGTTTGCATCTTCAGCCACCTTGCAAAAGGCAATGTCATTGGGTGGTTCTTAAGCAGTGATGATGGGTTTGAGATTCCATTGCAAAGATATGCAAAGTGTGTGCAGTAGGAGTTCCCTAAGTGTGCTGTGGCTTTTGGGCAGTAGCTTTGCTCTGTGTGATGTGTGGCTGGTTGGCTTTTCTTTCTGCTTGGCCCTGTGAAGGCAGGCCAACTTCTTCTGCCATTATGGAACTTCCCCTGGATCTGTAAGCTTCAATAAATAATATCCCTTCCTCCATAACTGTTCCTGGTCTGGAAGTTCATCTCAGCAAACCTGAAGCTGTCTGTTATAGCAACTGAAGAGAGAATTCTTATCAAAGCACACTTGGAACCCTATAGGATGTTTATGCATATCTGGAGTTGAAGAATTATATCATTGATATCATTCTTTTCACTTTGCTCAGACATAAAAATATACATCAGCTAAAAGTTCATCTTCAATGTTTCTGATCACTAACAGTAATGTGATTTTAGATCTTTCTGGAAGGCATATGGCTCTCCAATTAAAGCAACTTTGGTAACTGTAATATATTGGGTAAGTATGGCTATTCCTATTAAAGTTGATCCTGAGGACCAATCAAAATGGGCTGAAGGATTTGTGAATCATACATACCCAGAGCAGACAAATGCCCTGATGCTTCTTTGCTGTGAGGCTTACAACCTACTTAAGCCACATAAATGTTACCAAAATTACAGGAGTATATTGGCTATTGGGAGTCAGAAACAATGTCCCATGTGGTATGCCCTTTATTCAGGTTATGACTGACACTTTCATAAAATATGCATGGTAAGAATGACTGTTTTCCATGACTAGTTACCTCCAAAGGTTGTAAAATGCATTATGAGTATATTTTTCATAGCTTTCTTTTCTTCTTCTAAATTATTTCTTTGATATCAGGGTACTAACATCATAGACTAAGATCATAGTGTCCTCATCCTCCTTTGTTGTAGTTAGCTTCAAATTGCTGGCAGAAAGTACCCCACCAAAAGCAGCTAGTGGGAGAAAGGTTTTATTTCAGCTTATAGACTCGAGGGGAAGCTCCATGATAGCAGGGAAATGTGGCATGAGCAGAGGGTGGATATCACCCTTTGGCCAACATCAGATGGACAACAGCAGCAGAAGAGTGTGCCAAACACTGGACAGGAGAAGCTGGCTATAATAATACCCATAAGCTCTCCCTCAACAATACATTGGCACTAGGAGGCTCCAATTTCCAAATTGCCACCAGCTGGGACCTATTATTTGGAACACATAGGTTTATGGGTACTACTTAGTTCACAATACCACATTCTGCTTCTGGCCCCATAAATTGATAACCATCCATAATGTAAAATGCAATACATTCAGTCCAACTTTAGAAGTCACTATAATTTTTATTAATCCCAATGCTGTTCAAATATCCTGTAGTCCAAGGTCTTTTAACTGAGCCATACTACCAAAAAAAAAAAAAACTATAATGGCACAGAATGAACATTCACACTGTAAAAGATTGCATTGAGCATTGAAAAAAAAAAGATTGAACCAACACAAGATTTAGACATAAAGGGTAATTGTCAAAGTCTGTATTTCCAAGTCTGACAACTCTAACCACTAACAAGTCTCCAAGTGAAATAATTCTAATCAGTGACAAGCCTCTGGAGTTCCAATTACACTTCTCCAGCTCCACTGTTCATAGCCCGAGGTACACTCCATCTGATGCCAGAAGCTCTCTTTGACAGCCATACCATAGTCCTGGCATCTCCACTGAAACCCACAGTTCATCTTCATGGCTCCATTGGGCCTCCATGCAGGTAATCCAATAAGCCTGTTTCATATTGCCCATGCACATTTCCAATAAACAAAACCATGCTGCAAAACCAATGACCCTCTCTTTCCTACATTTGTTATAGTCCATAGTATGAGATGAGCTACCAGCTTGTTAATCTAAGAGGGAATAAAGCAGACTTTGAAGAGCAGGATTCCTTCAGCATTGAGGCCCCTTACTTCAGTAGAGTCTGCATTCTTCCAGATGTTCCAATACAGATCAGCTGGCCCGATCTTAATGATTGTCATCTTTCAAACAATTGCAGCTGAACGGGCTACAAATTGGTCATTTTTCTTTCACTATCAAAATTAATTCACTAGTGAAGCTATTTGTGCCTGAGCTTTACTTGCTGAGGTTTGTGAGTATTGTTTCCACTCCTTCACTTGCTCAAGAATCATTCATATTATATTTTATTTTCTTAGATTGCTTTTGGTAATCTATGCCTTCCTATGGTTTGTTCCCATATCATCTAGTTGTGTAAATTGTCTACAAATATATTTTATTATATTCCTTTATAATCCTTTTAATTTCCATAGCTTCTCTTCTATAACAACTTTAAAAAATGTGATGCCCAGCTAGGGTAAGAATGCAGTAGATATGAATACCAACTGTGCTTTCTGGGTGATATTGAGTCCATTCTCCTGTGGGGTAGGAAGGTGGCACCATGGGTCTAACAATGGAAGAGTTCAAAGAAGGATTCTTATTCATTCTCTGTCTCTGTTTCTCTTAGCAGAATGAAATATGCTTCATTCATGACTCAGAACAAATGTTGTATACAATGCAATCCTAATTGCATCATCTCTACTTCTCTTATGATTATAAATATCTTGAGGCCAAGACATGTGTCTTATTTGCTTTGGTAACTCTGGAATAAAGAATGCTACCTAAGTACTTGAATAGCTTTGCTAAACATTGAATATTTATTTAATTCTGTTTAATACATATCTGTAACTTGATGCTATTTCCCTCCAGCAGAAGATCTGTAAAAGAGAATTGGCAATATAAAAAGAAATAAGAGGGCTGAAGAAATGGATTAGTGGTTAAGGCACTTGTCTATAAAGCCTAAGGACTCAGGTTATACTCCCCAGGACCCACATAAGCCAGATGCACAAGGTGGTGCACACATCTGGAGTTTGTTTCAGTGGCTGGAGGCCCTAGTATGTCCATTCTCACGCACTCTCTCTATCTGCCTCTCTCTTGAATAAATAAATAAATTAAAATTTTTAATTCTTTTTAAATTTATTTTTTATTGACAACTTTTATACTTACATACAAAAAAAAACCACCTGATATTTCCCTCCCCTCTCCCATTCCACTTTAGAACTCCAGTCTCCATTATATCCCCTCCCTCTCTCCATTAGTCTCTCTTTTAATTTGATGTCATCATCTTTTTCTTCTATTTTGAGGGTCTTGTGGAGGTATTGCTAGGCACTGCAAGGTCATGGATATTGAGGCCAATAAATATTTTAAAGAGAAAAAGAAGATAAATGGTGTGTGAGAAAGAATGCACATGTATGAGCATGCATGTGTGTTTGTGAACACTGGGGTATAACACTAACAATTTCTTCCTTTTTATTTCAAAATCAGAAAGGCAATGCAATTTCCATCTCATAACAGAGAAATATTATTGGGTAGCATTTCTGTGCTTACTTGGGTTGGTTACTTGCTGGGGTGTAAAGGGATGTAAAAATGATGGCTGTATATATCATTGGTAACTTGTTTGTGCCTAGAGTCAAAATAACAAAATAAGTAAAAGATGCCATCACAAAAGACTTTATTTTGAAGCCATTGACATATTCACTTCTTGAGACTTTATAACAAGAGACTTTTCTCCATGCACTAATGAACAAAATGCATGTTATTAAAGGTCAGTGTCATCTGTAGGGATTCTCAACCCAGCAACTAATTAGGTAGCCTTTGCCTTTCCTTGGCCCCCTAAAACATAATGCTTTGTTTTCCAAGACTTGTCAGGGACTCTGGCCAGTCTAGAAAACAGCAATTTTCAGTTCTGAGTTTTGCCGAAGCCAAGGCCACACAAAATCAAGAGAATATCACTAAATACAGATGCTCAAAACATTTTTAATATTAATTGGATAAACAGGCTACATTTCAGAGAACTTAAGCATTACTTTCTTGTGATGTCTGAGTTTTCTATATTATCATAAAAACCTACTTTCTGTTAAATATTTTCTATTTTTTTATTCTTAAGATGTCAGTAGTTCCTCATATCCAGGGTTACAGAGTGACTTTGAGGATATGCTGGATTTATTCTTTGAGTCCTGAGACAGGAAAATCACACTCTAAAAAGAGAAAATCAGAAAATGTATTACACTTAGATTTCATTCATGTTTAAGTAATATGTATATAGATACACACATATATGCATATACATACATATGTCTATAGAAAAAAATATAATTTCTTTCAACTATCCACATAGAATTGATAGCTACCCCAAGATAAATATAGCATATCATTCAGTTCACAATATATTTAATTTTCGTTTAAGATTCATTCTATACTCTGTAATCAAAATTTTGGTTAGGACAAAGTGTTTTAATTCAGTTGAGGTAAGCATGAGTTCATAGAGTTGTTATGTGATTTGATTCAACAATATTTCTTTAATAATGTTTGGAACATAAAAGTAATTTTAAGATAACTAGGAGGAAAAAGCAGAGCATAAAACACTGGGTGACACAGTCAAGTGAGCAGAGGCCTTTTACCAACCAACACCATGAAGGAGACTAGTTGCCACAGGAGAACGTGTACCTGCTCTAGTGTCTTGAGCAGAAACAAATTCACATAATAATTCCAGGAGAAGCATTTAACTTCCAAGAGTCTCAGTATCCTTGTTTACAACATGGGAGGAATGAACCGGGTGAGTTCTCTGTTCAACTACTTTCACATGCAGGTTCCCTCAGCCCATCAGCTATTCAATTGTCATTGTCCCATCACCTACTCTTCTTCCCCCACTGTCAGAATTACTGCTCATGTGTATCTTATGATCAATGATTTATTATTTTCTCTGTCACTTTTGATGTTGTGGACCAGTGTATCCCAGAAAGGTACTAGTCAAGATTCAGGGTAGCCCCTGGCATACTTACCCCTGGAATGTCAGAATGAGCTTGTTTCCACCACAGTAGAGCACTAAGCACAGCCAAGCTGAGCTCCAGCACAGTACAGATCAGCATCACAGACAGGGCTCCCTAAATGGAGGAGAGAAGAGACTGGGAGTTCTTGAGTCAGCAGATGCCTCATGCTTTGGTGGGAAGTGACTAGAGATGAATCTGTCTCTACCATCAAAGCAAAGTGGAGACTCCATCCAGAAAGTAAAGCTGATGCCGGCAATCCTAGAGAATGTCTTAAATAAATCCCCTGTTCCTTAACTCCTTGAGAGGAAGAAGGGTGCTGAGTAGGAACTGAGTCATCTGGCCCATGTCACACCACTGGCACTCAGCCCCTGTGATAGGTAAAGTTGATTACACTGTCAGTGAGGGAGCGGAGTGATGTGACAACTGCCAGGACTGCAGTCAACAGCTCCACTCCAGCCTCACCTTTGCTGCTTAGTGTGAGTCTGGGCAAGTGTCTCTGCTCCCCTAGCTTCTGCTTGCTCACTTATCCTGTGCACATAATTCTATTTCCTTCTCAGACATTTGGGAGGCTAGGTGAGGTTTAACTGTGCATGCTATGTGTAAAATATAGTATTGATAAAACCTTATTCATCCTTTGGATGTGGTGGGTTATTTTTTAACCTTTTTGCTGGGTATAAAAGACAAAAAACAAATTCAAGTTTATTCTTTTTTTAACACCTTGAGTCAACTTATTAAGGATGTCATGCCCAGTAACATTGTCTTCCCCCCCACCATTACTGACTGCTGCTCTCCCAATGCATAACCTACAACCCCATGGGGAATACCAGCAACCTCACTGAGGAGGGCCCTCAAAGGAATGGAGGCAGGGAGGAGGGAAAAGATGTTGTAAACAACACATGATCCAACAAAGTATGTTATTTTTAAAATTTATTTATTTATTTATTTATTTATTTATTTATTTATTTATTTATTTATTTAATTTATTAGAGAGAGAGAGAATGGGTGCACCAGGGCCCTTCAGCCACTGTAAACGAACTCCAGACACATGTGCCTTCTTATGTATCTGGCTTACATGGGTAGTGAGGAATCGAACCTGGGTCCTTTGGGTTTGCAGACAAATACCTTAGCTGCTAAGCCATCTATCCAGCCCCCAAAGTATGCTATTAATAAATAAATAAAAGCTTTATAGCTGGGTTTGGTGGCACATGCCTTTAATCCCAGCACTCGGGAAGCAGAGGTAAGAGGATCACCATGAGTTCATGGCCACCCTGAGAATACAGAGTGAATTCCAGGTCAATCTGGGCTAGAGTAAGACCATATCTCAAAAACAATCCAAAACTAAACAAAACAAAACAAAAAAAGCTTTATGCCAGGGCATAGGGACCACCATTTCTATCTTGAGGTGTTTTTCATGGAGGCCATTTGATAGAAAGTGAATAAAGTGATTTCATATGCTGCTAGTTATTTGCACACAAGAAAAGAGTAGATAGGACTTGGATACATTATCTGGACCATGTCTCAATCAATCTGTCTTATTTACAATATAAATATATGCTATCACTCCTAGGCATATATCCAGAGGACTCTTCTCACTACCTTAGAGATACTTGCACAACCATGTTTATTGCTGCTCTATTCACAATAGCTAGGAAATGGAAGCAGCCTAGATATCCCTCCACAGATGAATGGATAATAAAGATGTGGTACATTTACACAATGGAGTTCTACTCAGCAGTAAAGAAAAATGAAATTATGAAATTTGCAGGGAAATGGATGGATCTGGAAAGGATTATACTAAGTGAGGTAACCCAGGCTCAGAAAGCCAAACGTCACATGTTCTCTCTCATATGTGGATCCTAGCTACAAATGCATAGACTTGGGTGTGAACTGGAACCAAAAATAGGTACCAGAAACCAGTAAGCTGGTAAAAGGCTATAAGGGATGGAGGAAAGGGAAGAACTTAAGTGTATGGTATTGCACGTATGTAAGTAGAAGAACTGATTACAGGGAGGGGAATGGCCTAAGCGAGGCCATGGGAAGAGAATGCATAAAAGAAGGGCAGGGGGAGGGTCAATATAAATTCAAGATATTGTGAATAAGACTTATGTAAAATTACTTTTTTGAATAATGGCACATCTAGAAGCTGTAGACTGTTACTAGAAAATTTTCAGTACCTGGGATGGGATACCTTCCAGTGAGTTGTTGGCCAAGGAGGTCCTGGTAGCCTCCAAAACATTAAAGGCTTTTGCCAAAGCCCTTGGTTTCCCTTGAGAAACAGATAGTAAGACCCTATTGCTGAAGACATCTCTTGCCTGAGAGGCAAGTTCACTGAGAAAGCAAGCTGGTGCTGAGCAGAAAACGTTCTCCCTGTAGACCAGCCAACTGAAAGCTGGAAAAAGCTGCACTGCATGCAGCATATGGGAGACAGAAGTCATCAGCAGTGAAAACAGTGGATGCTGAATATTCAAATTTGGCCAGATAGGCCAAGGACTGAACAGGTGCAATAGTGGCATGTCTACTCTTGGGGTAACCAACTGCTCCATAATTTGACTGAAGGCCCTCTCTACAGGAGGGAATACATACCTGGTACTGAAAAACCTAAGCAAAAGTCTATAGCAGGGGAGGTCATGAGCCCTAGGGGTATAAAGCCTGCTCTTGTCTGGCTAAATGTATATATTATTCCCACCAAGCTGCCCTGAAAGCACTATACTTAATGTTTATATTCACATATTAACGCTACTCTCACTTCTGGTTAGAGAAGCTTCTCTTTTCAGATGGCAATGACCACTGGGATGACCCAAAAGGCAACATAGTGCTGAGAAGAAGGGATGGAGGAGTGCCCAGCACTGAAGCACCTCTGTCACACCCTCCAAGGCTCAGGGACCATTGCGGAAGAGGGGGAGGATAGAATGGAAGAGCCAAAGGAAGGGTACGACTCCTTACAATGCAACTGCCCAGACAGAAATTGGCCTCAATATCCATGACCTTGCTGTGCCTAGCAATACCTTCGCAAGCCCTCATAATAGAAGTAAAAGATGATGACATCAAATTAAAAGAGAGACTAATGGAGAGAGAGAGGGGATATGATGGAGATCGGAGTTCTAAAGGGGAATGGGGGGAGGGGAGGGAAATATCATGCACTTTTTGTATATAAGTATAGAAATTGTCAATAAAAAATAATTATTATTTAAAAAAAACAGAGCTAGGGCTGCAGAGATGGCTTAGTAGTGAAGGCTCTTGCCTACAAAGCCAAAGGACCCAGGTTCGATTCCCAAGGACCCACATAAGCCAGATGCACAAGGAGGTGCATGTGTCTGAAGTTCGTTTGCAGTGGCTGCAGGACCTAGCACACCCATATTCTCTCTCTCTCCCTCCCCTCCCTCCCTCCCTCCCTCCCTCTGTCCCTCCTTTCATCCCTCAACTAACTAACTAAATAAATAATAAAATATTTTAAACCTAAAAATAAATAAATAAATAAATAAATAAATAAATGCTATCATGCATTCATACTTTATCTACCATGCTAATTCCTCTTCAACTCTCCTAGATTTTTATGAAGGTCAGTCATGTTCTGGTTATGATTTTATTCATGCAGGAAGAAGTACCTAGGCCCAGCTCCATAAGAAGTAGTGAAAGTAAGCTGTTCATAGTGGTGCATGCCTTTAATCATAGCACTTGGGAGGCAGAGGTCAGAGGATCGCTGAGAGTTCGAGGCCAACCTGAGACTAATTAGTGAGTTCCAGGTCAGCCTGAGCTAGAGCAAGACCCTACCTTGAAAAACCAAAAAAAAAAAAAAAAAAAAAAAAAAAAGGAAGTAGAGAAAGCGTTTGACAAAACCTTCTATCTGTCTAGTCTCCAGCTATGACTTTCACTTGTCTTACTTTTATGGTCACGGGACATTAAATATTCTGCAGGCTCCTTGTTGCTATATGGTCTATTTTTCTTTTAGTGTGTTTGGAGCCAAATACATGCCCCTTGATATTCCAACTTAAAACTGTCCTTCTCTCTAATAAAACTGCATTACTTTCTTCTTTCTAATAAGATAGAGTTCCCTTACATCATTATCACTTCTTTATTTCCCTACATTTCTTTTTTTTTTTTTTTTTTTTTTTTTTTTTGCTTTTCTGAGGTAGGGTCTCACTCTAGCTCAGGCTGACCTGGAATTCACTATGTAGTCTCAGGGTGGCCTCGAACTCTCAGCAATCCTCCTACCTCTGCCTCCCGAGTGCTGGGATTAAAGGCATGTGCCAGTACGCCCAGCTATTTCCCTACATTTCTTATCTCCTAATTTACAAACCCTGTTTCTTTCAGTTGTAAGAAGAGGATCACCGTGCTTGCTTCACTCCTGAGCAATAGTGCTCACTATAAAGAAGACTGGAAGGAGGAAAAGCCCTGAGGCTCCATCCTCTTACTTTATACCCTCAGTTTCCAGTGAGTGGCTAACATTTGCTCAGGCCACTTCACCACTCTACACACAGGCCTACCAGGTTTCCTTGTAGACTTTTCCTAATCATCTGGTTCTTTATGATTTGTCTATAATTTCTTGAAAAAATTCACCATCCCTGGACCAAGATATTTGGATGAGAAAATACTTTATGCCTCCAAATTGAATATTTTTATTTCTAAGAAACTATCAACAATGTTTTTATTTATTTTTTCTTTTTACTTTTATCATCAACCTTATGTGGCAGTTCCTCAACTCTGTCCTGTTACCATGTAAACCCTTCATCTAGCCTTTGGATTTTACATATGCCTTTGTCTTACATGGCACTGGCCTCCATCTAAGTGGCAAAACCTGGAAGAATAGATTTTTCAAAATAAGAAGGAAGAGGAGAAAAAGAAGGAGAAGAAGAAGAAAAAAAATCATGATTATGAAACATCTCAAAAGGTAGAACACTCCATTTAGAAATACTTACAGTTAGCGTGGCTTTGGCAATGTGGCATTTGGGTGGCTCAGAGTAGTAGTAATAGTTATAAGGAGGAGTTGGAGTAACTTCTTTGCTCAGCTCACATTCCTTTGTTGCAGGACCCAAGGCAGCCAGGTTGAAAGAGAGGATAGCAATGCCCACTACAGTGAAAAGAATACTCAGGATGCTTAGAGCCAGGCTGCTGTGAACCTAAAACAAGCAACAGATGTCTCAGATGTCTCTCATACTTCTTTTCCAGGACATTTCAATAATTCCTCTTATTTGCCTCCTTTAAGAACTCAAAGATTAATTTCAGTTTTCTATATCATCTTCACATCTATAAATCTATAAGATAAATTGTGACTTAAATAAAGGAATTTTCATCTCAGAAACACTTCAGTGATGGGGATTAAACAATATTTCTCTTCTGAAATGTGTACCTAGAACTGCAAATGGGTCCCTGTAAGGTGATCTTGAAAAATTCTCAAGAGTGTGTAGCCAAAGATGGAGGTGTAAACATCACACTTCACCCTGTCACTCAACCCACTCGGTGCTACAGTTTGGATATTACCTGCCTCCCAAAGGCCATATGTTAAGGACTTGATCTCCAGCTTGATGGAATTGTGAGGTGGTAGATTGTTTAGGAGCTGGAGCCTGATCAAAAGGTCTTGGGTTATCAGGGGAGTGCCACTGAGGGAGGAGATCAATAACAGCACTGGGCACCTTCCTCTTACTCTGCTTCCTTGTTGCCATGTGGTAAGTGGCTCCCCCACCCCCACGCACTGCCTTAAAGATACACTGCCTTAAAGTGAGGGGATCTGTCCATTCAACTGTGTACCAAACATTCCAAATATGAGCCAAATAAATGTTTCTTCTTTTTAAGTAGACTCATCTTGAGGGTTTTTATTGCAGAAATTTAAAACAGAGTTATAATTCTCAGAACTGCCCCTGCCAGAAACGTCAGCCATATAGGAGAGGTACTGTAGCCGGTCACTCCTGTTTGAACATGACCTTTCTCAAAAACACATCCACCCAAACATGAGTGTGGCACCATGGTTCTCAATCACAGGCAGAGCTTGGAGTCCGAACAAGCATATGATCATTTACATCCAGAGATACACGGTAGGGTGGTAGGCAGGGATCTAGACACTTGACAAAGAGTGATATAATGTGTGGGAAGAAGTATGAGATACGAGGTTGGAAGCGAATGTTAGGAAAATGAGGCCAGAGTTCTGTAATGTCCTGGTTTCTGTGTCCCTGAGCACTCTGTTCCTTGAGTTCACTGATCACTGACTGTCGCTGGATCCCCAGGCTACATATTTGAAGTGAGAGGGATAAGTAAATTGATTTCTGAAATCACTTTCTTTCCTCCTCAACTTACAGAAGATGAGAACTGAGCTGAGACTTCACTGAAGACTGTGATTGCAGGTAGCTAGGTTCCTGGGTATACTAGACCACCATGCTTAGAGTGGGATTCCATTTCAGACAGGCACTCATTTTTAGATATGTTATATTCATCTCTTAGCATGTGATACTTTGAGACACCAATTTTCCAAAATAGTCAGTGAAATCATAGTCCCAGACCTACTGATTTATGATCACAATCAGCATGCCTAGAATATATATGTTTGCAGGATGCTTCTCTTCTTCAACCTTGAAAAAGTTAGTAGACTTCACTATGGGCAACAAAGATCACCTGTATGTCTAAGTTTCCAGCATTTTTCTGTGGTGGTTTGATTCAAGTGTCCCCCATAAACTTCAGTGTTCTGAATGCTAGTCTCTCCAGCTGATGGCAATTGGAAATTAAAGCCTCCTGGAGTCAGTATATTGTTGGGGTGGACATATAGGTGTTATAGCCAGTTTCCCCATGCCATTGTTTGGCACACTCTCCTGTTGCTTATGTTGGCCAGGGGGTGATGTCCACCCTGTGCTCATGCCATCATTTTCCCCTGCCATCATGGAGCTTCCCCTTGAGTCTGTAAGCCAAAATAAACCCCTTTTTTTCCCCCAAAAGCTGCTCTTGGTCAGGTGATTTCTGCCAGCAATGCGTACCTGACTGCAACAATCACCCTTTTCTAAGTTGAGTACCTAGAAAAGACCTAGGTTGAAGGTCTATAAATATTACTATTGTACTGTGCTATTCCATATGACTGTTATTATCCATGTTGCATACTTATATTTAAAGTAAAACCAAATGAGTATTTACATTTTTAACAGTGCTAGTGTCACCTCAACTTAGCAATAGCCACATAAAGTGGCCATGGTAGCCAGTACAGGCATGAGGATACATTTTCATTACCAAAGAAAACTCTACTCAACATCATTGGTGAATACAATGAATCCTCAATATAAGCACCTTTAATACCACTATGAGTTTTAAAGCTAAAGAGTTAAAACCGAAAGTGTGATATTCAAATTGGTTGTCATTTTAGCAAACTGTATCATGTGACTAGCTTGAAGGAACAATATACCTTGGCTCATGGTTGAGAGGATTCAGCCCATCATTGTGAGGTGGATATGGCAGAGAAACACAGCTCAATCACTGTGGCAAGGAATGAGAGGTATAGATAGATAAGAGAGCAGGGACGGAGAATATGCCCATGTTAGGTGGATTTCTCTTTTTCCTCTCTTTTACCATCTGCTTTCTGAGCTCATAGATTGGTGCCACCACAATCTAGAAATACTCTTATGCATATGACCAGAGGTGTACTTTAATCTCCTATATGCTTTTCAATCCAATTAAACTGGTGATCAATATTAACCAGCATAGCCATACAAGCAAAGTTATAAGTAAGAATTTTTGTGTGAGATTCCTATGCACTGGCCTCTGGTTCCATGTAAAGTTTGGTTTGAGGGACCATAATGCAAGAAATGTGGGCTAGACAGGGTTATGGGGACTCTAGAAAATTCTCCTTAATCTAACAAATAGCCTCTTTAGAACTTAGTTTCTGACTTTCCAAGATGGGGAGAATGGACTTGAATAGTTCTCCCTAAGTTTCATAATAATCCCTCAGTGGTGGGATATGGCTCTCATACTCACCAAAGGCTTGGTTGACTTTTTCTCAGTGATGATTGACAGAGATCCAGAGAGGACAAACTAATTAGACAAGAGTAAAACATTGTCAGGTCAATTTCTATGCTGAGAGAGGCTATAATGTTACTATTTAGTTTTATTTAAAAACTCCCATGAGAAAATCCCTGAAACAAATGACCTATTGTCTCAGTAAAACTTAGATACATAGATATGTCTCTTTTTCCATGAAGTATTAAGCAAATATGAGAAAAGTAGCTATGAGCACAAATCTATCCCGTTAAAGTTAATGAAGACCAAAACATATGGCAAGTAAGTACTTCTTGATGAGAAAGGGAAGTTTTGGAGCCAGAAGAACTTGAGGCAGCTGTATGCAGTGAAAAATAATAGGAAATGAACAAGTAGTTCTCATCCTTTTTCCATTCCATAGACATTTTGCTCTAAATGATTTACATAATTAAGCTACATTTACATCCCTGATAAAAATCCCACTTGAACATGTTTAACTAACTGTCTAATATGCTGTTGATGTTGTTAATGAGTTGTGCACCAGTGCTCCCAGGGATGCTGGCTTATAATTTCCTTGACTTACAGTGTCCTTATCTGGCATTTAAGTCAAGACAATGCTGATCTCCTGATTTGGAAGAGTACCTCCTGTCTTAGACTTTTTGTAAGAGTTTGAGAGTGATTTCTCCTGGTTTTTAAAGAATAATGTAGGATGTGAACAAACACGGAAGAACAGAAACATGGGAGTGGCACACATTAAGATGAAAGAACAGAAGAAAGGATTAGGCTAGAAGACATAAAACTTTAAGTGGGTAGAAAATCAAACAAGTTATCTTTTCTGATTCAGTAGATTTAGGGAAATTTAGTAACAGGAAATCTTTAGAAAATGAAAAAAAGGAAGGATGTCAGTGTTTCAGTTTTTCTGAATTGAGTAGTCTATCTATATAAATAAATGGGGAGACTAATTCTGTGACATGGGAATTGAACCCAGGGGCTTGTATGTGCTAAACAAGGGCTCTGCTGCTGTGCTACATTCACAACCACAATGAACAGTCTTAGAAAACTAGAAAGAACTGGGAACTTCCTCCCATGTGAACTGTGTTTAGTGAGGTGCAAGAGCACAGTAGGAAGAAGAGGGAGAGGTACAGATACAGAATGCAACACCATCTAATCCACAATCAGGTTTAAATTCAACAGTGACAAGGCAGTGATAGTATACAGTTTTCATGAGACCTGACAGAATTCAAGGTCATTTATCATCTTCATCTAAACATTCATTACCCTGCCATCAATTAATGTTTGGAAGATTTCAGAATAGCTCAGATTTAGGAATATTTTGGAAAATTTCCATCCAGTGCAACTCCAAGACTATCTGTGTCATACAGGACAAAAAAATGAATGAGGAAGTCAGGAGGAACATAAGGAGATGGAATTAACAGATGGGAAAAAAAGAAAGAATAACAGACAGAATTCAGGGTCCTTTGAATGGATCTAAGACACAAGGAATACACTTTTAAAACACTAGTGAAATCAAAATGTTGAACCACGTTAATTAAAGAAGAAAATATAGACCATCTAGAAAAGGATGGACTTATGGAAACATCATAAAAACAAATGTAGGAATGTCAAAAGCTGTTTACTTAGTTCTGGGAAACTGCTGGGCAACTTCTGTAACAGAAACCTTTTCTGGAAGATTCCTTTGCATCAATCCAGAGGAAAGCTGTCCTCTGAGAAAAGGACCATCAAGGCCTCCCAACCCACAGGCACAGATTTGTCTCCTGAGCAGTTTCTAGTTCATCACTGAAGCAGACAGAGCCACTCAGTCCACCCTCAGTGCCTCCTTTAATGAAGCAAAATGCTGAGGAAGAAAGCACTCCTTCCTTCCATAGCATCTGAGTCATTCTGTGCAGAGTGTGAGGGAGGTCTTTCACTGGATGTTGTTAGTATACTACTAGAAATGCTCTTTTTAATCTGCATCCTGCTTCCTGCACTTTTACTAAACCTAAAGATGCCACGAAACTCATCATAGGTCAAGAGGATGAGGTGTAAAGGTGATCTTCAAAAGAACTGTTTCTTTGAACTGGATAAGAATCAGATTAAAAATGAAGTAACTATTGCCCTACTACCCACTTAGACTGTCCATGGATGGCACACAGGAGAACGAGTTCTACCGCTGACTCCTCTTGCTATCAGCAGTCAGAAATGCAGTGAGGTGCCCAATGAGGTATATATGTATGATGGTGTTGACAACTTGCTCCTCTCTCCTCCCAATCCCCTCCACACAACTCTACTTACACACAAGGCTCCTAAAAAAGGATAAGTAGATTTTAACAGGGAAGCAAACACTGGAGTAAAATGTGGGGTAGTGGGAGCAGATGCCAACATGACCCCCAGAAACAACAACATTGCTCCACAGAGGATCTGGATAGTCTGTTGGAAGAACAGAGATGGAAGATTAAAAGCAGCATCTGTAAAGACAGGGCCTTTCCAATTCCCCATAGTGAGCAGCCATCATTTTATACATAATCTGAGCATGCAGGAAGTACGAGCTCTGAGGTGCAAAGCAGAAAAATGCATGGTGGAGGGGATGAACCCTCAGGCTGCCTGGCTTGTGCTCAGCAGCCATTGAGTATTTCTGCCTCTTATGAAGCCCTAGACCACTGTTGACCTTTTTAATCCCCATCCCTGACAAGCACTGGGCTCTCGGAGTGCATGGTTAACGTATCTTCTGCTGTTTTTAGAAAGAAGTGGAGACAGGGCAAAGCCCTCACATTCATTAGGGCAGTAGAATGTGGAAGGCCCTCCCTATACCTCCAAGAGTTCATTGTACTCTGCAAAGAGCCAGGCTCTCTGACCAAGCACTACAGCCCCTTCAGTCCAGGTTCCTACTCTGAGGATCCCAGTGTTCCATCTTTAGATGGAAAGTATACCTCCCTCACACACACAGAGCCAAGTATGCATGTAAAAGTATTTTTTTTAATTTTTTAAAAAAATTAATTAATTAATTTAATTAATTAATTTAAGAGAGAGAGAAAGAGAGGTAGATAGAGAGAGAGAATGGGCACACCAGGGCCTTCAGCCATTGCAAATGAACTGCAGAAGCATGCGCCACCTTGTGCATCTGGCTTACGTGGGTCCTGGGGAATCAAATCTTTGGCTTTGCAGGCTAGCACCTTAACTGCTAAGCCATCTCTCCATCCTATGTAGAAGTATTTATATTATGTACTTCCTTGCCATTATTTTCATAAAATAAAATATAAAGAGCTCTAGAAAATTGAAAAAAATCAATACATGGCAAAATTTCAATTACCCATATTCATAATAAGGGAGAATATTTTTCTTTTAGTGGAAAGCCCCTCTTTACCACTTTCATTTGTCTGCTGGTCACTGTATAGTCCCTCTGACAAAGCTCAAAGCTCTCTCTAAACTCAATACGGCTCTCTAGTCCCAGAACACAATTTCTCTTCCTTCTGTCCTCCACCTGCCCCAGCACATTCTGAACTGGATTTACCGCAATAACTTTGATTTCTGACTTTAGGTGTTTCTTTAGGCCATCTTGGATCTTGTAAGTACGTTGAGGCTTGTCTGTTGGAGAAAAGCTGACTCCATTTGGTGTGATCACTGTAACCATCTCATTGGTCATTACTTGTGATATCATGATGTTGCTGCAACCACTGGAAGAGAAAATCAACTCTGCTCTCAAAAGGAACTATGTTCCCAGTCAGAAGCTATAAGTATCTGCACATTTAAATCTAGTCTTGACCTATCCTTTATGGAAAGAAACTCAGTATGGAGAAGTGAAAAACTATCAAACATTCGATTCATGCAGACATTTTTTCCATAATCTTTGACATGGACCATAGATTTTAGTAATAAACACATCACAGGAAGAGACAGGATGAATCTTGAGAGGTCCTGGTATTCATAGGCAGCAGTCCCTTTCCCCTTATTCTATGCAGTTCAAGTACATTTTCCTTTTTCTAGGAATTAATTTCAACATCAAATTACCCTTGTAGTCATGGCTTGTTTAAGAATCATCCCTGAATATTTTTTATCCAGGTTATGTATTACTCAAACCACTTAACTCTATGTATTTAATTTAGGGCTAAGAGTAATAATTTTAGCATTAATTTTACATATAATTAGTAGAATTATCATGGAGTACTTTTACTCCTCACAACAATCCTGCATGTTAGTTAATTAGTAAGAACATAGTAAGAACTCTGAACAAAATTACAAAATTTGAGTTATGAATGAAAATAATATGGACTTTGTATAATGACATGGAACAGCTGATTAATACATATTTAAAATATCATTATTAGGTAGTCATTTGCACATAGCTGGGTGCTGGATCACAGCACCCTGACTCTGGAGCCCTTGAGTAATTCTCCATATAAGGCTACCTGTTCTTCTTTCCCACTTTCTAATGGTGGTCTGTCTGAGTTTATCGTTTGGAGAAGCAGTTGCATTGAGTGGTATGAGAAGATGTGAAATGTCATCTCCTACAAGAGCTGTCCCCTTCTTAATCATAAGGACTAGCTTGTCTATGGAACCAGTTGCTGAGCTCTGCTTGGATCTGTTTTCTCTGTCATTCTCATTCCATGGGATGACCAGTTGGCAAATGCCCTGAGGTCATTTGAAGTGACAAGAGCTCTGGTTCCATCAATCATGTGGCCTTAGGAAAGTATGTAGCCAGAAAAGAGCAGGAACAGGATTAAAGCCAGAAGCCCTTCTAGTTCCCCAGTCCACTTTTGAAACGCTCTAGTTTCTACTTTACTTTCATGCTTCAGTGGATTTCCCTGTAATGCAATCACAGAAAGAGAGTAATGAGTAGAAAAAAAACTCTTTCATTGCTGCCTACCTGTACCTGTGAAGCTTGCTGATGGTCCTAGTTGAGCTCTCAGGAGACCCCAAGATGCCTTAACACTGCATTCTCCAAGTCAAAGCCTCAGTTCCTTCTTGTGGTCTTCTGACCCCTCGTAGTTCAGTGTCCACTCCTTCACAGGATATGATACTTACAGATTGCAGATGTGTGAAATGTGTCTGTACTTCCTTTTTTGTAAATTCCAATTAACTTCAGACAAATCATTGGTGGAGCTAATAGCATTGCGGTAGTGTGGGAGCCAGGAGCTCTAGTAACTATGAAATCCATGCTCTACAGAAGGCAGCTTTATTGTTCTGTGTTGTATGTATGGTATGCACATGTATGTGTAGTGTATCACATGTGTGTGCAGACACAAGCAGCCCTTGCACATGTATGTGTAGACCAGTGGAGATCATCAAGCTTCTGCCTCTATAGTTCATCGATATGTTTCCTTGAGGTGGAGTCTCTCACTGTACCTACAGCTGCCATTTTTATTCACACTGGCTAGCCAGTAAGCCCCAGTGATTCTTGGGTCTCTACTCCTCATTTACACAGAACTAGGGTTGCATGCTCAGATGTTTACATGCATGCTGGAGACTCAAACTCAGGGTGAAGAAGACTCTTTCAGATCCTCATGCTTGTATAGTAAGCACTCCTACCCACTAAGCCATCATATCCTTACCCCCCCACACATACCCCAGCTGACTTCTTGAAGCATCACTTACCTGTTCACTAAACAGGGAACAAAACCAGCCCTGGAAAAGTATCGTGCAAATTAGAAAATATATTTTTTAATAATGCAGGCTTTACTGTTTCTAAGTAACATTCAATAAAAATGTTGCAATTGCTAATAGTATTGCTAGTAATGTAATATATGTAAAATATTTCACAATATGTAGTAAATGTAACAGTAATAATAATAATGACCTTGTGTCTCTGAAGGAATAGTCAATGATATATAACTAATAATAATCGTAAGAGAGAATAATAAAACATTTTTGTCATTTTGTGTGTGCTATAGGTAGCTGGCTAGCTAGATGATAGGTTATAGATATATTGATGGATAAATGTATATTTTTCTTAACCACCAGGCAGAAAGTAGCCTTTTGGCACTCACTGAGTACTTACTGCCTACTCTAGAGCTCTATTCACATCCTGACCATTCTTTTTCTAACTGACTGATGGTGTAGAGTAGACTGCTAGATCCTCTCTCTAAAACTGGAAGTACCCTCCGTAAGGCTGGATGCTTCTAGGAAGCTAGTGAATCTGTAGGAGTTCTAAGTAGGGGAAATTCAACAAGATCTGAACAACTCAACAAACTCACCCTTGGGATGGTTTCCTAAAGACAGGTGAACCACTAGCTCTTTAAAGCCCTTGGGCATTCTATGGAAGCTGACTGACTTCAATATTATTGTGCAAGAGAACAAGTCCCAGCTTCAGCAGCAACATAGTCTCATTTGTCAAACTTCTTTCCCCTTTTGAAAATAGAGGAAACTAGAAAGCTGTGTCACTGTCATGTCAAGAAGATGGTGGGTTCTGTACTTCACCCATGAACTCACCTGTTGACGACAGGAGTGAGAAATGTCATTACATCATTTTGAACTATGGCTTTGATCTCAAGGCCAGAAAGCCCAGAGGTTAAGTCTTATAACTTCTAGAGAAGAGTGAGAATGAACTAACTCAGAAATCTACTGGAAAGGGTCTTTCTTGATGTCCTCGTGCCCCTTCTACTTTCCCAGGATGCTTTCTGTCTTTGTCCCTTACACACATATACAATACATGTGTGCTTGTCAATATCACTGAATCCAGTTAGTTACTGGGGTACAGGTCTCCTTCTGAACTTTGAGAAAGAAGTCCTCTTAAAGGACTTTTATACCCATTTTCTCTCCCAGGAAATTTGCTCACAAACTAGTTAAATCTGCTCACTCAAGATTTCTTATCTTGTTTGTATACTCTATGTGTGTGTGTACTTTTATTGTGTCTCAATATTTTAAATGAGTTTAGAGATGTTTCCAAGATTATAAGAGATAACACATGTGAGGTGTTTAGCACAGAATCTTCTATACTGACTGGTCTACCAGTGGTCTACTTACTTTTAATCCCATATGTGCCCACCCATTCCCTACCACTCCCAGTTTCTGTCATTGTCATTATCTGTCTTTGTTTCTCTTTTTCTCTGTCTCTCCTGTTTTTTTATTCACTTTATTTGGGGGGTAGGAGTTCCCCTAATCTCTACACATAAGACTCTTCTCTCTGTTCTCTCAGTCCAGTTCCTTCCTGCCTTTACATTTTCAGTTATTTCCAGTCTGACCTTCTCTAACATAACCAGAAAGCAAAGGACTAATGTAACCTCAACAAACATGGATTACTCATCTAGGGCAAGATTTATCAAGAGACTTCTGATAACCCTTTGGATTGGCATTGGTATTTCCCTGCTGTGTGGACTGCCCTGTACACTGAAGGCTGCTTATCAGAGTCCCTGACCACTACTGAATGGATGCCAGAAGCAACCTCACCCCAGCAGCTGTAACCTCCAGTGGTGTCAAAGAAGTATTGCTAAAAGTCCCCTATGGAGGAGAAACAAAATGCCTTCATCCCCATCTTGAGAACCCCTAATCTAGGAGCAAAAGCATTTTCTCAGCATAGGGTGACTTTAAGTATACAAGAATCAGTATTATACTAAATGTTAATGAGTTCATAATTTAAATTTTTATTTTATGAGAGAGACAGAAGGAATTGGCATGTCAGGGGCTCCAGGCACTGCAATTAAACTTCAGATGTCAGTGCCACCTTGTGCACATGTGCAACCTTGAACGCTTGTGTCACCTTGTGATTCTGGCTTATGTGGGACCTGGAGAGTCAAACATGGTCCTTGGGCTTCGAGGCAAGTGCTTTAATCACTAAACCATCTCTACAGCCCTTTGATTTTTATTTTTAATTTTAATTATCTTTAAATTACATAAAATTCACCATGGTAGCCATTTTAAGTATAAAGTGCAGTAGTACTAATATAGTCTTTTTGTTTTGTCACAGATCTCTAGAAGTTTTCTTCAGGCAGAACTAAAATGCTGTACTGAAACAACTACTTGTTTCTTTCCTACCTTTAGCCCCAACAACATCATCCTAGTACTTCTTTCGTATCAGTTTTATGACTATTTATGTTTCTTTGTATGCCTTGACTGAGCTAAACAACTAGCCAGCCAGGCAAGATGTAACCTCCAATAGATAGGGACATATTTACTATATAAATGACACACGTTGGTACAATTCTTTCCCTCCTCCTTGCCCCTTTTCTGAAGAGGCCTTCCTCACTGGAGATGTAGGTCAACCTCATGTGGATTGTGGGTTATGCATTATGGGGGCAGCAGTCAGTTATGCAGGAGGGACAATGTCTCTGTGCAAAATGTCCCAACGTGTGGCAATAACAATCTTTCCACCCCATATACCACAAAATTCCCTGAGCCATGCTGGGAGCGTTTTAAGTCTACTTCAATGTTGGGTTCTTAGGAGCCTCTGTATCCTGGTTTGATAGGTTTTGAGCATCCTCAGTGTCAATCTCCTTCACCCTTGTGCTGATATCAGATTCACTAAGAAAGCAGCACTCTTGCTCATTTCCCCTATTCCTCTGTGGTTTCAACTGCAGCCTGGGTGGAGTGGGCTGGGTCATTTATCTCCTCAGGTCCAGCTCCTGTCTGTAAAAGAGAAGCAGATTCTCCAATGGAGAGTGAAATCAGCACCAGTTAGATGGGATAATGATTATTAATTTAGAGAGAATTTAAAGGGTATAGACCCTCTTAAAGCTCAAGATAAGTGGGAACTTGACAATGGAAAGCAGAATCATTGTCTGGATATGATTCTGACTTGTTTCCCAGTTCCAGATATGGTTTACTTTCCACTGAGTGGATCTGTTAGCCAATCCAAGAGCAGTTGGTTACCCACCATGGCTGTGTGCCACTATTGCATTTGTGTGAGCATCACATCAGGTTGTTTGCTTCTGAGTTGCTTAGACTTTGATTTTCTTGGACAGATGTTGGCCACTTTTCCCTGGTAGCTCATGTAGCACCTTCCAGCACTAGATGGGCTAATTGTCTGGGGACTGGCTCTCTTCCAGATTCTAAGCAGGTCTCTCCAGGGTTCATGCTGACAGTGTATGGTGTCTTCAGCAGTAGGGTCTTACCATTAACCTCTGATGGATAATCAAGTGTTCTGACAGAAGTCTGTCTTGTTTGATATGGGAGATCTAGTAGGTCTTTTCGATCAACAGCTCTTTGTGAATGTAAGCCACATCCTGGTACAGAGAATTACAGGCCAGTACCAAGGGGAAAGAAAAAAGAAAGAGACGGAGAAAAAAGATATGGGAGAAATTTAAGGTTAGGCTTCATCTCACACCCTCCAGAGGCTTTTGATGCAGGTGTTCCCCCCAAGGTCCTCTAGAGGGTTCCACCTTTTAGTTGAACTTCCAGGATATAGGATTCAGTTTTCTGTTCTCCCTCACCCTTCCACTTCCAGCAAGCCTTACCCTCCCTATTGTCCAAGACTTGAGATGCTATTCACGTATGTCAGCAACTCAGGCTGATTCAAGTTAGGAACTGCAGATGAGTGAGACCATGTGACAGTTGTCTTTCTGGAATTGTATGTGATCACTTAGAAGGATCTGTTCCAAGTTCAACCATTTTTCTACAAATTTCATTCTGTCATTTTTTCTTATAGCTGAGTAGAATTCCATCGTGTAGATATACCACATCTTGGTTATCCATGCAATGATGGGCACTTGGGTTGATTCCAGTTTTTAGCTATTATGAATTGAGCAGCTATGAACATGGGTTGAGCAAATATTTCTGAACTGAGATGTGAAAGTTTTAGGGTAAATTCCCAGTAAGGGAATTACTGGGCCTGTTGGTAACTCTATATTCATCCTTTTCAGGAGTCTCCTTATTGATTTCCATAGTGGTTATACCAGCTTACAGTTCCATCAACAGTGAATGAGTGTTCCTATTTCTCCACATCCTCACCAACATTTGCTTTTATTTGATTTTTTAATGTTTTCTATCCTTAATGGGGTAAGGTGGAATCTCATAGTTGTTTTAATTTGCATTTTCCTAAAGGTAAGGGATGTTGAAATTTTTCTTACATGTGTGTTAGCCATTTTTAATTCATCCTCTGAGAACTCCCTATTTAGTTCTCTGCCCCACCTTTGGAGTGGGTTGTTTGATTTTTTTAATGTTTATTTTTTTGAGTTCTTTGCAGATTCTAGATAAAAGCCTTCTGTCAGTGGTATAGCTGGCAACAATTTTCTCCTGTTCAGTAGGTAATCTATTGGCTCTGCTTATGGTATGTTTGTCTGTGCAAAAGATTTTTAGCTTCATGAGATCCCTTTGGTTGAGTGCTTGTTTAATTTCCTGGGCTACTGGGGTTTTGTTCAGGAAGTCTTTTCCCAGTCTTATATCATGGAGAGTGCCTTCTATTTTTTCTTCCAGTAGTTGAAGAGTTTCAGGTCTTATATTGAGGTCTTTAATACATTTGGACTTGATTTTTGTGTATGGAGAAATGAGTGGGTCTAATTTCATTTTTCTACATATGATCATCCAATTTGTCCAACACCATTTGTTGACTATGCTGTCTTATTTCCAGCCTGCAATATTGGCACCTTTGTCAAAGATCAAGCAGCTGTAGTTACTTGACCTAAGATAAATTCTGTTTCATTGGTCTATGTTTTGGTTTTTATTTCAGTATCATGCTGTTTTTGTCACTATGGCTTTGTAATATAGCTTTAGATCAGGCATAACAGTTATACCTCCAGAGGTGTTTATTTTTGCTGAAGAGAGGTTTGAATATCCAAGGTCTTCTGCCATTCCATATGAATTTTGAGATCATTTTTCCAATCTCTGTGAAGAATGACACTAGCATTTTTATTGCCATTGTGTTAAATCTATATATTGCTTTTGGTAGACTTGTCATTTTCACACTATTAATTTTACCTATCCATGACCATGGGATGACTTTCCATCTTCTCAAGTCCTCTTCTATTTCTTTCTTGAGTGTTTTATGTTTACATTCAATAGGTCTTTTATGTACTTAGTGTTATTCCAAGGATTGCATTTTTTTTGTTGCTATTGAAAATGGGACAGCCTCACAGATTTCTTTCTCTGTGTATTTGTCCTTTGAATATAGAAAAGCTACTTATTTTGTGCATTGACTTTGTATCCTGCCACTTTGCTGAAGGAATTAATCAGCTTTAGAAGTCTTGAGATGGAGACCCAAAAGACTTTTGGGTCACTTATATATTGGATCATGTCATCTACAAATAGGGCTAACTTGAGTTCTTTTATTCCAATTTGAATCCCTTTTATTTCTTTCTCCTGTCTTACTGTTTGGGCTTGTATTTCTAGTACTATGTGCAGTGGTGAGAGTGGACACCCCTGTCTTGTTGCAAACCTCCATGGGAACTCCTTGAGTTTTCCCCCATTAAGTATTATTTGAGTTTTAGGAGCTTTATACATAGCCTTTACTATGTTGAGGTATAAACCCTTCTATTCTTTTGAATGTTTTGACCATGAAGTGGTATTGTATTTTTTCAAAGGCCTTCTCTGCATCAATTGAGATGATCATGTGGTTCTGATGGTTCAGATTATTTATGTGGTGTATTATATCGACTGATTTCCACATGTTAAACCATCCTTGCATCTCTGGGATGAAGCCTACTTGATCGAGGGGGATAATGCTTTTGATGTGTTGTTGAATTCGGTTTGTAAGGATCTTCTTCAGGATCTTTGCATCTCAGTTCATTAGGGATATCGTCCTATGGTTTTCTTTCCTTGTTGCATCTCTGCCTGGTTTTGGTATTAGGGTGATGCTCACTTCATAAAAGGAGTTGGCAAGGATTCCCTGGCTACTGATTATGTGGGATAGTTTGAGAAAAATTGGTTTCAGTTCTTCCATGAAGTTTTGATAGAATTCAGCTGAGAAGCCATCCAGTCCTGGACTTTTCTTTTTGGGGAGGGGAGGTTTTTGATTACCTTTCCAATCTCCATGGATGTGATAGGTTTGTTTAGGAGATTAATCTGTTCTGAGTTTAGTTTTGGTAGGTGGTGTGTGTCTAGGAATTCATCCATTTCCTCCAGATTATTTAATTTTGTGGAGTAGAGATTTTGGAAGTAAGTCCTGATGATTCTTCCAATTTCATTGATGTCTGTTGTGATCTCTCCTTTTTCATATCTGATTTTATTAATTTAAGACTTCTCTCTCTCTCTTTTTTTTTTTTTTCTTGATCAATTTGGCCAAAGGTTTGTCAATCTTGTTTATTTTTTCAAAGAACCAGCTCTTCTTTTCATTGATTTTTTAAAATTGTTTTCTTAGTTTACAATTCATTAATTTCTGCTCTAATCTTGATTATTTATTTTTGTCTGGAGTCATTGGGCTGGATTCTTCCTGTTTTTCCAATGCCTTTAGGTGGACAGTCAGGTTATTAATTTGGGAATCTCTCTGCTTTGTAATGAAGGCATTTAGGGCTATGAATTTTCCTGTTTGGACTGCCTTCATTGTGTCCCCTAAGTTTTGGTAGGTTGTGTTTTCATTGTCATTCAGTTCTAGGAATTTTACAAAATTTCCTTTTTTATTTATTCCACAACCAATTCATTATTTTAAAGTGTGTTGTTTAGTCTCCAGGAGTTAGTGAAATTCTTGATGTGCCTCTTCTTAATTTCTAGCTTTAAACCATTGTGATCTGACATGATGCAGGAAGTTACTTCAATTTTCCTGACTTTATGGAGTCAAGTTTTATGGCCTAATATATAGTCAATTTGGGAGAAGGTTCCATGGGCTGTAGAGTTGGGTGGAAAGTTCTGTTGATCTATGATGTTGTTGAGCTGTATTATTTCCCTGTTGATTTTCTGTTTGGATGATCTGTCTATTGATGAGAGTGGAGTATTAAAGTATTGGACTATGATGGTGTTAGTGTTTATTTCTGTTTTATTTTTGAGTAGATTTTGTTTTATAAACTGTGGTCCACCTGTTTTTGGTGCATATATATTTTTGATTGTGATGTGCTCATATTGGATCATTACCTTAATGAGTAAGAAGTGGCATTCTTTGTCTTTTTTAATTACTTTTGGTGTGAAGTCCATTTTATCAGATATTAATATAGCAACACCAACTTGTTTTTTACTTCCATTTTCTTGGAATATCATTTTCCAACTTTTCACCCTAAGGAGATGTGTATCTTTAGTGATGAGGTGGGTTTCTTGAAGACAGCAGATAGAGGGCTCCAGTTCTTTTATCCACCCTGATAACCTGATAACCTGTGTCTTTTGATGTGTGAGCAAAGACCATTAATATTTAAGGTTATTACTGTGAGGTTTGAATTAATCCCTGCCATGATGAGATGTTTCATGGGGTTTGGTGCTTTCTTGTGTTTTGTACTATTTTGGGCCTAGTATTTGGTTATTGTGATATTCTTCCTGTTGGCTCTTGAGATTGGTTGTTTGACTGTTCTGTGTGAAGTATTTCCTCAGGTATTCTCTGTATGTTTGGCTTTGTGTTCATATAATCATAGAGTTGACTTTTTTCATGGAAAGCTTTTTCTTTCACCATCTATTATGAGGGATACTTGTGCTGGGTAAAGTAGCTTTGGATGGAAGCCATAGTATTTCAGACTTGGAAGTGCTCCATTCCAGGCCCTTCTGGTTTGCAGGGTTTCCATTGAGAAATCTGATGTAATTCTGATGGGATTGCCTTTATATGTTGTGAATTGTTTCTCTCTTGTTGCTTTTAACACTCTCTCTGTTTTCATTGTTAAGAGTTTTAACTATTATGTGCCTTGGAGAATTTCTTCTTTGGTCATGTCTCTTTGGTGTTTTGTGGGCTTCTTGTATCTGGATGGGTCTCTATTTTGAGAGATTCAGAAAATTTTCTACAATAATTTTGTTGGATATGGTCTCTATGTCTCTGGCCTGGATTTCCTCTCCTTCTGGTATACCCTTGATCCTGATGTTTGGTTGTTTTAGGGTATCCCACAGTTCCCTCATATTCTGCTCACTTGATTTTTTGAACTTAGTGAAGTTTTTGGACTCCTAAATCAATTTCTTCTGTCTTGTCTTCCAGGTCACGGGTTCTGTCTTCCACAAGTTACTCTGTTGGTGAAGGGTTTTAGAGAGGTTTTTGTAATTTCTATTTGATTTTTATTCTCTGTTGTGTTATTTTCCATTGTGTCCATCTCTTTTTTGAGGTCCAATTTCAGTTGGAGTTCTGATTTTCTTGATGCTTCCTGGAATTCAATCTTGCATTTGGTCAAGTCTTCATTAAGCTTAATCAATTGGTTGATGAGATCTTCCATTTCTTGACTCACTTTCAATTTATTCATATCTCTTTGGAGGGTTCTAACATTTTCTTCACTCAAGTTAAGGCTACTGTCAAAAGCTGAACATTCTAGGAGATGATTCTGCTCAATTTCCTTAATACAGTTGTTGGTTTCTTGATGGTTTGCTTCCATTTCAGTGATTTTTTTTTTTTTTTTGATCAGGGTCTCATTAGTTGTTGTGTTTTCATTTTCTGAATGAATTTCTGTTGATTTTTCTATGATTTCATGGGAGGCTTCCATTGTAGGACTAGGCATCCTTGGTGGAGATCTCTGTTTTCTGACTTTCATTGGCTTTTTTTGCATTGTTGTCTACCCATTTTAGGAAGACTCTTTATTTTAATGAGGAGGAAGCAAGTTTTTGTCCTTTGGTTCATGCACCCTCTGACTTAGACAAACAGGGATGTTACTACCAAGTGTCCAGTCAGGATACCAGAGCAAAAAGCCTGATTCCACAGCTCACACAGGGTCCAGGCCTCCACAACCAAAGCACAATGGAACCTACCAGGACCAGGGGATTGGTAGGAGTTAGGAAATAGGGATCTGGCCTACTTTCTCCACACAGTGCCCTACAACATATGGACTGGCCCAGGGCACTTGAGCCAGGGAACTGGGAGGAGCCAGGAAGGAAGGGTCTGGCCTACTCACTCCACACCACTGTGCTTGCTTACACACAGACCAGGGAGGTGGGAGAAACCAGGAAACAGGGGTCTTACCTATTCACTCTATACCACAGTGTCATCCCCTCTGGCTGGATTTAAAACCTGCTCCACAGTAGGAAATTCATTCCTGTTACTGAAAACCTACTCAAAAACCTATTGTTAAGGTCATAGACCCAATTGTTTGGATAAATGGACATGTTTGTACCCACCAAAATTCCCTCTAAACATTTATGTTTATACCAATAGATTAATACTCACCTCTCGGCAGAGAAGCTTTACTTTGCAGACAGTGGTGACTACCAGTGAGACTCAAAGCTCATTAAAATGCTGACAAGTGATAGTTGAGTGCTCAGAGTAAATGAGACATCTCTATCATAGATTCCACAACTCTGAGAACATTGTGGAAGAGGAGACAGAAAGAATATAAAACCTAGGGTATGGGAATACTTTGGAATGTGGTCTTCTGGACATGAAATGACTATCGCATTCATGACCTCACAGCAGTTGATGATATTTATACAGACCTGCATAATATGAGACCATCAAAATTTATTTATAGGGTTGGAGAGATGGCTTAGAAGTTAAGGCACTTGCTTGCAAAACCTAAGGACCCAGGTTCATTCCTCCAGCACCTACATGAGCCAGATGCATGAGGAGGTGCATGCATCTGGAGTTCGTTTGCTATGGTTAGAGCCCTGGTGCACCCATTCTCTCTCCTTCTCTCTCTCTCTCCTAATCTCTTTCTTTCTATCTGCCTCTCTAAAAATAAATAAACAAATAAATAAAAGCTTTAAAAATTTATTTATGGTAAAAAAAAAACAATGAAAGAATGAAGAGGGAGAGAAAAGAGACATCAAAGAGGGAATACTTGGAAAGAAGGGGTTCAATAGAAGAGGAATGGAGAAAGAGGGCCAAAGGAGGCAATAAGGGGATTGTGATTAAAATCCATTATGCATTTGTATAGACATTATCAATAAAAAAGAGAAAATGGGATGCCTCTTACCTGGGCTTGTGTCTATAATTGCACAGTTAAAGCAGTTTGCCAGCTTACTTTCTTTTTTATTTTTATTATTATTTTATTTTTTTAATCAATATATATTTTTTATTTATATTATTCTGATTTTATATTCATAGAATTGGTTCCATTGTCCTCCTCCCCTTCCTCCCACTTTCAAAGGGGCCCTCATCAATGGGGAATGTGTATCATGCATTGTGAGTTTGCTCAAGAGTTCTGGTGGATAGGCCCCAGTCTCTGTGCATATTGCCCCAACTTGTAACTCTAACAATCTTTCCGCCCCCTCTTCTGCGAGTTTCCCTGAGCCACATTGGGGTCATTTTAGTTCTGCTTCCTTGATGAGGTTTTGGGAGCCTCTGTGTCTCTGGATATCTGGCTTATGAATGGAGTTGGATGTTCTCTGTGTTTATCTCCTTCAGCCTTTTTCTGGTGTTGTGATCGCCATGAACGCTGTATTCTTGCCCTTCCCCTGCGTTGTTCTATGGTTTCAGCTGGTGAGGTGTGGTTAGCTGATCCTCCCTTCAGGTTCGTTGTCCACCTGAAAAGAGATAAGCAAATTCTCCAACGGAGAGAGAAGTTAGTACTAGATAGAAGGGATAACCATATATGTTTTGGAGGGAACTTTATATGCATTGGCTCTCTTCTAGCCCACATTTGGTGGCCTCTAGATCTTGGAGACTGAGCTCATTTTTTGTACATGGCTTTGACTTATTTCCCAGTTCCAGCAATGAGTTCCATTCACTGAATGGATTTATTAGCCAAATCAAGAGCAGTTGGTTACTTTCTTATCTAGAATGAATTGTCTCTTTCCCTCCCTGTGGCTCCCTTTGGTAGTACATTCTCTTTAGTGCTGAAACAGTGAGGCTTTTTCTCAGAAACCTCCCACATGGTTACATACTTTGCAAATTCAGTCAGCCTTTTGAATCAGATGAGACAGAAAAGAGCCTCTAAGCCATTTGAGCAGCTGAAATTGGTTGTTTTCTCTCAAACATACTGTGAGAATGTGAGGGGGACCAAGTTGTGAAAATGACATGAATTCTTTCCAGTTATAAAACGCAACCTTGAAGCTAATAGGAATATTCTCCTATTCATTTCCTCCATTTATGTTTTCCTCTGTTCCTTCCCTGTGCTTCCCTTGCCTACTCTGTACATATTCATCTTACAAGATGTAGCAGACAGCTTCAGGTTCGCTGAGATGAACTTCCAGACCAGGCACAGTTATGGAGGAAGGGATATTATTTATTGAAGTTTACAGATCCAGGGGAAGTTCCAGGGCCAAGCAGAGAGAGAAAAACCAACCAACCACACAGCACAGCACACTTCAGGAACTCCCACTGGGCACACTTTGCATATCTTTACAATGGAATCTCAAACCCACCATCACACCTTAACATCCACCCAGTGACATTGCCTCCAGCAATGCAGACGCAAACTATAAACTAATAAAACACTGAATATATTGGGGGCCATATATTCAAACTACCACAGGAGACAAAGACCAAAACATCCTAAATGTGTGGAATAGAAGAGATAAAAATGTGTTATTTGGCTATGATTTCTGTCCTTATAATGCTTGTGGATAAAATGCTGTTGGACAGTAAAAACTGCAGTTGGAAGCACAGCGCAAAATGTGCTTCAGCATTGCAGAGAGTTAGAGAAGTGTTTCATAAGTGTTTCATAAGTGTTTCAAAAGGCTGACTGGTCCTTCTCCTCCAAATGAGAAGTTTCTTCCCATAATGCAGAATAGGGAAGAGACAAGAAAGAACAAAGAAAACATTGTGTCAAAATTGAGAATTAAGCAAAGTGTTTGCATTCTTTGTGGGTGAGAAGAATTAACAACTAGAAGCAGTTCTCTGGCTCTGGGCTCTATGGGTATTTGTAATAACCTCAGGTCAATTGCTTTCCAGTCATGTCTCACACTTACTATATGCTATTTTTGGTAAAAGGTTTATTTCTAAGAACTGTCTTAAAATATCTATGTGAAAATCATTAATTTGAGCCAACTAATAACAAATAACAATTTTATAGTTTTGACATCTTCTAGCTCTCTGAATACTTCAAGATCTGGGCTCCTTGGAGATATAAAATTGTTTGAGACCAAGTCATGTCAAACTAACCCAAGATCTATATGAATTCTTTCCTTGATGACAAATACTGACATGCATTTAGAAACAACTTTTCTAAAAGTTTTTTACACTTATTTCTTCACAGAAAATGTACATTTATAGCTTTCTAGTTGAGTCTTTTGTAGTTTACTTTCAACCTGAAAAATGGACATTTAGTAAATGTAGGACTTCAGTATCAAATTGAGTTCATACAAAAATATTCAGTGAAAGCTTGTTTGTGAACATAATATTCAAGTAATATGAAAGAATAAGCTTATCTGTTTACATAAGAAACACAGATTTTTTTTAATTCAAAATTTTGATAAACTCAATCCACTGTTCACTAACTTCTTAGATATTTAGCCTGAGCACGTGGTTATATCCACAAACACATCCATCTGGGGGTACTTCCTATGCTTGAGACTTACTGTTGGATCTACAGAAAATCTTGACCTTGTTCTGCAATTCCATTAGTCTTGTTTTCACATGCCATGGACTGATACTACTCACATAATTCCTAACGTTAAAAAAGTAATGATAACATCTTTCATTTTCTTTTTGGATTTGCGAATGTGTGACTACTCCTTAAAGTCATATACTTGGTTCTACTGAGGGGAAAAAGTAAACTTGTTTATTCCTCCCAAATTTGTCATTATAGCAAACTCATTCTTCTATATTTTTCTTACCAATGCATCATGACTCTGAAAGTAGGAAAATGCATTTTATTTAATTGTGTGCAATTTTTAAAATTCCAACAGTAACAGTCCAGGTAGGCACATTTCTGTTGACTGCTATTTGGGTAAATGTGTTCAATTTGGAAAAGGGAATAAATAAAACTGAGCATATGTCGTAGGTCTACCATCAAAACCAATTATATTTCAGCTCAGAGAGAAGGGAAAAGCCTCAGAGATATATAGTATAAAAAATTACCCTGGTGCTGGAGAGATGGCTTAGTGGTTAAGGTGTTTGCCCATGAAACCGAAGGACCCATGTTCAATCTCTTTCAAGATCCCACATAAGCCAGATGCACAAAGGTGAGGCAAGATCAAGGTCACACATGTGCACTAGGTGGCACAAGCATCTGGAGTTCAATTGCAGTGGCTGAGCCTGTGTCACACCAATTCTCTCTCTCTCTCTCTCTCTCTCTCTCTCTCTCCCCTCTCTCTCATTCTATCTAAAAAAAAAAAAAAAAAAAAAAAAAAAGATTACTCTGAAGCCATAAGTTGTTGTATGTAAATCCTAGTGCCAGGGATAGGTCAACCTTCACTGAAGTATTGGTCAGGGAGGCCCATGAAAACCTCAAAACAATACAGGTTATTGCCAGTACTCTTGTTTACCAACCCGAAGTAGAAATAGAGGGTTTGCTAAAGACACCACATGTTGTGGTCACGGGACACTGAGAAATCAAACTGAAACTGAGCTGGAAGTAACTTCCCACTGCCTGACTGCCATTATGCTGAGAAGTATATGCTGGCTACTGGGTGAGAAAAGTCATCAAAAGTCTTAACAAGTAGTGAATCAAGCTAGCTACACAACCAGCCAGGCAAAATGTGTCCATGTGTGCAACAGTGGAACATAAATTATGGGTAAACAATTGCTTTCTGATTGGATATATAATGCCTGTTCCTTGGGAGAGAATTCATGTCTGGTACTGAAAACCTATGGCTTGGAAGGACATAGACCATAAAAAAAAATCTATCACTGTTCTTTGGCTAAATAAATGTGGTATGCCCATCAATGTGCCTTCTAAATGTGTAAGTTTATGCTCTGTTTTCAGTTTTGATGAGAGAAGGTCCTTTTTTACAAATGCAGTGAATACTCATCTAGCTGACCAGAAGATCAGAAAACTGGATGCTTAGCACTGGATGAGTCATCTTTGTCATCTACCAGGGTTCAGGGAAGATTGCAGAAGAAGTTGCAGAAAGATTATTAGTGCTGCTCTCACTGCTATCCAGAGAACCTTCGCTATGGAGATGACAGTAGATACTAAGGAGATTTAAAACTTAAAGCAAAAAATAAGTGGCTGTTGAGAGTTAAATACTAAAAAGGACATCTCTACTATAACAAGGTTTAGGGGATGATGAAATATCCTTGAACATCAAACCCTGAGTTTGTGTCTGTTTTACCAAAGAATTGCCATAAAACAAGACTAAGAAGGACAGTTTCCAAACCACTACATTTTTATTCAAGAATATTCAAGGAAGAGCAAGAGAGAGTTCGCTAACTGAGGAAAGGAAAATGGATACACCCACGTGGTCCAACATCCCATGTGGGAGTCAAACATGGGCCTGAGTAAAAAGACATGAAATGGTATTCTTTTTTTTATTATTCTTAGTTTCCTTTTTTATTTAAATAATAATTGTCATTGTTCCCAGGAAGGATGGAACGTTGAGACAGAAAAGCATGATGGGAATGTGTGAATAAACAACAAGCAGTACATAATTTTGTCATTACTTCAAAATATCATGTACAGAGCCGGGCGTGGTGGCGCACACCTTTAATCCCAGCACTTGGGAGGCAAAGGTAGGAGGATCGCTGTGAGTTCAAGACCACCCTGAGACTACATAGTTAATTCCAGGTCAGCCTGGACCAGAGTGAAACCCTACCTTGAAAAGCCAAAAATAAAAAAAAAAAAAAAAAAAAAAAATATATATATATATATATATATATATATATATATATATATATATATATATATAATCTACAGGAAAGTTCTCAGCATAGTATATTATAATGTTCTCAGGATTACTACATTTTAAGAGAAAAAAATGTTTCAAAAGCTTTCTTTTTCTGCAGTGCTAAGGGGAAAGATAAAAATTTATAGGCAAATAAACCCTTATCTGACTTATATAATAAATGGATACATATAATTTCTTTATTTATTATTAACAATATATTTTGTATGGATACATCATATGTTGGTACTCTCCTTTCCTTGGCCCTGCCACCATTCTGCTGGGGACCCTCCTCAGTGGAGTTGCAGGTATTCCCCAAGGGATTGTGGGTTATGCGTTCTGGGAGCAGTAGACAATTTTTGGAGAGAGGCAATGCCTCTGGCCATGATGTCTCAACCTGTGGCTCTTACAATCTTTCTGCCCCCTTTTCCACAAAATTCCCTGAGCAGTGGTGGATGTGTTTTAAATCGACTTCAGTGATGAGCTCTTAAGAGACTCTGGATTTCTACTTTGGTAAGTGCTGAGTATTCTCAGGGTCTTTTTCCTTTTGCCTGGTGCTAATTGTCAGGTTTAGCATGGAAGCAGCACTCTTGCTCATCTCCCCAATTCCTCTGTGGTTTCTGTTGTGGCTTGGCTGAAGTGCTAGGAGTAGTTTATCTCCTCCGGCCTCGCTACCTTCTGAAAAAGAAAAACAGATTCTCCAATGGAGAGTGAAGTCAGACTACTTTAAATGGGATAAACATTGTTATTTTAGGGAGAATTTGATGTATGTAACCCTCTCTTTTAGCCAAAGACTAGTGAGAGCTTGACATTGGAGAGCATAATCTTTGTCTCCATCGGATTCTGCCCTGATTTCCAATTCCAGATATGGGTTCCTTTACACTGAGAAGATCTCTTAGCCAATCAGAAAGCTATTGGTTACCCACCAAGGCTGGGTGCCACTATTGCACTGGTGTATTCAACCTGTCAGGGTGTTTGCTTCTGAGTAGCTTAGATCTCTGGTTGCTCAGACTGTTGCTGGCCACTTTCCCCCAGTAGCTCATGTAGTGCTTTCCAGTACTAGACCAGCTAACTGTCTGGGGGCTGGTTCTCTTCTGGATTCCAGCCAGGTCTCTCCATGCTCTGTGTCAGTAGCATATGGCATCTTTAGAAATAGGGTCTTACTTTTTACCTCAAGCAAGTAATCAAGTGCTTTGACAGAAGCCTGTCTTGTTTTGGGGACCTCGTAGGTCTCTCTGATCCACAGCTCATTATGGGTAGCAACTGATTTCTGGTACCGGGGAGTTACAGGCCAGAGACAAACATTTTTATTTAAGGTTGGGCTTCATTCCACCATCTCCAGGGTCCTTCTTTTCAGGTGCTCCCCTTTTACTCCTGTTAAGGGTTATAACCTTTTAGTCTATCTTCAAAAATAAAGGTTTCTATGGTACCTGCTCATTTTGGACTTAGTTTTGTGTTTGTTTTCCTCCACCCTTCCTTTACCCTTGCCCCAAGTCATCCCATGCCTATTGTTTGTGCCTTGACTTGCCTATTAGGTATGTCAGCAACTTGAGCTGGTCCAGATTAGGAACCACAGATGAGTAAGACCACGTGGCATTTGTCCTTTTGTGATTGTGTGCGTTTGCTAAGTATGAGCTGTTCCAAGTCTATCTATTTTTTCTACAAATTTAATTGTATCATTTTTATTACTGCTGAGTAGAATTCTATTGTGTAAATATACCACGAGTTCATTATCCATTCATCCATAGACTTTTGATTAGGTTTTCAGTACCAGGCATGTATTCCCTCCCATAGAGCAGACCTCCAGTCCAATTAGAGAACAGTTGGTTTCCCCAGAGTAGACATGCCACTATTGCACCTGTTCAGTCATTTGGCCTATCTGGCCAAACTTGAGGCTGCCAGTGACCACTGTTTTCAATGCTGATGACTTCTGTCTCCCATAAGGCTGCATGCAGTGAAGCTTATTCCAGCTTTTATTTGGCTGGTGTACAGGGAGAAGGTTTTCTGCTCAGCACCAGTAATACTTTTGCCATGAGGGGATATTGAAGTTTGTCAAATGCCCTTTCTGCATCTATTGAGATGATCATGTGATTTTTGTCCTTCAGACCACTTATATGATGTGTTACATTTATGATTTTGCCTTTGTTGAACCATCCCTACATCTCTGGGATAAAGCTTACGTGGTCAGGGTGAATAATCTTTCTGGTATATTTCTGTATTCTGTTTGCCAATATTTTGTTCAGAATTTTTGCATCTATGTTCATGAGGGAGACTGGTCTGTAATTTTCTTTCTTTCTGTGTTTGTCCAGTTTTGGTATCAGAGTGATGCTGGCTTCATAGAAGGTAGAATTCCTTCCTTTTCTATTTTATGGAAAAATTTGAGAAGCAGTAGTGTTATTTCTTCCATGAAGGTCTGGTAAAATTCACCTGTGAATCCATCTGGGCCTGGATGTTTTTTAGTTGGGAGACTTTTTATAGCTGCTTGGATTTCCATACTGGTCTATTTAAATAGTTTATCTCATCTTGATTTAATTTTATTAGGTCATATTAAACAACAAAATCATCCATTTCTTTCAGATTTTCAAGCTTAGAGGCATAAATATTCTTAAATTGTGTCCTTCTGATTTTTCTGAATTTCTTTGGTATCTGTTGTAGTGGTGCCTCAAAGAGTACCAGTAATCCATTGTTCTATGATAGCAACCTTGCCTGAATTGCTGAACAAATGACAGGAATAAAGTTTTTCTATCAATTAGAACATATCAGTTAATGTCTTCATGAACCTGCAGCAGATACTCCTGGCTGCTAAGGAAAAAGAATATCATACACAGAGATATCAAAGTAGGAAACAGAAGGAGAGAGACCCCAAGAAGGTGAAGAATATGGCAGGTGTGCTTCCTAGCACCAAGTGCTCCAGAGGGATACATTGGCCAGTAAAATCTCAAAGGCTGTTCAATAATTAGCTTCCTTACCCAGATACTCAGGGGAAGACACAATTTACCACCAATAATAAAATAATAATACTGCTATTAGATTGTTGGGTGCTCATGTACATTATCTGGTACCTTTTTGGTTTTATCTTGTACAGCCCTTCCCCATGAGCAAGTGATAGACCACATCATGTTAACAATAATGGGTTTGCACTTAAAGTACTGAAATTCTGAATATGTCAGAAGTTGCCAAACATTTTGTGATTTCATTGAGTGAAATATTTAGGAGTAAGGCATATTATTTAATAATATGTGCTACTTAGTATTTAACTGAATGATCCTTATACTCTACAGTAGTTTTGGAACTGGGTCTTGTTGCTTCCATGTGAATCTAAAAGGCACTGGGGCACATAATATCTAGGTCTTAACGTGACTCTCATCCTTCCACTGCCCCTTCACCTCCAGGTCATTCTGAGTTTGTGGAAGAAGGACCATAACTGACTTAATTTCATGATGCAATCCATAGTTCTGGACTGGTATGTCTGCTGCAATGCTTTACACATAGCCAGACCATGATTGAATATATGTCTATCATCTGAGAACCCATTTATTTTTTTTGTCAAGGTAGGGTTTCATTCTAGCTCAGGCTGACCTGAAATTCATTATGTAATCTCAGGGTGGGCTCAAACTCACAGTGATCCTCCTACCTCTGCCTACTGAATGCTGGGATCAAAGGCATGTGCCACCACTCCTGGTTGGTAATCCATTTTTAAAAGAGAACTCTGGAGAAATGGCTCAGTTGGTAGAGGGCTTGCCTCACATGATGAGGATCTTAGTTTAATTCCCATAACCCAAGCAAAAATGATAGCACATTTCTATAATCTCAGCACTGGGGAAGCAGAGACAAGAGAATCCTTAGAGCTTGATGGTCAGCCTTTATCCTAAATAAAAAGCTCTAGGCCAATGAAAGATGGAATTCTTAAAGATAGCATTTAAAGTTGATCTCTGACCTAAACACACCTGCACATACATGAACACACATATACATGCATTAATAAAAAAGAGAAAAATGGAAAATAGTTCTGTATTTTCTATTGTAGAAGTACAATGTGCTGCCCATTTAACTATAGAGCCTGACCTGTATTTTCCATCACCATTTGGTTTTCCCTACTCATTGGCATTGTTATTATTATTATATATAAATTGATCTAATCTCTGATTTAACAATATCAATATGCAATCTCCAGTCAATGTATGCCACTGAATATGTGTTCCTCACCTACCTTGATCTAAGGAATGTCTAAGAAGTCCACCAGATTGCTATAAGATTCATTCAAGTGATGAGTGTAAATAATGGTAATGATGGTTTTATGTGGGTAGGAAAGGGAAGCTCTAATTGTATTTGGTGACTCAATGGCATTCTGACTGATTTCACAAGCGGTGGTAATTCTGCCTTCAAATCTTTCTGTGGCAGAAACAGCATCCCCTGAACCATTTAAAGGACATTTAATGCCACCAACACATCAAGAGAAAAAGGTTCCAGAAAATATACATGGACTTCAATGCAAGAACCCCACTGTGGAAAATACCAGAATACAACCCTGATGTGCGTGGGGGGTGTACATTTAGAATCATGTTTTTGCTTTTCCCAGTAACTTTACAATTCATCTCATTGGTTCTTTATAAGAATATCCAATGCTAAACAAATAAATCATGCATTTAATGGTCAACAGCAATAGAATAGTTTTATTCTAAATACAGAACTTAGCATAAAGGCTAATAAAATATCCTTAAGACTTAAACAGTACATAAATGAAAAGATCAGTGTAATGAATGAAATGAAGTCTTCGTGCAGATTATATACCTCTGCTTGGCTGTATAATGTGTCTCTTTAAATACATCATTAATAGTCTAAAGCTTTTATTACCAGTATATCATCTTATTTGTTCTGATAATCATGACCTTGAACTTCCTTTTAGGAAACCTCATATCCAAACCCCCATAAACACAGGGATGGAGATGAATTTCTCACAGTACTATGAGTTGGCTTTTCCGCATATTTAAGCAATGACAGAATTACCTCAACTCGGTTGAAATGATGTTCTGGGGAAGCCTTGAAACCTAAGGAAAGCCAAGTGTAGGAAAGACATATTTCCAATAGAAGAAAATCCTACAGTGATTTGCTTCACTGGCCAGGAAATTTTGTCTTTTTCCTTTTTGAGTTTGGAGCTCTGAGTATGTAAATCTGCAGTCATCTGCACTCATCATCCTTTATGTGAATCTTGAAAGAAATAAATCTTGCAGAAGAAAGTACTGAGAAGTTCCAAGCAAACAATATGACTCTAATGAGGTCTTTCATGTCTCAGAGTCAAGGTGCAACTGAAATTGGATGCATCTTTGGCTTTAAATATATGAAAAAACGTAAACAGAACTATTCAGAATGCTATAACTGGGAAAAATCCTCCAAAGTCTTCTCTCTTTGAGAATACAGAACAAATCTCATAGTAAGTTCTATATCATCTCATTTTGAGCCTTTCTTTACCTGATAGAACAGCCTATACTCATATTTCTAAATATGTGTTTATGGTTTTAAATAGTAAGAATGCCTTCCATTGGTGAAAGCTATTGCACATGTAAACATTTTAAAACTAGTGTATTTTAGTTGTAAAAAGTGTTCATGTGCATTGTAGTTATTATAGCAAAATTATTAAGGTTACAAATTTTAGAGAAGACAAGTTGTATTAACTTTGCATCATCTCATTTCAAATTCATTCTTCACCCAGGCATTCTAAGTGTTATTTAAATATGATTAGAAAATTCAGAAGTTGAAAATATCCAGGTGATTTTGCCCATTTTGTTATACTTTTATGACAAAAATTTTTCACATACAAATCACAAATTTATTGTGATAACTAAGTTTCTTCATCTAAACAATCTCAGTACTGCTTATGATGCCTAAAGTTATGTGAAAATCAGATAGATTGGTGTGTGACAATGTTAAGCAATATACAGGATTCTTTAAAAACTATAATAAAATCATAATAAATAATGAGAAAATAAATTGACTAGGGTATTTATTATAGCATATTAGCTGTTAATTTTATTTTTATCTGATTTGGTTTTTAAATAATGCATTAAAATTTACATATTTATGGAGCCCTATATGATGTTTCAATATAAATACACATTGTATAACATTCAAATCAAAGTTATAATATCTTCTCAAACATTTATTATTTTCCTGTACTAAAAGAATTTAAAGTATATTTAAAAATTTTTATTGTGTGTGTGTGTGTGTGTCTTATAACAGATTATACTCCTTTATCCCTGTGGTAGTTTGAATATATGTCCCCCAATATATTCAGTGTTTTATTAGTAATAGTTTGCATCTGCAATCACCTTGCTAGAGGCAATGTCACTGGGGGCCGGTCTTAAGGTGTGGGTGATAGGTTTGAGATTCCATTGTAAACATATGCAAAATGTGCCTAGGGGGAGTTCCTGAAGTGTGCTGGGCTTTTGGCTGTAGTTTTGCTCAGTGTGCTGTGTAGCTGGCCGCTTGGCTTTGCTCTCTTGACTGGTCCTGTGAAGGCAGGCCGTTTCTCCTGCCCTTATGGAACTTCCCCTGGATCTGTAAGCTTCAATAAATAATATCCCTTCCTCCATAACTGTTCCTGGTCTGGAAGTTCATCTCAGCGAACCTGAAGCTGTCTGCTACAATCCCCTTGCCCCTGTTCCCATTTCCCTGGTGCCTTTCTCAGTGGGGTTAAGGGATTCACTGTGGGGTCCTGAAGGCCTCAATCAGTCTCTATGGTGTAGTGGAGCGAGTGTGCCTCAGGATAGTCCTACCCACACTGTGGCTCTTACAATCTTTCTGAGCCCTCTTTAAATACATTTTATTTAGCTTTACTGAACTATATGGTATATAGTTCCAGTATATAGTGACTCTAAAGTGCAATTGAACACCTGAATTTCTTTCTCATATGTCGTAATAACTTAGTACCCATAGGTAGCCTTTCTTCATCTTTCCCTCTAACCTGCTCTCCCTGATGCACATATATATGCGTGTGTATATATATATATGCATATACTACATAGATGATAGGTAGATAGATAGATGATAGATAGATAGTCAGACAGATAGATAGATGTAGAGAAAGAGAGATTTAAAGAAGAACTATGGAGATTTCCCAGCAGGTAAGAGCACTTAATTGTGCAAGCATGAGGAACTGATTTCAATCCCTAGTGCCCATGCAAAAGCCAGGCATGGTCATATGTGCCTGTAACCCAGGTGCTGAGGAGGGCAGAGACACGAGGATCACTGGGGCTCACTGGTTGTCTAGTCTAGCCAGAAACATGGAGCTCCAGGTTCAGGAAGAAGCTCTGTTTCTAGGAGATGTGGCCAAATAGCAATAGAGGAGGACACCCAACTTCCTCTTCTGATCTCTGCAATATGCTCATGGGTATGTGCATCTGCACATAGACATTTACACACTTACCACATACTATGCATGCACATAAAAAAGGTAATCCACATTTTGTTTTCAATTTACATGAGATCAACTGTTTTGATTCTACATATGGATGACACAATGCAAAATTGTCTATATCTGCCTAACACTGGACATTTAATGTAATGGCTTCAATTTCTCTCCATATTAATTGTTTTTTTCAAATAGTTATAATAGGTATTTGTATATTGTGATGTTGGAAGTAATCTTAATATGCAAAATAAAGGGCAAGCCAATAATCCATATGGTGATTTATCATTTTTACATCACCCAATGAATCAGAAAATGGAGCATGAAACAATTTAGGGAAGATAATCCAAGGACCACACAATGATTATCAGACAATCTGCCTAATTTTTGATCTTATAAGTTTGTTATATTTAGTGAAGAGAATAAAAGGAGAAAAATATGTCTATCTAAAAAGAAGATGAATTAAACCATAAGAGAAAGAAGAGGCCAAAAGAGAATGTCAGCTGTCCTCTTCTATGACCCTTCTGCTTTATTTCCTTGAACCTGCATCTGTCACTAAAGCTGGGGCTGTCATTTTTCAGTCATACTGCATGATCATGAGCTTTATCTCATGTCCCCCACCCCCACCCATCACACACACAGAGCAATGGGGTTACAGGCATGCCTTGGCTTTTTTGATGCATGCTGGGGATTGATCTCAGATCCTCATGCTTGTGCACCAAACATGTGCTCTTAATCTCTGAACTATCTCCTCTGGTCCGTTGGAATATATCTTCATCTTGGTTTGGGGAAAGAAGGGCTAATCTCAGCTCACAAGTCCAGGTTATAGTCCACTGTGGCAGGGAAGTCATGGCAGCAGTAGCTTGAAGCATCTGGTCACATTAGTCCACAGTGAGGCAGAAAGTGATGAACACTGGTGCTCTGCCGGCTCTCTCCTTTTTATATAGTCCAGTACCCCAGCCCATAAAATGGTATGCCCAGAGTTACGGGGCCTGCCCACCTCAATTCACCTAATCAAGATAATCCCTCACAAAGAAGCACAGAGGCTTCATCATCTCTCACAGGTAATTCTAGGTCCTGTCAAGGTAACACTGAGGATATATGTTTTATCAGGTTCAGAAATTCTAATCATTTCATACTACAATGTTGCACCCTGGACTTGAATTACACATTGTACACTTTTATATTATACCACTGACATTTTATTAAATTTTTATTATTTTCTTGCTCATCCAATAAAAGGTTTTTTTAAAATATATTTTTAAAGATGCCAGTAAACATAGATATTTTACTTTACTTTTTGAATATTGAAAATTCACTTAAGTTTGCCCAACTATGAGATTTAATTGAATCAATACTTTCCTGAAAATTCCAAATATTTAACAATAATGTTGAAGTATAATAATAATTCTTGTCTATTGATAATTTTAAGACATAAGATTTAAGTTCTGTCAGATGCAACTCACAAAAAATTTAATTATTTTACATTTCAATTTAAATTTATGTATTTTCAAGGATTTTATATAGCTAGACAGTTTTACTCCATGTTCAAAAATTTTGAAATTCAAAAATTAAAGAAAACACAATGACATAAGCCAACATAAATTTCAAAGACATGTTTAAATTTTTTCATTAAAAAAGGGACATAGTCTCTTGGTTCCAATTTTGGGGTTTGAGCTTCATAAACATGGACACAATGTATAAAGACAATTTCTTTATTTGCCATTGTAAGGAAGACAGAAGAGCCTAAAGTATGCTAAAGTGTGACACGAATATAAATAAGGTGAACTGGCCAAGATGGTTCCAAATGGACATCCAGTTAGAGAATCAGAAGAGGTCATATACTGTGAAAAGATTCCATGAAGTTTTTGGCATATTTCCACCATTGTTATGATTTGTATAAATGTATTCTGACCCTGCTGTAGAGAGCAGGCTTTCCCCGAATGAAATGTGGGGCACCAGGCTGCTGTTGTGTGGGGCATAGCAAGTCTCTTCTGGAATAAAGCATGTTCCATGTCTCTAAGGCCTCCAAGGAAATTCGTTAAGCTTCTTGAATCTCAAGATCTGCCTTACCTGGCTATGGGGCTCTAACACCTCACAGCCTTATGGGTAGAGAAAAAAAAAGACTTTAAATTGACATAGGCTTGAACTTGCTGACAATATCTTTGTGTTCCTTTTTGAAACTCTTTGAGGTTAGCAACTTGTTTTTTACTTATTGGAAGTTCTTGGTAATGTTATTCCGTCTCCATTTGAGTCCCAAGAACATAACAGATTTTGATTAAATAAATGATGCTGACAAAACCAGATAGATATAGCCAGGCAGAGGAAGTACAGAAGTTCCTTGTAGTTGGTTTCTGTTATGGATATTTTTATTGCAAATTTCAGCACAGGGAAGTCTCCCCCCACCCCAGTGAAAAGATCAGAACAGCTTGTTCTAATCCTCCTCAGATGGCAGATGAGACTTCAGTAGATACCATCTTTAAGGTGCTGTCATCTACTGAATGAATGTTTTCCACTTGTCCTGGGAGGGTGGTCATGTGGATGAGGGAGTCATTGTGTGGTGGGACGCAGGTACTTATTGTGCTCTAAGAAAGTGTTACCAACAGTGGGTCCTAGGTCCCACTGCCAGCTGCACAGTGCTTCAATCCTTATTGATTTCTAACTGATTACATATGCATAATATACATCCTTGATATAAACTTGTATAAAAGTCCCAAATACACATAAATTAAATATATTGTATATCACCCAAATCATAATGTTACAAAGAAAGAAACAGATTGAAGAGGGAATGTTAGCTTAGGTGGGAAAATGTGCCTGTGTTTTTTTTAGGCAATTCCATAGTTAATATGCTTGTCTCTTAAAGGGATAAGCTTCTCCACTAACTCACTGGTTCCTATGATAATGTTAGGGGCTCAGGGAATGATGGGAAAAGGGTACCATCACCCTGAGTTAGCTGAAGGGGCACCAAATAAGAAAGGCAAGCATTAGAAGTCTGTCTGCTCTTGTGCTACAGATTTCTGAGCAAATCTACTCTGACTCCCATTTAGGACTCAGGACAAAGGTATTGTCTCTGTTAATATCTTTGTTGCTCTGATGTTGGGAATGAAGGCATTCTTGTAAACGCTCTTTGAAAGTCTTCCCTTAGATAGATTTAAGTACAGAAGCCACCAACCTCTGAGGATGGCTGATGATCAGTTCCTGAGTTCTTCTAGCAGCCCCTCCAAGGAAAAGAAGAACTAATTTTTCAGAGGGGCTCTGTGAAGATACTGCAACTGGATCTGGTCCCCTTGTTTAATAACTCAAAACCAATTATCAAAAAAAAAAAAAAAAAAGCAACTAAGAACCAAGGGAACACCTGTCTTCACAAAATCATCCCAAATGTGAGTTTATTGAAATTATCCAAATTCTACTGAATCTGTCCATCGGTGCTTCCTCTTGATTCTCTAGAAGTGACAGCCAAAGACTTGTTATAAGAGAGAGTGGTCCAAGCAGGAAGAGAACTTTAGAGTAGGCAGTGTAGGGCACAGTCATAGGCCCCAGGCCACTGGCAGCTAAAGTAGCCCTGTGCTGTCAGGCATGACCAAGGGCCCCAGACCACTGGAGGCTTAGACTCCCATAATCTCATCTCAAGACTAGTAGGAGTGAGGCTGCTCCCTCCCACACCCCTGGGGCACCTGGAGGTTCTGATAAGACTTAGGTGTCAGTTTCCCCTTGGCCATGTGACCTTTTCCCACTCACTGGAAGGTCCCTATATGTTGATGAGGTATCAGACAGCAGCCTTAACACAGCCAATCCCATACCCATACCTTTATCCACCACTACATGAACGCTTATAAGCCCACTTCCCTGGCAAATAAATGAGCTGTCCTCCGATGCAGTCTCTGGGTGTTTCTTCCCATCGCACTCATGGCCACTCAAGACCCTGCTCCGCAGTTGCCCGGACACCTCTGGGAAACCGTCGCACAGTGGTCACACGGTGGCCAGAAACCACAGCTGGTGCCTGAACAGGGACCCTCTGAGACATGGCAGGATAGGTGAGTGCTCCCCTTGAGGGACATCGTCCCCTGTGGCCTCGCCTCCCCTTTTGAGGACTGGCAGGTATCTTCCTTGCCTCCTTTACTTTCGGTTAGTGCCATCGGGAGGGACCAATTAAGGTAAACAAGCAACTGATGTCTCTTGGCCGAGGCCACTCTTTGGCATTGACTGGCCAACTGCTTGGACCCCAACAGCCTGCCCAGGCATTGGCAACAACCTCCTGTATATTTCTCTCCAACTCCCAAACTGGTAGTGCAACGACCATTTAAAAGCCCTTAGGCTTTAATCCCAGCACTCGGGAGGCAGAGGTAGGAGGATCGCTCTGAGTTCAAGGCCGCCCTGAGAAATACATAGTGATTTCCAGGTCAGCCTGGGCTACAGAGAGATCCGACCTCGAAAAACCAAAAAAATAAAAATAAATAAATAAATAAATAAAAATAAATAAATAAAAGCCCTTAGGGCAGTCGCCAGACACTTAAACTTGCAGACAGGCTTGCACCAGACTTTCGGAGAATCCCCTCTGGTGCTATCCAGCCCTCAGGAATGTTGCCCTCTGGTCTTGGTGTCTCCATTCTTTTTCTGTCATGGATAACATCACCTCCCACCAAAAGGAGTCACAAATTCGAGGTTTACGAGCACTTCTCAAGGCTAGAGGCATTAAGCTTTCCCAGAAGGAAGCCATCTCCTTTGCCTCTCACTATCTCCCTCTGCTGACCTTCATATCTCTAGACAGCTTGTTCCTGCCCCCTGCCCAGTTCTTACTCATCACCACGCTCTTTCACAGGACAAAACAAGTCATGGAAAAGATACAAGCCATCATAACCTGGGCACAATACATCCAATATGTGGCCAACCTTCTCCCCTTTACTAACCACCCTAATGCTTCTAATTTCTTTTGTGCATCCACTACCCACCCCCTGTGAACTGAGGTCCCTATTAATGCCATCCTTGAATACACCACATCTACAACGAATTATTCCCAACCCCGCCTTACTGATATTCCCTCTTTGATGCTGGTCAACGTATGCCCCTTTGCCTGTCCAGCTCTAAGCCACCCAGAACTGAATGTCTCCTCAATAGTTCCATAACCACAGGTATATCTTTACAAGGAAGAAGAAGCGTCCTACAAATTCCTTCTGTGTCAACTGAGAGAGATTGTCATTCCCCCATAGTGATTCTCAGCATGATGCTGGTCCTAGGTGCCTCCAGTGCTGTAGGAGCTGCTCTTGTCCAAACCAACCACCTCACAGGGGACTTCCAAGACAAACTTGACCAGGTCATGGTATCCACTACCAACAGCCTTGAGTCTCTTCAGAGACAATTAAACTCTCTCGCAGGCTTTTGATTAGGTTTTTCATTAGCAGGTATGTATATTCCCTCCTGTAAAGTGGGCCTTCAGTCCAATTAGAGAACAGTTGGTTTCCCCCAGAGTAGACACACCACTATTGCATCCACACCTGGGTGTGTTTTAAGTCTACTTCAGTGATGGGCTCTTAGGAGCCTCTGGATCTCTGGTTTGGTAGGTGTTGAGTGTCCTCAGTATGTATGTCCATCAGCCTTGTGCTGATATCAGGCTCACTGAGAAAGCAGCACTCTTGCTCATTTCCCCAATTCCTCTGTGGTTTCAGCTGGGGCTGGTCTGAAGTGTGCTGAATCATTTATCTTTCCAGGTTCCACTCCCATCTGTAAAAGAGAAGCAGATTCTCCAACAGAGAGTAAAGTCAGCACAGGTTTAATGGGATAAGCATTATTAATTTAGAGAGAGTTTAATAGGTGTAGTCCCTCTCATAGCCCAAGATTAGTGGGAGGTTGATATTGGCAAGCAAAATAATTTTGTACATATGATTCTAATTTGTTTCCCAGTTCCAAATATGGTTTCCTTTCCACTGAGTAGATCTGTTAGCCAGTCCAAGAGCAGGTGGTTACCCACCATGGCTGTGTGCCGTTATTGCACTTGTGTGAGCATCACATCAGGTTGTTTGCTTCTGAGTAGCTTAGACCTCAGGTTGCTTGGACAGATATTATCCACTTTCCCCTGGTAGCTCATGTAGTGCCTTCCAGCACTAGATGGGCTAACTGTCTGGGGACTGGCTCTCTTCTGGATTCCATCCAGGTCTCTCCATGTTCCATGCTGACAGCATATGGTGTTTTCAGCAGTAGGGTCTTACCATTAACCTCTGGTGGGTAATCAAGTGCTCTGACCGAAGTCTGTCTTGTTTTAGGAGACCTTGTAGTTCTCTCTGATCAACAGCTCATTGTGGATATTAACCACATCCTAGAAATGGTAGTTACAGGCCAGCACCAAAGGGGAAAAAAAAAAGAAACAGGAGAAATTTAAGGTTAAGCTTCATCTCACCCTCTCCAGGGCCCTTCTTTTCAGTTGCTCCCCCTAAGATTCTGTTGAGGGTTCAGGTTTTTAGTCTATCTTCTAGGATATAAGTTTCTATGGTACCAGTTTAATTTGGGTTCCATTTTGTGTTTTTCCTCCCACCCTTCTCCTCTTCCTAAGCCCTACCCTTTCTATTGTCCAGGCCTTGAGGCCTATCAGGTATGTCAGCAACTTGGGCTGATCTAGGTTAGGAGCCACAGATAAGTGAGTCCATATGATGATTATCTTTCTGTGACTGGGTGAGTTTGCTGAGTATGATCTATTCCAAGTTCAACCATTTTTCTACAAATTTCATTGTGTCATTTTTTCTTACTGCTGAGTAGAATTCCATCATGTAGATATACCACATCTTGATTATCCATTCGTCTAATGATGGGCATCTGGGTTGATTCCAGTTCTTAGCTATTATGAATTTAGAAGCTATAAACATGGCAGAGCAAATATCTCTGAACTGAGGCATGAAGCTTTTAGGGTAAAGGCTCAATAAGGGAATAACTGGGTCTGTTGGTAACTTTATATTCATCCATTTCAGGAGTCTTTTTATTGATTTCCACAGTGGTTGTACCAGCTTACATTCTCACCCACAGTGAATGAGGGTTCCTACCATACTTTCACCATGTCCACATCAGTATTTCCTTTGTGTTTTTTCCTCGAATAAAAACTCTGACATTTGGGATCCCTTTTTTAGCTTATATTTATTGTTTATTAGGGAAGAAACCTAGCCCATTGGGCAGTATCCAAAGTCATCTTAGACTCACCCAACTGCCAAGTCAGACATCCACTCATTTCTTTCACGCAGCAATGCCTCTGTAGTCTGAATAAACTGTGGGTGTTGTCTACTTTGAGACATGATGACTTGTTGAAGTAAGATTTGTAAATGTTTGCCATTATATTGTCACACAGAATATACTTAGTTATCTTTATTTCTATTTTCCTCCCTCCATTCCTACTTCACTATTACAATTTGATCTATTTGGCTAAAATTAAATTAACCCCAAACACATATAGGCTTTTAACATGTTTATTACCACCAAATCCTTCATTTCTCCAAGAAACTCAGTGTTCTACATAGAGACTCTCAGAGTATATAGTAAAGTTATTTTCTTTGCAGCAGGCAAAAATTTGGGAATGAAAAACCTCTTGTAGAACTTCTGCACCATTGACTCCACTGACACCTTGTGGTGATAATGAGAAGCAAATTCCCTCAGATAAATAGGAAAACCAAAGCTTCATATTTGTTTCCTTTAGGAGAATTCTCAGGAAGCAGCAAATTTTAAACTTTTCTCTTTGCAATGTCACATGTCATCAGTGATGGGAACTCTGTGCTTCTTTCAAAATTAACCATTATTGACATCATCAAAATATACTCTAAAATCCATAACCACAAGACAATTGGAATGCCTAAATTTATATAAAATAAAATGGACTTTAAGAAAAGCAATATTACTAGAGTGAATGGGGAAAATTTATAATCATAAGATGTTCAGTAAAATAGTGAGATCCAATTATATATGAATATATACCTAACAGAAAAAAATACAAAGCTAAAGTGAAATATTTAAATGAAGAATAAGAAAATATATCAGTGAGAGCTTCATTTTAATTATCTATTCTGTAATGAATAAATATAAGCTTGTTAATGCATATTTCTTCCTAATAGTTGGTTGTTGATAATGGAATATAAAAATTATTGTTACCTTCAAAATGTGTATTCCAGCAAATTAAAAAAGGGTTTAACACATGAATTAGGACAAGGTTCAAAGGTACCTTTTTGTTTTGAGTTCCTTAAGAACCACTAAAATTTATTGATTTGGATATTTTAATTGAAGGGAAATTTGGTTTTATTTATTTATTTTTATTTGAGGGAGACACAGAGAGAGAGAATGGGTGCATCAGCAGCCTCTCAGCCTCTGTGAACAAACTCCAGACCCCCTTGTGGACAAGTGTGGCATTGCACTTTTTGTTTCTGGCTAAACATGGGGACCTGGAGAATAGATTGGGCTTCGCAGGCAGCCACCTTAACCACTAAGCAAGAAATTTGGTTTTAAATAAAAGAGAGGAGAAAGCAGAAGAATAGGCAAACTTATTAAAGGAATTATTGCATTCTGGCTCAGACACCAAGTCTGAAATAGTTTCACTAAGTCTGTGAAACTTGTTAAAAAGATTTTTTATTGACTTCTATACTTACAGACAATAAACCATGATACCCCCCCCCACTTACCCTTCACAACTTGGCCAACAACCTACCTTTATATAAGGTAAATATTTCAAATAAAGGATGCTTAGGTATCTACTACCATTACCATGTAATTACATTGTATTGTATGAATATGGTGCCCATCTGCTGCAAATGACAGATGTCTATTAACAGAATGAACAAAACTCTGGACTCTGGGGCAATGACTGTGGATATTCCCCAAACTCAAACCAAAGTGCCCCATTAGAAGAGACACAACATCTGATACCTCATGATATCTACAAGAAAGGCGGAAGGAATTCCTGAAGGGTAATGTAAAAGCTCTTGGGGTAAGAGCTCAAGCCTTCTTAATGAAGAACTTTGAATGACTAAGAACTGGGGACATGTGAGGGTGGAGGGTTGTGCTGCTTTATAATGTGTTTGGCACAGAGGTGTCAGGCCATTACCTGTGTCAACCATTGTGTGGAATAAAAGAAAGATGCCTTGGATGGAAACAAGGTACCACATTTTGTGTGGGAAAAGTGCATTGAGAAGTACAGGGTGCTGGATTTTCAGGAGTACACACCTGGCTCAGAGATGTTCTGGTTGAGACGTTTTAGTGACCATGACTTGTTGGAATAAGGGTGACCCACGTAGTCTGGGTCTTTGTAAAAGGAACAAATTCTTCCAGAATTGACACTGATCTTTTAATGATATTTAAAGGGGTTGAGACTATGAATATCCATGGTGCTTGAGTAAAGTGAAACTCTTAGGTTAAAACCCATGTATTTTTGGTTTGTTAATTTGAAGAGTTAATAAAGAAAGACCTTTCTGTTTTGTCTCCCACCTAGGTGGCTCAGATTATGATTGGTGTGAATGCATGCTTTGTGGAGTCCCTGGAATTTTTGATATTAATTATGAAAAGCACAAAGTGGTTTTTTTCTTACTTTATACAAGCATCCCTGTACGGACAGCATTTTCTGTGAGTATATTTTATTTGTTCCTCAAATCCATAATCATTCAACCACTTATTCATTCTTCTGTCACATCAACATGAAACCTGTAAGTTAATCATTTGCCAATGCTACAGTATTTTCAAAGACACTGAGTTAAGATTTAATTGTTCATATTGTCTTAAGTATCTATTAAAATGCAAGAGTGACCTGAAGTTTTATTTGTTACTATGTAATGAAAAGCAATCCTGAAACATAGAAAGATTATTTTTTTGCTTATTAATATTTATGTTGCTTGAGACAGTCTTATTATGCCACCCAGGCTGGCCTTGAACTCATGAGCTTAATGCCTCAGCTTTCTGTGTGCTAGGTTCTGGGGTGGATGGGGACTCCTGGATCAGAGATGTGTTTGAATTATATTATTTGGACTGGTGAAAATGACAGAAAATGCTACTCATTTTGTGCTCTCACTTTGCTTAGCCAAATATATTGAGATAAATACCACATGGTCCAGATCACAAGCATACCTTCTCTCCTCCTAATCTATGCTTCAACTTCTACCTACTCTTCTGCTTTGTCAATATGGAATAGTTTTCCACTATTTTTGTCTTCCTTCTCTTCTCTACCATAAGAATGTTACTTTTCATTAGGATAAAAATGTAACCTTGATGAATTCACCAGGTAGTATACATACTTTGATATTCCTCTGAGAATCTGGAAGAAATTGTTCATAATGTGGAGAGTAGATAAACATCTGGTATTGGGGTGGAAGTGGTGAAGTGGAGGAAGCTTTTATTCTAAAGTTCTCTTTCCTGCTTTCCAGAAAATTTATCAAATCTCTGGATCTCTGGCTGTTGTGTCTGTCAAGAACACAAGAAAATCATTGGCAAGTTAATGCTTATTTCATTTCTAATTTAGGGAGAAAATGAACTGATGAATACTTTAACCTTTCTACACTAAATAATAACCCAAGGTATCTATTTTAGTACATTTTGTCATTGAAGATTGATACCAATGAATCAACTGATCTACCTGTGACAAAGATAGCATCTTTCTCCTTAGACTCAGACATGCTAATCCTCACATGTTATCACACCAATAAGAAAGAGTGAAGGTTTATATCATTTATCAAAGTCCCATCAGTAGAGGGTATTTAATATATATAGACACTGTGTCTCAGACCTCATAACACACCTTTATTATTTTATTTATTTATTTATTATTTATTTATTTATGAGAGTCAGAGAGAGAGAATGGGCACACCAGGGCTTCCAGCCACTGCAAATGAACTCCAGATGCATGTGCCACCTTGTGCATCTAGCTTACATGGGTTCTATGGAATCGAACCTGGGTCCTTTGGCTTTGCAGGCAAATGCCTTAAACACTAAGCCAGACCTTTATTTTTTAATAGAACTGCTTTTATGATTCTAATATAATTTTATTTGTTTACTTTGGTGTGTGTTTGTGTGGAATGTGAGTGTGTGAAATATGTACATGTGTGTGTATATGTATACACACTGTGCACATGAATATAGAGGCCAGATAAGAGTACCAGGTGTCTTTCTGTATTGCTTTCTGTTTTGTTTCCTTGAGGCAGAGTCTCTCACTGAAGCTGGAACTGATGTGTTTTGGTCATGTTGAATAATTAGAGCCCCAGCAATTCTGTCTCTAACTACTGAGCACTGGGGTACTGGGGTTACAGGAATGCATGGTCTTGCCTGGTTTTCATGTTTTTTAATATTTATTGTGAGAAAGAGAGAGAGAGAGAGAGAGAGGCAGGTAAATATAGAGAAAATGGGCATGCCAGAGTCTTCAGCCCCTGTAAATGAATTCCAGACACATGTGCCACCTTGTGCACCTGGCTTATATGGGGCCTGGGTAACTGAACCTGAGTCCTCTGGCTTTGCAGGGAAACACCTTAACCAGTAAGCCATCTCTCCAGCCCCATGCCTGGTTTTTGATGTGGGTGTTGGGGATTGAATTTAGCTACTCATGTTGGTGCAATGAGTGAGTGGTCTTACCTGCTGAGCCAAATCTCCAGCCCAAGACTTTGTTTATGGAGGAAGAGCTAATACAGAGAAACAAACTAAAGATAATAAAATATCTAGAATTTCAGTACTATCCATGATCTGTTCATTACTTTTCTCATTTTTGTGACAAATGACAAATGCCTGACAGATGAAGCTTCAGGGGGAGGATTTATTTTGGCTCTTGAATTATGATGGTACAGTCCAGGATGTCAGGGGAGGTGTGACAGAGTTCATGGCAGTGAGTTCAATCTCCACAGATCAGGAAGAGTGGAGAATATCTCTCTCTACTGGTGTCAGTTAATTCTCTCTGGAAACACACTATGGCCATGCTCAGAGATGTGTCTCCTAGGCAATTATAATCCTGTCAAGTTGAAAATGAAGATCAACCAGCACACATGACACATGTTTATGAAATATTAGTTCCCTCCAACTTCCCTTCATCAAATTGACATGTAACTGAATTGCAATACATGGATGATGAAAACCTAGTTATATCTCACAGATAAGTTTATAGACTCATAATTCCCCTCTGCTTAGCTAAGAGTTAGAAACCCCATGCTCTACTACATTGAGGCCAGCTGTTTGCTTTGGTTTTCAGCTGAGAGGTAATGTGGCTGCTAACATTGCCAGCACTCTGGTATCAGTTGCTGGAATCTGCCTTCTATTGTACAATTTCATTAAAATTTCTCACCACGTTTGTGTGAATGAAAATGCCATGATATCACATCAGTTTCAACTGTTAATATTCATCTCCTTGATTCTTGGAAGGCAGGTTGCCAATTTGAGGCAATGACTAAAACTGATCATTGGTGGGGCTGGGGAGATGGCTCACTTGGTAAAGTGCTTGCTGTACAAATGTAAATACCTAAGTTTGGATCTGGATGCAGTACCACAAGTGTTTGTAATCCTAGCATGCCTGCAGCACCATGCTAGGCAGAGACAGGAGAAGACAGGAGAAGCCCCCAAAGTTCACAGGCCAGCTAGCTTAGAGAATTCAGTGGTGAACATTGAAAGACCCTGCCTCAAACAAGGTGGAATGTAAGGATTGACACCTTGAGGATGCCCTCTTATCTCCACATGCACACCATGACATGTACTGTCCTGTGCACACACATGCACACACAAAATTGAGACAATTATATTTTTTCCTTTGTTTCTTAAATATTTTGCATTGTACATATTTATTACTGACCTGGGTTCCCTGCACAGACTGTGTGCAGGCAGGCACAGTGTGGACTGAGTAGGCCAGAGCCCTGTCTCCCGGCTCCACCCAGCTCCTCCCAGTCCTGTGGTCCTGGTAGGTACCATTTTGCCTTGCTTCGGGAGGCTTGCTCCTTGAGTGAGCTATGGAATCAAGCCTTTTGCTCTGGTATCCTGACTGGCCACTGGGTACCAACATTCTTCTTCACTTGAATCAGAGGGTGCATGGAACAAAGCACAAAAACTTGCGTCCTCCTAAATAAAATAGTCTTCCTAGAAAGGGTAGATAACAATGCGAAAAAGCCAATGAAAAAAAGCCAGGCGTGGTGGCGCACACCTTTAATCCCAGCACTTGGGAGGCAGAGGTAGGAGGATCGCAGAGAGTTCGAGGCCACCCTGACATTACATAGTTATTTCCAGGTCAACCTGAGCTAGAGTGAAACCCTACCTCACAAAACCAAAAAACAAACAAACAAACAAACAAAACAAAACAAAAAAACCAATGAAAGTCAGAAAACTGAGGGATCTCCACCAAAGATGCCTAGTCCTACAATGGAAGCCTTGCAATGAAATCATAGAGAAATCAACAGAAATTAATTTCCAAAATGAAAACACAACAACCAATGAGACCTGGATCAAAACAAAAATCTCTGAACTGGAAGCAAACCATCAAAGAACCAACTATTGTATCAGTGAAATTGAACAGAATTGCCTTCTAGAGCATTCAGCTTTTGACAATAGGCTTAACCTGATGGAAAAAAATGGTAGAACCCACCAAAGAGATATGAATAAATTGAAGGTGAGTCAAGAAATGGAAGATCTCAACAAACAGTTGATTAAGCTTAATGAAGGCTTGACCAAATGCAAGAATGAATTCCAGAGCTGGGCGTGGTGGCGCACGCCTTTAATCCCAGCACTCGGGAGGCAGAGGTAGGAGGATCGCCAAGAGTTCAAGGCCACCCTGAGACCACAGAGTTAATTCCAGGTCAGCCTGGACCAGAGTGAGACCCTACCTTGCAAAAAAAAAAAAAAAAAAAAAAAAAAAAGAATGAATTCCAGGAACATCAAGAAAATCAGAACTTGGCCATGTAAACATGCCTCACCTGTGCAGAAGGAAAGGCAAGACCTTTAGGGGTCATTAGGGTTTGGCGGGAGGGCACTGAGGACCAAAGCAGGAAATCCTCAGATTCCCATGCTCTCAGGGGACCCACCAGTCCCCCAGTTCCCCCTCAAACAGCCACCTTAGCCATGATCCCAGCCGTAGTTTCCTCCTGCACTAGCTAAATGGACCCAGGCCAGAAGGCTCATGTTCCCCTGCCCTAGGTTTCCTCCACCACGGAGCTCCACAAGCAAGCTCCATCACCCATGTCATCCCACCCCCACCCTCTGTACCGGCAAGGAACCTCACCCACCAGATCCCTGCACCGCCCTGCCCCCACCCCAGGGCCTGAGGGGGACCTCACCCACTGGGTCCCTGTGCTGTCCCACCCTACCCTCTGTGCCAGTGGGGAACCTCACCCTTCAGGTCTTCTTTGATCCATCGCCCCCCGCTCCCTGCTGCTTGGGCCACCTGACCACACACTCCCATACCCTGAACCACCAAAGAACAAGCCCCTTCATCAGACCTTCAGGCCTTCACAGTCTCCCTCTCTCTGAGCAGGCAGACCCCACTGCCATCAGAAACCTAATCAAAACAAACATGAAAGGGAATGATCACCAAAGACACTTCAAGGTAAACTACAGCTTCCTGCTACAGTTAAGATTCCTTCACTGTGATGGGCAGACGACAGCGCAAAAGGAATAACATGAAAAATCAAATGCAAGTAAATCCAACAAGACTGCCCAGTCCCACAATGGATGTCTCTAATCAAAACATAGAAGAGACAATAGGATCAGAAGCCCAAAATGAAGACATACGCAATGCATCTCTGGCCAAGAAAATAGCAGAACTTGCAGAAAATCAACAAAGGGCCAATAATTGTATGAATGCTATTCTTGAGAGATTAGACCTAATAAAAAAGAACCATGTTTATAGCTGCTCAATTCATAATAGCTAAGAACTGGAATCAATCCAGATGTACATCATTAGATGAATGGATAACCAAGATGGGATATATATACACTATGGAATTCTACACAGCAGTATGGAAAAATGGCATAACAAAACTTGAAGAAAAATGGTCAAACTTGGAACAGATCATTCTCAGCAAACTCATGCAATCACAGCAAGATAAGTGTCGCATGGTCTCACTCATCTGTGGCTCCTAACCTGAATCTGTCTGAGATGCTGACATTCTTAATGCATCTTGAGGACTGGGCAACAGGGAGGGTGTGATGGGAGGGGAGGGTAAAGGTGGGGGCACACAAAATGAGACCCAAATGGAAATGGTACCATAAAATCCTATATCCTGAAACACAGACTTAAAGGTTGAACCTTCATCAGGTCCTTGGAGGGAACACCTAAATCAAATCATCCTGAAGATGGTATGATGAAGACTAACCTTAATATTCTCCTGTTTCTTTCTCTCTCTCCCTCTTCTCTCTCTCTCTCTTTCTTTTTCTTTCTTTCTTTCTTTTTTTTCTTTCTTTCTTTCTTTCTTTCTTCCATTGCCCTTTTCTTCCTTCTTTTCCCTTGGTGCTAGCCTGTAACTCCCAGTCCAGCATGCAGTTAAAATCCACAATAAGCTGTTTATCAGAGAGACCTACAGGTTTCCCAAAAGAAGACATATTTCTGTCAGAGTACTTGATGACCCACCAAAGCTTAATGGTAAGATCCTACATCCGAAGACACCATATGCTATTGGTATGGAACATGGAGTGACGTGGCTGGAATCTGGAAGAGAGTCAGTCCCAGACAGTTAGCTTGTCTAGTGCCAGAAGGTGCTTCATAAGCAACTGGGGGAAAGTGACCAACAACTGTCCAAGCAACTCGTGGTCTAAACTACTCAGCAGCAAACATCCTGACGTGATGCTCACACAAGTACAATAGTGGCACATATCCATGGTGGGTAACCAACTGCTCTTGATTTGGCTAACAGATCTACTCAGTGGAACGGAATCCATACCTGGAACTGGGAAACAAGTCAAAACCATATCCAAAGAGTGAGCCCGCTCTCCAATATCAAGATCCCATGAATCATGAGCTACAAGAGGGCCTACACCTATGAAATTCTCTCTAAAATAATAAAGTTATCCCATTTATGTGGTGCTGACCTCTCTCTCCATTGGAGAATTTGCTTCTATTTTTCAGATGGACACAGAACCTGAGGAGAGAGTCAGCCCATCGCACCTCACCAGGGCCCCAGCTGAAACCATAGAGTAATGGGGGAAATGGGCAAGAGTGCTGTTTTCTTGATTAACCTGGAACCAACACAAGGGTGATGGAGATAGACACAGAGAACACTCAACTCCTACCAAACTAGAGATCCAGAGATACAGAGGCCCTAGACCTCATCACTGAAGTAGACCTAAACAATCCCAACATGGCTGAGGGAAATTTTGCAGAAGAGGGGGTGGAAAGATTGTTAGAGCCACAAGTTGGGACATTATGCACAGAGACATTGCCTGTTCCCTGTAACTGATGGCTACCCTCACAATGCATGACCCACATTCCCCAATGAGGAGGGTCACTTCATGGGGGGGGCAGGGATGAGGCTAATGATGATACCAGCATGACTTTATACATACATACTATCTACATAACTAATAAAATAAATACATAAATAAATAAAAATATTTTTTAAAGCACAAGATTGTATCAATTACATTATAACTGAGAAAGGAAGAGAGGCAAGAGAGATATTGCTGTCTTTCCTAAGTTCCTCTTCCTGGAATGATATACAAGTACAGTTTTTCCACAATATCATCATGGCAAATGTGCAGAACCAAGACTTATTAGCAATAATGGACTGATATTTAGTGAGTATCTGTTCTCCAAGTTGCAAATGTTAGGCCACTTGCCTTCATGACCTCACAGCTACTTTCATTGCCTGCACAATATTGAGTCAATCAACACTCCATCATGAATGGTGGAGGACTATGTGTGCCTCGATCCCATCCTGAGGACAGCTGATGGTGACTGGGGCAGTGGGAGATGTTTTCCTCAGTGGAGCAGACACTTGTAAATTGCATGTGCTCTGACAATAATCCATGATCCCCACTCATGCTCATGTACTCAATCCTTACTGAACTCGGTTGGTCTCTCTCTCTGTCTCTCACACACATGCATGCTCACACGCACACATAACAGAAGATATCAAGATAGAAAAGGGACGAGTTGGGAAGAAGTGGCTCAGTGGAAGGTGAATGTGGAGGGGGACAAGAGAAGATCATGGGGATGATATTCAAAATACATCAAACCAGGTATAAAAATTGTCAGTTTCAAAAAAAGTTAGGCCAGACATTACATAAATACACAAATACAGTGGGACATTTTCAAAAGACAGAAGAATGAGCCGGGTGTGGTGGCGCAGGCCTTTAATCCCAGCACTTGGGAGGCAGAGGTAGGAGGATCGCCGAGAGTTTGAGGCCACCCTGAGACTACATAGTGAATTCCAGGTCAGCCTGGACCAGAGTGAAACCCTACCTCGAAAAACCAAAAAAAAAAAAAAAAAAAAAAGACAGAAGAATGAATAAATTGAAGCTATAGCTCATAGTTTTGAAAAAACATTTACACATCCTAGTCTGCTCAATGCCAGTAGAGAAGTGTTCTCATAGAAACAGATGTCTGCTTCTTTCCTAACTTTCTGTAGCATCCTAAACGTCCCTCTTTGGGAAAGAGAATATCAATTTACCTATCCATAGTGAAAGGAAATAAATACGTAAGACAACACCAAGCATTTTTAAAAGGGACTTTATCCAGGCAAACCCTCCTCTTGCCATGTTCTATCTTGTCCTAAGAGGAACAGCTTAAAGACAAGGGCCAGTTCTTCCTACAGTCTTGTTTGGCTGAGGCTCTGTGTTATCTGCCTCAAGAATGTGAACCGGAATAAAGAGCATAAAAACCACAGATATGAGCCGGGCGTGGTGGCGCATGCCTTTAATCCCAGCACTTGGGAGGCAGAAGTAAGAGGATCGCTGTGAGTTCAAGGCCACCCTGAGAAGACAGAGTGAATTCCAGGTCAGCCTGGACTAGAGTGAAACCCTACCTCGAAAAACCAAAAAAAACAAACAAACAAACAAACAAAAAAACAAAAAAACCCCACAGATATGTAAGCTATATTATATATTGTTTTCTAGAAAGATGAAAATGTGTGGGATTTTCATCAGACATAAGGTTTGTGTGCTGTGGTTTTCTTCCTCCCTGTCATTTGCTCAGTGTCCTGGGATAGGTATGTCTACTGCTTGTCACTTCTGCAATTTCCTGTTAGAAGCTAAAGCAAGACTTACTCATTTCCTGTATTTTATTAAGTCTAGCTGGGTTTAACTATTTATTTTTTTTATTATTTATTCACTTGAGAAAGAGAGAGAGACTATGGACACACCAAGGCCTCTTGCCACTGCAAAAGTGCTTCCCACTTCAGACACATGAGCCACTTTGCACACTGGCTTTACGTGTGCACTGGGGAATCAAGTCTGGACTATCAAGCTTCATAAGCACGTAAGTGCCTTTAAGCACTGAGCCATCTCTTCAGCCCACATCTGCTTGGCTTTAAGGTCGCCATTTATTCTTATTCTTAAAGTTTTTCAGTATGTGGTGTTTAGGAGAGAGATTTTTTTTTTTTTTTTGTTTTTCAAGGTAGGGTCTCACTCTAACCCAGGCTGAGCTGGAATTCACTATAGTAGTCTCAGGCTGGCCTTGAACTCTTGACAATCCTCTTAGCTCTGCCTCCCGAGTTCTTGGATTAAAGGTGTATGCCGCCACTCCCTCCTAGCATTTTTTATTATTGTGGTTGCTTGAGCTTCCTAAGAGTTTCTTAATTTTGGCTTTGATGTCTTTCATCATTCTCAGTGTTATCTCTCCACATATTAACTCTGCAACATGCTTCTCTCTTATTTTGCAACTCACATTAAAAGTGTGATGAATATACTTACTAAAGCTTCTCTGACATGTGTACTTATGCATGGCCCCTTCTCCATACTCCCTTTTAATTGTTTTTCTTTGATTAATCCCCTGTAGTTTCTACCAACTGCTCCTTTAGTTCAGTGATTTAATCTTGACTATTTGTGGACCCTGAGAATGCAGACTACAGGGAACACAAGACCAACATTAAAACTGTAGAGAAGGGGGCTGGAAAGATGGCTTAGCAGTTAAGACACTTGCCTACGAAGCCAAAGGACCCAGCTTAAATTCCTCAGGACCCACATAAGCCAGATGCATAAGGTGGCATATGCATCTGGAGTTCATTTGCAATGGCTAGAGGCCCTGGTGTGCCCATTCTCTCTCTCCCTTCCCTCCCTCCCTCTTTCTCTCTCTCAAATAAATAAAAATATATTTTAAGAAAAAACTATAGAGAAGGGCTTGAGAGATGGCTTAGCAGTTAAGGCACTTGCCTGCAAAGCCAAAGGACCCAGGTTCAATTCCCCAGGACCCACATTATCCAGATGCCCAAAGTGGCTCATGCTTCTGGAGTACATTAGCAGCAGCTGGAGGCCCTGGTGTGCCCATTCTCCCCTCTTCTCTCTCTCTTTCTCTCCCTTTTTCTCTGTCAAATGAATAAATTAAAATTAAATTAAAAAAAAAAAAAGCTATAGAGAAGGCCAGGATTGGTGGTGCACATCTTTAATCCCAGCACTCAGGAGGCAGAGGTAGGAGGATCGCTGTGAGTTTGAGGCCACCCTGAGACTACATAGTGAATTCCAGGTCAGCCTGGATCAGAGTGAGACCCTACTTCAAACAAAACAACACCAAAAAAAAAAAAAAAAATAGAGAAAGAGAGACTTGTTCCTATAGGACCAGAGCTCAGATCTCTATTGAGATAAACTGAAAATAAGACTTAACCTAAAATCTTTTGTTTCACAAGTTGTCAAAGGAAAGTGAAGACTAATGTTAGGGCACAGACACAAGCAAGTTACTCTTCTTTGCAGACTTTTCCCCCAGACATATTATGAGACACAAGAGGACATCATTTCTCCTTTCTAATAACAAAACAAAAACAAAAGAAGTTTTACTCTACAGAGAGGAAACAATAAGGTGGTAGCCTGGAGACACAGATACAAATCCACCTCACTGAGGGAGAGAAACAGGAAATCAGAAGCTATGTCCCTTATGCATGGCCTCTTCTCCATATTCCCTTTTCATCGTTTTTCTTTGATTAATCCTCTGTAGTTCCTACCAACCTTTCCTTTAGTTCAGTGATTTAGTCTTGACTATTTGTGGACCCAGAGAATGAAGAGTACAGGGAACACAAGACCAACATTAAAACTATAGAGGGGGGCGACTAGAAAGATGGCTTAGCAGTTAAGGCACTTGCTAGAAAGGGAGAGAAGAAGCTTTGAGACAATTATCACAGCTGGAAGTGGAGTTCCATCTTTACAAAGGCCACAGCCCTGAAGCCCAAGTTAACAATACATGCCCGAACCAGAGTCTCCATCAGAATATTTGAGAAAGCCCTTTTTATCTCCACATACTTCAACTGGACCAAACACTGAGCAAACCCAACAGTGGAAATAGTTAAGGATACAAGGTGGTCTCTCTGGACACAGATTCAAAGACATTCACCTCTTATGAATCACTGGAGGAACGTGAAGCTGTCTGTTCGCTAAGGGGAACCATAGTGACAGTAGTCATATCCAGCCCAGCAGAAATGAAGCCTGCCATTCCTAGCCATAGAAAGTATTTCTCTCAGTTTTTCCAGTCCTCTAATATTATTGGGCTTAAGAAAATAAAAATATATTGTTTTAAAAATAAATTATCAAAGCCAGGCGTGGTAGCGCACGCCTTTAATCCCAACACTCGGGAGGCAGAGGTAGGAGGATTGCTGAGAGTTGGAGGCCACCCTGAGACTACATAGTGAATTCCAGATCAGCCTGAGCTAGAGAGAAACCCTATCTCAATAAAATAAAATAAAATATAAAATTATCACTTGTTGGCCTTTTGGATAAGATAAAGTGTAAAAATGAACAAAATTCATTAGACACTGGCAGAGTCAACATATTAGGACTATGTCTGCTCTATAATCAATGTTACAGTAATTTTTCAGGTGAAAGAAATATATATATATATCAGAAATGAGTCAATACAAAATATGAAAGCTCAAAAAAAAAAAAAAAAAACTTAGCCAGGTGTGGTGGCGCATGCCTTGGGAGGCAGAGGTAGGAGGATCACTGAGAGTTCAAGGCCACCCTGAGACTACACAGTGAATTCCAGGTCAGCCTGAGCCAGAGTGAGACCCTACCTTGCAAAACCAAAAAAAAAAAAAAAAAAAAAAAAAAAAAAAGGAAGGAAGAAAGTTAGTTCTATGGAGAAACTTTTTAATGCTGAAAATAAGGCTTTTTTTTTGTTTTTTGTTTTTGTTTTTGTTTTTTGAGGTACGGTCTCACTCTACCCAGGTTGACCTGGAACTCACTATGTAGTCTCAGGATGGCCTCAAACTACTGCGATCCTCCTACTTCTGTCTCCCAAGTGCTGGGATTAAAGGTGTGTGCCTCCACATCAGGAAAAATAAGGCTTTTAAAAGAACAAGTGATGGCAATATAAATGATATACAGAACAAAATATAATGTGTGTAGTGTGATGAAAATGTGTCCTACACCTATGGATTTCCTATAGCCATACCTCTAGTTTATTCAAAAGAAGATATCAGGGCTGGAGAGATGGCTTAGTGGTTAAGGCGCCTGCCTGCTAAGCCTAAGAACCCGGTTCCAATCTCCAGGTCCCATGTTTAGCCAGATGCAAAGTGAGGCAAGGGTGCAATGCTGCACTTGACCACAAGGGGGCGCACACATCTGCATTTCGTTCACAGCAGCTGAGAGACTGCTGGCGCGCCCATCTCTACCTGTCTCCCTCTCCCTCTGTCTGTCTCTCTCTGTGTCTTTCTCCAAAAATAAATAAAATAATAAAAATAATAATAATAAAAAGAAGACATCATAGAAACCCAAACTGAGTCTCTAAAACCTAAACTAGGTCTCTAAAATAACCAACCAGTGGTCTTCCAAAAATGTCAAGGTCATTAATAATAAAGACAGATCCAGAAATTGCCACAGATTGAATGAGAAATAAGGAGAAATTACAATATTCTGGATTGGATCCTGGAACAGAAAAGGTACATTTGGAGGTGGAGTGGGTGGGATCTGGTGAAAATCTATTAATATTATTCTGCCAATATGACTTTCCTAGTTTTGGGAAATGTAACATTGTTGTATAAGATGATAACATTAGACAAGCTGGCTCAATGGTACCTGTGGGGCTTGTTCTGACGTCCCGGGCGAGGGAGAGAAGAGTTGGAAGGGAAGCAGCAGGGTCCTCCTGGCTGGGCGGGTGAGCGCGGTGGACGGGGTAATGAGCACCCGGGAGACCATCTGATGGATAGCACTCGTTTATTGAAGGGGGGGGGGTTATAAACACTTGGGGAAGGCTGAGACTGCACATACAGACTGAATGGCAATCGGATGCATAGTTTATGGGCTGTTATCTAGATAGAGGAAGGACTAGTAACTTCAAAGTTATGGGGGAAGGATAAGGGAAGGTAGGGGAGGTGGAAGAAGAGATTAACAGGAGGCTGTGACTTCAGAACTGTGGGGGGTGAGAAGGCTACGTGACTTTAGCCACATGAGGGTCTCTTGGGCAGCTAGCCACAGGTCAGGAACTGTAAGAGGCAAAGTCTGACTTATGGAATGGTCAGAGCTTTTGGGGTTTGGGGGAGCGCCTTGCCAGTTTTGCCCACTCTGGGCAATGACAGCTCACTGCACCCTACAACATAGGGAAGGCAATCACCGTCGCCAGGGAACCCTTACAGAGGGCCAGCTGCGACCCCGCAGCCCAGGGCCCCTGACCATGTCCAATAGTTCAGGCCAGCCTCCTCACCGGTCCAGCCTGTTACTAGCAAAGCCCAACAGGTACCCAGGAACTTTTAGTATTAAAAATAAAAACTTTTCTATAAATCTAAATTTAACTCAAAATAATAAGGTCTTTAAGCCTTCAAATATTATCTCAAGTTATTTGAAAATGACTAGTTCTTCAAGACATTAACAAAAGAAAATGCTTATTTGTTTTTATTTTTAAGTCAGTTTGATGTTTGCTTTTATGTCTAGATAAATGGTCATTTACTAACAACCCTTTGTATCTAATTCAAAAAATTATATCTAATGACAGATGGTTTACTGTTCTCATTCATGCTTTATGGTGTGTGTGTGTGTGTCTATTCTGACAAACCCTGAGGTTTGAGCACAAGGCAGAACAGATTTAAAGGACAATGAACATCCTGGTTAGCCATTCCTATTTGTTTTTGATTCAACAGTTAAAGCATCTCTGTAAACTCAGGCAGAACACAAAAAGTTTGCTTAATAGATTGTATGTCATAAATACTGTGAAAAACCATGGAGTTAATAAACTATTTCAAAGAGTACTGGGAAAGCCAGGCATGGTGGCACACGCCTTTAATTCTAGCACTCAGGAGGCAGAGGTAGAAGGATAACCGTGAGTTTGAGGCTACCCTGAGACTAATTCCAGGTCAGCCTGAACTAGAGTGAGACCCTACCTCAGGAAAAAAAAAAAAAAAAAAAAAAAAAAAAGCACTGGGAAAGAAAATGCTCAATGAATAACACATGTATGTATAATATATACTAAGTTCTCAGGGCTCCTGACTTTAATATAATTAGCTTTATGTCTCTGGGTCTCTTGGATTCTAAGCTGCTTAAATAAGGAGATACTGACTTATATATGTGTCTTTTAATGATGTTTGGCATCTATACAGCCTGGTCTATATAAGCATATAATAGTCTAAGAAATTAATGGGGTTTTATTAAATTTCAGAAAACTCTCAAAATTAAGAACTTTATGTATATATATCAGCAAAATAAAATATCATCCCCTAAAAATAATGAAGTACCTCATTAATCATAAAATAAGATTTTAATGGTGAGCAGACTGCTGATGTGTAATAAGAAATGAAAATAAATACTTGTTGTGGTAGTTTGAATATATGTCCCCCAATATATTCAGTGTTTTATTATTTTATAGTTTGCATCTGCAATCACCTTGCTAGAGGCAAGGTCACTGGGGGCCCAGTCTTAAGGTGTGGTGATGGTTTGAGATTCCATTGTAAAGATATGCAAATGTGCCTAGCAGGAGTTCCTGAAGTGTGCTGTGTGACCTTTTGGCTGTAGTTTTTGCTCTGTGTGCTGTGGTGGCTGGTTGGCTTTGTCTTTCTCTCCTTGGCCCTGTGAAAGCAGGCTGCTTCTCCTGCCTTTATGGAACTTCCCCTGGATCTGTAAGCTTCAATAAATAATATCCCTTCTTCCATAACTGTGCCTGGTCTGGAAGTTCATCTCAGCGAACCCGAAGCTGTCTGCTACAGTAAAGTGGTACCGAGGAGTGTGGGGTGAGATGAACCAGATCGTGTGGATATTCGTCTTTTGAAACCTTTGTTTTGGAGGAATGGGCATGGACTTGGTGCTTGCAACTGAAGGTGCCTTCTGGAGTGGTAAGCCAAGTTTTATGGACTATTCTGATGAGAGTTTGAGAATGCTAAGTGCAGACTGTATTGAACTTCGAGGCTTGGCTTATGAGCTTTCTAAGGGAAAGGAAAGACTGCAGAGGACTTTGTTGGAGCTGGGCTACTGGCATAAGGGATGGCTACGTTCTGTTATCCAGGCCCAGAAAGTTTGATGAAGGTTAAATTTGTAATGGACTGATGTGCTTGGCTGAAGATATTGGACTGAGATTTTAAGATTTTAAGTTGGAAAAACTCAAGCAAGTTAAAAGCAGAGGCACTGAGACTGGTTTTAGGTTACTGGAGCTGCTATTGTCAATGCATTAGCAATCTTAAGGAAGGTGGAAGGAAGGTGGCCTGACTTGATTTACATTAAAACAATGGAGAGGATGCCTGAGGAAAGACTGTTAGAAATGCAAACTCTTTGGAAAGAGTTGACTGGAGAAGGAACCTGCTTTTCAAGGCTATGGTTTGTTTCATCCCTGGATTAAGAATATGGCTGTGTCCTGCACACCTGGTATTAGTTTTGGAAGCATGAAAAATGCATGGAGTGGTCATGAATTGCACACGGTTCCAGGAGCTACTGCTGAGATGTGGCATGAGGTAGGGCATGAAGACCCTCAGGAATAGGCTGGAAGAGCCTTTTGGAAGATGGACCGTGGTTTGCATGGAGACCTGAAGATGTTTTGGATATACCAGGACTGTGCAAAAGGGCTACCATGGAGTGCAGTGTTGGCATGGGATGAAAGTTTTCCCTGGCGACTCTGCCCAGCTGGAGGGGCGGAATTGGAAAACCTGGAGACTGTTAGTCTCTGGTTATATTGAACTTGAACTGCAGAAGTTTGATGACTGTTGATGATGGTTGAGTTTGCATTGCTTTAGTTTCTCCTTGATATGCCTTATACCAGTTAAAAATGTTTACTCTGTGCCTTTTTACATGTTGAAAGTATTTAACTTGTTTGATTTTACAGGACTCACTATCTTAAGTTGATCAAGACTGTGAGAACCTTTGAAATTGGACTGAGTACAATTTACAATGTGTGATAGTTATAAATCTATTGGGGGCCAGGAGCTAAATATATTGGGGGCCAGGGGCGGAATGTGGTAGTTTGAATATATGTCCCCCAATATATTCAGTGTTTTATTATTTTATAGTTTGCATCTGCAATCACCTTGCTAGAGGCAAGGTCACTGGGGCCCGGTCTTAAGGTGTGGTGATGGTTTGAGATTCCATTGTAAAGATATGCAAATGTGCCTAGCAGGAGTTCCTGAAGTGTGCTGTGTGACCTTTTGGCTGTAGTTTTGCTCTGTGTGCTGTGGTGGCTGGTTGGCTTTGTCTTTCTCTCCTTGGCCCTGTGAAAGCAGGCTGCTTCTCCTGCCTTTATGGAACTTCCCCTGGATCTGTAAGCTTCAATAAATAATATCCCTTCTTCCATAACTGTGCCTGGTCTGGAAGTTCATCTCAGCGAACCCGAAGCTGTCTGCCCCTACTGCCCCTAAAGGCCTTGGACCTGAAACAGAATTGCACCATTCATTCCTTGGTTCTAGCGATTTGTAATTTGTACTGAAGCATATTTGTGGTATCCCAGGGCCTCCATCTTTCAGACATGTTATCATGGAACCTCTCAGTCTCAACATGAGTCAATTTCTCTAATTAATCTCCTCTCGTTTATCTTTCTCTTTCTATTGTCTTACAATCTATCACTCTATCTATCTATCTTTCATCTCTGTATCTATAATTAGTCAATCAATCATTATCATCTTCTATTGGCTGTCTTGGGAGAAACCTAATATAGGTCCACAAAGAGAAATAAATTTCCCAAGTTCACCTAGCTTAGGAAATGACTTTGAGTCAGGACCAGCTAGTAAAGTGTGACGTATGATGCAATTTATCCTGCTACTGGTGATGTTTCCACAGTCTGTTCTCTGTCTCTAGAGTTATTTATACATTGCTCTGTTTGAGAAATGGTCAGTACAGAGAACTCCAGAAACGGTTCTTGATCCTTTCCAGCATCATTAATATCCTTAATTGTTCTCTCAACTTCATGTACAAACATAAACACAAACAAAAGTTATCTAATTCCAATTATAGCACAAATGCTATACAACGATGCATAATAAGATCACAAGTATGCCAACACTATACATGATGGAATACAGTGCTGATGTCTGGGAGCCTAAATGTATTGGGTGGCCTTTATAGAGAAGATGACTTTTAAGTAGAAATTTAGAAAGATAATGTGAGACAATTAAAGCGTAGGTAAACATGCCATCTGTGTGTTCTGCAAATATCTGAAGTGGGAATATGATAGACAAGAAGGTGTAAGTGATATCTTCAAATGAATTTTTTAATGTCTCATAAGATTCTTCTACATAGGCTAAATATATCAATGGATTTTATCTTCTTTTAAATAGTAACAGCATACAATCATTTTATTAGCTTAGTTTTGCACTTCTGCCTTCTACACAGACTCCTAAAGAATGTTGTGCTTTCTATTCTCTCTAAATACCTTAGCAAATGTTTTCTCCATCTACTCATAGTCCTGTATGAAGTTCTTCTGCAGATCTGCATTCATTTACTGTTGCTCTTTTCTCTTCCCCATCTCCATGTACTACCCGGAATTGAATTATGGCTGTGCACTTTTCTCTTGCCCAAGCCAACATGTGCAGTCTTTCAAGTTCATTATTTGCCTTGGTTTAACCTTTCTCTATTTGGGCTACCTTCTGTCCATTTGACAATATGCCTTTCTGACTAATGCATATGTCTTCTAGATTTTATCTTTTTTCCCTCTGATTATAGGCATTTGAGGTTTAACTTGGCTTCACGCATATCTCAAAATAATTCTCTTAGGCTTTTAACCTTCTTAATCAGTAAGTATCACTCATATAATGAGCGAAATCTCTAGCATAAATTGTATCTTCATTAGCACTCTGTGCTGAAGGTCATCAAACCTAAACATGAGATTGATTTAAGTATAGCTATATTCCTCTTCCCCCATTCAGTTTTCTAAATGCCTACTTTTTTCATTACAGGTGTTCTCCATTATCTAAGACTCAAAAACTTTGTCAAACAATTCCTTGTTTAACTTTATCTTATGAATTTATTCTTTGATCTTTGAGACAGGGTCTTATATAGGCCAGGCTGGTCTCAAACTCCTGATCCTCCTAAGTCCTCAGATTCCAGGTATATGCCACCATGCCTACCTCTGCCAACATTTTTGCATATCTTCTTCTGCATCTCTTAGGTAAGATCATGTCTGGACATTTCCATTGAAGTTATTTCAACTCATGCCTCAGCAATTTATTCTTCTTTTATCATAAGGATCTTCTTAAATGATATATACATTTTTTTCTTTCCTTGGTTTTACCTTATCCCTCTCATTATGTAGTGGGGAACTTTGAAACCTACTTTGAACATTCTTTTCACCAATAGTTAAATATTATTGCACTATAGGGTGCTAGTGAATATACTGATGATTTGGTCAATTATATTTTTATAAAACTTTGTGTCTGCAAAACTTATTATCATTGGAGTATAAAAACTTTCCATACATAAAAATTATATATCCTATAAAGCTGTGTGGGGGTGGGTATGGAAAAGTATATATGTATAATGTACAATGATAGATACTGAGGACTCGGAAAGGAACTAAGATCAAAATATTACCTATGTTGTCTAAGTCTGGCTCAAATCCACTGCCCACTTCTTTCTTTTCCCTTTTGCCAGTTGTTGCCATAAAATGAAGGTTTATTTATACCCATTCTGGTTTCCCAGAAAGAATTCGTATGAGATGATAGTACAAAGCTGGAACGAATGAGCTTATCAAGCCTGTAAATGAGGAGTTACTTTGATGATCTGCAGTATAGAAAGCAGATCTAATGTAAAGCTGGCACAGTGTAGAGAGAGCAGAAATTTTGCTGATAGTCTCTTAAAGGTTGTTGAAAGACTGGTTTCTGGACTTTTAACCGAGAATCCGAATGTTCTGCTCACAGGATTCTTATGAATCAATGGGAGAAGACATCTCCCCTTTGTCTTCCAACTCACTGTAAATTGGTGAATAAATGTTTAATTCTTCATAAAGACGATCTTCTGGGACCTGAAAAAAGAAAATTATTTCATATCAATTACCCAGAATTGTCAATTTCTTCTGAAGGCCTGCTGCTAAGGTACATCTCCTCTCCTTTTGCCTTTCCAAATATAATGTCATCGCTCATTTTACTCTAATTAGCCCCTTCATGTCCAGTAAACCACATGAGATAAGCTGGCCAACCAGTCCCAAGAAATCATGTCAATGACAAGTTAATGAGATTATTCTGTCTGAAATTTTGGTATATCTGTACACTGATTTATATTTGAAGGAAAGTGGTTGAGAAAGGTAGAGATTGGTATGTATCAAAAAAAGTGGATAGATCAAATACTTTGTCATATTTGAGTAAATATATGTGCAAGAAACACTGGCAATCCTCACCAAGCATGTAACGACTGTGTGAAAGAAACCAAAGTGCAGCTGTAGTTGTGAATTAAGATGGAAAGAAAACTTAAGGCTTATTTAGCAATAAAAAGGGGAAAGTTTTTTATTTTTTTGTTGTTGTTGTTTGTTTTTTTGGGGGAGGGGAGAGACACAGAGATAGACAGAGAGAGAGGGAGAGGAAGACAGAGATGGGTGTGCCAGCAGCCTCTCAGTTGCTGTGAACGAAATCCAGATGAGTGTGCCCCCTTGTGGTCAAGTGCAGCATTGCGCCCTTGCATCACTTTGCATCTGGCTAAACTTGGGACCTGGAGATTGGAACTGGTGTTCTTAGGCTTAGGAGGCAGGTGCCTTAACCGCTAAGCCATCTCTCCAGCCCTTTTGTTTTGTTTTTTAAGGAAAAGGTAAGAATATATGTAAGGAAGGCCAGGTATCTGAATGATTCTATCACATGCTGCCTGTACACTAATACCTCATGCTCAACATCTTTCAAAGTGTCCACATGTTCTAAACTTATAAAACCCCATTCATTTCCTCATCCTCAGGGGCCTATAATATAGAATTTGTGCTACTTCAATCAATGTTTCAAATGTAGGATTTAGAAAAAATTTAATAAATATTTGTTGAATAGTTTTCTAGAAAAAATACTTTTTGAAAATTCAGACAATAAGCCACACATTCAGGATTTCATGTCAGGCTTCCTCTTACTGTATTTCCTTTGCATTCCTCTCCAATCCCATAGATGGTGAGTGACACAGCACTGCAAAACCCCAGCATTGTGAGAAACAGCATCATGATCACAACTTCCTGTTGAACAATAATCAATCCAAAAGAGAAAGTCACATGGAAGATGTACCCAAGTTCCCTCTCATTTACAACTGCTCCTGTTTTCATCTGCCCCACATAATCAGACTTTACAAACTGACACATCCATGTGAAATAAGGATATGGGTTCTTAGGAAAAATAACTCCAAGCTTGATAATGGGCCCAGAAGTTGGGTTGGTGTTGTCATCAGTCCCCTGGACTGAATGAACCGAGAGAACTCTGTATTCTGAAATGAAGATTCCAAATAAGATATTGTGTCTACCAAGAGGGAAGAATGTTTTGTGATTAGATCAGGACCCAGAAAATTACCTTTTTCATGGGAAATACATACAGTGATAAAAGAAGCCATGAAGCAGCCGTCGTCCTCATGCAGGTCCTCACAGGAGTTGATGTAGACAGAGCTGTGGCTCAGGTTGAGGATCAGGATGATGATCCCCGCTCCTGCAGCGATGCTGCTCACGGCGTTTGCTCCCAGCCTTCCTCTTACCTGATGGCAAGAAAACAACACTCAACCCTCACTCATCCTGCACCTGTCAGCTGACAATAAACTGATCTGCATCTCAGAGCTGGTTGTCTGCTGCAACTCTAAGTTGGTTCGAATTTTCAGTTCAAGAGGGAATGCCTTGAATTGTACTCATGCTTTAGTAAATGTCTATTTCTTTCTGGGACTGCATTTAAGAATAACATGATGCAGTTCAATGATAGAACACAAGGCCCTAGGTTCAATCCCCAGTACCAAATCAAACAACCAAAATGAATCAATCATGCACAGTATGTTCTCAAATAGCCTTCCTTACTGGAAGCCAATTATTTATTTCATCATAAGAACATACCTAAGTATTTATCAGGACAGTGCTTGTGTTTCCTTAAACAGCGTTAAACTTCACTGTATATTAAGTAACACAATTTATGTTTCCAATGATTTTATCCAACTGTTGTTGCAAAAATCCTTCTACTGTAAAACAATTTTTAAAAATCACATATTGACCTTCACAAGGATGAATAAAGATGGAATTGTAACTCACCAGATACATCATTCTTTTCTTTTCAGACATAATTGACAAAAATCCAGAAATGGCAAACTGTCCAAAAAGAAATGGAAAAAAAAATCAATGATACTATGCTTTCCACATGATCCTTTCAAATAGAAAGTAAAACTTTAGGTACTCAATAAAACTATCTAGTAATGTTTTCATGAGAAAATACTTCATTCTTAGTTCCTATAAAGTACTTCTCAGAACTAAATATTTATGTGAATCATATGAAAGTATTGATAAAATGCAGGTTGTGGACTGGAGAGATGGCCTAGCAGTTAAGGCACTTGCCTGTGAAGCCTAAGAATGCTTGTTTGAATCTCTAGGCCCCACATATAGCCAGATGCTAGTGATACAAGTATGCAATGTCATACATGTACACAAGGGAACGCATGCACCTGGAGTTTGTTCACAGCAGCTGAAAGGCCCTGGAATACCTGTTCATTCCCTCCCTCTCTCTCTTTCTCTCTCTCTCTGTCTCTTTCTCCTTCTGTGTCTCTCTCTTAAAAAAAAAATGCAGGTTCTGAGCTGAGCATGGTGGCACGTGTCTGTAATCCCAACACTCAGGATGTTGAGGTATGAAAATCATGAGTACAAGGCAAACTTGGGCTATATAAGTTTGAGTTCAACCTTAGCTATATAGGCAAACCTTGTCCAAAAAAAAAAAAAAATACAGGTTAGTATTCATTAGTTCTTAGATGGGACCTAAGATTTTTCATTTTTATCTGGTTACCAGGTGAGACTGAATATGATACCTCCTTAGAGTGTCAAAGGCTAGGAACATCTGGTATGTAACTACATGTCTCATTTTATTGTTATGATTCATCTGTGTGTACATACTTTGTGTTATACCATCAGCTACTTTAGACCAGAAATACATATCCATAGGAGGCATACCTCCAAAGTCTGATACATATCCATATGGTCATATGCTAATTATTAAAATATACATAAGGAAATATTTAGTGATTATAAATTGAGACTGAAAATGCAAAACACTTTTAAAAGATTCAGATTGTATTGGGCTGAAAGACATTTGATAAGTTAGATGTTAACTATGCCTCAATAAATCTATATGTCCTTGTGATTTCATTCGTGCCACTATTTTCCTGACAGTAAAGTGGTTAAAAGGAATCCACTATATAAAAGTATCTGAGGGCTGGAGAGATGGCTTAGTGGTTAAGGTGCATGCCCGTGAAGCCTAAAAACCCAGGCTAAATTCTCCAGGTCCCACATAAGCCAAATGCACAAGGTGGTGCATGCATCTGGAGTTTGTTTACAGTGGCTACAGGTGTGCCCATTCTCGCTCACTCACTCTCCCTCTGTCTCTAATAAATAAATAAATAAAAATAAATCTTAAAAAAAGTATCTGAGACATAATTAGAAGTTCATCAAAAATACCTGCTAATCTTGATCTCCTCAACTAAGCAATCTCTTTCCTCTCCTTTCATAAAGGTCACTTTTTAAGTTGTTAATGAGCAGAATATACATCCATGCACACACACACACACACACACACACACACACACACACACATATATATATATATATATTCATGCATTTTTTATGAGTAGTGTTAAGGATATTTTCCCAAAATTGGACCCTGAAAATTCAGGTCCAATTTTAACTAGCCACAGATCTCTTAGTCAAGTCATTTAACTTTTAGTAGTCTCAAGCATTTCATTTGGTAAAAGTATGTTAAATGTTTTGCCCACAGCTAACTGTGCTAAGGAATCTTTGGCTGTTAAAGAACACATATGAAAAAGTGCTTTTGAAACTATAAACATTTATACATGTCAAATCCACACATGTAAAGAATTATAAATATTATATTTATATATAATTTATTATTTATAATAATTTCTATTTATAATTTATTATTTTATTCTATTTATTGATAATTTTGTAAATGCATATAATGTATTTTGATAATAGTCACCACCCATCTCAATACTGGAGGTAAATAACTAGATGAGCAAAGGAAACCCTATTTCAGCATTATTTCAGAAACGATAATAGATGAGTACTCACCAATATTGCTCCCCAGAATGGGTAGCCTGCTCTAAATGATGAAAATATTTCTTCATCAAAATCTGAAATATCAAGTACAGAGCAGACAACTGTTCCAAAACAAAGGCATATCAAACCAACCAGAATTTGTGTTACCTATGGAAAATATGAATTTTATGAAGTTAGGGCATTTCTCAGGAGTGTACCAATTTCCTTATAACTAGACAAAATATGAGAAACTTCTTTAGTATTGGGTTATCCTGAGAAGTGATCCAAATGTGACATTTTCCAAAAAATAAACCCAGCCCTTACAAAAACATAAGCAATACAAGCATAAGCTAATGCTTGAGTGGTCATTATAAGTCTCATTTATTTATGTAGCTCTATTTATGTAGCTATGATGATGGTCATCCATAAAGGTTAGATAGACATTATGAATCCTTCACTCCCAATTGCCATTCATAAGAAAATGCTTCTCTCTTTCCAAATGGACTAAACTAAAACAAACCTCTCATCTATGAAGAATTTTAGAGGACCTTTCATTGCACATGAACCCAAGAAAGAAAATAACCATATACACTTTCTTAGGGCCAACCCCTATTTTAGTTGAGAATGGAAGTGATTCACTCACCCCCAGGAATTCCAACTCCTTCTTCAAAAATGTCTTCCATGACTGCCATGTCCACGGTGGTGGGGACTGGGCAGGATTCTCTGGCAGGGTTTTGTCATGACGAGACACCTCCAAGAGTTCAGTTTCAGACACACTGTGAATTTTACCAGAAATTCAGTTATGAGGAGATTCTCTGACTTCCTGTACAAAGCTGTTGAGTGACAGAAACTAGAGTTTTGTTCTTGGGTTTTTGAGATAATCCTATAGTTGAAATCTTCAGAGTGGTGACTGAGGAGAAAGCTCAGAGGGGCCAAGAAACTGACCAGAGGGCTGGAGAGATGGCTTAGCAGTTAAAGAACATGCCTGCGAAGCCTAAGGACTCTGGTTCAATTCTCCAGGTCCCATGTAAGCCAGATGCACAAGGGGGTGCACAAATCTGGAGTTCGTTTGCAGTGGCTAGAGGCCCTGGCACGCTCATTCTCACTCTCCCTCTCTCTCTCTTTCTGAACCCTCTCTGTCACTAATAAATAAATAAAAATAAAATCTTTTTTTTTTAAAAAAGAAACTGACCAGAAACATTTGAACACTATCTAAGACATTACATGAAACAGAACAGGACAAAAACTATGCCAGGTAGTCTCTTAATCCATGGTTCCCACTTGGTCATTTTCCCATTCATCTATGTTGACAGGTGACACTCAAACAATGAAATATGCTTGTCCATGCACTTCACAGTCCTTTTAACATAGAAATGTATCTGCATATATTTTGCCGATGATACACATACTCTCACATGCAGAGGACCATAGTTCCATCTCAGTTCCTATTCAAATCTTCATTCATGACAAGATACCACACCTTATGCTTCACAAAGGCCAATCAGGAATGAGGTCATTTTGCAAACCCTTAACCCCTATGGCCAGCACATATCACATATTTGCATGAGTAGTTCAAACTCTCCTGCCTCATACACAAAACACATGTCTCTGGTGTTAAAAACCTGTTACCTTCAGTTCACAAGCCACAACTGAGACAGACGGACTAGGAAAATATAATAGCTTCTTTATATGTACTAACCTATATGAGTCCAGCTACAAATTTATGAATTCAGTTCTACCTGCCCAGCACTGTAAATTTCTCTGTCCTGATGAGTGACTTTGACAGAAAAATAATAATAATACCTTTTACTTACCTAGAGGGCCCTTGTGGGTTTGGGAGAGCAAGATCTGCCCTGCTCTGATTTTCTGTGTCCATTTTCTCATGAATGATACTATCCAGGAATGAAGAGAACAGTTACACGAAGACCTGGAGGACTTCCTCTCCCAGTGAGCACAGGACAAGCAGTTGATGTGGCTTGACTCATAACACTGATTATCTTCATGCACAAGCTATCTTTCAGAGGAGCGTTCAATCAGGCTGATTGAGATCAATCAGATTTTTTTTCTTGTGATAATGAAAAGCAAAATTAGGAAGTCCATTGAAGGAACTTGGGGAGATAGCTCAGTAGTTAAAGGTGCTTGCTTACAAAACTGCTGACCCAGGTTCAATTTCCCAGACAGACACATAAAGCCAGAGTCAAGGTGGTACATGTACCTGAAGTTCATTTGGAGAGGCAGAGACCCTGGTGTGTGCACATGCACACAAACACATGCAGATAAATAAATAAGTAGTAAAATTTTAGAAAGAAGTCAGGCTGGAGAGTGGACTTAGTGGTTAAGGCACATGCCTGAGAAGCCTAAGGACCACAGTTCGATTCTCCAGGTCCCACGTAAGCCAGATGCACAAGGGGGCACACGCATCTAGAGTTTGTTTGCAGTGGCTGGAGGCCCTGGTGTACCTATTCTCACTTTCCCTTTCTTTCTCTTTTGTTCTCTCTGTCTCTAATAAATAAATAAAAATAAAATCTTAAAAGAAAAATTTTACAAATAACGAGCAATGTAAATAAGGAAATTTGAGCCTGCTGGAGCACAATTCTGCCTGAAATCAGCAGGATTTATGAAACCCAAAAATGAAACAGTTTAGTTGGTATAGATAAGATAAATAAGAACCTTAGAATAGAAATAGATAGGGTCTTCTATAGCCCTGCTACTTCTGTGTCACAAGTTCTTCAATTACACAAAACCCAGTCTTCCATGTTTAAGGCACAGAACTTCATGTGTAGGTTCAAGGCTGAAGAACTATTTGTAGTAGTATTATTAGTTACAATGTATCTCTGTCTCTCTCATACACACACACACACACACACACAGAGGGACAGAGAGCGAGATTCTTTTCCTGTCTCTTAGACAATATTTAGAGGACTTGTCTGTAACAGATTGTTTTGGAAAGGGGAGAAAGTTCTAACTGCTATGAACCATGATTAATAGAGTTTGAAAGATAAGTTTTTACACTAAAATACATTGGAACTAACCAATATACTATTTAAGTTAAACATTAAACCATGAGCTGTGGAGATAGCTTAGAAGTTCAAGGTGCTTGCTTTTCAATTCCCTAGTATTCACAGAAAGCTGAACACAAAGTAGCATACACATTTTTAATCCCAGTACACCTATGGCAATGAGTGGCAGAGCCAAGAGAATCCCAAAGCTCATGGGTCAGCTAGACTGGAACACACACAGCAGCAAAAGCAAGAGACACTCTGTTTGAAACAAAATGGAAAGAGAGTACAAACACCTCTCTGATACACCCATACATGCACATCATACACATAGAAACACACAAAAATAAAAATTTATAATGATAAGAGAATTAAATGTTTCTACATATCAAAGTGATCCTCTGATGTTGAGATCTTTGTAATGGTAAGAAGGGGACAATGGAAACATAAAAGGACATGAACTGGAATTTTTAAAAATCCTATGAGCAGCCGGGTGTGGTGGCACACGCCTTTAATCCCAGCACTCGGGAGGCAGAGGTAGGAGGATCGCCGTGAGTTCAAGGCCACCCTGAGACTACGTAGTTAATTCCAGGTCAGCCTGGACCAGAGTGAAACCCTACCTCAAAACAAACAAACAAACAAAAAAAATCCTATGAGCAAATCTGAACCATGTACCTGCACAAACAATGTGCTTACTCACTCTGATATCACAGCCAGCCACCTCAGAGCAACATGAATAAGGGGGTGTTCACAGAAGGTCTTCACTGCTTCCACTTGGCTTAATTCTAGATATAAACTTGAATTTTTTCAGTAGTTGCAACATATATTCTACCCTGAGCCATTTGCCTTGTGATAAGATATCTCAGAGGAAACTCTGATATCTACATGAACAAAAAAATTTTAATGAGCATATTCATGTCTTTCATAACAAGATTTTACTAATCTATCTTTTCACTGCATTTTCAGGAAGCTAAGGATCTAACAAATATACTGTTTTTATTTTTTTATGTATTTTATTTATTTGAGAGAGAAAGAGGCAGAGAGAAAGAAAGAGAATAGGCATACCAGGGCCTTCAGCAGCTGCAAACAAACCCCAGAAGCATGTGCCACCTTATGCAACTGGTTTGTTGGTCCCTGGGGAATCGAACCGGGTCCTTTGGTTTTGTAGGCAAGCACCTTAACTGCTAAAGCCATCCTTCCATCCCAAATTACTATTTTAATTAGGAAATAAAACTTTATACATAAAACCCTTTTATGATCATTCAAAATGGGCTAATGCCACATGCTACCTACTGCTCTTACACTGAGCAGGTAAAGAAGGCCAATATTTCATCCCTTTCTTGATGATTTATTGGAGCAAATGCAAAAGTGAATATAAGCAAAGTATGATAGACATTTGAGAAAATGGCATGGGATCCATTACTTTGTATACTGAGAGGGAGAAAAAGAAGGAGAGAGATTCAGCAGGGCAGCCCAGCATACCAAGTCTTGCAGGGTAAAACAAAATACCAATCTTGCAAAGTAAAACAAAGAAAAATGACAAGATGACCCAATAGATCAGAGGCCAGAAGCTGGCAGAACACAGAGAAAGGCACAACAGTTCTACCTGATGAAGGATACATAGTGTGGTAGTTTGAATATATGTCCCCCAATATATTCAGTGTTTTATTAGTTATAGTTTACATCTGTAATCACCTTGCTAGAGGCAATGTCACTGGGGCTGGTCTTAAGGTGTTAATGGTGGGTTTGAGATTCCATTGTAAAGATATGCAAAGTGTGCCTAGCAGGAGTTCCTGAAGTGTGCTGGGCTTTTGGCTGTAGTTTTGCTCTGTGTGCTGTGTGCCTGGTTGGCTTTTTCTGTCTCTGCTTGGCCCTGTGAAGGCAGGCCAGCTTCTTCTGCCATTATTGGAACTTCCCCTGGATCTGTAAGCTTCAATAAATAATATCCCTTCCTCCATAACTGTGCCTGATCTGGAAGTTCATCTCAGCGAACCTGAAGCTGTCTGCTACACATAGTGTTTGAAGAAGCAATTTCTAGACAAGATGATATTTGAGCATAAATTTAAAATAATAATCACAGCAATTTCATTCACTTGCCTAACCTTAGTGAAATTACCTGCCTCTGTTTGGGAACATCTGGGAGTAATATAATGGTTCTCTAATTCTCTGTGGTGTTTCCTGAGTAAATAATAGCTTAGTACACACAGCAAAAAATCAGGAATACAATGAGATTTGGGCAGGAAACAAATTGGATATCGCCTTTAGTGTTTGGACTCAGTGCTATACTTACCTTGCTAAATGCAAGTAGGACCCTGAGCCTCACCTTATGACCTCCCTCTTATTTCATGTCCCAACTTTCATCTTTCCTCTTTCTGAAATGTTTAGCACATTTTGCACCCATATCTGGGTTCCCTATAGCCATGTTCTTTAACTTTTCACAGTAGTGAATGTTGAAATGTATGATTTGGATCAGGGCAATATTATCAAGATGAGTTTTAACCATAGCTGCCTGAAAGGAAGAGATAATAGAGCTAACATTGCTTACCCACCACACTTCTTTCCTCTGGCACACATGGGCTATGTACATGACTGTTTCTTACCATCTCTGGCTTACTCTTCTGACAAGCAAATTTCTTTGTTCTGTTATAGTCTAGATTTAAGTTCCCAAAAGCAAAATAATTTTTTTAGATCCCATATGAGCAAATGTATTGTCACATTAAATGTCCAATTTGCTTAAAATAAATAAACTCAATTTTTTGTGTTATAATTTTTGTTTTTTTAAGTCTACTTCAGTGATGGACACTCAGGAGCCTCTATAGAAGTATTTTAATAGACTCCCAAAAGAGTCCCAGATTCTGTCCTGTTCATCACCCTCCTCCTTCACTCCCCCACCATCCCTTCTACTCTCATTTCTACATCTCAGAACCAAGTCTGGGATTAATAAACATTATTAAGACCAAAAAAGCTTGAGACTGACAACAAACTCCATTGTTCCATGGGAAATGTGGTTGTGGAAATGAGAAACTGTTGTTCTCAAAACATGACGTATGGTTTTAAGGAAACCAATGCTGAATGAAAATTTTATGAGAAATGCCATGAGTTCCAAAATGTTAAAAGCAAGATTCAAAAGGATGCCTTTTAGAAAGATAGAACATGCTTGTTCTTTGATGAGTAAAGAAATCTGGTTGATGGGGAAAATCATATGACACAGAATCACAGGTAAGATGTAGGTGTCTTATTCTTGTCATGAATGATAATCATGCTAGCATTCTTAAACCTGTACTTCCTCCCACCCACAATCCTAATATCATTTATAGCAGAATGTTTAACTGAATTTATTTTATTTTTTCCAATATAATGCCAAAACTTTGGGTAATTTTATATTTTAATTGGGCTTGTTTTTGAAAGTAAAACTTTATTGTATAAAACCTTCAGCTACTGTGTATATTGCCTACAATATTCTTTTTCACACTGCTTATCCAGATGAATAAAGTGTCACATATATGACTCTTACACTTCATGTTTTCAACTGAAAAGTTGCTCCAAGCGTCCCATATAACTATTGTCATAGGACTTGGTAGACCCCGAGACTCTCAATTTCATTGGAGAAAGAATTCAAAGATGAACAGAGAACAGACACAAAATAAACAGATTTTTTTGTAGCAAAAGTAAAGGTGAATATAAGCAAAATGTGATATACATTTGAGAAAATGGCGTAAGACCCATTACTTTATATTCTGAGAGAAATAGATTCAGCTGGGCATCCCAGCATACCACATTCTCTGATATCAAAATGTTTTGATGGAGAGAAATCTTATGCTAATCCCATGTACTTAACTGTAGAGTTTTCTTAGAATTATGAAGGCATTTCTAAGATCAGGGAAGGAGGGGTTTGATAAAACAAAATGTCACTCTGGAATAAAATACATTCATGAAACCACAACTATAATAAGATGTTAATAATGAAACCTCTAAACTTATGGGTCTCAGAATCCCTTACAGTGCACAGCTGACTCCTGAATAGTGCAGCTGACTGCAATATGTATGCATATATTGCCAAATGGCCATCATTGCTATGGTTACACTCTTATTGTTATAATCTCTCTTGATCCCCCTCCATTGAGGACTCTCCTTCAGTGGAGTTATTGGTATTGACTGTGGGGTCATGAATGTCCCCTCTGTGGGAGGGGGCAAAATGTTTCAAACACTCCATCCCACCCTGTAGCTCTTACGTTCTTTCCACTCACTGTTATGCACTGTCTCCTGAGCCTTGGAGGTGATGTTAAAAGTCTCCTTTAGTTTTTGCTCTCAGCAGCCTCTGATCTGCTTTGCGCCTACAGCTATTTCCCTAGAGGAGGTTCTAAGGATAACAGTGAAACACTCATATTTAATCAATCATTCCCTCTGCAGTGTTTCCCGGGCCCTGGCAGTTGCAGTTTAGATGATATGTCTCATATTAGGCAGTTGGCTTTCCTTTCTTGTACTGATGGGTCTAGGATCTCTCTGGTATTTACTGGTATCTACAAAAAGCAGGTGTTCTCTAGCCAATGGTGAGGTTAGCATGGACCAAAGGGGATGAAAATAGACATCTAGAAAACTTTTGATGAACACAGCCTTTCCTTTTAGTCAAAGAACAGTAGAAGCTTCCCTCTAAAAATCTATGAACTTCCAAGTCAAAGTTTGCTGACTTGGTTCATATCCAATCAGAAAGCAGTTTATTACCATCCCCTCCCATTGCAGTCAGTTCCATGACGCTGGGACAAACATCCAAGCAGACACAGCTTGTAGGAGGAAGGAGTTTATTTCTGGCTTATAGCATCCAGGGCAAGTTCCATCAGTGGCGGAAGAAGCTGGCTCACTTCCCTAAATCAATAGCGGGGATATATCAGCAGCAAGCACAGCCAGAGCTCAGACTGCTCTGAACACACCTAGTAATGGTGGACTCAACCATTGCACCCAAACACACCTTCGGGCTGGACTCCAGGATCTACCCTGATTGGCATGCCCCCTCAAGCAGGGATATTCCTGTTATGGGCTCAAGTAGAAAGTTTAATCAAAAATGACTGACTCTATAGGGCCATACATTCAAACTATCACATTGTGCCATAATTGTGTGTATCTTGGCTGGTAGATTTTTGTAGCTTGCATGATCCATTGTTTGTTCACACCGTTGGTGACCATTATATCCCCCAGCAACTTGCATAGCACTTTCCAGCACTATGAGGACTAGACTGTAGGAAACTGACTTTCATCTCAGTTCTAGCATGATGTCTCAATGCGCTACAGGACCACAGCTTTTGGTGTCTGCAGCCACAGTGTCTTACCAATTAGATTTGGTGTGTAACCAAGTGCTTTGGCAGTGGCCTGCATTATTTTATTTTATTTTTATTCATTTATATATTAAAGAAAGAGACAGAGAGGCAGATAGAATGGGCGTGCCAGGGCCTCCAGCCACTGCAAATGAACTCCAGACATGTGAGCTTTGTACATCTGGCTTTCGTGGGTCCTGGGAAATCGATTCTGGGTCCTTTGGCTTCATAGGCAAGCTCCTTAACCACTAAGCCATCTATCCAGCCCTGCATTGTTTTTAGGGGTCTCATGTGCCTTCCTAACAAACAGCTCACTCTTGGGGGTAACCTAATTTTAGTACTGGGATTTACCAGCAATGGCCCATGGTTTTAGTGTAAAGTTTCCCAGATGCCTAATGGATAAGGCACTGGCTTCTTAGGATAAAGATTTCCTCATCCCCTACAGGGTGCTTGTTCCCAAAATAGTCCCCCTCTCTCCACCTTAACTGTGGGTCACACCATTCCATGAGTCCTGGACTGAATAAATAAGAGACAACAAACTTTACATGCATTCATTTCATTCTGCTTCCTTGATATGGACTGAATGTGACTGGCTACCTCAAGTTCCTGCCATTATGCCTTCCCTGCCATGAAGAATCACACCCCCTGGGCTGGAAAGATGGCATAGCAGTTAAGGAGCTTGCCTGCGAAACCTAAGGACCCATGTTCAATGTTCCAGATCCTACGTAAGCCAGACCCACAAAGGTGAGGCAAACATAAGGTCACACATGCCCACTAGGTGATGAAAGTGTCTGGAGTTCGATTGCAGTAACTGAGGCCCTGATGTGCCAATTCCTTCTCCTCTCTCTCTCTCTCTCTCTCTCAAATTAAAAATATTAAAAAAGAATCACATCCCTGAACTGTAAATTGAAATAAACCCATTCCTTCCTTATTCCTGCTTCTTGTCAAGTACTTGATTGCAGCAATGAGTAAAGTAACTGATACATCAGTACACACTGAACTTTGTCAAGGTTAAGTCTTACCCTTCTCGTTGTTGTATGTTTTAGAAAAACTTGGAAGTAGACAACAAAGAGGAAATCATGGGACCCAAAGTGCTGTTTGGGCTTAATGCTTGCACTTCTTTGAGGATTCTTGCAGTCCACTCCTTCCAGTCTTATATCCACACCTCTTTACTAAGAGTGATCACGTCAAGATCATAGGCAACTCTCTTGCCAAATCTCCGACCTTATCTACCTTAGCCTCGCAAGTTCAGGTCTCACTTGAAGTCAGTTTCCACTGGTCTCTAAGCACACAAAAGATCTGGATTTCTTTCTACCTTGCTGTTCTTTCAAAGTCTGCTGCTGACACTTCATCTTCTACTAGCCATCATACTTCAACTGTCCCGTTCCCTCCAGCCGAAAGCTTAACTTTTGACTTCCATTTATTTTTTTTACCTGCACCAACTCATAAATGATTTGATTCATTCCCATTATTTTACACACACTTTTTGCTGGTGGCAAGGAATTTTACTTGCCCAGTTCAATATGTCGACTCTACACTGGGCTTTAGACAATCACTCATCATATCTGCCTAGGTATTTGTGAGGCATTGAAAACCAAACACACTCAAAACATAACTCTTATTCATTTAAATTCTCAGCTGGGCCACCTACCAAAACTACATACTTTCAGTTCATCCCTTAATCTTTCCCATAGAGAGAGCCCTTGATGTCTGTTCATCCTAGAACATGTATGGCCTGTTTGTCAAAATGAAATTATACCCTTATTAAATGGAAAACTTGGCAATATATGTCAAACATCTCTTTTCATTCAATATATACAAAGAAATATATCACAGGTAAAGTGTGTCTGGTGGGAGTTCCTGAAGTGTGCTGTGCTGTATGGTTGGTGGCTTTTTTTCTCTCTCTGGCTGGTCCTGTAATAGTAGGCCATTTCTCCTGCCATTATGGAACTTCCCCTGGATCTGTAAACTTCAATAAATAATATCCCTTCCTCCAAAAAAAAAGAAATATATCACAGGAGCTGAGATATATGAGGAAATTGCACCAAACTACCACCTTTCAAAGCTGGCCTTGGAGGTTGATGGAGGGACCAGAAGGAGCCACACAGGCAGTGTGAGGAGATCTGATTACATCTCCAATACATGTAAATATCTAACCTCAACATGAAGAGTGGAGGCATTTTGCCAGCTATAGCAGCATCATCAAATAGTCATGGTGCTGTTTCATTTTTGCCTTATATTAATTTAACCATAGTAACAATGATGGCTTAGCTGATATTGCATATTTTTAAATTTGAGGGAAAAATAAGTCAGAGAAATAAAATAACATGCTCAAGCTCAGATAATAAGTGAGAGTCCGAATTTGAACCCAGGTCAGTTAAACCTAAAATCCTTGTTCTTTATATTTCTGCTTTATAGTTTGTCATGGTACTTTGAAGAATAAAGGTTGACCTTGCCCTCAAGTCACTAACCTAAACGGCCATTTCTGTTAGGACATATGGAAACATCAGAAGCTGGTAGAAATTGAGCGGTTTTTGAGGCTTAAGCCTCACATACATTAAAATGTATCAATGATGATGATATGATTTTGTAATATTGATACAAGCTAAAATCATAAAACATTGTTCTGTGCCAAAAAAAAAAAAAATCTGATTCATTTTTCCTTCCCATAAGGTATTTTGAAACTAGATTTTCTGGAGAACACATAGGGATTAGAACCACACACAGTGGCTTGTGTCTGTAAACCTAGCACTAAGAAGGCGGAGCCAAGAATATCATGACTTCTAGTCCAGTCTGGACTATATAATGATTTGGATGGAAGCCCTGGATACACAAGATCCTGTTTAAAAGAGAAATGTAGAAATTATATGATATTTTCTACCTCTACCTCATAAAGCAGTGAAAGAAGAAAGACGACGTCTAGAAGCTTTGGAGAAGTGATCAGAGAAATTGTCAATCAAAGAATGTCTAAGGAAATATATTTATCCATCCACATCCAGAACATGATAATGAGATTTATAGTGACAGGATAAAGGGTTCAGACAATGACCAGGATTTTCATGTTGATGCTGTGGTCGAAGGTCTGCATCCATCAGCTGATGCTCATGTTCTCCTGAGCTCTTGGATGAAGCTCTCCTCACTCATGGAGGCTAAGTGTTCATGTCCTCATGTCCTCAGAATGACTTTCATCATGAGGTATTCCTGATTCCACAGAATTGGGAGGTGAAGAAATTGCCTGTAAGGTGAGACATCATTAGGTTTCAAGAAGAGAACCATTATCTTCCTCTCCTGCTACCCCTCCTTACTCCTGACGTTATCATAGTCACAGTGACTGCTCTGATAATACTGAACAATAACAGGCAGGGAAAATATTTTTGTTTTAGAATTAGGACTCAGCTTCTGAACTCTGTGTTGTGACTTCATATGAGGTCATATAACTGAATGTGAAGTCATGGAAAATAAGAACTCAAAATAAGCCTGGTGTGGTGGCACATGCCTTTAATCCCAGCACTTGGGAGGCAGAGGTAGGAAGATCATCATAAGTTCAAGGCCACCTTAGATTGCACAATGAATTCCAGGTGAGCCTGGCTTACAATGAAATCCTACCTCAAAATAAACCAAAAAAACAAAAAAAAACCTTGAAATCAAGCATCTAATGAATCTGGGGTGTTTTGGCAGTGCTCACCTGTGTTTCAGTACATAGCATCACTGAAGCCCTGGTTCTGAACGCACAACATCCACGCTTTTCACCATGCATCCTGTCACCCCACACAGTGCCAATAAATGCTGCTTGAGACACCTCAGCTCAGATTGGAGACTGAGGATTGTTTTCAATTACAAATTCCTGACTATACAAATTTTCAACTCTTATAAAAACATAACTAATAAAAACATAGTTTCCAGAAAACAGAAACTTTTAATATTATCCTACTACCATTCCTCACCATATAACTATCAACCTAGTGTTACTTTATGTTGCATTGTGTTAGAATGTTTGATTTTAAAAATTATTTGAGTTTCATTTAAAAAATATTTAATGAACTTTGACTTGGGATGATGACAGAATTTCCAGTATTTTATGAACTGGCTCTACACATACTTCTGACATTTTATACAACAATATTTATGCAAATCACCATTTTGTGCTTAAAAATAACACAACCAAAATATCAACCAATGCTGAAAAGCACTGAGAATGCTCTACATCTTGCACTGACAAATATTCAGTCAAAATTTAATTTATATGCAAAAATAAGTATATTCATTCATCTCTCATTAGTAGGCACATTTTTTTGTCCTTAATAAATGCTAAAATTATATATAAATCAAGGACTTATTTTAAAATAAAAGTTTTTATTATTATTAACAAGTGATGAATTTGTATGCCTATTTTACATATCTGGCTATGCTACTTTTTGTGAAACTTTCTTGGGTAAAAAGGAGTTGCAAGTGGAAACATTTGAAGAAGCACTGAGTTAAGATACCTAAAATCTAGAAATAATATGTGATTTTCCTGAGTCATACAGCTGGAAAGTAACAAGCAATAATAAAATAAAATTAATTTTGGCTGGATTATAAACATGCTTTGTACATTAGTATATCCCTCTTACATTTTCAAATCTGAATTCTTTCCTAGCCTTCATTCCCTCCCTCATGTTTATCTAATCTCTGAGTCCCAGAACATCATAAATCATTACCACATAAAAGTTTCTTCCCAATTCTAAGAGCAGAAATAACGTCAAAAGCCAGAGAAGTAAGCAGGCTATCCATCTTATTAGTGATTAAACAAACCCACCTCTCTTAAACCACAGAAGTTTGATTGACACCACATTGCAGAGACAGAGATAGTCACGCCCAGTTCCAGCAAGGTGAGGAGCAGCATTAGAGACACTAGGCCCTAGGAGAAACAATGCCTCATATTAAACCCAGTGGAAACATTCATAGAAAAAAACAATGTCCTCTGGAAACCAGACTGTCAGCTCTCCTTCCCTCAGAATGGAGTAAAATGAACTATCACTTAGATTTCAGAGAGATGCAGACACACAAATTCTAAAGAAGGGGCCCAATATCATGAAAATATTTGAGATATATGTTATTTCTATATAAGCCTTGTGAAGTAGTCAAGGGGGAAGAAACCACAAAGGGAAAAATATCACACTCTCAGTAGCTTATCACTTTAACTAAGGAGATGAATGGTTTAGGAAAATGGACATAAATGAGCTCTACATGATTCTGTCAACAGTGTAGAGGTTCAGGCATCTACATATTTCTGGAGCACAGAGCACCAAGCTGAAGTCAGCACAAAATGAAATCAGTTCTGTGGTAATGAACCTTCTATTATCACCAAGGCACCTGAGAAAAATAAAAAAATCATATTGCTTTGTAGGGAAAATGTCACTAACTCCACAAAAGTGAAGCAGGATAATGAGGATAATATTTGTCCATGGAAATGTCAAAAAAAAAAGCAGAGGGATTCAGAAATGAGTATGAAAATGACAAATATAATTTCTATGTTGACCTTGGAAAAGCTAGGATATAAAACACAAAAGTAAAGAGTACTAATATGGGAAAGCTATTAAATCTTCCCTTTAAAAATACTATACCCAGGCTGGAAGGATGGGTTAGCAGTTAAGGTGCTTGCCTGGAAAACCCAAGGACCGAGTTCGATTCCCCAGGACCCACATAAGGCAGAGGTACAAGGTGGCGCATGTGTCTGGAGTTTGTTTGCAGTAGCTGGAGGCCCTGGCATTCCCATTCATTCATTCTCATTCTCTCCCTTCCTCCCTCTGTCGCTCTCTGTATTTATCTCTGTCTCTCTCTGTATCTATGTCTCTGTCTCTCTCTGTATCTATGTCTCTGTCTCTCTCAAATAAGTAAATAAAAAAATTTATAAAAATACTATACCCAAATAAACTCCAAAGTGGAGCCATTCAAAACTTCGAGTTGCAGTTAAACATTCTAGATTATAGAATAGAGTTGTGAGTCTCTTGAGTTTGTTTGATTAAACAGAGAGATATGAAATGATTTTATTTCTTTAATTTCTTTTTTCTTTTGTTTTTGTTTTTGTTTGTTTTTCCAGGTAGGGTCTTGCTCTAGCCTAGGCTGACCTGGTATTCACTATGTAGTCTCAGAGTGGCCTCAAACTCACAGTGATCTTTCTACCTCAGCCTCCCAGGTGCTGGGATTAAAGGCGTGTGCCACCACACCCAGCTAAAATGATGTTTTAAATTTAATCTCACTGGAGAGTATAATGGTAGCACTAGTAGTATAGTAATCTAATAGAATAGCAAACACTATTTTCACTGCTTATTAAATATTAACTTATTTAATTCTTATACCAACTAACCCATAAGATAGGTACTATCTATCATTATTCCAAATATGAAAACCTAAAATGCAAAGGATTTATCTAATGTGCCCTCATTCCAAAGCTGACAGGCAGCAAAGCCAGCATTTAAATCAAGGTACCAACTTGTTTTTGTATATTTTTAATTGTAAGAAATCTTGTACAACTAAATATATTTCTGTGAGCATGGTATGTGCATGTATATGCAGATGCATGTGTCACATGTGGAAGTCTTAGGAGAGCATTGAATGTCCTCCCTCAATCACTCTTGAGCTTTATTGCCTTGAGACAGAGTCACTCAGTAAACCTGAAGCTATAGTTTTTGGTCAGATTGCTTGACCAGGGAACCCAAGCCATGGGGATCTTTCTGTTTCTGCCCACTCCAACAGTGGGGATACAGGTACACGTGGCCATGCCTGGCTTTTTATATGGTGCTAGGGATCAAAATCAAGTCCTCACATTTGTTCATCCAATGCTCCTTCCAGTGGAGTCATCTCCCCAGTCCCAATTAACCATAGTAGACTTACATTTGATGAGGAACCCAGATAAATGCACAGGTCTGGTGACTGTGAAGATGGACAGCCCTTGAGCGCCTCGCCATTGAATGCTAAATGCACGGACAGGAAAGCAGTTCCAACCAGTGCAATCACAGCACTGGCAATGTTCATCCCAAAACTGTTTTGCAACTAAACGGAAAGAATTTTCCATAAATATATGGAGTACATCCTTGAGCCCCTTGGCAACATTCCATTTAAAGAAGTATCTGCTCAATGCCCAATAGTATTTAACATGAAGGGCAAACTTCCATGAACAAACCTGCCCCTAGCCCTTGTAGTTTACATTCTAGCAATAAAGACACAGAAGGGATGAGTGATATATCTCACTTGATAGCATACTTAGTATATGTAGAGCCCTGAGTTCAATTCTAAGTACTCCGTATACTGGGCATGGGGGCACACACAAGTAATTCTAGCACTCAGAAGGTAGAGGCAGGAGGATCAAAAGTTCAAGGTATACAGGGAGTTAAAGGACAGCTTGGAATACATGAAAATCTATCTCCACAAAAAAGACAAAACAATAAGCATGCCAACATGTATATTATGCCATACCCTTGAAGAAATTAAGTCTTGGTGGAAAAAAGAATGGTATAAGGAGAATCTGGGAGTCCAGAGAAAGGAACGGAGGTTTATGACATTACACAGAAGTGACAAACGGAGACAGTGTTCTCCCATGTGGCAAGAGGATAGCTGGAGAAATGACCCTGAAGTCAAGAACACAGTTCAAAGTCTTCGGTGTTACAGTGTTCCCAGGAAGCAAGGGGGCCAAGGTGGTTGGAAAGAAGCGGGCAAGATTAGGAAATGAAGATGGAAAATTAATAGAGATCCGTATGGTAAGTCATGATAAAACTTTCATTCTAATTCTGAGAAAAATACAAGATTATTGGACGATTTTTTTTTGGAGACAGAGAGAGAGAGCGAGAGCGAGAGAGAGAGAGAGAGAGAGAGGGAGAGGGAGAGGGAGACAGATAGAGATGGGCGTACCAGCAGCCTCTCAGCTGCTGCGAATGAAATCCAGATGCATTTGCCCCCCTTGTGGTCAAGTGTGGCATTGCGCCCTTGTGTCATTTTGCATCTGGCTAAACTTGGGACCTGGAGATTGGAACCGGTGTTCTTAGGCTTAGGAGGCAGGCGCCTTAACCGCTGAGCCATCTCTCCAGCCCTGATTTTTGAGCCAAGGGCTTATGGACGAATAGCCTAAAGGGGATCACTCTGTCTTGATTGAGAATGGGAGGAAGTGAGTCAAGAATGGAGGCAAAGAGCACTGAGAGGAAATCTGAGACTAGATGGAAAAATGAAAAAAGGCCAGATTCATAGATAGCTTGAAGATGAGCCAATGGGATTTGCTGAAAAACTGGATTTGGGACTGTGAAAAGTCAGGAATACTTTGAAGTAGTTGATCTAGGAATCTGAAAGGATGGAGTCTCCATCAGCTGACATGAAAAATGTTTGAGGAGGAAAAGTAGGCATTGAGTTTAGGGCCTTTAAATATTTCAGTGAAAGCAAACAGATGTGCTGAAATCTAGTGCTCAGAAGAAAGACCTGGGCAGGTTAATGTGTCAGTTACCTTCTTGTTGCTGGGACAAAATACCCTACCGGAAACAATTTAGAGAAAGAAGGAGAAGGACGTCATCTGGCTTACAGTTTCAAAGGGCAAGGCCATCATGGTGGCAAGGCATGGCAGGAACTGGAACCAGAGTCACACTGCAGCACAGAAAAGCAGAGTAGGGAGAGAATATCAAGTGGGGCCTGGCTGCCACACCATATGGCCTGTCCACAGTGACACACATCTTCCTGTGAAGCTCCACCTCCTAAAGGCCCACTTCCTTCCCAGATAACACTACTTTGCTAGGGACCAAGGGTTCAACCACATGAGACCATGAGGGAAGGAGGAAGGCCTTATTTTGAAAGCACCAGGTCAGATGAGGGTGAAGAACTGAAAACTATTTATGCAATGTGTAAGGTTTTCAACAATCTTAAGGAGAGCAGTTAGAAAGGTCCAGTAGAAAAGAAAAAGTCTTGGGAAGGTGGGATTAATTACAACAGAATAGAAATGAATCACAGACATACAATGGATAACTCCTGTAGAGAAATCTAGCTACAGGGAGATGGGGAGTCAGGTTCATTAGCGATATAGCCTCTAGTAAGTTACCCATTCCACAGTAATTAAAATTCCACCCAGGATCATGCAAGCAACCCTAATTTAATTCAATGGATATAAAGGACATAAAGTAAAATGAGAATTTTAATGGGGAAGAAGAAGGGTGTTGGTGGTAGGGGAAGGTCAATAAGGAAGGGTAATTGTGGGGAGTAAGATCAAAATGCATTATATGAACACATTAAAATGTCAAAATATGAAAAAAAAAGATATCTTTTGTTTTTCAATGTAGGGTCTTGCTCTAACCTAGGCTGACCTGGAATTCACTATGTGGTCTCAGGGTGGCCTTGAACTCATGGTGATCCTCCTACCTCTGCCTCCCAAGTGCTGGGATTAAAGGCGTGTGCCACCATGCCCAACTCAAGAAATAAAAATGTTTTAAAAAAGGAAAAATGAATTGTGCCTAGCTAGCAGGGGCAAATATTGCCAAGATGATATATACAGTAATTATATGCTTATATACTGATTTTAAAGATTTAGTAGAGACAAACTGAAGTGAATTTGTTGAGGGTGGGGGATGAATGGAATGTAACACTGAAGTAGGAGGAGCAACTCTAAAGAAATTTAGAGTTAATGTATTATAAAAGGCTGGCATGAAAATACTGTGACAGATCTAGTCCACAGAATGGTGTCAGAAAAGTCTCTTCTAGGCTGGGCGTGGTGGCACACGCCTTTAATCCCAGCCCTCGGGAGGCAGAGGCAGGAGGATCACCAGGAGTTTGAGGCCACCCTGAGAATACAGAGTGAGTTCCAGGTCAGCCTGGGCTAGAGCGAGACCTTACCTTGAAAAACCAAAAAAAGAGAAAAGTCTCTTCCGATGGCTTGTTTTCACAGAATAGGAAGCAAGACCATCAGTAGGAAAGGGAAATGAAAAGAAGGGATAGGTGTTTAAGGAATAATGTCATACTAAAACAGCCACCTAAGGAGCAGGGAAAGTGAATGAATAGACCAGGAAAGATGACGACAATGGCCAGATGACTGAGTGAGAGTATATAATAGAGATTTTGTAATTGTTTGATGAATAGCTAAAGAAAGAGAAACCTTTGCTTTCAGGTGTGAACTAGTCATGAGCGAGCCCACACTGAAAACAGAATAGATTCATCCTGATGAAGCACAAAGTTCAAGAAGCCCTTTTCTAAGCGTCAGATTTGTCAACTATTCAGAATGTCCTTCCCAGCTATTTATGGTCACACTGATCTAATTTTCCTGAGACCTACCATCTGAATGCTTTAACAAAAGAAACCTGATTTTCTTGTGCACAAAATGAGACTCAGTGTCTCAGTTGGACTCACCCACCTCCACTTGTCTACTGTTAGTGGATAATTTATTTCTACTCTTCTGGTCATAGAAAAAGAGGAAGAACTGGTACTTACCAACATCCTTATGGGTTTTCTCCCTGCTGCAATAGTCAAGGATCCTGAACTAATAAACTGTATGAAAATAGGAAGTAAAGCAGAGGAAGAAATATCAAGTCTTAACTATTTTACTTTTCATAACTTTTAGTTAATAGTTATCTAGCAGTAATTATACAAACCTTTTAATTCATTCCCTAGAACCCAAAACTATACCTCATGTTACTCATCATTTCATATGGCTAAAATTTTTAAGTAGCTCAAATTCTAAGTAAATTCATAATTGCTTCATTTTGCTTTGTGTCTAGCTTTCAACAGGTTTATGTGAATGTGGATACTTTAAAATATATACATATAGTGGGCTGGAGAGATGGCGTAGCGGTTAAGGCGCCTGCCTGCTAAGCCAAAGAACTGGGTTCCAATCTCCAGGTCCCACGTTTAGCCAGATGCAAAGTGATGCAAGGGCGCAATGCCACACTTGACCACAAGGTGGTGCACACATCTGGATTTCGTTCCTAGCAGCTGAGAGACTGCTGGCGCGCCCATCTCTATCTGTCTCCCTCTCTGTCTGTCTCTCTCTCCAAAAATAAATAAAATAATAAAAAATTATATATATGTAGTTAATGTGATTAGAGTTATGATTATGTTTGTTAATATAAATGTAATACAGATGTTTGAAATTCTCATATTCATACCCAAGTTTCAGATATGTCATTTTGTCATAGATGTTCCAAAAGGTCTTTTACAAATCTTAATTACTAATGTCTGTGTACTGTCTAGTTTTAAAATCATTACATTAATGTGCTAGGCTTTCCTTGGCTCTAATTTTGATAAATAGAACCCTTTCCACATTTATGATCTTTCCTTAAAATGCTCACTCTGGATTAACTCACAAATATTATAGTCATCAGGATCACAGCAAGCAAAGGCCTACTACAGTAAATCCAACTACTGAGTCTTGCTGACAATGCAGGAGCAAGCTCTGAATTCTGCTTCAGATAACAAGGGGGTTCGTACAGTGATTTCCTGTGTCACCAAAGCATATGGTAAGTGTATGACCCTGCGTGCCAATCTGAGATTCACTCATATCTATCCTGTAGCCACACCTGGACAGATTACTAAGCCAGCTTCACCTCAGCTTCTTTTTCTATATAACACAGATGTAGATGTGTGTATTCTCATGTATTCTCACACCTGACAGCCACATGGTGTTGAAATAGAGTAATTCACAAAAATGGATTGACATATTTGCACTAAATAGAGAAAGCTTTCAAATAATTGATAGTATACAGTTTTTATTTGAATTTCAGAGATCTGAAAAGAAGAACCTCATACTATTTCTTCCATCCTGGAAAGGAAACTGAGAACCAGAGCTTGCATATTATTTCTGGCCTCACATCTTTGATAAGGATTATTAGTGGAAGGTGAGCAAATAGAAAGGATTGAACAGTGAGTACATGGCAAACACAATCACAGTGGAACATGGTGGGAGGGCAAGAGCAGGCTACGCAAGTTGTGCAGGTCACATCATAGACCTTAGACTTTGCTCTGCTGGTGTTTTGGAACCAGAGAGAAGTTTCTAAAATTAGATAATGGTCAAATTTGAATGAGTATAGATGATGCTACCAACATTTATTTTTCATCCTTTTATTGTTTTGTTTTTTGTTTTTTATTTTATTTTATTTTTTGTTTTTCAAGGTAGAGTCTCACTCTAGCAAAGGCTGACCTAGAATTCACTATGCAGTCTTAGGATAGCCTCAAACTCACAGTGATCCTCCTACTTCAGCCTCCTGAGTGCTGGAATTAAAGGCATGCACCACAACTCCTAGCCCCAATTTTTAATATTCATTATTTAATTTATAGACATTAAGTTCAACAAGTATGGTTTCTGGGTTGTTTCTGTGATTAGCATACAAAGTAATTGGTTTCATTGTGGCATTTATATACATTGGTTTTGTTAATCTTTTATTCTCACTCTAGCATCCCTAGCCCACACCTGCTGGTCTCTCTCCTCCCTGGCCCCCAGTTGCTCTCATCCACTATCATATCACATGTTGTATTGCCTTCTTCCCCTCCTGTTCCCTTAAGACCTCTTTTACCCCTCTTGTGGTCTCCTTTCTAGTTTAATAACCCATGTCCCTACCTGTACACACACACACACACACACACACACACATATTTAAAAATTAAAATCTATGGTCTGGAGTCAGACACGCTACCAATGTGACATGAGACAAGCTAAAAATCTATGGTCTGAATATGAGAGTAAACAAAGGGTATTTTTCTTTCTGGGCCTGGGTTACTTCCAAAGTACAGAATACCTGGGCATGAACTCAAGGATTCTAAGTTTTACCACAAGAGTTAAGGATGTAGCTCAGTGACAGAGTATTTGCCTAGCATGTTTGAGACCCTAGATTCCCCAGTACCACAAAAATAACAAAGGCTACAACATTTCCCACCAGAAGTACCATTCTCTTACCACAGAAATACTTTCATATCTATGTTTATTACTGCACTATTCACAATAGCAAGGAAATAGAATCAGCCTAGATGCCCATCAATAAAGGAAAAGATGAAAAAAATGTGGTATATACACATTATGGAATTTTACTCATCATTAAAAACAACTGGAATCATGACATTCACTGGGAAATGGATGAAACTGGAAATTATAAAATGATTATGTGAACTGAAGTGCTTTCTTTTAATTTGAAAGAAAAGGACTTTTTCCCTACTTGTGCCAAAGTTTTAAATGAAAATCACAACGTGTAACTTCCAAACATGCTGGCAGTGATAGGTAAGAAACGGTCTATGACCAGGAGACTAGGCATACTCACAAATACAGCGCCCCACAGTGGGTAGCCAGTGTAGAAGGTGAAGAAGAAGAAGTGCCTGAAGAGGTGAGACAAGTACTGTAAGCAACCCAGAAAAACACCTAGAGCCAGAATAAGCATGCCACTCAGGACCTGGACAGCCTGCAAGAAGAGAGAAAAAAGGTATAATATCATTTCAGTGTTCCTCAGAAAGGAGACAGCATTCTTTAAATGTTAAACCTAAAGTAACTGCAATAGCTTATCTAGGAGGTCGATGTTTGGGCCATATGATGCTAATGTGATGAAGGCAGACTGCTGTTAAGCAGTGTCTACTGTAGATTTTTCTTTCAACCCAACCACCTAATTTTTTTTTGTTTGAGGTATGGTCTCACTCTAGGCCAGGCTGACCTGGCATTCACTGTGTAGTCTCAGGGTGGCCTTGAACTCACAGCAATCTTCCTACCTCTGCCTCCCAAGTGCCGGAATTAAAGGCATGTGTCACCATGCTCAGTTCAAATTTTTTAATTTAAAATATAGTGTGTGTCTACCCCTGATGGCACAAGCCTATAAACCAGGTTACTTGGGAGGGTAAAACACAAGGATCATGAGGCCTGTCTAGGCTATAGAAGGAGTTCAAGGGCAGCCTAATAAACTTAGCAAGACCCTGTTTCAAAATATAAACGGAAGCCAGGCGTGGTGGCGCACGCCTTTAATCCCAGCACTCGGGAGGCAGAGGTAGGAGGATCACTGAGAGTTCGAGGCCACCCTGAGACTACATAGTTAATTCCAGGTCAGCCTGGACCAGAGTGAGACCCTACCTTGCAAAACACCAAAAAATAAATAAATAAATAAATAAATAAATAAAAAATAAATAAATGGAGGGCTTGAGAGATGGCTTAGTGGTTAAGACACTTTCCTGCAAAGCCTAAGGACCCAAGTTCGACTACCCAGAACCCACGTAAGCCAGATGCACATGATGCCGCATGTGTTTGGAGTTTATTTGTAGTGGCTGGAGGGCCTGGCATGCCTGTTTTCTCTCTCTCTCTCTTTCATAAATAAATAAAGACTGGAGAAAAATTTTAAAATATAGAATAGGAATAGAGGCTTGTAGCTCAATGATGAAGTGCTTAAGTAGCATGCATGAGGACATGGGTTCTATCCTCAGAACTACAGAAATAAAGAAAGAACAGGGGAAGAGGAAGGGGAAATGAAAGGAAGGAGAAAGGATGAGGGGAACTCGATCTTCTGACATAGCTGATCAGAAGGCACAAGGGGAGAATAAAGGGCAGCCCAGGAATTAACTCTCCAAGGTTTGATAGGATGTTATCTCCTATGAGAGAATGCCTCTCTATTCCCACTCCTAAGGTCTACAGGTCCCAGTCTTTTCTTCAGTGCACTGCCAATTCAGTGATGTGTAACTGACACTTCTCTTCAGAGTGCACTGGTGTGGTTGCCACATAACGTTTCCTTCGATCTTTGTGGGGAGAACAGGTGTGTGGGTGCATGTATGGGTTAGGGGGAGTGTGTGTATGTGTGTGCACATGCATGTAGAGGTCAGAGACCAACATCAGGTGTCTCATGAATCACTTTCCACCTCATTTTTAAAGAAGTATTCTTTATTATTTATTTGAGACACACACACACAGAGAATGGGCACACCAGGGCCTCTAGCCACTGCAAACAAACTCCAGATGCATGCACCACCTTGTGCATCTGGATTACGTGGGACCTGGAGAATTGAACCTGGATCCTTGGGCTTTGCAGGCAAGTACCTTAACCACTAAGCCATCTTTATAGCCTTCTACCTCATTTTTTGAGGCAGTCTCACTTGAACCTTGAGTTCACTGATTTGGCTAAACTAGCTATCCAGCAAGCCCCAGGGATTCCCTGTCTCTGCTTCCCTAATGCTGGGATTAGAGGCACTGAAAGACAATGTCCAACTTTTACATCAGTGCTGAGTTCAGGTCTGCATGCTTGAGGGGCAAGCATTTTACTCGCTGAGCTATTGCCCTAGCCCCTCAAACTAAGTTTCTAAGGAAGGTGACTGTGGTAGTTTGAATATATGTCCCCCAATATATTCAGTGTTTTATTAGTTATAGTTTGCATCTGCAATCACCTTGCTAGAGGCAATGTCACTGGGGGCCGGTCTTAAGGTGTGGTGGTGGGTTTGAGATTCCATTGTAAAGATATGCAAAGTGTGCCTAGCAGGAGTTCCTGAAGTGTGCTGTGTGACTCTTTTGGCTGTAGTTTTGTTCTGTGTGCTGTGTGGCTGGTTGGTTTTTCTCTCTTGCTTGGCCCTGTGAAGGCAGGCCAGCTTCTTCTGCCATTATGGAACTTCCCCTGGATCTGTAAGCTTCAATAAATAATATCCCTTCCTCCATAACTGTGCCTGCTCTGGAAGTTCATCTCAGCGAACCTGAAGCTGTCTGCTACAGTGACTTACCCCAAGGGCTTGCAGTACTCCCTTTTGATGATCAAGTGATCCATCTAGAGGTTGGTAACCAGAATCATTCTCCTGCTCTGGCTTCACCAGCACATGTGGGCTATCATCTGCTGAGGTGCCCAGCTTTGCATTATAGAATTCTTGGGAGGCCATGTGGGCCTACTTATGGCTGTCATGAAAAAGAAGTGAAAAGCTCAATGCTTCCCTTTTCACCACCATCTAATACTATCTTTCAGTGTAACAGAAGGGTTCATGTTTTTCATGCATCGAGATAACTCTCCAGGAAGGGGGCATGAGGGCAGTAAGGTGGGGTTCATACGATGCTCAGTCCCTTTCTGTTCTTAGAACTATGCCCTGCTTCCCACAAACATTCTCTCTACAGCTTCATGTGGTTAATTTCTGCTCTTCTCAATCCCCATGTTGTACTTTTAGGAAGTGTCTTGCAGTCCTGGCTAGGTCTAAATGATGAACCCTTTCTGAATACTCAGAACCCCCTCAACTGTCCTAACATCCCTTAGTCTGAATTTGGGTTTTGAGGATGGTTTTTGGTTTCATCCTGTCTTCTCATCACTGCTGCTTCAGTGATACTTGTCAGCAGAGAGCTGGTATCCAGCTAATACACATTTCATAAATACGCATGTGGTAGATACAGTCACACCCAGGGATGATAACAGAAAACATGACTGCATACACTAGATCTTTTTATGGTAAGAAATCACAGAACAGCTCTGAAGAGAGGACATCCAGTCTCATCATACCAGTTTGACCTATTTTTTAAAAAAAAAATAGGATATTATTTAGCCTTCAGATAAAGCTGTGTTTTATAAAATGTGGTTAATTTACCTTTGAGAGAATAGAGAAACGTGGGAAGGATTTTATCAACTAAGGGCGCCTCTCCAGATTTTAGTGAGTAGCAGAAGTTATTCATGTTAAGTAATTCAGTCCTCGCAGCATCTATAGGAATGGGTAATGTTGTGACCCTTGCCAATTCACAAGAGAGGAAGCTGGGAACAGAGCAGGTAAGTAACATCCCAAATCTATAAGCCAGCAATGTGAGAAGCTAGGGACCAGAACTCAGTAATCTGCCTCTAGTTGTTATACTATACTGTTCCTCTGAATGTATGCAGAAATACTCCCACCCCGTACATATCTCAGGATTGTCCCAACCCTCACTGTAAGAACTGGCAGCCAAATTATAGGGCAGCCACTTGGATTTAATATTTCTTTTTTTTTTTCAAGGTAGGTTCTTACTTTAGCCCAAGTTGACCTGGAACTCACTCTGTATTCCCAGACTGGCCTTGAACTCACAGCGACCCTCCTGTATCTGCCTGCCAAGTGCTGAGATTAAAGGTGTGCACCCCCACACCTGGCTTGCCTCAGGTGGATTTAGTCTTTCTAAGGGGGTGTATGAGTAAGTACACGTTCCAAAGAAATAGCTGTGTCATTACGTCTAACATTTTTTAGAGTGGCACTATAGTAACCTTTTCATTCTAAGGGAAGCCAATTGCATGGCTTCTCTAAATCTGTACAGAGCAGCTCAAGTGGGCCATGGGAAGGCACCTTTAGTAGACCAATATGAAAGGGGAATTCCTATGGAGAGGGACCTGTAGGGTTTACCTTGGAGGCTTCAGATTGTGACAGGTGTCGGTCCTCCCAAGTCCATCTCTTGGCGCAGAGTTGGAGACAGGAACAATCACAATAGTATCTGTTCAAAAACTAAAAACACATCAGACTCTTCCTCCTCTAACTTAACGAATCTTTCCCTTGTGCAACACATTAGCATAGCCAGTGGAAACGTTTTGTTGGCTGCCTGGAAGGTGTGCTAATTACACTGGCGTTAAAGACTGTAACCATTCCACTTCCCCACGGGAAACTGGCATCAGAAGTCACTGTCTTCTGGCTCTAAGATATTGCTTAACACATTGTTGGATCAAGAAATACATAAGCAGAAAATATGGGCAGGTCTGTGGGAAAGTGTTGTAGAACATAGGAAGGGTAGCGTTAGTTGTGTAATAAGGAAAGATGAAGCCAGGCAGTATGAATAGCACCAGCCAGCTATTTCAATGCAGAAAATATAAAGCTACTCACTGTGATTAATCAATCCTGTTGCAAGTACGATCAGCCTGGAGAAATACCTCTGAAGAACTACAAACAAAACTGGAAGACTGTTCCCTTCCTATCGCTGACTAACTTTTTCAAATAAAGCTCCATTTTTTTTTCAAAAAAAAAAAAAAAAGAATACTGCCAGGAGGAGGATGGTGGTCACTAAGGGACTTAGTTTACATAATGTGTGAGCAACAGTGTGAAAACTACCTTATAAGAATGATCACACTCAATTCTCTCTGAGTAACAGCAATTGTAGTTTAAATATATTAGATGATGATTCTGTTTAAGTCACTGTTAAAATTGTTCCACATAGATTAATTTCTTCTTGGAGTGGGGTGGTCCTCCAAGGCCTTGGCCTTTCTCCAAAGGCTCTTTGGGGATCCAGATTGGAGTCCTGTTCCTGCAACCCACCCAAACTGGTACAATATTAGCTCTACAGTTTTAATGTTTTGAGGTTGGTTCCACTCTCATAGTTCCCGTACTAAAACCACTGTGCAACAAATCTGCAACAAATCTCTCCCTGGGCATTCAAGATGTTTGCATTCTTTAAAATATAACCCATATTCTCACAGTGTTGCACTGTGGTGGAAGCTCCATGATGGCAGGAGAAACGATGGCATGAGCAGAGGGTATCATCACCCTCTGGCCAACATAAGGTGGACAACAGCAACAGGAGAGTGTGTCAAACACTGGCAAGGGGAAGCTGGCCATAATACCCATAAGCCTGCCCCCAACAATACACCACCTCCAGGAGGCTTTAATTTCCATTTGCCATCAGCTGGGGAGACCAGCATTCAGCACACTTAAGTTTATGGGGGACACCTGAATCAACCCCCCCACACCTATATTCATTTTACCTCTTTCTCTCTCCCTATCCCTATCCCTCTATTCCCCATCAGTCTCTCTCCCTTTACCTTCCCCTAACTAATAAAGAAAAATAGTTTTTAAAAGAATTAGTATCATGTGGACATGATACTAGAAGGGAAGATTGAACCATATCTTGGCCATTTCAGCCATGGTTGGAGCAGCAAAGAAATGCTAAGCTAGAATGCCAGAAACAAGAGTCCTGAGAGACTTTGGAAAGGAATCCTTGGGGTTGGAGGGATGGCTTAGTGGTTAAGGCATTTGCCTGCAAAGCCAAAGGACCCAGGTTCGATTCCCCAGGACCCACGTTAGCCAGATGCATAAGGGGGCATGCATGTCTGGAATTCATTTCCAGTGGCTGGAGGCCCTGGCATGCCCATTCTCTCTCTCTCTCTCTCTCCCTCTCTCTCTCTCTCTCTCTCTCTCTGTGTGTGTGTGTGTCAAATAAATAACTAAATAAAAATAAAATATTTAAAAAGAAAGGACTCTTTGGACGGGTCTATCCCCCAAGTTCTGCATTTCATAAAATCCTATGAATCCCATGAATGCAATGCTACCAACATTACATTTATATGATAAATATACCTTTGATTCCGGTGTCTCTTCTGTCCTCATTTCTGTCCAAGATCCCATACAAATTGCTTTTTCTATCTATGTCACTACCAACATTCTGGCTTCAGCCACTTGTCATCTGCAAGAAGATTCAGACTTTCCCTATAGCTGTCCTCTTCTGAATTCTCACCAGAATTTCTCATAAGCATTTACTTAGGGCAATTCAAGCAAGCATGTTCTTCTAAACTCTTCCATCATCTATCAATTACTCAATTATAAAGCCACTGCCACATTTTTTAAGTACTTGTGATAACAGCAGCTCTACTTCTTGGCATAGCTTTGTATCTTAGTCCATGTCCAGTGGCTATAACAGAATACCAAAGGTTGGATGACTTATGCACAATAGAAGTTTGACTCTGTCTGTATAGTGTCTGTATAGTAAGAAGGCAAAGATCATGGTACCATCACTTGACAAAGACCTTCATGCTGAGTCATAACATGAGAGAAGTGCCAGCCAAAATGCACAAGACTGAGTGGATGAGGCTGAACTTCATCCTTCATCAGGAACCAGGTAGGTCCAGCACTAAGTAGCCTTTATGACCTAATCACCTTTTAAAGGCCCTACCTCAGGGCTGGAAAGGTGGTCAGTGGTTAAAGTGACCTGAGTTTGGATCTACAGCACCCATATAAATGTCAAGCTGGTGTGATAACCCAGCTGTAACTCTAGCGCTAGAGAGGTGGAGACAGAAGATACCCAGGGTAAGCTGGCTAGCTAGACCAGCTGAATTGATGAGCAATAGGTTCAAATAAGACACCCTGTCTCAATCAATTAAGATGGAGAGTGATCAAGTCCCACCTCAGTATTGTTACCATGGCAATTAGATTCCAATATGAATTTGGAGAGTACATTCAAGCACAAAACGGACACTGCCCAGGTTCTGAGTAGCATGAAGCCAAAATCATTCCTGTTTACTCAGTGTGATTGCAATATTCCCCCCTTTCAGTTTCAAAAGTAGACCTTGTGAATGATAATATGTAAAATCATCCTGCATAAGTAAAAGTAAGGAAAAGTCCTGAGATAGGTGATGAAAGATCAGAGCCAGGGCTGGAGAGATGGCTTAGCAGTTTAGGCGCCTGCCTGCTAAGCCTAATAACACTGGTTCCAATCTCCAGGTCTCACATTTAGCCAGATGCAAAGTGAAGCAGGGGTGCAATGCCACACTTGCCCACAAGGGGTGCATGCATCTGGAGTTTGTTCACAGTGGCTGAGAGGCTGCTGGCATGCCCATTCTCTGTCTCCCTCTTTCTCTATCTCTCTAGAAAGAAAGAAAGAAAGAAAGAAAGAAAGAAAGAAAGAAAGAAAGAAAGAAAGAAAGAAAGAAAGAAAGAAAGAAAGAAAGAAAAAGAAAGAAGAAAGAAAGATCAGAGCCAAATGATAAGGAGAGAGGTAGTAGGTGACATGCAAACATTCAAATTACAGTCTTTACAAAGTGCTACAGAGCCATACCAGAAGAAAGTGAGGGGACAGGGAGACAGGAAAATAGAATTCACAGAAAAGTAAGTCCTAGTTCTGAAAACACAGCATGAGTGGGGTCAAGTCACACAAAAGAGGAAGAGGACATGATACCACACGGGAAGAGCAGTTTGGGACTGGAAGAGTGTGAATATGAAGCAAGAAGGGATCCAGAGACTGGGTACATGCAATAAATAAGCAATAAATAAGCTGCTGAGTCTGGCATTTGAACCTGGGTCCAAGTGTAGAATCAGATACCACAGAAAACCTAGACAGAAGTTCTAGGAAATGGTAATAGAAGCATTAGCTTATGGATACAAGAAAGTACCTTCAGGGAAGGAAGAAAAAGTATGAGAGAGTATGAAAAAATTGATCTTATTAACAGCTTATTTTGAATTTAGGGCTACATAAAGAACTATCCATAAAAGAAACCTGAGGCTACAGTTGTCTCATCACACATTCAAGTTTTTGGCACTCACCTCAGAAAATAGTACAAAGTTTAAACGACAGAATGCATATAAAGGTGTCAGCAACTAAGACTTCTCCATGAGTTCAAATAAATAAGGACAATCAGAAGGCTCATCTTTTCCTAAAAGCTAGCATAATTGTAGGATATCTATCACATTTAAGAGAATATTCATAATAAAAATTAAGTATATTTACCACATCCAATACATTATAAAATCATGAATGGAAACCATACAAGCTAATCATTATCTCACAGCTTTTGATTTTGAAATTTGAGATGTTTGATTCATAGTTTATGAATTTACTATAACTTCGTAAGCTTTTAAGTCATTGCTTTGAAACAATGGCCTTCCAGAGAACACTTAAGATCTACATTTTAAATATTTTTATTTATTTGCAAGCAGAGAGAGTGAGGACTGACAGAAAGACAGAGAGGAAATGGATACACCAGGACCTCTTGCCACTGCAAACAAACTAGATGCATATGCCACTTTGTGTTTGGCTTTATGTGGGTACTGGGGAATCAAACCCAGACCATCAGGCTTTACAAACACACACCTTTAACCACTGAACCATCTCTTCTGCCCCAAATCTACTCTTGCCAGGCATGTTGGCACACACCTTTATTCTCAGCACTAGGAAAGCAGATGCAGGAGAGTCATGGTGAGTTCAAGGCCAGATTGGGACTACAGAGTGAGTTCTAGGTCAGCCTGAGCTAGAGTAAGACCCCCCCCCCCGCAATGATCTACTCTTTGTGCAGGTGAGATGATTTGCTATACAAATATGAGGACCCAAATTCAGTCCTCAGCACACGTCATGCATGACTATAGTCCTAGTGCTGAGGGGGTTGGAGGCAAGAGGATTGCTGGGATTTTTTAGGCAATGAGTCTAACCAAAATAACAGTGAGGTCCATGGTCAGCAAGAGTCTGTGTTTCAGGAAAACAGGCAGAAAAACAATAGACGAGAACACCTGATGTCATCCTCTGGCATCCATATGTGTATGCCTAGGGCACACACATTCATGTATACACCATGCATAGGCATGAAAACACACACATACTATACACAAACAAAAGGATCTGCTCAGTAAATCTCAAGTGTATAGGACAGTATTGTTGCCTATAGCCATAAGCTGTGTTTTAGATTCTTGGAACACATTTATCCTACTCCAGAAAAATAAAATCATAGGTACATAAGCACAAATGTATTTTAGAAATCAATTTAAAAGAAAAAAAGGATTCATAAAGTTTTTTATTTGGATTAAATGTCTCTTAATTCTGGGGAAAATCTGAAATGACTAGATTTTGGGAATATCTTAATGAAAACAAATTCAACACTTAAAATGCTAATTTCAAAAGGTAAAAATAAACACTCTACTTGAATATTCTGGCTGCACCTTTACAAATATCCCATCATTTTTGCTATTTGAAAATGATAAATTACTCAAGAAATGTTCAAACTGGAACTGAGATGGAAGCCTTCTCCCTGCTGGCTAGCTGTCATAGTGCTGAAAAGTGCTATGTAAGTTGCTGGAGGAGAAAGTTATCAACTGGAGTGGACCCTAAACACTACAACTGGCCAAAAAGGTAAGATATGTCCACTGGTATAATAGTGGCATGATAGGCATGATGGCACAGGCCTTTAATCCCAGCACTTGGAGGGTCACTGTGAGTCCAAGGCCAATCTGGAACTACAGAGTGAGTTTCAGGTTGGTCTGGGATAGAGAGAGAACCTACCTCAAAAAAGAAATAGTAACATGATTGTTATGGGGGGAACAAATTGCTCTGCTCTCTGATTAGGTTTGAGACCTCTTCCACAGGAGGGAATTAATACCTGGTATTAAAAAACTACTCAAAGGGCAGGGCATGGTGGTGCACACCTTTAATCCCAGCACTTCGGAGGCAGAGGCAGGAGGATCATCATGAGTTCAAGGCCAGCCTGAAACTACATACTGAATTCCAGTTCATCCTGGACTAGAGTGAGACCCTACCTTGAAAAAAAAAAAAACTGCTCAAAAACCTATGGCTTGGAAGGCCCTAGGACTTAGGAGACAGCAACTACTGCATTTGGCTAAATGGATATGTTGTACCCATTGAGTTAGGATTTCTGGGTCCAGGAAAGGGTTAAATTCCATGAAGATGCAAGAGGTCCTTAGCCCATAGATCCCAATATTGCTATTCTTAGCCATTTAGCAAAGAATTGGGAAAAAAGACTGTGGATGGTAAATTGTGAATTATGAGATTTTAAGAAGAATTATGATCCAAGGGGAAGGCTAGCTGAAAGACTCAAGCCAGAAGGAATTCTCCTCACCCAGTTGGAAAAGGAGAGACAAGAATGAAGAAAATTTCTTTCACAGAGACATCCATTGGGAAAAAGCATCTAGAGAAGATGAAGACACACACACACACACAGAGTGCAAGGCAGTACAGTCCAATCCACAAGATCACCTTCACACTCACATGGAGGTCAGGATAAGCTAAGAGCTAGGACAGTAAAGGGCTCAGCACTTAAAGAAAGATCACACAGGTAGTGAAACAGAAAAACTTCCAGAGACAAAATACACATAGGAAAATACCCAGGCTAATGATAAAGCCTCCCTTCTTTCCAGCCAGGCTGGGAAGGGGGAGAACTTATGACAGCAAGGACCAGGAGAGTTAGCCAATAGAATCAGTCGCCAACAGCGTTACACAGACATGCCAGACTCTCATTTGTGGATTAAACATCCAATTAGAATGAGTGTTGTCATCAGGCTTAGGTAACATAACAGACATACGATTGGTTGGTGGACTCAAGAGAGTGATCCAAGAGGGGACAACCCACCCAGTAGTACTCACCCAGGACAACTTAAACAGGAGACACTGCTGAATTGTGGCACCTATCTTGAATGAGACCTGATCAGACATAGGTTCTAGTCCTGCCAGGAGAGAAAGGTGGCTTCCATGTTCTTCTTGGGTCTTTGTCCCTGGCTGACTAACTGTGAAAAGCTATCTTTCTCCTGTTTCTCCTTAAGTATCAAATTGCCCTCCAAATACTTATGTTTTTGCCCATAAATTAATATTACTCTTACTTTTGGTCAGAGAACATTCCTTCTGCATATGATGACTATGGGGGATTCCCAAAACTCATCAAAGTGATGAGAAGTGGTATCTGAGTGTTCATCACTAAACATGACATCTCTATCACACCTGTCAAAGCTCAGGGAACATGGCAAGGAGAGGTGGTGGAAAGACTGTAGGAGCCACTTTTAAGGACCTGGGAGGAGTCACATGGCTCCTTTAGTATTTGTGTCATCTGCTTGGATGTGTCAGGATCTAGATTCACTTCCCTGCTTCTCTTCAAAACATTAAGTATCTTTTCTTCTGTCTTTACCCTCCTCTTATAAACTGTACACTGGCCTCAGTCCATCCTCTGGATGTCCACAGCCTCTCTGATCAAGGGAATAGGTGACTTACTGCAGCTATAGGACCCCTTAAAAGTGTCCCATTGCCTCCTAAGCCCTGCTTAATCTATGACCAAAATGTTGGCTTCCATTTTAGTTCTAGTACCCTCATTGGCTTCAGCTTCCAAATATGCTCATTTAACAGTCAGAAGGACAGTTATACCAGTCTTGGGGGAAAAAAAAAAAAACACATGGATATATGGCATACCTGATCTTTTGTCTTTAGCAAAACAGATCTAGTTAAAGAATGGTATAGGGCTGGAGAGATGGCTTAGCGGTTAAGGCACCTGCCTGCTAAGCCTAAGAACACAGGTTCAATTCTCCAGGTCCCACGTTTAGCCAGACATAAAGTGACACAAGGGCATAATGTCGCACTTGCCCACAAGAGGGCAGACGAGTCTGGAGTTCATTAACAGCAGCTGAGAGGCCACTGGCATGCCCATTCTCTGTCTCTCTGTCCTCTCTCTCTCTCCAAAAGAAAAAAGAAAAAGAGAAAAAAGAATGGTATAAAACCTTGAACATCTAACTTAAGTTGCCTGGTGACATTGTATACAATCAAGTTAACTTTTAAGTATTTTTAAGTAAAACAAATTCATATTTAAATAAAAAAATATAGAAAGACATATCTAGAGCACAGATAGCATCCTATAATCAAATCAAAACACAGGGGAAACATGTTAAGAGCCCTGGAGACTTTTTACCAACAAATTTAAACAACTTAGTAAAGATTTAACAAGAACCCAGAAATTATCTTTGTCCAAAAAAAGCAAAAAAGCCATAAAAGGATGGGCATCTATGCTCAGAAACATTGGAGTTAAACTGTATGTCCCTGTAGAAAAGCATATTAATTACCTAAGGAAAGCTGAAAGCAGAAACAAACCATTGTATCAATCTTTGAATTCTAGGAATAGTAGAACCTAGAGGAACATCCTGCCTAGACAAGGGCAATTTTTAATGAGAATGAGGCTGTATCCTGGGGCAGGAAGGTATCATGTCTTGATAGTTAATTTGTTTATCTAAGCAATAGGGGATTTTTGGACCATCTTGTGAGAACAAAACTGAGACAATAACTTAATAAAATACTGAGTAAGACTGTTTAGTTATAAACAATCATTTAAAATTAGTTATATGACCTATAGTGAATCTGGACTCACACTTTTAATTTACATAACCATTTACTTATAAGCCAATTAGATATTAACATATAAAAACAAACATAAAAAGACAATACTTATATATGTAAATCATATGTAAAGATAGATTCAATAAAAAACAAAGATTTTGCAATGTTTATTTAGATCTACCATGGTTTTAAGTTAGACTATTAACCTGTTTACTTTTTTATAGTATTAATTAATCTTTAAACCTATATCTTTAAAGAAATGAGTTACTAGAAATAAAGCAGCAAATTTAAACATTAAAGGCACAAAGCCTCTAAAATGACAATTTTTATGTTAAATTACACAAGATAAAAAGCCTTTTAAAGAAACTTGAAATAAGAGAGCACAGTTAAACAAGCAATAGTCTTTTATATTTTTTTTTTTTTAGAGAGAGAGAGAGAGAGAGAAGTTGCATGTCAGGGCCTAAGCCACTGCAATCGAACTCCAGATGCTTGCACCACTTAGTGGGCATGGGCGGCCTTGCACTTGCCTCACCATTGTGCATCTGACTTACATGGGATCTAGAATTGAACATGGGTCCTTAGGTTTCACAGGTAAGCACCTTATCTGCTAAGCCATCTCTCCAGCCCTGTCTTTATGTCTTAATACCACAACCTCAAGTTATAATTTATCTAAAACAGTATGATATTTAAATCGTAATAATAAATTCATTTTATTTCATATTGAGCAGCTTACTAAGATTTTAAATGTTATCATATCTTGGGAATATATTATCTGTAATCTTTATTGTGAAAAAAATTTAACATAAAGATCTTTGACAAGCACATAAATTTAAAAAACTTACAGTTTGTATATTAATCATGAAACAAATCTGTGGCAATTAATCTAATGAAAGAACTTTTAAAATTTTTATTTATTTATGAAAGAGTTATTTTGATTAACATAAAACAATTCCATATCTCGTTTTTACCCATGGTCATCAAAAATGAAATAGAATTAAATGTTTTAAAATCTGTTTTCTGAGCAGGGCATGGTGGCACATACCTTTAATCCCAGCACTTGGGTGGAAGAGGTTGGAGGATCATTGTGAATTAGAGGCCATCCTGAGACTACATAGTGAATTCCAGGTCAGCCTTGGCTAGAATGAGACACCCTATTCAAAACAAACAACAACAACAAAAAACCCAACTGTTTTCCATTACAGGCTATTTCCAATATTCCCACTAGAACAAGATGCTAAGACTCTATTGTAGATAATGCATGGTTGAGCTGCAGGTCAACCAGACTCAAGCTGGAGCTGAGCTGGAAGCTTCCTCCCTGTTGACTAGCTTTCAAGATTCTGCAAAGACCTATGGCAGCCTCTTAGGGGAGAAAAATAATCAATAGTCTTAAACAGCAGTGGACCCTGCAAGTTTAATGGTTGGTCAGCTGGCCAGATGTGCCAACAAATGCAATGATAGCATGCCTATCATGGGGGAAACCAGCTGCTCTCTAGATTGGAGACCCTTTGCACTGGAGGTAATTACTCCTTGGTACTGAGAACCTAATTAAAAACCCATGGCTGGAGAGGTTAAAAGCACTATGGGGGAAACTACTACTATGTTTGGCTATATGTATATATAACCCTCTAAATACTTATGTTTATGCCCATATATTAATGCTATTCTTACCTTTGGTTAGAGTAGCTTCTCTTTCAGATGGTGATGACCACTAAGACAACTCAAAATGCATCCAAGTGCTGAGAGGAAGGACAGTGGAGTGTTCAGAACTAAATGAAACATGTTTATTGCACCCTCCAAGGCTCAGAGACCATTGCAGAAGAGGTAGTGAAATGAATGTAAAAGCCAAAGGAAGTGGGGAATGCTTTACAATACTGTCTTCCAGACACAAAGTAGCTGTGGCATTTATGACCTCATAGGGGCTGATGCTTCCTACACAAGAACTACATAATAGGAGGGGAAAATAATTACATCAAAATAGAAGAGAGTCTAGTTGGAAAGTTAGGATTCAGTGGAAGGGAGAGTCAGGAGAAGGAAACAGAAGGGTAGTGGGAAGGGGTTATGATCATGGTATGTTTTCTATATGCATGAAGGTTGTCAGTACAAATTTTAAAAACTTTTGAAGAAAATATTTATCAAAATCTATGTAAACAATGTTAATCTTTATAGCCCAGTGAAATTTCTTAGGACCTCAATGACTATTGTCCTACACAAACAAGTAGCATTTTAAGGTTTTATGATACATTTAATAGATCGAAGATATAATTTTAATGGATTTTAAGAAGTGTATTTAAGTTTATATGTAAGTTTATATATATAAGTTTATTTCAAGCCTTTTAATATATCTCTAACACTTGTATTCACATCCATTCACACATCTTAAGTTGGCATACCAAGAAGTAAAAATAATTCGAGAATAAAAATTAAAAATGATGATATATGGTTTTGACTTATTTCCCAGTTCCAGCAACCATGTACAAATAATGAGCACAGTCTCCAATCAAGATACCACCAAATGTGGGCCAGAAGAGGGCCTACCCATATAAAATTCCCTCCAAGATATCTATGGCCATCCCATCTATCTGGTACTAACTTCTTTCTCCGTTGGAGAATTTGCTTATCTTTTTCAGATGGACAAAGAACCTGAAGGGAGGATCAGCCAATCACACCTCACCAGGGCCCCTGCTGAAACTATAGAGTAATGAGGGGGAAGGGCAAGAGTTCAGCATTCTTGGGGATCATAACAACAGAAAAAGGCTGAAGGAGATAAACACAGAGAACATCCAACTCCTACTAAGCCAGATATCCAGAGACACAGAGGCTCCCAAAACCTCATCACTGAAGTAGAACTAAAATGACCCCAATGTGGCTCAGGGACATTTGGGAAAGAGGGGGCGGAAAGAGTGTTAGAGCCACCAGTTGGAGCATTATGCACAGAGACTTGGCCTATCCCCCATAACTCTTGATTGCCCCCACAATGCATGACCCACATTCCCCATTGATGAGGGTCCCTATGGAAGAGGGAGGACAGGGAGGAGGATAATGGAGTCACCATTATGAATGTAAAATTAGAATAATATAAATAAGAATAAATTATAAAAAATAATGTTGTAATAGAAATGAATAGAAAAAAATTGATGTGTCCATAAGTTCTGCTACTCAGTTATCTGGGGAATTACAGGGGGCATACACAGGGGATGAGAGTCTGATTATGGGCTAATCAAGATAGAAGATCATGAGAGGGGAATAAGACGTAGCAAGAAGGGGAAAGGACAAACGGAAACATGCAGAAAAGGGACTAAGTTGGGGAAGGGCACAAAGAAGAAAAGGAAGAAGGAAAGAGTGGAGAAAAACAAAAAATAATGTTTGAAAATACTATAATTCTTTGTATGCTAATAAGTAAATTTTTTAAAGGGAGAGGGGAAGGTGACTAAAATAATTTGAGAAACACCATAAAGAAACCTGTCTTTATATGCTCATAAACTTTAATAAAAATACTGTTAGGACAAAATTTATGATACTAAAATTCATGGTTTCCACTTCTTTAATGGGAGACATCTTGGTGAAAATTTAGTAATCCTAACTCTTCTGGTCTTGCTTCAAAGTTATCCATAAAGGGACTTGGTTCCAATTTTATTTCATCATCAGTACAAACTGCTGAAAGCCATACTGATTTCCTAAAGGAAAAAAGAAATAGAAGTCAAATGCTGCTGTAGTCGTTTTGAGTCTAAACTTGAGGCCAAGTTATTTGTAGCACTATTAAATATCACCTTTCTCAAAATGGTTATCTAGAAGGCAAAGAAAAAAGAATCACCACAAGTTCGAAGCCAGCCTTCTCTACATACTAAATTCCATAGCCAGTCAATGTTACAAAGAAAGATTTCTGGCATACTGCCTATATACTTTACCTTCTGAATAATGGTATAAGATTCAGACAGGAATGCTCATAGACAAGCTAATTTCTCTATTGTTCCTTGAGCATAAATAAAAATGAAAAGTCTTAGGTGAGTTGCAGTGCTTGGAAAATGAATATGTATTTATATGTGCATACATGTATGTGTGCATGTATGTGTTTACATATGACAGAGTGAATGTTTGGCCTCTATATGGGGTTTGGGTATATCCCAGAGTGTCACCCAATTCCTCAGCCCTGTTTTACCTCAAGAAAATATGTTTAAGGTGAGCTCAAGAGTACTAGCAATGCAGGTATGCTTAATGCCACCAAACTGTATCCTTAAAGGTAGTAGTTAAGGTAGTAAATTGTATCTATTCTTTTTGGTTTCTTTGAGGCAGGATCTCACTCTAGCCCAGGCTGACCTGGAACTCACTCTGTCGCCCAGGATGGTCTCGAATTCAAGGTGATTCTTCTACTGCTGGGATTGTAGGCATGAGCCACCATGGCCCATGTAAATTTCATCTTATGTATATTTTTACCACAGTGAAAAAAATGCCTTCTCCAAAGTATAACTGCCACATTAAAACATAATGCATATTTGATCTGAGCTCTAAATTCTTTTTTGAGATCAAGTATTTCCATCTATTAACAAGATTATAAGTCGTCCTGTGGTTTCAGGAGATTTCCAAGTTTGTTACTCAGATTTATAACATTCACTGTACATATATGTGACATAGTAAAAAATGCATTATGATATCATTCCACTTAGTCTCAAAATTCCTACGGGGCACTTTTGGGATCTACTATCTTATAAAATTATATGCCAAAGTGCATTTAGTCATTAGGCTGAGAATACTTTCCTTTCATACATTTTCCACAAGTTAATAGTAAATTCACAAGTTGGTTTTCTACTAACTTTTTTAGCTATGCACTTTCATAACAAGGAATTACATAGTAAACCTTATCAAGAGTATTATAAAAGAGTAAACATCAAAGTATAGTACTGATTCTTCTTAGCTAAGGTGACTGAGCATTTAATGATTCTGCTTCAAAGCTACATAAGTATACAATAACTCAGTAGTATTCTATTGTGTTAGAACCTCTCCAATTCCCAGTGTTTTTATTCTAAAAATAAATATTACATTTAGGGCTGGAGAGATGGCTTAGTGGTTAAGGAACTTGCCTGTGAAGCCTAAGGACCCAGGTTCGATTCCCCTGACTTAAACCTGATGCACATGATGGTGCATGCATCTGGAGTTCATTTGCAGTGGCTAGAGGCCCTGGCACACCTATATTCTCTCTCTCTTTCTAATAAATAGAATATAAATATTACATTTAAATTGTGCAAATAAAAATAATTGAGGGCTGGAGAGATGGGTTAGCAGTTAAAGCATTTGCCTGCAAAGCCAAAGGATCTCAGTTCGACTCTCCAGGACCCACGTAAGCCAGGTGCACAAGATAGCACATGGGTCTGGAATTTGTTTGCAGTGGCTAGAGGCCTTGGTATGCCTATTCTTTCTCCCTCTCCCTCTCAAATAAATAAATAAATATTTAAAAAAATAATTGAGTACCCACTGAAATCTTTTAAGTGCTAATTTGGAATCTGAATTATTCTTATGGATGAGTCATCATTTAGTCTCTAAAATTCATGCATGTGTGGAAGCTCCTCATAGGAAAAGATGATATGAAAGCATTTCAGAGGAGACAGGTCTGCAGAACTCACCGAGATGCAGAACACTCCAAAGGGATGGTCTGCGATTCACAGTCAACATTCCTTGGTGTAAAGTATATCTCAGTTTGAAAGAGGATTGTATCCTCCGAGATAACCTAGGAGAGCACACACTTTAAGTAGGAAGTGTTCCCACAATGTAGGATGCACACAGATGTGACTACAGAGCAAACATCTCAAAGGTGGCTGCTGTCATTCTCAGGTACGTGTGAACATCTGCCAAGCCGGTAGGACAAAAGAGAAGCACTATATCAAAGTGGGTTCAAAAGACCTTGAGGGAAGCAAACTTAAACTGCCACTGAGGGTTATCATTGTAGGTTAATGAAAAGCTTTAAAGCACAAGCTTGGGAGAGTAATCATTCTGATTTCGTCTCTCAGCCTTCACCAATGCTAAGCATTTTGGGTACACTGTTCAAGCTCCATCTGAAACTCCATTGCCTTATCATAGATGACTGGTAAAATTCGTTATTGGTCCAAAATATTATGATGGTATGAATATAGTATGGTATTAATTTTTAAAAATCACATGTTGTATCTCATATGCAGATCTTAACCTTTCGTGTTTCTGTGTAGATAATAATGGGATGTAAGAGTGTATATAAGATATAAAACTAGACAGGAGATCACAAAAGAGGAGTAAGTGGTATTGAGAATGGCTAGTGTAGACAAAAGAACTCTAGAAATACAAAAGTGGAATCAAGGACACGGCAGGGAGAGCATGGAGATGTGTGGATGGGCAAAAGAGAGGGAACAAAATAATTTGTTTGAAAGCTAATTCTTTATATGCTAATTAATTTTTAATGAAAATATGCAGTCTAGAAAATAATGTCCTTGAATTAAACCACAGTTTAATATTTGTACCTTGCTAAATAGTCAACACAGGTTTTATTCCAATGAAAATCCATTCCTCCCACAATAACAAATCCTTATCGGCAGATTTCAAATGACATGACATTGAGTAATATCTACCGTGTCAGGAATGATGGCCTTGCACATTAGAAGCATCAAATGCAATTTAGAACAATTTACCAAGCTTTAGTGAAACAGAACAGTAACTCTTAAAAATGTTTTAAAGTCAGTGCCTTCACTAGTCTGCAAATCTAGGCTCCAAGGTCCTGTGCATGCTATTTATCCAATAATCAGTGATTAATACATAATCAATTTGACTGTGTTCCATCTGTGAATTAATATAACAAGGAGAATAGATTTTTAAAAACTATAATTTTAACAGGAAGCATAAAGGTTTGTGTGACAAAACATTTACTAGTTTTACAGATAGTCATTATTCTCACCGTTTTCCTGATGCCACATTTATGAGTAGGGTATACAAAATGGTACAAGTATGTTTGCACCCAACTCACAGGGCAGCCCATTCCCAGAAACAATTCATCAGCACGTATGTATATATTGTTTCTGTTGTCAGTAACAGGGCAAACGGAGACCATCACCCAATCCAAAGAACAGTTTATTTTCACTGTGGAAAGATAAACATAAGAAAGTGTCAGATGTGTGCTGACTTCAAAGAAAAGTTTTTGATAAAATCATTTAGCCTTGCTTTTTGTGGTAATTAACAGGCACTTATTTTTCTGTCAAGAGTAAACATGGTTTTAAGAATAGCCTATAGGGAGCTGGGCGTGGTGGCACATGCCTTTAATCTCAGCACTCTGGGAGGCAGAGGTAGGAGGATCGCTGTGAGTTCAAGGCCACCCTGAGACTACATAGTGATTCCCAGGTCAGCCTGGGCCAGAGTGGTGAGACCCTACCTCAAAAAAACAAAACAAAACAAAACAAAAAAATATAGCCTATAGGGATAAGGAGATAGCTCTGTCTGTAAAGTACATGAGGACCTGAGTTTAATTCCCAGAGCAAAATAAAATAAAATAAAATAAAATAAAATAAAATAAAATAAAATAAAATAAAATAAAATAAAATAAAAGCTGAGTGTGGTGTCACACACTTGTGATTCAAGTGTTGGGGAAGAAGAGACTTGAAGATCCCCAAGTCTCACTGGCCAGCCATTCTAGCTTAATTAGGTAAGTTCCAAGCATGTTGAGAGACACTGTCTCAAACATTATGGACAATGGAAATTCACAAGCATGCATTTACATGCACATACCTACACACACACACACACACACACACACACACACACACAGAGAGAGAGAGAGAGAGAGAGAGAAGGCATGCATGCATGCACATAAAAGAATAGCCTATAGATTTCCATATTATCATTATTTTCCAAAATATCTATAAACTTATACCCTCAAACATCTAGATGTTACATATTTCACAGAATAAAAAGTCAAATATAAGCATGAAAACAGTCATATGCTTGCTTCCTCCTAGCAGAGGTGTCCAAACTTTTGACTTTGTGACATGACCTTGTCATCTGCAAGTGTGTTGGCCCACATTCAGAGGTATCCTGGAATGTATGTGGCCCACGGACCACAGGTTAGACATGCCCAAATGTGTGTAATTCCATAGAAGGTGCGACATGTAGAATATTCATGTAAAAGGATCAGAAGCACACTACAGCGCATTAGAAAGGAGTGATATATCCCTGTGTACTCTTAGGAGGGGAACAAAGATAATGGCTGTGCAAGGGTAACAGAAGCTGCATTTAAAGAAGTCAAACAATAACAAGGTCAGCCACAAGAGCAGGATTGGAGGAGAGAATGCTCACACGGGATGGAAGTGCTATGAAAGCTCTGTTGTAAAACCCATTCTTAACCTCTACAGCGAAAGCTTTAGGAAGCCAAAGACCAACTATTTGTAGTGGCTGCATTTCAGTGGATACTCAATCTTCCTCATATGCTAACTATGTATGATTAATGAGTGAGTGGCCACTGACACCTCCAAAAGCAATGGCACCTGGGAGTTCTTGGCCTTTACAGAGAAACCATCATGAATAAAAAAAAAAAGCAAGCTGGGAGAGCTAGGCTTGGAGCAGGCAGATGTTCTGCATTGGGGAAGGCAATCTCCAAGACACACCTCTTAATGTGTTTAAAATATTACTCTAACATCACCTAAATTGGAGGATCAGGACAACCTTCTAGAAAAAAGTCTTTCAACATTTGGGATGAAGGAGACATTCAAAACAGCAAAGGGACATAGGCATATGAAATCCTAGTCTTCTGAATTCACTATTGCTATCCAAACTCACGTTCAGGTCAGTTTGATATTGTGTGGTGGTCTCTCCAACAACTGAGAAATTACTTCAGAGAAAGCCGAAGGCACACACACATAGCTGTTGGATACATTAATTGAGGTAAAAATCTTCCTTGCAGCTGAGATCATTGATAAGGAGCAGGGTCCAAATACCTCCCTCACTCCATCCCAGAACCTGCCCTTTCTTTGCAGGTGCTGTTCTCGTTTCAATAATTAACTGCCATATAGTGAAAGGAACTAATTTGAGCATTGTAAAAAATTCATCCTAAAGTGTAAATAGCAGAAATTATATAATACTTCTTATAAAGGGTTTCCAAGACAAATGAATAAATAAGAAATTTACAATAAGGGTTCCAAAATAAGACCCCACTTCCAACAGGAGAAAATAGACAAGTCTACCTTGTAAACACTAGCATAAACTACTGAAATGCTACTTTAGAGGAACTCGTAATTAATCATCAGGTCTTGAAACTGGGAAGCATTTTAGTTACAGATAAACCAGATAAGATAAATCAGGATCAACTTGTAAACAGTTCAGATTTGATTTATCTTTATCCTGTGGGATTATAGGCCCATTGATGAATTTAACAAAGGTGACTGGCAGAGCAATATCTTTTTTCTGATTTTGTTTCTGTAGCCCAAGCTGGCCTCAAACTGGCTGTGTAGCCAAGGATGGCCCAAAATTCCTAATCCTCCTGCCTTCACTTCCCAGTCCTAGAATTATAAGTGTGCACCACACACCATGCCTGTTTGGAGCAATACTCATGAAAGAACAAGATGCAAAACCATCACCAAGAGAAAATACAAAGAGTCTGGAAGCAGGAAAGTCAGTTAAGATAAACCCATCATTTGGTACAATGAAACCCAGTACAGGTAATTGGCAGCGAGCGTGTTTGAGAGGGTGCACTGAAAAGCAGAGCCAAGTAGTGTTTACAAACGAGGGTCAAGCTAGAGAAAAGACCAAAACAAAGGAAGGTTTGGAAGGGAAAACTGGGAACCCCTTAGACATTTAGGCAGAAAGAGAAGACATATTGTTAGTATATTGACACAAGTGCACTTGGCCTGAAGTATTTGCCTTCCAGTAAATGGTAGTAACATCAGATCACAGTACACAGGGAGGAAATTGCCTGCGTGGAAAGCAGTCACGATGAATTACCCTTTTGAGGAAGCATTCTCTAAATGATCATTTACCATTGAGGTTCTCAGCACAAGGCCAAATCAAGACAGCAAGAAGAATCAAGATCTCTAAAGCTGTAGAGACCTTCATCTTCACTGAGGCTGACTTCCAACTCAGCATTGTCCAGGAAACAGGCAGCGGTGCCTGGTTTGAGTGATTTTGTATGGTAGCCGGTGCTCAGCTGCCTTCATTTTTCTACTTGTCTGGGTAGCGTATGGGAAGCCCTAATAACATTGCTAACCACCTGAAGTCTTAGGTTCTCTTAACTGCCAAACACCAAAGCTTAAAGAGGCAATTAATGTGTCATTTGATCACTGTGTGCAGGGGGGCTGTTAAAATCACCTGGAAGTCTCGGATTGCAATACTTCCAATAAATACTAAGTTTTTGAACATTGTTTTTATTATGTAATGTTCAGTTGTCATAAGCTCGAATCTAATATGTGAATAGTCTAACTACACATATTTGAAGCCAAATGGTTACTATTTCTCCATTTATATGGGATTAGATGGAAGAATCGTAGAAGAAATGATAAAACATTGTGATCATGATTATAAATTCCTAGGAAAGAAGAGCCCAAAGAAAAACTAATTTTCTCAGTACAACAAAACCCCACAAAACTGGGGCTGGGGAGATGGCTTAGTGGTTAAGGCACTTGTAAAACCTAAGGACCCAGGTTTGATTCCCCAGTACCTATATAAGCCAGATGCACAGGGTGACACATGTGTCTGGAGTTCGTTTGCAGGGGCTAGAGGCCCTAGCATGTCATTCACTCTCTTGCCTATTTCTCTCTCAAATACATAGATATTTTAAGACGTAAATAGGGCTGAAGGGATAAGGCATTTGCCTGAAAAGCCAAAGGACTCTGGTTTGATTCCCCAAGATGCATGTAAGCCACATGCACAAGGTGGCACATGCGTCTGGAGTTCATTTGCAGTGGCTGGAGGTCCTGGCACGGCACGCCCTTTCTCTCTCTCTAACTCTCTCAAATAAATAAACAACTTAAAAAATAAAAAAATGTTTAAAAAAATTTTTAAAGAAGTAAATAAAAGGCATTTTCTCTTTTTTAATTAATTATGTACATGTGTGTGTGTAAACAAGCACATGTTGGTACCATCCTTAGCCTCCTCCCTGTCCTTCCGCCTCCAAAGGGACCCTCCTCATTGGGGATGCCAGTTATCCCCATGGAGATTGTGGGTCATGCATTGTGTGGGTAGCGATCAGTTATGGGAAAGAGGCAGTGTCTCTGTGCATAATGTCCCAACTTGTAGCTCTAACGATCTTTCCACCTGCTCTTCTGCGAATTTCCCTGAGCCATGGTGGGTTTGTTTTAGGTCTACTTCAGTGATGAGGTCTTGGGATCCTGTGTCTCTGGATCTCTGGTTTGATAGGAGTTGAGTGTTCTTTGTGTCTATCTCCTTCACTCTTGTGCTGATACCAGGTTCACCAAGAAAGCAGCACTCTTGCTCATTTCCCTAATTACTCTATGGTTTCAGCTGGAGCCCTGGTGAGGCGCAAAGGGCTGATTCTCTCCTCAGGCTCTGCATCCATCTGAAAAAGAGAAGATTTTCTAAAAAAGAAAAGAAAAGAAAAGAAAAGAAAACCTCTATTTATTCTTTCTAAATTATTTTTTTAATTATTTATTTATTTATTTTATTTGCAAGCAGAGAGAGAGAGAAGAGAGACAGACAGAGAATGGGCACTCCAGGGTCTCTAGCCACTGCAAATGAACTCTAGATGCATGTGCCCTTTGTGCATCTGGCTTATGTGGGTTCTGGGGAATTGAACCTGGGTCCTTTGGCTTCACAGGCAAATACCTTAACCACTAAGCCATTTCTCCAGGCCCCTAAATTAATTTTTTAATGTTTTAGTTACTTTGATCATTTCAAACCTTGGAATTATTTTATCATAAGAGATTTTATATGCATATAAAACACATGAACAATTTTCCAATGTAATGAATGTGCCAATACTACAAAGTGTAAATTCTCACTAAATATGTTTTATTTTAGATTCTAAAAATGTTATCCCAGCACTCGGGAGGCAGAGGTAGGAGGATTGCCGTGAGTTCGAGGCCATGAGAAATGATTGCCTGGACCAGAGTGGGCTTGGAAATGATTGTGGGGCTTTAAAGGTTTGGGAGTCAAAACCTAGTAATAAATTAAATTAGATGTCTTAATTGAATGCCTATTAATGATCAAAATTATATTGTCAGTGTTACAATCTGTTTTTTTTTTATTTTTTAATTATTTTTTTATTTATTTTTGGAGAGACAGAGAGAGAGAGAGAGAGGGAGACAGAAATGGGAGCGCCAGCAGTCTCTCAGCTGCTGTGAAAGAAATCCAGATGTGTGCGCCCCCTTGTGGGCAAGTGTGGCATTGCGCCCTTGCCTCACTTTGCATCTGGCTAAACGTGGGACCTGGAGATTGGAACCGCTGGACATTGGAACCAGCATTCTTAGGCTTAGCAGGCAGGCGCCTTAGCCGCTAAGCCATCTCTCCAGCCCTACAATCTGTTTTTAAAGAGTGGAGTCAGGCCTGAGGAGATGGGCTCAGTAGGTAGGAGGGCTTACTACACAAGCATGAGAACCCAATCCAACCCCCAACACCAATGTAAAATGTTGGGTGTGGTTGCATATCCCTGTAACTCCAGTTCTGGTGGGGGCAGAGCTTGAAAGCAGTAGAATTATCGGGGCTCACTGGACTGCCAATCTAACTAAAAAAACAAAAAACAAACAAACAAAAAAAAAACAGTAAGTTCCAGATTCAGTGAGAGACTTTGTCTCAGGAAAATAAAGCAGAAGAGTAATAAAAGAAGACATTCAACATCCTCCTCTGGCCTCCTTACTCATGCACATGGTACCTTGAATCTGCACATGCACACTACATACACAAGTCACATCCTACACAGACATACCAGAAAAGGAAAAGCGAGGGAGGGAAAGGCAAGGCAAAGCAAGAAATGGAACAGAATGGAGGAATAAAAGGGAGAAGAACAAAGAAGAAAAGAAGGAGGTAGGGAAGGAAGAAGGAAGGAAGGAAGGAAGGAAGGAAGGAAGGAAGGAAGGAAGGAAGGAGGGAGGGAGGGAGGGAGGGAGGGAGGGAGGGAGGGAGGGAGGGGAGTATTGTCAATATGGGTTTTGCATCTACAGATCCAACCAAATATGGTTGCAGAATATTTGAAGAAAAATGTATCTGGAGCTGGGGATATGGCTCAGTGATTAAGGCTCTTGCCTGCAAAGCCTAATGACCCAGGTTCAATTCCCCAGTACCCACATAAATCAGATGCACAAAGAGGCACATGCATCTGGAGTTTGTTTGCAGTGCTGGAGGCCCTGGTGCATACATTCCCTCTGTCTTTCCTCTCTCTTTCCCTTTCCCTCTCTCTCTCCTTGAAAATAAATAAAAAATATTTTAAAAATGTATCTGTACTGAGTATGTTTAAACATTTGTCATTATTTCCTAAACAATATAGCACAATGGTCTATGGCATTTGCACTATATCCAGTATTATAAATAATCCAGAGATGACTTAAAGTATGCAGAAGGGTATGTGTGTGTTGGGCACAAAGCACACCCTGTTATATAAAGGACTTGAACATTTGAAGTAAAGTTACAGAAAATGGAGGCCAGCTGGCTAAGACTTAAGACAGTAAAAGTTCTTCATTTTATTAAATGTCTGGCCTTGACTACAAGCTTCCCAACATTCTGTTTGTCCTCTGCTTCCTGACTTTGGGTACAATGGGACAAGCCAACATGCCTTGCCTTCTCCTAGAAACTGTAAGCTATACTAAACCCATTTCCTTCCTTAAGTCACTTATGCTCAAGTATTTGTTCATAGCATTTGTATCATCAAGTATTTGTTCTAAGAGGAAAGAATCAACTATGCCTGACACTGATAAGACTGAGTGATTAGATTTACCTACATGGAATTCATGATCCATCTTAAAGCTTGATCAGGGTGAGTATAATAGATCAGAGAAAATACATATCAGGATTATTCAACACAAACAAGTGCCTTTACTATTAAAAAAAAAACCAATTCATTGCTTAATAAGGGAAAATAAGTACACCAAGAATATACTAAGAATCACACAAAATGGGAATTATTTCCATTAAAAATAAGCACAAAGTTCCCCAGTACTTATTCTCATCCTACTGCTCTTACATTCTTCTACCCCACCCCTGTATGAAATTGTCCAAAATAAATAAATAACAATATATATATATTTCACAAAAAATAAGCACAAAGGAGGGCCTTCTATTTAAAATAAGAATTATTGGTATTAATCAAGTGACATAATCAATTTATTTAAAAAATCAACAGCTAAATAATTCAATCCATACAATGGATATTTGAGTATGTGTGTATACATTCATTCATATGTGTGTGTCCATGCAATTAGAGGCCAAAGGACAACCTTGGGTATTGTTCTTCAGGCAGAGTCTACCTGTTTTTGAGATGGGAAGATGTCTGGGATCTCTCATTGGCCTGGAGCTCATCAGTTAAACTAAACTGCCTGACCAGAAGCTGAAGAGATCTGCCTCTACCTTTCTGCTTGTTGTAGTCAGCTCCATGCTGCTGGGATCTGACACAATTTATGGGAGGAATGAGATTTATTTCAGGCCTACAGATCCAAGGGAAGTTGCATGATGACAGAAGAAACTGGTCCCCTGGTCACAGGTCCACTCAGAGAGAAAAATCAACACCAATACCACAATGCAAGCAACACAAAACCAACAGACAAACATCAGGGACCCAGGCAGAATTCCCGCTGCATGCCTTAGGCTAGAATTCAGATCCATGCCTGGTGAAATCCCCCCATAGATGCAAATTCAACTTTAATAACACCTGAGTCTATTATGGGACATAGATTCAAACTACCACACTGGTGCTGGCATTACAAGAATGTTCCACCGTGCCTGGCTTTTCTACATGAGTTCTAAGGATGAAATTCAAGGGCTCATACTTGCAAGGCAAGCAGTTTACAAATTGAGCTATCTCCCTAACCCATATAATGGTATTATTCAAAATAATTTAAGTAGCCACATTTATTAATTTGGATTTACTGATCCGATTCAAAACAACAGAAATAAAAGAACTCCATTGTTAATTGTCCCAAAGCTGCATAAAAGTTTGCATAGATCCTATTGGTTGTTGTTTGAACCCATTTGTTATGTTGAAAGATTATTATTATTTTTTTTTTTTTGGAGAGAGAGACAGAGAGGGAGAGGAAGACAGAAATGGGCACGTCAGCAGCCTCTCAGCTGCTGCGAACGAAATCCAGATGTGTGTGCCCCCTTGTGGTCAAGTGTGGCATTGCGCCCTTGCATCACTTTGCATCTGGCTAAACGTGGGACCTGGAGATTGGAACCTCTGGAGATTGGAACCAATGTTCTTAGGCTTAGGAGGCAGGTGCCTTAACCGCTAAGCCATCTCTCCAGCCCATGTTGAAAAATTTTTGAAGACATCTCATCACTGTATTTTTTAATTTTTATTTTTACAATTTATTTTTAACATTTTTGTGCCTCCATATAATTTATTTTGATATTTTCCCAATTACCCCTTATCCCTATTCTCCTCCCATTAACACTTTTCTTCTTTCACATTAATTCCCATATTACATTTATGCTATTCCATAAACACTGAGTTAAATTAGGATTGCTTTCATTGTGAGTAGAAGGTTATTTACTGTAGATTGGGGAACTTACCAGTAGCTACACCAAAGATGAACCTGAATTTCCCCCATCTCAGCAATCATTAGCTGTCTAAACTACTATGGAATGTGCTGCTGTGGGAGGGATGTTAGGATCTCATATATCCTTCCACCATCAGTGGTGAAGTCCGGACAGGCTCAGTCCTCTGCTGGAAACCACAGCTGCTGTGAGTTCATGGGTACAATGGCCATATCATATCCAGAAGAGTTTCACAACCCTCCTCTCCATCCTCTGGCCCTAACATTCTTTCCATCCCTTCTCCCATGGTTTCCCTAAGCCTTGGAAGGTTTAGATGTCCTGTTTGAGCAATACACACTTAATCTTGGCAATCTTACCAACTATGTACCTTTGAGTTAACCTCTGCCTGTTATAGTAAGAAACTTCTGTGCTAGAGACTTCATGCACTACTAATCTACAGGAACAAATATATTTAGAAGGGAGTTTGACATGTGGTGGGGTTTTTTTGTGGGTTTTGTTTTGTTTTTCACTATGTAGTCTCAGGGTGGTCTTGAACTCATGGTGATACTCCTACCTCTGCCTCCCTCCTAAGTGCTGAGATTAAAGGCGTGTGCCACTGTGCCTTACTGACATGCTATCTTTTAACATAACCACAGTAGTAGGTTCTCCCCTTAGGGCCTATATGTCCCTACCCATAGGCTTTTAGTTAGATTTATAGTACTAGGCATAAAATCTCTCCTGTAAAACAGGAATAATCCAACCAGAAAATAATTGGTTATTCCCATAATATTCATGCCACTATTACACCAGGGGGCATACCTTGCCTGGAAGGCTGATTGTGGAGTGCACAGAGTCCACAGCTGGATAGGACTGTTCTTTTCTGCTCCCGCAGCTTGCATAACACTTTCTAGCTTGGAGAAAGCTAGTTAGCATGGAGATGTTGCTAAATTTTGAAGCTAGCAGTGTTCAATAGGAGAGGACAGGTATTTTCAATTAGGTGTAGAAAGAAATTATTTGCCTAAAGAGGTAGAGAAAGCAATATGTCACACTTCCTTGTGTTCATCATAAGAGGGTTTTTTTTAACCTGCTCTCCAGGAGGTAAGAAACATTCTGTTTCAAACTACCAGTTGTGCCAATGGAAAAGGACTGGCATTCCTTTGCCAGTGATGCTCGTGCGTGCGTGCGTGCGTGTGTGTGTGTGTGTGTGTGTGTGTGTGTCCACATATGCCTGTAGCCCCTCTGGTTCAGATTCCCTTAGACTCTTTCTTCCTTTGGCCTCAAACTTATACTGTAAACTTAAAATTAAAGTATCTCACTTCCAAAGACCAACCAGATAATTTTAAGTCACAAAAGAATTATAAAACCTCCTTCAAGCCAGGCATGATGGCACACACCTTTAATCCCAGTCCTCATGAGGCAGAAGTAGAAGGGTTTCTGTGAATTTGAGGCAAGCCTGGAACTGTAGAGTAAGTTTCAGGTTAGCCTGGGCTACAGTGAGACCCTACCTCCAAAAAAAAAAAAAAAAGATTGTGCTAATTTGGGGCTGGATAGATGGCTCAGCAGTTAAAGGTGCTTGCTTACAAAACCTGACAGTTTGATTCTCCAGTACCCACTTAATACCAGATGCAAAGTGGTGCATGTATCTGTAGTTTGTTTGCAGTGGCAGAAGGGCATAGCATGCCCATTCCTTCTGTCTGCCACTTTCTCCTCTCTCTCTCTCTCTCTCAAATAAATAAAATTTTTTGAAAACACTTTTCAGCCTGAAATTCAAACTGGAATAAGCACAATCTAGTGTTGAATATTTTTATATTGAGGAAATAATCAAGCTAACTACCAAAATATAAGCAATTTTTCATACAGCAACAGCTTTAATTATGAACTTGACTTCACATACAAAGTTCTAATGCCAATTTCACTTAGAATTAACAAAAACTTTAAATATTGCATTGTGTATATTATCAAAACTTCCAGAGGACTGGTAACAGATGTCACTACTCATTAAGCGATAAGCATGAAAATTCAAAGTAGGTCTCAGAAAAGTAAGAAGTAATTGCTCCTGCATCTCATGGAAGAGAGGAAGTCTTAACATGGGCATCATGGGTACAGTGATTCATAGGTAGTTGGTTCTGTGGGATAAGAAAGAAAAGTGCTTAAATGTTGCTTACATACAATTCTTACCTACACCTTGTTCAGAAAACTCATGGATACACAATGAGAAGCTGCATAAAGAATCAAATTTCTATCTTTATATGTAATCTATAGCATCAAAAGATTCAAATATATGAATGATTTAATAGTAATAAAAGTGATTGTCATATTTGTAAACATTAGCTGGACCACTGCTTTCCTGAGACTCAGACATCAAGTGTTGATTTCATAGATGAGGCTACCACATTCCTAGAACAAAGCTTATGTGCTTATGAAATTATACCTTCAAAGACATTTTTTTCTAGCAAAGTTTTGTTGCACAACTTTATTTTTAAACTAAGGAAAAATGCTTATTTTTCTTCAGGTATTACTTGGGAAAAATACTAATTATATAGTAAAGTTAGAGGAAATTTAGAGCAAATGTTCAAGCCTTGCAGACTATTTTCCCACTTCTATTATTCATATTAATATGCATATATATTACATATGTGTATGAACACATGATTTTCTGCAAGTATTAAGATATCAGAGACAATGTCTTTGTAGTCTATGATGACTATTTCTATTTGTCTCAGGCTATATTGAAAATAAATTAATACCTAAAATAAAACTGAGGAAACTGACCAGTCTATGTCCTATTGCGTACACACAAGTAGCAATAAAACAATAGTTGTGCCCAAGATCAGTCTATGTCAGACACTCAAGTTGACATTGTGAGACTTGACGTGTTGATTACAGTATTCAAACAGGGTCAAACACTGGGCCCTCACTGAAAATGCCCTTCAATTATAATTAACCTCCCTGGCATGATGACAAAATTATTCTTACCTTACTGTAAGTGTTGAGATTAAGTTCACATTTCTTACTCTGTAAGAAAGCTATTGGCTGTGGCCCTTCTCTTGTTACTTGAGGGCTGTCACTCTAGGTATTGACATTATACCGATTCATTCCAAAAGGCACCACAGAGGAGAACTTAAACCTAAATGTAAAGCAAATAACAACAAAAAGGATTGATAATTTACAGATATTTCTGTCAGAAAAATATAGAGAGATTGTTGGGTTTATATTATACATAATTTGAAAATTTTAAAAATTGAGGGGAAAGAAAAGTTTCTCAATAAATATAAGTAAAAAGGTTATGATAGAATCTTGAATAAGGCAATTCTTATCAAGTGATACTTACCCAAAAAAATGACCCTGGAGCCCCAGCATTAAAGAAAAGTTTCAGATATCAAAATGGCTATTGAATATGGCAGATCTATTCTAGGACTGAACAAACTATAACAACACCATACCAGCTACAATACTCCCCTCACAGAGAGAGAGAGAGATTTAACATTTAAAATAGACTCCCATCTATGTACAAAGCAATTCTCTTACCACAACAGAGCCGGGCAGGCAGGAGTATTTAATAGCCCAATCAAAAGTTAAGAAGGGGGCTTGGGTGGGGGAAGTTAAGAAGTAAAGCTCTACCTCCATCAATGACCATCTTATTTTCAGAGCTACCATGCCCCTCTATGCTGGTGTTTCTCTTCTTGTACATGAGCGAAAGTAAGGTGGCTCACATCTCCCAGCCAATATGTTGATTCCAGGAAAATAACTCAGATTCTTGGCACTTAAGTGAAGAAAGACTAAAATCTCAGTTATACTTTCCATATCACTTTGTAAATTTACAAAGAGTAATATGACCCTGGGTTTTTTGATTTGGGAGAGAATGAACCACAGCCAGGTTGTTAGATACAACAGGTTTTATGTCCACATTTGCTTTTGCAACAATGAATCTTGTCTTGAGAGCTTAGTGGATACCATAAAATATCTGAGATTCAACTTCCCTGCCAAGACTCACTTCAAGAAGGCCAGACCAGGGGATAAATTGAAGGACTGAATCTATGCTTCATCATAGATCCATTCCGAATATCGCAGAACGAGGAAGACATGCATTTAGACTCACCATGGAGAAGGCATCCCTAACTAGTGTGTGTTGACTGTAAGAGACCTATCACACCTCAGTTAAGAAGCATTCTCCAGCCGGGTGTGGTGGCGCACGCCTTTAATCCCAGCACTCGGGAGGCAGAGGTAGGAGGATTGCCATGAGTTCGAGGCCACCTTGAGACTACAGAGTGAATTCCAGGACAGCCTGGGCCAGAGTGAAACCCTACCTCGAAAAAACCAAAAAAAAAAAAAAAAAAAGAAGAAGAAGCATTCTCCCTTTTCATGTCTTTACATGGCTGGCTATCCTACTCCATCACACCCAGAATAAGTGGGAAGAGAACACATTTTAAGACTGTACAAAGAAGAAATCTACTTAAAAAAAAATCAGAGTTCAGGCTGGAGAGATGGCTTAGCGGTTAAGGTGCCTGCCTCCTAAGCCTAAGAGCGCTGGTTCCAATCTCCAGCAGTTCCAATCTCCAGGTCCCATGTTTAGCCAGATGCAAAGTGATGCAAGGGCGCAATGCCACACTTGACCACAAGGGGGCAACACATCTGGATTTCATTTGGCTGCTGGTGCGCCTATCTCTATCTGTGTTCCTCTCCCTCTCTGTCTCTCTGTGTCTCTCTCTCTCAAAAAAAAGATAAATTTCAGCTAGGTGTGGTGGTGCAAAAGGGGCCTCTGATTTTTCCATAAAGTCAGATCCTTCTATTCATCCACCTATTCATTCTTAGCATAAATGAGCTAAAATAAATGTGGACAGAATCTTAATACTACATAAAAGCCTGGTTCACAATGCATTCAGTCTTATGTATTAACTTGAAGCAGCTATGCTTATAACCCAAAAACATTTTTACAAGTTAATATGAGGCGTGTTTGCAACATTTCAAGTCATATCTTTAGTTCTTCATCTCCAGCTATGTGGCACACATCTGATCTTCAACATGAACTTACTTTAAATACATGACCTTCTCAGCTACAGGGAAGAGACCCCATTTCTTATCTAAAGACACTTGGCAATATCCAGTGATCTATAGGCTTCTCTTGGATAAAACAGTAGTTAACCTCTTCTGGGGTATAAGCCTGAAATTAAATGACTTGGCAATATTGCTTACTGAAACCACTAAAAGAGAAGACAAATACAAGTACATGAAACTTATTTATGCTTTGCTATGTGCTTTACTAGAAAATTTAACAGTGCAAACAGCTCATCTAAGAAATTTGATGGATATAGTAACAGATGACATGGAAACTCCATGAATGAAGAAATCATTTACAACTCACCCAGTTTCAGCTGTTTACTGCAATTTTCATTCTGTGAATCATCATATGCACACACAAGGCTCTGGCTGAGGTAACATTTTTATGGATAAACATTACATAAACCTAAGTTACGAAGGAAACATGAGACTCATCATTTTAAAAAAGAGACAGGGCTGGAGAGATGGCTTAGCAGCTAAGGTGCCTGCCTCCTAAGCCTAAGAATGCTGGTTCCAATTTCCAGCGGTTCCAATCTCCAGGTTCCATGTTTAGCCAGATGCAAAGTGATGTAATGGTGCAATGGTGCGCTTGACCACAAGGGGGCGCACGCATCTGGATTTTGTTCACAGCAGCTGAGAGGCTGCTGGGGTGCCCATCTCTATCTGTCTTCCTCTCCCTCTCTCTGTCTCTCTCTGTGTCTCTCTCCAAAAGAGAGAGAGAATAATATAGCAGGAGGATATCTGTGAAGATAAGACCAACCCCTGGGTAGTGAATTCCAAGCCAGTCCAAACTACATAAGGAAAGCAAGATCCTGTGTCAAAAGGAAAATAACAAGAGGGAGTGATATCAATTAAGTCTCAAGATCCCTCAACTTGGTTTGTAATACAATAAAATGCCTTGAGCATGTCTGAAAGACACCAACTTTCTAAAAGTAAACTTAACTAGAAACAGGCAGTCCTACCTTTGGTTTATGCTAAGGGATGGTGAGTGCCTTAACAAGTCTCATGGCTTCAATCAATCCTGCAGAGATGTTTCTTACTTATACCTGATTCAAGTCCTGAAGGAGGAGGAAGGACCTGCCCACAAACTCACAAAGCTTCATCATGCCCAACTCCAGCACACAGGGAACAGAAACACCAGTACCTGAGTCTCCAGGAGTGTTTATAAACCTTTGGCCACACTCAGCTGTCTAAAATTCTGAAGCCCTTTAGCAACATTCTTCACAAAATCTGATCGATCCGCCAGAAGCACTTGGGTGGCTGCACCTGAGAGTTTGTTAGACACAAACATCAAGTTCCACCCAAGATCTGCAGGATCGATCATTTAAGCAAGATTCCCAAGGAATTGACATGCATACTAAAATGAAACAGATTAAATTTGACAAAACTTTATTTCAGAATACACTTAGTCTGGTCCACTTCACCCCTGACTTTATTTTTTAAAATACTTTAGTATTAGAAATTCCAGTGTAAGTATAAGCAAGAATTCTGCTTTATATCTCTGGGTATAAGGATGTGCTCAGGTGATGTCCTATAGACCTGCATGATGCTCATTAAAGTATAAGGAACAAGAGCTTTAGGACCTAACAGCCCCAGGAGGTTGAACAGGCGGTGCATTTCTGATTGGATCTCTCATTCCCTCACTGTTTTAGTTTTTCCCCATGAGGTTGAACTTTTCATGATTTCTTGTGAAATCATATTAACTATGTGGATGTCCTCTTCTGAAATCATTTTTCTATTTTCTATTTATTTTCCCATATTTTAAAAGTTAATTTGTAGAAGTCTTTTATATAGTCCAGACATGGTTCTGTGCACATTGTGAATATCTTCTACTATTGTCGTTGTACGTGTGATACTCAATTTCAAGTCAATTTGATATCACAGGGTACTAAAATATCTGAGTAAGCATCATCCTGGTGGAGGCTGGGAAGTTGTTTCTCCATGGGATTAGTGAGTACAGCTCATTGCTCTCCAGTGTGGGTGGGGCTCATCCAATCCGTTGAATAGAATACAAAGGCTCAGTAAGGGAGAACTACTTTCTCTACCTGTCTGTCTCCAAAGCACATGGTCACCTTTTCAAAGTGTGAACTTGCATTACCTCCTGGTTCTGGGCTAGAATGATGCCATCACCTCTCCTGGATCCCCCACTTCATGACTTCAGATGTGAGGATTTCTGAGAGACCAGAGGTCACATGAGCCAATCCCTTAATCTGCATATGTGAAATTTGGTTGTTTCTATTTTTCTGAGGTTTGGGTGACCATTGTCTGTCACCATTTCCCTGGGACTGGCTTTCAGTCTCTGTGAGAGCAGTATTCGTGTCATTGCTTCCCAGTAATGACATCTGGACCAGTCAGATGAAGTGGAGGTGACCCATCTCCTAGTTGACAGTCGGTTCTTTAACTTTAAAATGCAAATTTAATAAAATTTAAGATGAGTCTAATTACATAATAGTAAACAATGTTTTTATTTTATTTTATTTTGGTTTTTCAAGGTAGGGTCTCTGGCTCAGGCTGACCTGGAATTCACTCTGTAGTCTCAGGGTGGCCTCGAACTCATGGCAATCCTCCTACCTCTGCCTCCCGAGTGCTGGGATTAAAGACATGCGCCACTACACCCAGCTCTAGGTTTTTATTTTAGATACAGACATATGAAAAACTGGCTATGTAATGGAAACAAATTATGTCTAATGGTAAGAGATCTAAAATTACATCAAAGGAGTAAAGGTTAAATTTAATAAATTTTGTAAAAAAATTAAAAAATTTTATTTATTGACAAATGAAACGGTCTCAGCTACTACAATCGAATTCCTGACACTTGTGCTACCTAGTGCACATGTGCAACCTTGCATTTGTGCATCTGGCTTACATGGGATCTGGAGAGAGATGGAACATGGGTCCTTTGGCTTCACAGGCAAGCACCTTAACTGCTACACCATCTCTCCAGCCTTCTCTCTTCTTGATGTACTAATATGTATCCTTGTTGTCCCCTGTATTCTCCTCCATCACCAAGTAGGCATCTTCTGCCAAGCACCTACTCACATTTCAGATTCAGATTTCTGAACATAATTCAGTTACTTATTTTGAAAAACTTGAGGAAATGTGTAATTCTTAAATACAGAGCATTCATTTACAGTAGCAATTTTAACAACTCAAATAAGATTGTCTTCAATCTAGTTTCAATGAGTGACAAATGATGTTGCAATGATTTCCCAGAGAAGGACAATAAAAAAAAATAACCCCACATGAATCAACATAAAAACATGCTATATTTATGACTAAGGTATTCCATATTGTACCAGTAAACCAGCCAGTCTGAACTTTGTTAGTATACAAAATTGGGAAAGTGGGGCAACACAGAATAAAACTGAGGAAACATATTTGTACTGTGTAAGCCTCAGTGAGGAATCATAGCTGAGACACATTTTGTGACTTTAACTTTTCTACTTTTTCATGAGAACTTGGTCCTCATTTCATTCATGAGGAAGAGAGGTTCACAAAACACACATCTGGCTTTCTGCTGGCCCTTCTTGAGTTCTGCCTAGACTGTCTATTAAAGTTTGAAAACTCTGAGACAGAGGTCCCATTCTAGGATTGGCTAATTAAGTCCAAAATAGTACAGACTATCCAAAAATCCTTGTTTTATCCCAGAGGTCAATCATTTTTAGGTTTTGTAAAAAATAATAAAGTGTGGACAAGAATGGTGACACACACCTTTAGTCTTAGGACTCAGGAGGCAGAGGTAGGAGGGTTACAGTTCAAGGCCAGTCTGAGACTACAAAGTGACTTTCAGATCAGTCTGGGCTAGAGTAAGACCCTACTTCAAAAAAAATTTTTTTGAAGTGTGATTACGATTCTGTTGATACTTTGTCAAGTGATTTAGAGTCCCTCTGAGTAAGTATGCAATCATAAGAGAATGTGTGAAAGTGTGACTCTTACAGAAAATCCTAAATGATGCCATCCAGTTGTTAGTATGTTCTTGACACATGAACAAGACACTAGAAAGATTTGATTGAGGTAAAGCTATCAGAAATTGTAATATCAAGTTGACTCTTTTCTAGCATTTTATGTGATCAAGTGGGTGAATCTGAATTCCCAAACTACCATGAAGTTACTGCCACAAAGTAATGTAAAAAGTGCAGGATGGGAGGATTACAGAAAACCTACGAGTAGGAAGTAGAATAGTCCTCTATTCTCTCAGACTTGAGGTAGGAATTCACTTTATACACATAAGGAAATGAAATGGGGGATTATTATTATGCCACAGTATAGTAATAGTCAATTGCTACTCAGGGCATTTGGTGATAAGTACACTATTGCCTGTCACAAAATAAAGTTGCTCAAACAATGTATTATACAAGTTAGCCTTCTTCAAAGAAAACTATTACCCAAGTATTCAAATCTTTATTTTTAAAAACTGCTTTCATTGGGTGAAAGGACACAAGTGACATGTAAACAAAAAGGTGGGAAGATAATTGTGGGGAAAGGAAAAAAATGGAAGGGTGAAAGGGATTGGTCAAGGAGGAGAAACAAGAATCAAATAAAACAAATTGCTTTTGAAAATACCAGGATGAATGATACCTGAAAAATGAAAAGTCCACCTTCATTAAAATGCTTAAAGTATGCAAAAGTTCCTTTTTGCCGTACCCAAAGGAACTGGTAAACATGCATAGCAAAGCAAACTCATTTTAAGAACATTTAAAAAAGGTAAAAGTTCTATCCAGAGGCATCCATCCAACTTCTAAGAGGAGTGCGAACCTTAGGTAGTCAGTACCAGGGTTACCAATTTGCTTAATCATCCAGATGCACAGCTTAAATCATCCACTGAGGACCGAAGAAGAAAAATTAAGTAGTCTGACAGAGGAAACGTCATTCCTATAGTAAGGAAAAACATAGTCAGGCAATAATACAGATAGGAAGCTAGTACATACGAGTCCCTCAGATATTCTCCAAGGAAGGATAAAAGGACTAGGGAAGAGACCATAGAGCCCACTGTAACATTGTAATGCTCCAAATATAGTCTATAGTTTACCCATATATACATATTAGTGAATAAAGTTTTGTAGATTTTATATAACAGTTGTATCTCATATTTTAAGATTGTTATCAGATACCTCAAGTAAAAAAAAAAAAGTCAACAAGGTCCACCCCTTCTGAAATACTAACTTCAAAGGCTATAAGGCATTTGACTAACTCTCAGAGTTTACCTTTACATTAAAGGGTTTAGGGGCTGGACACAGTGGTTCACATCTGTAATCCCAGCACTTAGGAGGGTGAGGGGCCCAGCATTGAGTGAGAGTTTGAGGCCATCTGGGCTACACAATGAGCTACTTCCTTCATGCCCCCCAATAAAAAAAAAAAACAAACAGAAGTTTTCTCTTGAAAGCATTTATTTCTTACAGAAAAATAAGATGCTAGAATTATCTGGGTGTGGTGGTACACACTTTAATCCCAGCACTTGGGAGGCAGAGAGGTAGGAGGATCACCATGAGTTCAAGACCAGCCTGAAACTACATAGCGAATTCCAGGTCAGCTTGAGCAATAACTTGCCTCAAAGGAAAACAAACAAACAGGATTAGAAGATGCTAGAATTAACACACATATCAAACACTATCTTCATAGCAATTCTTGGAAATACCCAGGCACTGATTATATTTATGTTAGAGTCAGTTATAATTTCTGTGGTTGGACTGGGATAGATGACTATTGAAACTGCCTTTAAAAAAAAAAAAAAAACTATGTTTTGAGGGCTGAGGAGATTGCTCAGTATTAAAGGTACTTGTTTGCAAAATCTGATGGCCCAGGTTTGATTGCCCAGTACCTACATAAAGCCTGATGCACAAAGTGGCACATGTGTCTGGAGTTTATTTGCAGTGGCAATAGGCCATTGCATACCCATTTTCATTCATATTCTCTCTCTCTCTCCTTGCAAATAAATAAAAATATTAAATATTTATGTTTTACTTAAAAGAATGGGCGACACTATGACAAAATATATCCCTGATCATTGTAAATGAATAGTCACAATCCTAAACTGAAATTTTATGGGCATCTGGTACACAATATGAGGCATATGTTATGCTGAATCCTTGATGTTTTTCATAAATATTGGAAAAAGTTTGCAGCACTAAGTTAAAACTCACCCAAGTCTCGTTCCTGACTGGGTCCTCAAATTTTTCACTTTAGAAAATGTTGAGTTTGTCTTTCCTAATGGTCCTTTGGTTGTTTCCCCAGAATAACTACCATTTTTTCCTACCTCTTTTTTTACAAATGTGAATCTAAACTTTCTGAAAAAGACAGGGAAATAGATACACATGTTTTAAAACTGACATATATAATACTATTATCTTATATTTATTTTTCCATCCCACCAACACATACTTACACTAAAATGTCTAAGTACTATAAAGTGAGAGACATATATACATATATAACATAAATATACATACACATGGGATTCTGATACACATTTAAAACAAACAATAGTGATAGAATTCCAACTTTTTCAACTTACTGAGCCAGGCATGGTAGTACATGCCTATAATGCCAACTGTCAGAAACCAGGCAAGTGCCAGGCCAGCCAGGGTGAGACCATGTCTCTCTCAAAATAAAAGAACTGCTTTTTTAACTTACTAATTCATATATTCATCCAGCTTTCATCAAGTACTTCCTATGCATTAGGAATTCTTCTGAGTGCTTGGAATGTATGGTTGAACAAAACAGATTAATGGCTATGGATATGAGGATATTAAATAATTCAGACAACTCTTTACAGACAAAAAATACCAAATCAAACCATTAACATAAACAATATAAATTCCCATCTGGCTGTGATAGTACACACCTTTAATCTCAGCACTTGGGAGGCTGGTAGGAGGATTGCTGTGAGTTTGAGGCCAGCCTGGACTACAGAGTGAGTTCCAGGTCAGCCTGGGCTAGACCGCTCCATTCCCTCATTACCATCATTGCAATCAAGAGCTTCCTCTGAGGACCACAAGCCAAAATAAATCTTTTCCTCCTATCAGCTGCTTTTGTTTGGGTGGATTTTTTTTTCCAGCAACAAGAAGGCAACTACAATAGGGGTTAAATAAAACAATTAATTGCTTGTTTTAAGATTAGGTCTGATGGTAATGGTACAATGAAATTATAGCATCTAACTCATTAATCTAAGGATTTCTAGCATTTCCTGATTAACTACATGCATAGTTATGCATAATTTATGGAAGAGTTGAAAACTGAATTCTAGAAAAAGGGGGATAGATTTGGCTTCTAGTTCAAAACTATGGTCAGCTACCAATGGAGTCTGAAGGACAGTCAGTTCTTTCTTATATAAATATGAATGTAGTATCTTCATGAGTGGACTCTGTTAAGACAGATCCTAAGGCTTGACCTTGACATCCTTTCTGACATCTTTGTATTCATCAGAAACAGCTATCAGCCACGAGATGTTATGTGCCATTCATCTCTGTGGGAATTTAGACTTACCTTTGAACAGAACAGGATATTGGGACATAGCCTCTGAAGTTTAAAATCACAGGCTCGTATGAGATTGAACTTTCAATGAGTGCCCCATATTTGATCCTAAAAGGGTAAGGGGGGCACAACTATTTAGGTCTGATAAATCAAAAGTAATTTAAACATGAATTAGAAAAAGATTTTTATTTTCATGTTAAGCAAAACTACAGCAGATCAGAATAATAAATGGCTATGTTTAGAAAATAACAAAGTACCAACTGCTAACAGGGCATCAGAGACATGCAATTGGCCTTTGGGTTTGCAAAGACAACTTTTGATTGCCACGTGGGTTTAAAAAGTAAAGATCTGAGTTTATTAGGTCTGGATTATAGAATAAGAACTAGCAACATCTTATGCTGGCATGAACTTGGACCAAATACTTGATAATTTCAGAGGTGTTTCCACTTTCCATACTTGTAAAATGGAGATAATATAAATCTGTGCCAGCAAACTTTTTTCCACTGGCCAGAGAATATTTTAGTCTTTCTTTGCACAGTGCCCTACTATTCTTAGGCATATATAATTCTTCTGTCAGACAATGCTTGAGTGAATGTGTGTACCTTCCAAGAACACTTGAAGGCATAGATATATTTGACCTACTGATCAGAGAACTGTGTATATGAGCTATTTTATTTTGTAAAGGAGAGTACAACTCAGAAGTTAACTATTTCTGCATAAAAAACAATAAATCTATACATAGACATGCCTCCACATTGATGGATTACACAGAAAAGACAAACCACTAAGGATGCATATTATATGCTATGATTATACTACATATTTAGAAAATAGACTAGCTAAATAATAGAATTCCAACAACATAATCAAACCATTTTTTCAATCCATAGCCCAATAGCTTACTATCTCTCCCTTCCTCGTAGTGGACCTTATATTGGGCAAGATTTTCTCTCAGTGGTGGCTCACATCACCAGTATTTGCTCAAAATCACTTTTTAAACTCCCAATGTAAAAGAATAAACCACTTCCCAGAAATCTCAAAAGACCAAGAGTTGTTACATTTGTCCAGCCTCAACTATCTAAGCTGATAATTTTGGGGCTTTTTCATTCATTTCACAAATACTTATGTGTGTACATTTTAATTAATGTGCCTGTCACATGCTGGATATTTTTCTAGGTATCCCGTATGCAGCAGTACCCAAGGATATGGGTCAGATCCTGAATGCCAGAAGGAGAATTATTGCACATAAGTCATGGACAAAAGGTGAGGCAGATGTGGGTCTTAATAGGAATACCAAGCTTCTACTAGCAAATGGAACAAAAAATATAACATGAAGCAAAAATCAATACATGTGAGACATCAGACTTGAGTGCATTAAGAACTGCTGCATCAGATCCCAGATGCCCTCCTTTCTGTGTGACACTGGGACACTTACTTGTTCACTCTATTCTGTAACACCTTACTTAAGATAGTAATAATGTCTAATTAATAATGCTACTGGAGAGATGGCTTAGCCATTAAGGTATTTGCCTGCAAAGCCAAAGGACCCAGGTTCAACTCCCCAGGACCCACATAAGCCAGATTCATAAAGGGGCACATGCATCTGGAGTTCGTTTGCAGTGGCTGGAGGCCCTGAGCACTCATTCTCTATCTGCCTCTTTTCTTCTCTCTCTCTTAAATAAATAAATAAATATAAAAATATTTTTTAAAAGAATGCTATTGAAGAGGTTATAAAAGTCAATCACCTGATATATGACAGTTCTGTTTATTAAAATATGCTCTAGATACCATGATAATCAAAGAACTATAGCCCTGTCTAGAGATACACTTCAGTGATAAAGGGCTTGCCTAGCATGCACAAGGCCCAGTGTTCAACCCCAGCTTTTGGAGAAGCCTCTAAAAGATCATTAGCACAGTGAACACATAATTTCTTAAAAAGAGCAAGGTACTCTTCCTATTTTCTCCTCTCTCTCCCTTTCCTCTCCTTGTTCCTTCCCCTCCTCTCCCTCCCCACTTTTCTCAAAAGTGATCCATTTGACTCAAGATAGTTACTAGAATTCCAAGTAACTTGGGTTCAGGAAAAAGAACTGAATTCTACTGCTTGCACAGCAGCTATAGAACCTATTTCCCCTACTCTAGCTGAGTATTTAAATCATCAACAACTCAGAGGTTGTGATGATTTCAAACATAATGTTTCCTACAGATTTGATTGTAACTCAAAAAATATATAATCTCTCCATCAAAAGTTGGGGAGATATATTCAAGGAAGGTAAGTAAAAGAAATGCATGTTTTAAAAGTCTTTTCATTGAAAAGTATCTGGACGTTTGAGACAGTAGTCAACATTACATAAAATCAATTAGCAATAAAAACATTTATGCAATAGTGGAATTTGACCCTGAAAAAGAAAAGCCATTAATTAAAATGACAAGTGTTCTTACATATTTCATGATGCCACAAGAGGAGAGAGGATAAGTAAACTCAAAGAAGTCGGGCAGGATTCTGTTTACAGAGCAGCCAGTTCCCAGGTACAACTCATAATGCTGTAGTTGGAGCTCATCAAACAAAGGTGTTCTTCTAACTTTGACCTGGAGCCACAATTCAGAACAGTCCACCAACACTGATGAGAAGAGGGGACAATATCAAATGCCATGACCATTTCTCATAATCCCAAATATTCTCAACCCCACAGTTGACCAGAGACCCTCTACTTCAGAGTGAAATTCCTGGCTTCTATTTCTCTATTTTGCACTGTGAGATGTTGGGTAAATTATTTAATCTTCACCTGTACAAATCTCTTCACCCAAATATGAGGAAGTCATATGATCTTCTTCCTGGGAACTGCCTAGCACTATTTAATTAGAGGGGGTTCTACTGGTCTTAAATTGGCAAATATGATCTAAAGGACATTCAATAATTTCTTGATATTACCAATAATAGAAATTGCCTATTATCTGATAAAATATTATTTACATATTAAGTCCATTCTCCAATAGGTACATAGTTCTCAGAGAGAAGCCAGTGAAGATTTTGTTGGAAACAATATTGCTTCTAGATCATCTATAGCAATAAATCTGTCTTATTTATGTTGCCTGCTTCAAAACACTTGTACTTTTCAGTCTACATGTTCCAGAAGTATTTCATTGTTGGAAATGATCTCTTTATATACCCAGGTGGACAATTTTCCAAGGCTATCCTCTTTGATTGCCATAAGTAAGTATCTTTGCTAACTGGTAGGGAAAGTCATGTATACACACATGCTACTGCAGACTAAGTCTGTTACTAGTCTGCAGGATGATGCAGTATTACTAAGGCTATATAACTATAACATTCCTAAAAATAAAGCAGACATATGCTTGGCTATGAGTTCTTATTCTAGCAAGAGATTCATCCTGTATTAACAAGGAATTCACAGGTATATTGCAACAGTTAAATAAGAATATCCCTCTTATGGCTATAGAACAGTTATAAAGATTAGGCATACAGCCTGAGACTACATAGTGAATGCCAGGTCAGCCAGGACTAGACTGAAACCCTACCTCAAAAAAAAAAATTTAAAAAAAAAGATTAGGCATAAGTGTAGTCAAAAAGAATACCTTAACATAATCAAATATCACGTTTTTATGCCAATTATATCACTGTGCATTAGTGCTAGAACTAAAGTAACATAATATTTTGAATAAAAAATAATTGAATAACTCATTTAAAATCCTAGAGAATAGTTAAAATCTCTAATCAGAGGACTATTTCTTTGGATGCATCTTTAATCAATGAGTTAAGAAAACTTTTCTCATATACTCCCATCTCTGCATGATCATATTTCTAATTCCTTTACATTTTCTTTTTCTCTTTTCCCCACCAAATGAGAGTTTGAAAGTATACCTGTTTACTTCTGCTTGCTATCATCTCAGATCACTAGGTTTCACCACAGTAACTCTGTAGTACCTTGAAATTCTTGTCACCAAGAGCACAGACTTCAGTTAGTAGTTCTCAGAATCTGATTCTGAACCAACAAGGTTTGTATTGCCTGGGAACTGAGAAATATGAACTGCTAAGCACTAACCAGGCCTGCTGTGTCGGGTATGGAGAGCAGCAGCAATGTGTTCTAACTAACTCTCCAGGTAAGACCTGCCAGAGTTTGGAATCCCTGCTTTAAAGAGTATTTTAACCATATATTTTATCACCGATTACACATTATTTATGTACACAAATATATATACATATATTTAGACTGTAATAGTCTCTTGATCTGGAAATTCTCTATTCTTTCCTCTACTTGGCACTGTACTAAAAAGAAATTTTTGAATTTGTCTAGATAGAAATCATGTGTGTTCCAAAAAGTTTTTGGAAAATTATTGGTTCAAACCTAAATAAAGTGTGGTCAAAAGACCAGAAAATGGGGAGAATTAGTACTGACAACTTTAAAGGGAAAAAGAAGCATGAGACAGGAATTGTAAGGTGGAAATCAAGAAACCAGAACACTGTCGGGGGATTTCTATATGGCAACCCAGAGCTGAAGTTCTTGTTAGGACCAAGGTGGCTGAAAGGTGGGAGAATCCTCCTTTTGTGCATTGGTTACAATGAAATTATAGGCCAAATCTCCCACAAGTCATTTAGAAATCACTCAGTTTTTACATAGGAAAGAGCCTGCTAAGCAAGCCTTTGAACGGTTTCCAAGCCTGAAAGTTTGGGGTGAGAGTAAAGGTAGATGAATTTCAATTGTCACCTCAAAAGCTTCATCAGCTGCTTTGATTTTTTTTTTTAATCATTAACTCAGATCACTTGAGTACCTTGTAAATATGTCAAAGTAACCCCTGAAAATAAGCCATTCACAACTGAATAAAACGGATTCTCTAGAAACCTCTATTGAGTGGCCAAAGAGCCAACACTCTCTGCTAGATGCCTGGTTGCCTCTCTTCCCACATCTCACTGATACTCCCAAGTTTTCCAACCTCTACAAAATGGTATGTCTAGAAAAAAATAAAAATGAAAACATCAAGATGTTTGCAAGAAAAGCAACAAAACCACCAACCAAACCCACTTCTTGGAGTCATCTAGTTTTGGGTGAAGTCGTGAAGATGCATGCAGACACTGACAGCCAGTAGATCATCAACGAAGTCATCAGGTCATCAAACCCAAAGTCAAAAGTACCAAAGCGTCACCGCGCTCGAATGCTGCCCTCTGGAATCCCCCATTTTCCTTACAATTGTCAAGGCCATGAGTTGACAGAACGAGCCACAGGAGCCCGCTTAGCACCGCAGACATCCACATCCTTCAGATGGCAGAGCAGTATCAAACAGGAAACAAGTCTGCAGGGAAGGAGGCCTTCAGGTCTTTATAAACCTCTTTCCTCTTCACCTGTGAGGGATCATTTACATTTCTAAAAAGCACTGAGAAGCCCTCAGAATTCTGGTGGCTTTTCCCTCCCAGCTGTAGTCATTAAAATTATGATCCACAAATGTGCTCTATAATGCAAGCCCTCTACCAATTATGTCTTTCCCAAACATATGGTAAGCATGGCATGGCATCTTATGTAATACTTGATATGTGTCTGTTGAGATATTTAAAATCAGGGATTAGCAAGACAATTTGAGGAGCTTTGAGTTATAATGCAGAAGAATTATTTATGACTCAGTTGATAATATTATATACCATGACCATTCTTCCATCTTGTAAAAAAGTTGATTCACTGGATGTCCCCTCCCCAGCCAATTTGACCTTCAAACAATCTCCAGGAGATTTCAATTCAGGTGAACAACTTTACAAAAGTACAACACTGATCTCTGTTTTGATTTTACTTTCAAAAAGTATCTTATCATAAATGTGTATATTCTTGGCGCTAAAGTTTATGAGAAATTTTTTGTTGAGTAAAATCTAGGAAAGCAAGAACCCTGGCAAAAGGAAGCATTATGGGTGAGGATAAAAGTTTAAAGTGGGTCAATATTATTATAGATATTACATCTGAAAAGCAAGAATTTAATAAATCATCTCGAGAAACTGTAAAGTGTGTCAAACAGATTATCTCCCATTATGGAGTATTTTGGGATTCTTGCTAATGAACATTATCAAAATTAGCTACAAGAATCTCCAGTGGACTGGGGAGATGGCTCAGCAGTTAAAGGTGCTCGCCCTGGCATGCACACACATACATACAGATAAATAAATGAAGAAATCTCCAGAAGTATGTGTTCACATATCCCAAAAAGAGTGAAAATATGTATGTAAAATTGTAAGAAACCTCCAGTAAAAATTCTTTCCACTAATATTTATGCTATAATATAACTAGGGTGCTATTTCCAAGGGATAGAAAGAGAAATTAAGGCTGACTCTTCCTCAGTTAGAGGGCTAAGGCACAGCTTCTCAGTCTCAGCACTATTGACATTTCAAACTGAAGCATAATTCTTCTCTTCATGGTCAGTGCTTTTGGTTTTTTGTTTGTTTTTATTTTATCATTGTTGTTGTTTTATTTGGTTTTGTTTTGGAGACAGAGTCTCATGCTGTGGCTGAGATTGGCCTCTAACTGACCATACTCTTTCCTCAGCTTCCAGAGTGCTGGGATTATGGATGTGCCATCACTGGCCAGCTGTGGTTTCTTTGCTTGCTCTGTCTTGGTTTTTTTTTTTTTTTTTTTTGAGGGTTTGGAGTGGTTTTTTACGTGTGTGTGTGTGTGTGTGTGTGTGTGTGTGTGTGTACTATGTGTGGCGTGGTGTGTGGTGGAGGGGATGTGCATGTGCAGAAACCAGAAGAGAACATTAGAGAGATGCATCAGGGACATAGGTCTATAGTTTTCTTGTATCTCTGTCTGGTTTGGGTATTAAGGTGATACTAGCTTAGTAGAAGGAATTGGGGATCATTCTCTGTCTCTGAATATGAGAAAAAAACATAACAAAAAGTGGTTTCAGTTCATTGATGAAGGTTTGGTAGAATTCAGCTGAGAATCCATCAGGTCCTGGATTTTTCCTTTGGGGGAGGTTTTTGAATTTTCAATCTCAATGGATGTAATGGGTTTGTTTGGGAGATTTATATGCTCTGAATTTAGTTTTGGTACGTGGTATGCCCTAATGAGTCTTCCAATTTCATTGATGTCTGTAGTGACCTCATCCTTTTCATTTCTTTTATCAATTTGAGACTTATCTTTTTTCCAATTGGCCAGGGGTTTATCAATCTTGTTTATTTTTTCAAAGAATCAGATCTTTGTTTCATCAATTTTCTTAATTATTTTCTTAATTTCAAATTCACTAATTTCTTCTCTGATCTTCACATTTCTTTCCATCTGGAGCTCTTAGGATTAGATTGCTCTTGTTTTTCCCAACACCTCTAAGTGGATTGTTGGGTTATTAGTTTGAGATCTCTGTCTTTGTTGTGAAGGCATTTTGTGCTATGAATTTCCCCTTAGGACTGCCTTCATTGTGTCCCATAAGTTTTAGTATGTTGTGTTTTCATTATCATTCAGTTCTAGAAATTTTATAGTTTCCTTTTTGATTTCTTTGACAACCCATTTATTTTTTTAACAGTGTGTTGTTCAGTCTCCAGGAGCTGATGTAATTTCTGCTGCTTCTCTTGTTAGTTTTTAGTTTTAATACATTGCGGTGTGATATGATGCAAGAAGCTGCATTGATTTTCCTGAATTTATGGAGGCATGCTTTATGCTCTAATATATGACCTATTTTGGAGAAGGTTCCATGGGCTACTGAGAAGAGTGTGTATTCTGTAGAGTTGGGATGAAGTGTTCTGTAGATGTCTGTTAGGTCTAGTTGGTCTACGGTGTTGTTAAGCTCTATTATTTCCCTGTTGGTTTTCTGCTTGGACGATCTGTCTTGATAATAGTGGGATATTGAAGTCCCCTACTATGAAGTTATTAGGATTTATTTCTAGTTTGTTGTTGAGTAGGTTTCGTTTTATAAAATGTGCTGCAGCTATGTTTGGTGCATATAAAATTATGATTGTGATGTTTTCTTGTTAGATCATTCCCATGATGAGTAAAAAGTGGCCTTCTTTGTCCTTTTTTATTACTTTTGGCTTGATGTCTATTTTGTCAGGTATTATTATAGCCAAAGCTGCTTGTTTCTTATTTCCATTTGCTTGGAATATCATTTTCATCCCTTCACCCTCAGAAGGTATCTATCCTTAGTGGTGAGGTAGATTTCTTAAAGACAACAGATAGACAGAAGGGTCCATTTTTTCGGATTCACCCTGTTAACTTGTGTCTTTTGATAGGTAAGTTAAGACCATTAATATCTAAGGTTATAATTGTGAGGTTCAATTTAATCCCTGCCATGTTGGACACTTTTATGAGATTTGGTGCTTTCTTGAGCTTTGTACATTTTCATGCCCAATCTAGTTCTGGTTATTGTGTTCTTCCTCTGCTAGGTTCTTGAAGTTGGTTGTTCAACTCTTCTGTGTGGAGTATTTCCTGAAGTATTCATATAGTCACAGGGCTGGCTTTTGTGGAATGTTTTTCTTTCATCATCTATTACAAGGGATACTTTCACTGGGTACTGTAATGTGGGTTGGAGGCCATAGTTTTTTAGACTGAAGTATTCCATTTCAAGCCCTTCTGGCTTTCAGGGTTTCCTTTAAAAAGGTATGAGATATGGATTGTATTATACATATGTAAGTAGAAGAACAGATTAATGGGGGTGAAAAGGCTTAAGTGAGGTCAGGGGAAGAGATCGAGTAAAGGAAAGGTAGCAGGAGGGCTAATCAAAATCTAAGAGGATATAAATAAATCATATGGAAACCTACTTTTCTGGACAATTGAACACTCAGAAGCCATAGATTGTTACTAGAAAATTTTCAGTGCCAGGGATGGGATACCTTCCAGTGAGTTGTTGGCCAGGGAGGTCACAAATGCCTGCAAAACATTACAGGCCATTGCCAAGGCCCATGGTTTCCCACCAGGAATATATGGTAAGACCCTATTGCTGAAGACTCCACATACTTGGGCTGCAAGATCACTGAGAAATCCTGCTGGAGCTGAGCTGAAAGCCTCCTCCATGTGGACCAGCTGACTGAAAACTGGAAAAACTATGCTGCATGCAGTTGAGTGGGAGAGAGAAAACACAAGTGAAGATTCTCAACAGTGAACACGGCAAGCTTTAAATTTGGCCAGCCAGGCCAAATGAGCCAACAGGTACAATAGTGGCATGTCTGTTATGGGAGAAACCAACTGCTCTCTAATTGGACTGGAGGCCTGCTCCATGGGAGGGAATACATCCCTGATACTGAAAAACTATGACAGGGGTAGTCATGAGCCCTAGGGGTTTAATGTCTGCTGCTGTCTGGCTAAATGTATATACTATGCTCACCAAACTGCCCAGTAAGCACTTCTCTTAATACCCACACCCATGTATTAATGCTACTCTCACTTTCGGTTAGAGAAGCTTCTCTTTCCAGACGTTGGTGACCTTGGGATGACTCAGAAGGCACCATGGTGCTAAGAAGAAGGGACAGAGGAGCGCTCAGCACTGAAATATCTCAAACAGTCCTTCCAAGGCTTAGGGTCCATTGCAGAAGAGGGGATGGAAAGAATGTAAGAGCCAAAGGAAGAGTAGGACTCCTTACAACGTGCTCCTCTGGACACAAAATGGCCTGGATATCCATGACCTCACAGTGCCTGACACTACCCACACAAGACCCATCATAATAGGAGGAAAAGATCATGACATCAAAATGAAAAGAGACTGATTGAGAGGGAGAGAAGATATGATGGAGAGTGGAGTTTCAAAGGGGAAAGTGGGGGGGGAGGGGGAAGTACCATGGGATATTGTCTACAATTAAGGAAGTTGTGAATAAAAAATAAATCAAAAAAAGTCTGAGATAATTCTGATAGGATTACTTTGTATATAATGAGTTGTTTCTCTCTTGCTGCTTTTAGTGCTCTCTCTCTCTCTCTTTTTGTTTTTGTCATTTAGGGTTTTAACTATAATACACCATTGTAGAGTTTCTTCTTTGGCCAAGTCTGTTTATTGTTCTGTGAGCTTCTTGTATCTGGATGGATCTTTCTTTTGAGAGGAAAAATTTTCTTCAATAATTTTGTTGAGTTTGTTCACCATGCCTTTGGCCTGAATTTCTTCCCCTTCTGGTATACCCATGATCCAGATATTTGGTCATTTTAGGTTATCCCACAGTTCTCTCATATTCTGTTCACATGATTTTTCTTAGAACTTATCAAAGTTTTTAGACTCCTAACCAACTTCTTCTGTTTTTTCTTCTAGCTCAGTTCTGTCCTCCACATGAGTGACCCTGTTAGTGAGGGGTTCTAGAGAGGCTTTTAAAAGTTCTATTTGATTTTTGTTTTCTGTTGTGCTTTTCTGTATCACATCCATCTCTTTTTTGAGGTCCAATTTCAGATCAAGGCTTGATTTTCTTGATGCTTTCTGGAGTTAATTCTTATATTTGATCATATCTTCATTAAGCACCATCAGCTGGTTGTTGAGACTCTGTATTTGTTGACTCACTTTCAATTCATTTATTTCTCTTTTGATGTCGTGTGTGTGTGTGTGTGTGTGTGTGTGTGTGTGTGTTGTGGTCTACCCATATCTGTGCTAAAAGTCTTGTTTTTTTCCAAGGGGGAAGCAAGAATTTGCCCTTGTAGGATCTTCAATGAGTGTACTGTTTTGGGTTTGAACCATACTGGAGTGGGATGGGTCTGCATCCACAGATGTGCAGGTTGTAGAGTTTGCAAATGTGCCAGCAAGCCAGGGCTGGTGGCTAACACCAAGAGCTGTGGTTAGAGGTTCAGAATCTCCTCAGCCTACTATCCCAGGAGTGCATTACCTGAGGAGCTCAGGAGCCATAGTACCTTCCCTTGTTCCCTCACTGGACGTGGTCAGTGATCAGAGGAAGCAGGAGAAGCTGGAAAGATCCACTGAGGCTGGCTCATAGGAACTCTCAGGAGCCAGAAGCATGGGGTGGTCACCCATCCCTGGACAGGTGGGACAGGGTGGGGCAGAAGAGTGGGCCCTATCTCTGGCAGGAACAGGTGATGCATGGGTCCTGGCCCTGGTGCCCTGAAGATGCACACAGAGGCCACCCTGCAGGGACTCGTGGAAGTAAGAGGTGAAGTGCAGATGTGAGCCCTAGCTCTGGAGCCATGGGGACCTCAGGGAGCAGCAGCTCTGGGACCAGCGGTGAAGAATGGGGCCGAAGTGTGGGCTCTGCCTCTGGTACCATGGGCTGCACAGGGGCAAGCAGACAGGATAGGGTGGGGTGGGGTGGAAGCTGACCTTGGCTCTGGCTCTGGCACTGTTGGGATCCAAGACATGAGGATCCAGTGCATGAGAGATGGAAGCGAGCAACTTGCAAGCACAATGTGGGGAGTGGGGCTGGTGGCAGTGAGTGGCTGATGGGAGCAGGTGGCACTGTGGAGGGGAGCAAGGTCCTCCCGGGTGGGTGACTCGGGGACCCTCTGGAACCCAGGCCAGAGGCGCTGATGTGGAAGCCTGGGCCCCTGTATTGTGTGGGCATGGTCAGCAGGTTGGTTCCCTCTCTGACTGCATGGGGCATGGAGAAAGGCCAATCACCAGGCTGCCCTGCCGGCCTGAGCTCAGCTGCGTTAGGAACCAGCCCACCCCAGGGTTTGCTCCTACTAGTACTCAAACACCCCACAATTCTTGTCTGATTTTACCCCCAGAGGCTAGCATGGTTGTGAGTCCACCATCTTGACCAGAAGTCTCTACCTAAAACCTCTCCAACACATATTTTATACATATATGAACATTGTCAATAAAAAATCTACTAATGAGGGCTGGGAAGACTGTTCACTTGTTAAAGGCAATTACTTGAAAAGCCTGATGGCCCACATAATGCCAGATACACAAAGTGGCACATGCATCTGGAGTTTGTTTGCAGCAGCAAAAGGCCTTGTGCCACATTCATTTCCATTCTTATTCATGTTCTCTCAAAATATACTCATCAAAAGTGGTAATTATAAGTAGTGTGATCATATTTGTGATCTCAGGAGAAATGTTACCAGCATTTCACTAAAAAAGTACTATGTTTGAAGTAGGCTATTTTAAACTTTGCCACATAGAGAAAGTTTGCCACGTTCTATCATTATTGGCTGATTTTCATCAAGTATTTTCACTGTGTTTTCTGAGAATACTAACACCCATTAATCTGATATTGTGAAATGTTATTTTTCTACTTAGTTCAAATTTTATTGTAGATACAAATCAAATTACTTACCTATCATGTGTTTTGTATATATTTTTGGATGGTTTCCAATATTTTGTTTAAAACTTTTACATCTCTATTCATTTCTAAAAATGTTATTTAATTCTGTTAAAGTTTTGCTATCAAAGTAATCTTAGCTACATAAAATGATGTGAAAATTATTTTCTCTTAATTCTGAAGATTTGATTTTGTGTTAAATTACTTTCTTCCTAAATGAGCAGTAAATTGCAACAAACTGGACCTGGAATTTGATTTATGAGACTTTTTAAAAGATAGAATTTTTGTTTCTTAAAAATTATTCTAGGGCTGGAGAGATGGCTTAGTGGTTAAGGAACCTGCCTCCTAAGCCTAAGAACGCTGGTTCCAATCTCCAGGGGTTCCAATCTCCAGGGGTTCCAATCTCCAGGTCCCATGTTTAGACAAGTGCAAAGTGATACAAGGGCGCAATGCAGCACTTGCCCACAAGGGGGCACACACATCTGGATTTCGTTCACAGCAGCTGAGACACTGCTGGCGTGCCCATTCTCTATCGGCCTCCCTCTCCCTCTCCCTGTCTGTCTCTCTGTCTCTCTCTAAAAATAAAAAATAAAAATTTTAAAATTTAAAAAAATTATTCTAGAACTGAGATTGTTCAGTGGTTAAAGGCACTTGCCTTGCAAAGCCTGCATACCCGGATTCAATTCCCTAGTAGAAACATAAGGCCAGATGCACAAAGTGGCACATCTGGAGTTAGTTAGCCCTGGCACTCACTACTTGGCCTTTGCTCTCTTCTCTCTCTCTTTCTGTCTCCTTTTCTCTTTAATAAAAAATATTTTAGGGCTGGAGAGATGGCTTAGCGGTTAAGGCACCTGCCTGCTAAGCCTAAGAACACTGGTTCCAATCTCCAGGTCCCACGTTTAGCCAGATGCAAAATGACACAAGGGTGCAATGCCACACTTGACCACAAGTCAAGTAGATCTGGATTTTGTTTGCAGCAGCTGAGAGGCTGCTGGCGTGCCCATCTCTGTCTTCCTCTCCTCTCTCTGTCTCTCTCTGTGTCTCTCTCCAAAAAAAAAAAAATATGTAAAAATAATTTTTGGTATGTTTGTTGAATATTTATCAATATTATCCAACACTTCAGATATACTTGTTTACAGTCTTATAATCTGTTTAATATGATGTTGATGCCCCTTTTCATTTCTGACAAGCTTTGTTAGGCTTTGTGCTTGACTTTTAATATTGTTAATTTGTATTATTAATTACTCTACACATTTATCTGTATTTTAGAGTTGGAATCTGACTGGCTCCAGGTCTGGTACATTATAGAAACTCTTTCATTATGGCTAATAGAAGAGCAGAGATTCAAAAGAAGCTTTATTTGTCTACCTGATTTCAACAGCTTGACCAGGAATAAAGAGTACATTATAAGTGCTAGTGTCCCTCCTTGGAACTTCTGTCAACTAATCTATAATCCAGAGATTATGAGGAAAGTGTTCTAAGAAAGCCCCTAAAAACATGTGTTTTATTTCAAATACTGCCAGTTAATCCACTGCTTCTAAAGACACATAAACAAGGAAGATTGATTTTTGGTCTTTATAAAATCATGAGTTACATTCAAAATAACTGGAATATTTCCTCTCTGAATAAGATAAATAAAAAATAAATCCTCAAATCAACTTGAAATTATGATAGAAAAAAGTGACACCAAGAGAAATGGAAAAAAAAGAGAGTTGAATATTTTCTGAACCACTTATAAAGAAAATTCTGTAAACACTTCCGCTATTAGTACAGGCAATGAATGTTTTTGAAATGACAAAATAAGCAAATGGGATTATACCAAACTAAGTACCTTTAAACAATGAAGAAAACAGCCAACAAAGTAAAAAGACCACCTAGAGTATGGATGGAAATATTTACTTATTATACATTCTACACAGCCAGTAAATACAAGTAACTCAAAAAGCTCAACAAAAAAATAATCTGATTGGACAAATGATCTGAATAGATACTTAAATGAAGAAATCCAAAAATATATGGAAAAATGGTCAATGTCATCAGCCATCAGAGAATAAAATCAAAATTGTAATGAGAGTGATAATCTCACTGCAATTAAAAATAGTTACTACCAGAACAAAAAACAACCAATGCTGACAAGATTCTAGGGGAAAGAAACTCTCACACATTTTTAGTGGATGTAAATTTGTATAGCCATGGAAAGTAGTATGGTTTTATCCCAGCTATCCCACTACTGGACATATATATAAAGGAAACAAAGTCAGTCTGCCAAAGAAAAACTTGTCCAGCCTTGTTTATTCCAGCACTATTCACAAAAGCTAAGGTGTGGAATTGCCCAGATGCCAGATGCTAATCAACAGATGGAATGAATAAATATTAATTCATAGAGAAAATGAAATCTTGTCATTTGCAGCAAAATAGATGGACCTTAAGCTACAGAAATATAAGTAGAGGACCACATGTTCTTTTCATCTGTGGAAGAAAAGTCAACCTGAAGGTAGAGTAGTGATAACTAAAGATTGGGAAGCATACTGTATATGTATTTAAAAATCATATTGATGAGACATCCAGTTAAGATGGTGGACAAGGAACCACACCAAAGAAACCTGTAGCAAAAAGGGGCAAGATAACACACAACAAATTCTTCTACCAAAAAAGTGAAGATGTGTAAGGAATTAACCTAAGGGAACTGGGCATGGTGGTACACACCTTTAGTCCCAGCACTCAGGAGGCAGAGGTGGGAGGATTGCTGTGAGTTCAAGACCACCCTGAGACTGCGTAGTGAATTCTAGGTCAGTCTGGGCTAGAGCAAGACCCTACCTCAAAAAAAAAAAAAAAATTAAACTAACCTAGGGAAGAACCCAGCAGAGAAACAGGAGAGAGTTGGAGCCTCCAACAACCACACAACCACATAGGATTAGCTCCAGCCAGCTCTAGCCTCCAGGAGGGACCACAAAAAAGAGCTCAACCCAAAGTCCCAGGCACTTCCACAGCCCACAAGAGTGTCCTGGTACCAATTCTAATCCAAAGGGCCAGAAAATTGCAGTGAAAACCAGGGAGAACCAAAACCCATCAATACAAGAAAAGATAGCCTACTACCTAGTACTAGATGACCCACCTCCATCACATCTGCCAGGGTCCACAAGACATTACAGAGGAAGTAGTGATCTAAACATGACTGCTGCTCTCACTGCTAGCCTGACAACCAGCTCCAGGTAGATGGTAATAGACACTGAGGGCACTCAAGATGCTTCAAAGCAGAAATTCAGATTGCAGAGAGATTACCACTAAAGTAGGCTTATAACACATCCACCAAGGCTTAGGGAATGTTGTGGAAGAGGGGACATAAAGAACCACAGAATGGAAATATGTTCAACTGATATATTAATCAAAGTGAAATATTTTTAAAGCCCTTGCTTCATTTTAGTGTGTGTATATTCACTAGAAATAAATGGAAAGTTAATTTGAAAAATATTATACTATATTAATTACTATTACAGAATTTTCACTCAGAGATTATAAGAACAAATGGAAACTCACAATCCTATGAGCAAACATTATGTCACACTTTACAATGCCCTATCTTTCAAACAAAAAATAGAAATCATCATTGTAGTTTGCCAAATTTTATTTAATGAATTTAAAATCCAAAGAACTCCTTGATATCACCCAAAGTATTAATAAATATGGACAGCATGGCAAATTTTTAATTTAAAACAATCTATTAAAATGATAAAAGCCAGGTCTAAAGCTTTAGTCGCACTCTTGAGGGGCAGTGAAATCCTTGAGCAGCCAGTGCATGGGATTCCCAGACTCCTGCATCATCCAGAATGTACAGCTTAATTCCTACACTACACAGGAAGAAAGCCAACTTTCATAGTCCAAAGAGAGTAAACTTTTCCTGTAAGAAAGGAAAAGAAACAACCATATATCGTACTGACAGGAGATTGTTATCTAACCCAAGAACCACTAAGGCTCAACAAGGCAGAAACATAGGAAAAGTATCACTTATACCCCAGATCATACTCTGGTTTCTCTTCAGATCCTATAAGTCTTTTGCCTTTTAAACTCCAGAAGCAATTACAATATTCTAATAATTTAAGTAAAGCAGATATATGGATGAGAGATGATACATGTTATTCATTAATCAGTATTTAGTAAATGTTCATAAAATTTATGTACCCACAATATCTCTAGTGCTGAATTGAGGAGGTCAATAGATACATATAAACAACACTCATTCTGGCATACTAAATTCCAAAAACTATACTATATGGGTCATTTAAGAAGAGTAATCTTGGCCCAGGCCCATTGGTTTATTCCTATAATTAATTGTAGTACTTGGAAGGTAGAAGCAGGATTTTTAGGAGTTTGTGTTCTTCCTCAGCTACATAGCTGTTTCAAGACCAACCTAGATTACATGAGACACTGTTTCAAAAAGAGAAAAAGAGGGGTAGGAAGAGTAGGAGGAGGGGAAAAAGGGAAGAACAGGGAAAACAGGAAGAGATGAATCTCTTATAGGCAGTGAGTTCTTCCAAGACAGAAATAATTAAAAGTTAACTAATATTAATTGTCATCTTCATGGAACTTTACAATACACTTCTATATTTACATTACAGGTTCCAAAAATATTTTTGCCTGGCTGGAGTACATTAATAATACAAAATAGCTACTGAGTTTATAAGTGCAATTGTACTACGTTTACATGAGAGAACCGTGAGAAATACTGATGAAATATAAACCTAATAACTACAAGGATTCATGCTTACTACAATTCTGAATAAAATCCTATGGGAACTTTATAAAGATGATGTAGGTAATAACTTTACTCAGTAGTTACCTATTGACATCAGCATAAACATATGTGGCACACATTCAATATACTCTCACCAAGGTAATACTCCTGGCTGGATTCCCATGTGTTCAAGTTCTGACGACATTGAGCATTTCTGTCCCACTGGCCTTTTATACGCACACCTACTTTCCTCTCTCTGTTTCATCACAAAGGTAATTGGAAACAATCTGAACAAAACAAAACATACATAGATTTAAGTTGTGCTTATATCAAGCATTCAGAGATAGGGAGGGAGTTGGATATAGGGTTAGAACCCAAATTAGATCAACTTGGGTTGTGAGCCATAGTATGCCAATCAACTAGCATAGGTAAACATTTAAATCTGTTGTTTCACAGGGTACAAGAAAAATCTTAAGAGAATGTTTAATGCCATTATCCATCACTCCTTTAAGCCTATTATTAAATGGGCTTAAAGCTAATTTAGTAAAATTTTCAAATAGCATCTTCTTCATAACCTATTTTCTCTCCGGTCACCTTACTGCAGGTCTATAAAGAATGCTGAAGGCATACAGGTTTGGATTACTGGCATATGATAGGTAAGACAGGTCATTTAAATTCTCCCTTAATGAAGCCACCTGAAGGACTATTTATAATTGAGCAAGTACTGAGGGTGGATTTCTACTTCACAACAGATTTGAACATGTTAAAGAGTAGGAAGATAAGACAGAGTAGAAGTCCATATTCCTCCAAAATGTATTGTACCATGGATAAGTAATTTTCTCATAAGTATGATTGTTATACCATTTTTCCAAGAAAAAAAATATTGCTTATACTGACACTTCTCTGCATTTAAATCCTCTTATGTCTACAGCTAGAAGTCTTGAAGAAAAGATACTTCAATTTGATAGATCACTGGAGGTGGTATGAACTTGGCTTCATCATGCTCATCATAAAAGGCCAATGGTGTTAAAGAATTAGAAAAACATCCAAAAAAGAATTAGAAAAACAGATTTCACATAGCACAGTTGACATCAGTGACTACGAGATTAATACAGCCATTCATTTATATGCTTCCATAAAGGTCATCCTGTTCAAAACATAGATTGAAATGAAACCTCCATGTGCAGAAAGAACACATATACAACTTAGCCTGACATCCCACGTTGGGACTTAACCACAGCAGAATTCCTTCACCCTGTATCCACAGGCCCTTTAGAGAAGTTTCTCAGAGAAGGACAGAATTTTGGGTAAATAAGACATGATTTTGGACCCAGTTCATCTACAGTCAGATGGTGATATAGGAGTTTAGGAGCTTGTATAACAGCCATAGCTAGGGCAGAGTGAAGAAGCTGACAAGAAATATCCCCCAAAAAGAAAAGTCTAATGACCCCATTGTCTATATACTATCATATAGCAACTGAGCTTCACCTACTTATTCAGGAAAAACACTGAAAGAATCAACTGAAGTATTTAAGATCTATTTGACTAAGCATCCTAGACTTCCTGCCCAATAGTTTTACTCTCATCAGGAAACTTGGCAAACTGAAGATAACAGATAACCTGAATGTCAGTGGGCTGCTCCACTTACCTTTGAAAGTAGCATGACACTGGAATGTGACAAGTATAATTTAACTGTGCCGAATCATATGTGATTGTACTTTCAACGAGAATGGCTAATGGGTAGACCTAGAGGCATAAAGGGTAGAAACATAGTTCTCTGAATTAAATAATCTCTTTCAAATAGTTTCAATTTTTTAAAATGCAGTATATAGAAATAAGGCAATCATCTTTATAATATAGATAACATTGTGAGATATAAAACAAAATAAAAGAACCATGTGAGACAATTTCTGTATAGATATGGCTACATTCAAAGTCAGGGACTGAAATTTGTTTGACAGTTGAATGTGCATAGCCAATTTTTGCTCATCACATTTGCTCATCATGGATTCGGGGCCTTATTGAAGCAGAACTAAGTGTAAATTCTGGCTAAATATTTGACAGCCTCAGAGTTTACACATTTACTACTTGGAAAATGAAGATGGTATAACCCATACACTGGCAAAATTTTTACAAAATGGCCAGAAAGTAAATTATTTCTATCTTTGAAGACCATGTTACTACTATCAGTACATCCATACTGTCCCTATAGCATGAAAGCCATCATATACAATAGCTAAATGAGTGTTACTTTGTTTCAAAAGAAACAATGTACAAACATCAGATGGCCTTTGCATTTGGCCCATTCTTTACAGCTTCCAGCCATGGACATAAGACATTGTTGGAAAGAGAACCTAGTACATTCAATATAATAGCAGTCAACACATAGAAACACAATTGAAATAAATTGAAAAAGCAAATTTCATTACAGTGAAAAACAACTAGTGTGAGTCTAATTAAATGCCACAATTTAGAATAAATTTTCCTCTTTAATTGGAAACTATAAGATATCATCAAAAATGACAGCACAGAGCTGGAGAGATGGCTTAGCAGTTAAGGAGCCTGCCTGTGAAGCCTAAGAATGCCCGTTCCATTCTCCAGGTCCTACGTTTAGCCAGATGCAAAAGTGACACAAGTGTACAATGTCACACATGCGCACAAGGGGGTGCACATGTCTGGAGTTTATTCACAGCAGCTGAGAGGCCGCTGGCACACCCATTCTCTGTCTCTGTCTCTGTCTCTCTCTCTCTCTCTCTCTCTCTTAGATTTAAAAAAAAATGACAGCATTCATGGGCTGGAGAGATGGCTCAGCAGTCAAAGTGCTTGCTTGCAAAGCCCGATGATCCAGGTTTGATTCCCCAGTACCCATGTAAAGCCAGATGCATAAAGTAGAACACAAATCTGGAGCTCATTTGCAGTGGCTGGAAGCCCTACTATGCCCATTATCTGTCTGTCTGTTTCTTTTTGCTTGCAAGTAAATAGATATTTTAAACAAATGACAGCACACAACTCTTCCATCCAAATGAAGTCAATATTTGCCCATAATTTGTCTCTAAGGGAAGGATTTAGCATCTCTGAAGTTTGATGTGCAAAATATCTCAGATCATCCAAAAGCAAGGAAAATGTCCACAATAAAAAAAAAAAAAATGCGGAGGAGTGGTGGTACACGCCTTTAATCCCAGCACTCAGGAGGCTGAGGTAGGAGGATTGATTGCTGTGAGTTTGAGGCCACCCTGAGAATACATAGTGAATTCCAGGTTAGCCTGAGCTACAGTGAGACCCTGCCTCAAAAAAAATTAAAATAAAATAAAATAAAATTTAGAGTTAAGCATTATACAGGACAATATGCACTAAATAAGCATTAAAGTTAATGTTAATCTGGAGTTCTCATAAACAGGAATGCAAGGGTCCCCACATAACTTGATAGATACATGCTATAATCCAAATCACATCATGAAATACCAGTTTCTCTTCCTGCTCCTATAACTTTTATTATTTTTTGTTGTATTTTTATTTATTTATTTTTACTTTTTAGTTTATTTTTATTTTATTTATTTATTTATTTTGGGGTTTTTTTGAGGTAGGATCTTGCTCTATCCCAGGCTGACCTGGAATTCACTATGTGGTCTCAGGGTGGCCTTGAACTCACAGCAATTCTCCTATCTCCTAACTTTTTAGCTTTCCCTTGTCCTGAGTTTTTTCCTCTCTTTTCTATGGTTTCTCACTTCCTGAATAGCAACTGAAGACTTCATTAGATATCTGCTTTAAAGTACCTCTTTATAATCTCAATGTAAAGGTAAGTCTCTTTCCTAGATATCCCAGAAAAAAACAAAAAACATTCTAGCAAGATTCCACTTGACTAAGCATATTTTAGAAGAGGAAATTAGCATAGCTTGCTCATGTATTTCCTAAATATTTGACAACATTTGTGCGTGGTGAGTCAGCCATGTGTTGAGGGAGGACTTCTCATACTCTTTGCATTAGTTTAGGTGCTAGAGTTACCACTGTAACCAATGATGGGTTCTTGCACTGGGAGCCAGGAAGAGAACAAACCCTGCCAAAGTACTTACAGCAAGAGTGAAGCTGCTGTTGTTCCCAGGGGGAAAGATAAAAGCTGTTATTGCAAACACAGTAAACAAGTTCACTTAAAAAAAAAAAAAGTTTTCTTATTTCAGAAAGGAAATTGTCCCTCACATATCAACACAGCAATGATATACTCTGATAGGCCCACTGGTATTTTAGGTCAACAAAAAAGGAACAGATTTAAGGTCTGCTTGAAAAAATGTTTCCTTCAAATTAGGTTTTTATTTATGACTGCTTTATAAAATCACTCTAGCAGAGAGAAAAGGTTCAAGTTGGCCAAAAATAAGGAAAGGCAGACATACCTTTGAAAATGCTAGTTTTTATATTTCCATTTTGGAAATACTCTAAAAACAAAGAGATCCGTGAACATTACATGAAGCATAAACTCAACTGGCAAACTTCAGTAGCTTAGTTTTTGTTGTCTTATATATCCACTATCTGTTGAGATAATCAATGTTCTTACATGCACCCGGATGCCACAATAAGTTAGGATATAAAGGAACTCAAAGAAATCCTGCTCGATGAAGGAGACAGGGCAGCCGTGTCCCAGGAGGAGCTCGTGAGGCTGAGGCTGCAGGTTATCCACGAGAGGTGTTCGGGTCACTTTGACCTGAAGCCAGACTGCTGTACAGGCTGTGGAGACTGTCAAAGAAAATAAGAAAAAGAGAACATCATACATGTCTGTCCCCAAACAACAGTTCAAGGAATTTCCAATGTCTTAATTAAGCTGAATTCTCAAATGCAGAGTGAAAACATTGTATTCCTACATGTGTAATAATTGTCAAATCTGAGACCAGTTAATCTCTATGTGAGCCAATTCCTTCATCAGAGGAAAAAAATCCTAAATTATTTTTCTGAGAAGTTCTAAGACAAATGTACCTTAGTTCCTTAGAGATCAAATTTTAAACAAAAGGTCTCATAAGTACCTTTTCAAAAACTTCTAAGCAACCATATCTAAACCTGAAATAGAGTAGAAGGATAATATTGATGTTTGCATAAAACTAGAAAAAGATGCCATATGCTTCCATTTAAAATTTTGAGTTAAAAATATTTGAGCCTGTAAATGTGTCCAGATTAGCAAGCTGAAACTAAAGAATTCTAAAATAAAAATATTATAATTATTTTGATAACACTTTATGATTGAAAACAAATTATTTCTTTCCATCTCCATGAATTTTTTGTTGTTTTTCTAGGTAAGGTCTCACTATAGCCCAGGCTGACCTGGAATTAACTATGTAGTCTCAGGGTGGCCTCAGATTCACAGCAATCCTCCTACCTCTGCCTCCCAAGTGCTGGGATGAAAGGCATGTGCCACCACGCCCGGCTAAAATCAATTCTTGAGGCCAGTATATTGGATACTTTCAAGAAGATATACCAAAACCATGAAGATGGTTGAATAAGATGAAATCTGACTATACTCTGGCACATTATTAGCAATTGATCAGATTTTTTTAAAAAAATAGCTCCAAAGCCAATGGTATATTTATAGGAAAAGCACCCCCCCACACATACTATTTGAAATGACCACCTCTAGAAACCACATTTTCTTACCTTCAGCTAGACCATGAATTGTCACAAAAAGCATGAGGATAGTACCTAACACTCCAGAGATCTTCACCATGGCTGCAAATCTCAGCCCCGGGGCCCACAGAAGGCACAAATCAAGGGCAAGGGGCTTCTGCTGGTGTCTATAAACCTCTTCTCTCCTCAGCTGTGAGTGATAATTTGCCATTCTGGAAGGTACTAAGGCTCTGCCTACCTTAGGTTTTGTTTGTTTGGTTTTGGTTTTTCGAGGTAGGGTCTTACTCTAGCCCAGGCTGACCTGGAATTCACTATGTAGTCTCAAGGTGGCCTCAAACTCACAGCCATCCTCCTACCTCTGCTTCCCAAGTGCTGTATTTTTTCCTCATCATAGTGATGCTATAAATCAGAAAACTAGATAATAGGATGTGAAAAGTGCTTCTAGTCTCTTTTTGTTTGTTTGTTTTGGTTTTTTGAGGTAGGGTCTCACTCTGGCCCAGACTGACCTGGAATTCACTATGTAGTCTCATGGTGACCTTGAACTCACAGCAGTCCTCCTACCTCTGCCTCCCAAGTGCTGGGATTAAAGGCGTGTGCCACCATACCCAGCCTAGGCTCTTATCTTATGTCATGGCTTCATCTCCAAACACATAGAAGAGCTGTAAATGGTTTCATACATACTATCTGTTTGCATGTCTGCTGGAACGTTAAGAGCAGAGCTTGGAAAGATGATTGGAGGGATTCAAATGGGAAGTGTAAGACAGTCACTTCTGAGTTAAACTACATAGCAGATTCACGCCAGGGGACTGACCATCTCCTGGCTAATGATTCAGATTCAGTAAAACTGGACCACCAAGCATCAACCTGTGCTACAATCAGCTCCAGGAGATTTTTATCCAAGTGAATAAATACACACAGCTGTGATGAAAATATTCGGGGGGGGGGAATCCTTCTAATTAACTAAAATGCATTTCATTCTTAATGTGTGCCTATCCAGGGCACTGAGGAAAAACTCTCTAAAACTGTCTTTTGTATAATTAAAGCTAGTAATCAAAAATCCTAAAGAAAGAGAAAATAGACAAGGATGTCAATGCCATCTGGTTCCAATATTTGGAAGACATCAATCTCTAAAAGGCTCCATTTCAAAAGTAAAAGCCTGGCCTTTAATCCCAGCACTCAGGAGGCAGAGGTAGGAGGATTGCCAAGTTCAAGGCCACCCTGAGACTACATAGTGAATTCCAGGTCAGCCTGAGCCAGAGTGAAACCCTACCTCAGTTCCTAAGTGAGGACAGTACTGGTAGATATTGTCAAGTTTAGCTAGACAAACTAATCTCTAGGATGATGAACTGATGTAAAGAACATGTAAGAAACTATGTCTAGGCTGGGGAGATGGTTCATTGGTTGAAAGCATTCTCTTGCAAAGTCTGACACCCTGGGTTTGATTCTACATTACCCGTGGAAAGCCAGACGCACAAAGTGGCACATGTGTCTGGAGTTCGTTTGTAATGGCACTAGGCCCTGGTGCATTCATATATTTATTCTCGTTTTCTTTTTAAAAAAATATATTATTGGGCTGGAGAGATGGCTTAGCGGTTAAGGCGCCTGCCTCCTAAGTCTAAGAACACTGGTTCCAATCCCAGGTCCCACATTTAGCCAGATGCAAAGTGACGCAAGTGCACAATGCCGCACTTGACCACAAGGGGGTGCACACATCTGGATTTCGTTCACAGCAGCTGAGAGGCTGCTGGCGTGCCCATCTCTATCTGTCTTCCTCTCCCTCTCTCTCTGTCTGTCTCTGTGTCTCTCTCCAAAAAAATTTTTTATGGACAACATCTATACTTACAGACAATAAACCATGATAATTCCCTCCCCTCTCCCACTTTCCTATTCACACCTCTGCTCTCCATCATATCCCCTCCCTCTCTTCATTCTCATTTTTTCTCTCTCTCTCTCTCTCTCAATCTCCCTTGCAAATGAATAAATTAAAATATTTAAATGAAATAAGTTATATCTATGAACATCAGCACTCTCAAGGTAAAGCCCTCCTGACTACACATTGTATTACATAGCTGATTCTTTTTCTTTTGTAAATTTTTGGATTTTTTTCCATTTTTGACATTTTGATCGTATTTTTTGATCATATTTCCCCATTACTCTCTCTTACCCCCTTGCCCTAGCCATCTGCTTCTTTCTCTTTAATCCCCATCTTACTTTCATGTCTTCTTTAACCCACTGAGTTAAATTAGGGTTATTGCACAATCATAGGTGAAGGTTATTTACTATGGAATGGGCTACTTACCAGTGGCTACACCACTGATGAAGCTGACTCCACCTCTTCTAGCAACCTTTAGCTGCCATTAGGTAGCCTTGGAATTCTGACATCTCATATATTCTTTCTCCATAGACAGTGATGGTGAAATATTGACAGGCCAGGCTCTGTCATCTGCTGGAAACCACACCCACTATGAGTTCGTGAGTGTAACGGTCATGGTGTATCATCAAGATGACAGCATTTTACAGCCCTCTTCTCCATTCTCCTGCTCTTACATTCTTACCAGCCCATCTTCCACAATGTTTCTTGAGCCTTGGAGGGAATGTTTTTTACAATTAGACTTTATCTTAAAATAAAACTCTGTGGCATTTTATCCACATGTGTACAACCACCAGCTCTACAGTTTCAAAATATCTTCCTTCCCCTACAGAGAACCTACACCAATTAAAGCATTCCTTACTTGTCCCTGCATCCAGCCCCACTGATCTTTTTATTTCCATAAACCTACCCTTTATGAATATTTCATCAAAAGTGATCATGTATATGTGGCCTTTCATGTATGGATGTTTGTGTTTAGTGTCAGATTTTCAAGGCTCACTCACATTGTAGTACGTATCAGTACATCATGACTTCTTAGAGTTGGATAATATTCTGTTGTGTCAATACAATACTTTGGTTCATTCAGTCATCCAGTGGTGCATCTTCGGTTCTTTCCATCCTCATGACCAGTGATACTGTGATACTATATGTCTTTTTTACAACATAACCTTTCCATTTGGGGAGGGAGAGATGTCTTTTATTTTTGGTTATTGGTTGCTTTGTAGGGGTAGGCTTTTGAGGAGTATTTTTACTTTGTGTTATTTTGTTTTATTGAGACAGCCTTACTCTGTAACTCAAACTGGCCTATAACTCACTTTGTAGTCCAGGTTGAATAGCTATTTATTTATTGTTTGAGAGAGAAGGAGAGAGGGAGGGAGGGAGAGGGAGAAAGAGATAATAGGCAGGCCAGAGCCTCTAGCCACTGAAAATAAACTCCAGATGCAAATGCCACCTTGTGCTTACATGGGTACTGGAGACTTGAACCTGGGTCCTTAGGCTTCATAGGCAAGTGCTTTAACTGCTAAGTCATCTCCTCCAGCCCTGAATGGCTATTTTTATTACCTCCTATTCACCCCATTGCAGATGGCAGAGTCTAATCCTAGAGTAATGACAGCCAAAAACTCAGTCCCTGAGATTAAAGAGATTAGATGGTCAGGATTTCATTAGTGCATGTGCTCACAGCCTGTAGGGAAGTCAATGCCACAGGGACCATGTGTAGTTGCACTTGGGAAGTAAGGCTACAGGACAAAAATTCCCCACCCCACCCCCTTTTTTTTTTCAAGGTAGGGTCTTGCTCTAGCCCAGGGTGACCTAGAATTCACTATGTAGTCTTGGGTTGCCTTGAACTCACAGTGATTCTCCCTCCTACCTCTGCCTCCTGAGTGCTGGGATGAAAAGCATGCTCCATCATGCCCAAGTAAGGTCAAATTTTTGCAGTGTCAAGAAAATGTGTGACCCCTGAATCCTATGATTGACTTACCTGAATGATTCTGTAGGCTGCCAGGAAACTGAAATCCACTCTTCAGAAATAAGCAATAACTCTGCTCTTCCTGATAAGTAGAGTTTCTTATCTATGGGACTTCAACTCAGGGCCAGAGTGGGGAAGGAAGGACACAATTGGGCCTTTTGGACCCTTTCAGTATCAGATATCAAGATGGCCAGTAGTGTTATGCCTTAATTTTGGTACTTACATGAAAAACTACTATTACTAAAACTACTATTACAAGCTTTTCCACAGTGACTGCACTGTATGTTTCTACCAGCAACTTCTACCTTGTGGAGAAACTGGTACTTCTTACTGTTATCATTTTTGTTATATTATTGCCATTTTAGTAGTTGTGAAGTCATTATCTCTTGTCTGCATTTCCCTAGTAATAAGTAGTAGTTAATGCTATTATTAATGAATTATTGAGCTTATTAGTTGGTCTTTGAAGAAATGCCCACTCAACTCCTCCAGTTTTTGGTTTTTTGTTGCTGCACTCTAAAAGTTCCTTATAGGGCTGGAGAGATGGCTTAGCAGTTAAGGCACCTGCCTCCTAAGCCTAAGAATGCTGGTTCCAATCTCCAGCCGTTCCAATCTCCAGGTCCCACGTTTAGCCAGAATCAAAGTGACACAAGGGCGCAATGCCGCACTTGACCACAAGGGGGCACATGCATCTGGATTTCGTTCACAGCAGCTGAGAGCCTGCTGGCGCGCCCATCTCTGTCTTCTTCTCCCTCTCTCTCTGTCTCTCTCCAAAAAAAAAAAAAAAAAAAGAAAAGTTCCTTATAGTCTAGATATTGAACTTTTATAAACATACGATGTTCAATATGTCCCCTTTCTGTAGATTTTCTTTTCACTTTTAGATAGTGTCTTTGTTAGTGTCTTTGAAGACCATTGATCTATTTCTTGTCTCATTGCTTGAGCTTTTAATGACAGATCTAAAACTTGCGTGTCAAGATGAAGGTCATGAAATTTTTCTCCCTAAGTTATATAGTTTTAGGTCTTGTATATACTAAGTATACAGCTTTGCTATATGGTAAGTGGTAGGAATTCAACATTTTTGAGTCAGGGTCTCATGCAGCTCAGGATGATCTCAGAATTGCTATGTAGCTTAGGATGACTTTGAATCTGAGGAATGGAATTAAAAGCATGTGTCAGAATGACAAGTTTATGTGGTTCTGAGGATTGAAGTCAGGGCTTTGTGCATGCTAAGCAAGCACTCTACCCTCTATACCATATCCCAAGCCAGGAGTTCAACATCTTTTTATTTTGCATTTATATATATTCAATTGTGCAAAAAACAATTTATCCTCTATTATTTATTCAAAAGAGAGAATAAGAGACAGAAAGACAGATACAGAATAGGCATGCCAGGGCCTCTAGCCACTGAAAATGAACTCCAGATGCATGTGCCATCTTGTGCATCTGGCTTTACTTGGGTACCTGGGAGTTTAAACTCAGTCCTTAGGCTTTGCAGGCAAGTGCCTTAACCACTGAGCCCTCTCTCCAGCTTAATCTTCAATTTAATGACCTTGGAAAACTTGTCAAAACACAAATGATCACCGATGCATGGGTTTATTGTTGGACTGTCAAATTTATTCCACTGGTCTATGCTTTTATTCTTCTGCCAGTAACTTTTTATCACTTTTATTTTGTAGTATATTGTGAGAATGAGAGATATGAGTGACCCAAATTCATTCCTTCCTAAAATTTTTTTGGTTATCTTAGACTTCCTTCCACCTGAGTTTTAGGATCAGATTTCTATTTATAAAAAGGTGACAGTTCAGCTTTTAATAGGGATCATATTTAACCTATAGATTGGTTTGGGAAGTATTGATAGTGTATTTCTTCTCAGTCACAAATAGGATATTTTGACATTTATTTAGGTCATTAATTACTTTTTAAAAATTTTTTTATTATTGTTTTTTATTGACTTTTATACTCACATACAAAGAAAAACCCAGTGATATTTTCCCTCCCCATTTATTAGAACTCATCCCCTTCCTCTTCCAAGTTTCTTTTAATTTGATGTCATCATCTTTTCTTCTATTTTTTTTAAAAGGTATTTTATTTTTAGGTCATTGATATGAGGCCAGTTTCTGTCTGGACAGTTGCATTGTAAGAGTTTAACCCTTCCTTTGGCTCTTCCATTCTACAATGACATAGGGTTGTTTCAGTGCTGGGCATCTCCATTTCTTCTCAGCACTATGTTGCCTTTTGGGTCATCCCAGTGGGAAATCAAAGCTTCTCTAACCAGAAGTCATTATCTGGACATGATTCTGAACATTAAGTTGTTTTTCAGGGCAGCTTCCAGAATATGGTTACATTTAGTCAGATGAGAGTGGATCCATTAAGGCTCAACCTCACCTACCAAAGAAGCAGGTTTTCAGTACCAGGTATGTATTCCCTCCCCAGGGCCTTCAGTCCAATTATGGCAGTTGGTTACCCCAAGACTAGACATGCCACTATTGTTCAGTCATTGGGCCTGTCTGGCCAAGCTTGAATAGCATCCACTGTTTTCACTCAGATGGTTGTTTGCAGCTTTTTTTTCAGTTGGCTGGTCTTAGAGAAGATTTGAGTCAGTGACCATGCTTCTTGGCACAGATGTTGTCCACATTACTATCTGTTTCTCTAGGGTAGCTTTGGCAAGAGCCTTTAATGTTTTGGAGAGCACCGGGATCCAGCACTAGCCAACAACTCACTGGAAGGTATTCCATGAGTACTGAAAATTTTCTAGTAACAGTCTACAGCTTCTAGACGTGCCTTATTCAAAAAAAAAATTTTACATATGTCTTATTCACAATATCTTGAGTTTAGATTGAAATGACTTAGGACACTTGAAATCAGCTTATATATGTGCATTACCATACACTTAAGTCCTTCCCTTTCCTCCCTCCCTTATAGTCTTTTACCATTACTGATTTCTGGTATCAATTTTTGTTCCAGCAGCTCTTCATTTACTTTTGACAAACATTTTTTTAAATTTATTTTTATTTGATATGGATATACTTAGTAAGTAAACAACACATGTTGGTACCATCCTTTCCCCCACCCCTGCTTGACATTGGAAAGCAAAATCATTATCTGGACATGATTCTGACTTGTTTCCCAATTCCAGATATGGTTTCCTTTCCACTGAGTGGATCCATTTGCCAATCTAAAAGCAGTTGGTTCCCCACCATGGCTGTGTGCCACTATTGAACTTGTGTGAGCATCACATCATGTTGTTTCCTTCTGAGTAGCTTAGAATTTGAGTTGCTTGGACAGATGTTGTCCACATTCCCCTGGTAGCTCATGTAGCACCTTCCAGCACTAGATGGGCTAATTTGACAAACCTTTTATAGTTTTCAAATGACTACTTTAGCTAGTAGTATACCAAGCTCACACTGCAATGATGACCATCAATTTATGCACATCTTCATTTCTGTACCATAAGTCCTTCTACATTTTCCTTGACAGTGTTTGATATTAGGCCTATTTTCATTCCATAGCTTTGGAATTTTGCACCTTTTATATTTTTCTTTGTTTTGTTACTACCTTCTTGACAAATTTTTAAGTATACATGACAGTATTTTTTTCTTTTTAAATATTTGTTTGGAACACCAAAATGCAACATGTGCACCTTTCTTACCTGCAAAGGAACACCAAAAGAATGCACCACTTTCTACATATGGCTTTACATAGGTGTGAGGGAAATTGAACCTGGGCCAGGTGTTCAAAACAATTTTAAGACTTCTGGGTAAGATGGCTATGTAGGAGCCATGCCAAACCAGCCTAGGGAGGGATTTAAGCAAAGCCACAGCAAAATACACTCTTCTTCTGAAAAGTGAAGGAGTATAGGTTATTCTTAGACACAGTGGAGAAACAGGAAAGACTAAAATCCACCAGAAAGGAGGAAAATGGCCAGAATCCCACTGAGGTCCTTGTCGCCCCCAATCTGTGCCATCTACACACCTGGCACCACCCAGCAGGTGCCAGCATCAGTGCCAAGCAGCAGCATCAGCAGAGACAAAACAGGGGGCTTTCCAACATCATCAGCCTCCTTGCAAAGTCAAGAAATATGAAGGAAAGACAGGTGAAATCAACTAAGGAGCTACTGAAAGATATACAGGTGGGACTGAGAGAGCAACTCCAGGCTTCCTGAATGCTCTCATCCACCAACCACCAGAATGGCGAACCTCTGGCATTCAGCCCTGTAGCAGCACATCCAGCACAGCTGAACAGAATACCAGCTCCACAGCACAACACGGAGGGAGGGATCGAGGTGGACATTCAGCATTGCTGAGATTGGAAGCCACACCAAAAGGCAATGAGGCCAACTGACAAAAAAAAAAAAAACAGGTACATAAGCCTGCATTGAAAGTACTAATCTCTCTTTCCATGTCAGGGCAGGGTTATGGGTTACATATCTTTGGTTGGCTTTACCATTTTCAAATAAGCTGTATTTGGGGATTGAATATTCATGTTGATTTGATGCTTTCATATTTATAGGGCCTTTGTCTTTTGCTCCTGTCACTGTTGGGGGCAGGGTCTGAGTCAAATCCAGGCTCCAACAAATCCAACTCAGAACACAATTCTCTACTTCCCAGCTGACAGGATTAAGAGTGTAAAACAACACATACCCATAGGGATTTTAGCTTTAGAAGACTGTCTGTTTGTTTTAATCCCCACACTTGTATACTCTGTTCTGGTCTTTATTGAATGTGTATATTACTCAATTGAAGTTTAGAATTTGCCAGTAAATTGATCTACCCGGTCCACTAGAATACTTGCTTAGCAAGCACACTCAACACCTAGGATTACTTCTGGGGTTGGATTGGGGAACAAGAGCTACACTTGGCACATTAAACTCATATCTTGAAAGTATATGAAGGTGGATTGCCACATCTAAGAACACTGCAGATAAGTAGAAAACCCAAGCATCAAATCAATTCAGGATGCAAAATTCACTGCATTATAATACAAGAAACACAAAGAATCAAGACAATACAATCCCATCAAAAATTATAAATCTATCAGACATGATCACCAATGACACTATTGTAGATGAAATGCCTGACAAAGATTTCAAAAAAATGTGATTTTATCTATACAAAAATAAATCAAAGAAGAAGACAAAGGAATTAAAGAAGAAAACAAACTCCTGAAAGAGAATACAGGAAACCAGCTTAATGAATTAAAGAAGTCATTATAAGACATGAGTAAGGAAATGGAAATACTGAAGAAAAACCAGGGTAAAATTCTGGAAAGTATAACCAGTAGAATGTATGAAGGAGAGAACAGAATATCTAAACTAGAAGACTAGGTGGCAGACCTAATACAGTCCAACAAAGGTAAAGACAAGCTAATAGGAAGGTATGAATTGGAATTTCATGATATCTGGGAAATTACAAAAAGATCAAATTAAGAATTCAGGATATAGTAGAAGGAGAAGAATTTCAATCCAGAGGCTTAGTAGGCATTTTCAACAAAATCATAGAAGAAAAATTTCCCCAAATTGGGAAAGAAATGCCAGTGCAGATACAAGAAGCTTTTAGAATACTAAACAGCCAAAACCTGGAAAGAACCTCTCCTCACCATGTTATAATTAAGCTACTAAACATGCAAACCAAAGAAAATATATTGAAAGCAGTTAGAAAGAAAAAGCAAGTCACCTACAAAGGCAAGCCCACCAGAATAACAGCAGATTACTCAACACAAACTTTAAAAGCCAGAAGGGTTTGGAATGATGTATTCCAAGTTCTGAAAGATAACTACTGTCAACCAAGATTACTTTATCCTGTAAATATACCTATCCAAATTGATGGAGAAATAAGAACATTCCACAACAAAAACATGCTAAAGGAATTTATGACAACTAAATCAGCTCTACAGAAAATATTTGAAGGAATCCTTCATGCTGGAGAAAGGCAAAACACACAGAGAAGGAGATGGGAAAAATAAACCATACTCAAATAACAGTTAAAACAAACAAGTAAAGGGAAAACAGGAAAAACTACAAAACAAGAATGGCAAGAATAAATACATACCTTTCAATAATAACTCTTAATATCAATGGCCTCAATGCCCCAACCAAAACACACAGGCTTGCCGACTGGATTAAAAGACAGGATCCTGTCATTTGTTGCCTCCAGGAAACTCATCTCTCAATAAAAGATAGACACTGTATTAGGGTGAAAAGATGGAAAATGTTATTTCAAGCAAATCGGCCTAGGAAACAAGAAGGGGTTGCTATCCTAATATCTGACAAGATAGACATTGTAGCAGACAGCTTCAGGTTCACTGAGATGAATTTCCAGACCAGGCAAAGTTATGGAGGAAGGGATATTTATTGAAGCTTACAGATCAAGGAGAAGTTCCATAATGGCAGAAGAAGCTGGCCTTCCTTCACAGGACCAAACAGAAAGAGAAAAGCCAAAAGCCAAAAAACATAGCACACCTCAGGAAGATATGCATATTTTGCATATCTTTAGATTGAAATCTCAAACCCACCACCACCCCTTAAAATCTGCCCAGTGTCATTGCCTCCAGCCAGTGGATGCAGATACAAACTAATAAAACACTGAATATATTAAGGTCCACCTATTCAAACTACTACATACATCAAACCAACATTAGTGAGGAAAGATAAAGAAGGTCACTTTATACTGATTAAAGGAACACTCCAACAGAAGGACATTACAGTCTTAAATGTATATGCACCTAACATGGGGGCTCTAAGTTTCATCAGCAGCACATGGAACATTCTCTAAAATAGACCATATATTAGGACACAAAGCAAATCTTAACAAACACAGGAAAAGTGAAATAATCCCTTGTTCTCTATCTGACCACAATGAGCAAATCAGCAACAAGAAAAACTAAAGAGCAAACAGAAATTCATGGAGACTCAATAGTACACTATTGAATGATAAATGGGTCATTGAAAAAAATCAAAAAGGAAATCAATAAATTCATATAATCAAATGATGATGAGAATACAACATACCAAAACCTTTGTGACACAATGAAGGCAGACCTAAGAGGGAAATTTATACCTATGAGCACCTATATTAAGAAATTACAGAATTCACAAGTAAACAATTTAATGCTTCACCTTAAGGCCTTGGAAAAAGAAGAACAAGGCAAACCAAAAATCAATAGATGGGAAGAAATAATAAAGATTAGGCCAGAAAGTAATGAAATAGAAACCAAAAAAATAATCTAAAGAATCCATGAGATAAACAGTTGGTTCTTTGAAAGGATAAGCAAGATTGATAAGTGCTTAGCAAATCTAACCAGAAGAAAGAGAGATGAGACAAAAATTAATAAAATTAGAGATGAAAAAGGCACCATTACAACAGATTCCAAAGAAATTTAAAAATCATAAGGACATACTTTAAGAATATATATGCCTCTAAGTTTGAAAATCTGAAAGAAATGGATTATTTCCTTGATTCATATGACCTATCAAATTAAATCAAGATAAGAAAAACTATTTAAATAGACTTATAACAAGTATGGAGATCCAAGCAGTTATAAAAAGTCTCCAAACTAAAAAATGTTGAGGCTCCAATGGAATCACTGGTGAATTTTACCATACCTTCATAGAAGAACTAACACCTCTGCTTCCCAAACTTTTCCATAAAATAGAAAAGGAAGGAATTCTACCAAACTCCTTCTATGAAGCCAGCATCACCCTGATACCAAAACCTGACAAAGACAGAACAAAAAAAGAAAATTACAGACCAGTCTCCTCATGAACATAGATACAAAAATTCTGAACAAAATATTGGCCAACAAAATACACAAATATATCAGAAATATTATTCACCCTGACCAAGTAGGCTTTAACCCAGAGATGCAAGGATGGTTCAACATACGCAAATTGGTAAGGTAATACATTATATAAATGGTCCACAAGACAAAAATCACATGATCATCTCAATAGATACAGAAAAGTCATTCAACAAAATCCAACATCCCTTCATGGTAAAAGTATTACAGAAACTGGGAATAGAAGGAACATATCTCAACATAATAAAAGCTATTTATGACAAACCTACAGCCAACATAATACTAAATGGGGAAAAACTTGAAGCTTTAATACTAAACTCAGGAACAAGACATGGGTGTCCACTGTCCCCACTTTTATTTAATACTGAAAGTCTTAGCTATAGTAATATGGCAAGAGACACTCATAAAAAGGATACAAATTGGAAAGAAGAGATCAAACTACCATTATTTGCAGATGATATGATTCTATACATAAAGGACCCTAAAGACTCTATCAACAAACTGTTAGAGCTGATAAACACTTTTAGCAACACAGCAGGGTATAAAATAAACTCCCAGAGATCAGTAGCTCTTCTATATACTAACAACAAATATGTGGAAGATGAAATCAGGGAATCTCTCCCAATCACAATTGCCTCAAAAAAATAAAGAACCTTGGAATAAACTTATCCAAGGAAGTGAAGGATCTCTACAGTGAGAACTTTAAAACACTCAAGCCAGAAATTACAGAAACACAAGGCAATGGAAAGACATCCCATGTTCCTTGGATTAGAAGAATCAATATTGTGAAATGTCAATGTTACCAAAACCAATCTACACATTTAATGCAATCCACATTAAAATTCCAATGCATTCTTCACAGAAATACAAAAAAAATCCTAAAATTAATTTGGAAGCACAAAAAACCTTGAATAGGCAAAACAATTTTAAGTGACAAAAAAAAGGCTGGTGGTATCACTATACCCGATTTTAAGCTATATTACAAAGCCATGGTAACAAAAACAGCATGGTACTGGCACAAAGACAGACATGTGGATCAATGGAACAGAATAGAAGACCCAAATATCGATCCAGGCAGCTACAGCCACCTGATTTTTGACAAAAATGCCAAAAATATTCATTTGAGAAAAGATAACCTCTTCAACAAGTGGTGCTGGGAAAACTGGATATCTGTATGCGGAAGGATGAAAATAGATCCTTGTCTCTCTCCATGCAAAACAATCAAGTCCAAGTGGATCAGGGACCTTAATATCACACCTGAAACTCTGCAACTGTTAGAGGAAAAGGTAGGGGAAACCCTTCAACATATTGGCATAGGCAATGACTTTCTGAATGTAACCCCAATTCTCAGGAAATAAAACCACTAATCAACCACTGGGATCTCATGAAATTACAAAGCTTTTGTACAGAAATGGACACTGTGAATAGAGCAAAGAGACAACCTACAGAATGGGAGAAAATCTTTGCCAGCTATACATCTGACAGAGGATTAATATCCAGAATATACAAAGAACTCAAAAAACAGAACAATAAGAAATCAAACAACCCAGTTAAAAAAATGGGGTATGGAACTAAATATAGAGTTCTCAGAAGAAGAAATGCAGATGGCATATAAACATCTAAAAAAGTGTTCTATATCCTTAGCCATCAAGGAAATGCCAATTAAAACTACTTTGAGATTCCATCTCACTCCTGTCAGAATGGCTACCACCAAGAAAACAAATGACAGTAAATGTTGATGAGGATGCAAAAAAAAAAAGGGGGAAACACTTATACACTGTTGGTGGGAATGTAATCTGGTACAGTCATTGTGGAAATCAGTGTGGAGATTCTTGAGAGAGCTAAAAATATATTTACCATACCACCCAGCTATAACACTTTTAGGTATATATCCTAATTACTCTTCTTACTACCTTAGAGATACATGCACAACCATGTTTATTGCTGCTCTATTCACAATAGCTAGGAAATGGAACCACCCTAGATGTCCCTCCATAGATGAATGGATAACAAAGATGTAGTACCTTTATACAATGGAGTTCTATTCAGCAGTAAAGAAAAATGAAATTTGCAGGGAAATGGATGGATCTGGAAAGGATTATACAAAGTGAGGTATCCCAGGCCCTGAAAGCCAAACGTTGCATGTTCTCTCTCATATGTGGATGCTAGCTACAAATGTATAGATTTGTGTGTAAGCTGGAACCAAAAATCGGTAGCAGAGACAAGTAAGCTAGGAAAAGGCTATAAGGGAGGGAAGAGAGGGAAGGACTTAAGGGGATGGTATTGTATCTATGTAAGTAGAAGAACAGATTACAGGGAGAGGAAAGGCCTAAACGAGGCCAGGGTAAGAGAATGCATAAAAGAAGGGGAGGGGTGGGGAGGATCAATCAAAATTCAAGATATTCTGAATAAGACATATGAAAACCTACTTTTTTGAATAATGGCACATTCAGAAGCCATAGATTGTTACCAAAAATTTTCAGTGCCAGGGATGGGATACTTTCCAGTGATTTGTTGGCCAGGGAGGTCCCTGTTGCCTCCAAGACATTGCAGGCTATTGCCAAGGCCCTTGGTTTTCCTTGAGAAACAGATGGAGAAGACCCTATTGCTGAAGACTTCACTTGCCTGAGAGGCAAGGTCACTGAGAAATCAAGCTGGTGCTGAGCAGAAAACCTTCTCCCTGTAGACCAGCCCCAACTGAAAGTTGGAAAAAGCTGCACTGCATGCAGCTATATGGGAGACAGAAGTCATCAGCAGTGAAAACACTGGACACTGGAAGCCTGAAGTTTGGCCAGACAGGCCAAATGAATAGGTGCAATAGTGGCATATCTGCTCTTGGGGAAACCAACTGCTCTCTAATTAGACTGGAGGCCCGCTCTATGGGAGGGAATACATGACTGGTACTGAAAAAACTAATCAAAAGCCTATGGCAGGGGAGGTCATGAGCCTTAGGGGTATAAAGCCTGCTCTTGTCTGGCTAAATGTATATATTATTCTCACCACACTGCCCTGAAAGCACTACACTTAATGTTCATATTCATGTATTAATGCTACTCTCACTTTTGGTTAGAGAAGTTTCTCTTTTCAGATGGTGATGACCACTGGGATGACCCAAAAGGCAACATAGTGCTGAGAAGAAGGGACGGAGGAGTGTCCAGCACTGAAATATCTCTATCACACCCTCCAAGGCTTATGGTCCATTGTGGAAGAGATGGCAGAAAGAATGTAAGAGCCAAAGGAAGGGTACCACTCCTTACAATGCAACTTCCAGGCCTCGATATCCATGACATTGCAGTGTCTAACAATTCCTGCAGAAGACCCTTATAATAGGAGAAAAAGATGATGACACCAAATTAAGAGAAAGACTAATGGAGAATGGGAGGGGATATGATGGAGAGTGGAGTTGTGAAGGGGAAAGAGGTAGAGGGGAGGGAAATATCATGGTTTATTGTCTGTAAGAATAGTTGTCAATAAAAATAAATAAAATATTAAAAAAACAACTTTAACTACTGAGCCATCTCCCCAGTACCCAGATTACAGTATTGTTAACTGCAAGTTTAATGTTATATGTTTTATAAATTTTTTCATCTGCCATCCTACAATTTTTAAACCAGCTTACAAGTTTCACTCATTAAAAAATAAAATGCTGGGCTGGATAGATGTCTTAGCAGTTAAGGTGCTTGCCTGCAAAGCCTAAGGACCCATGTTAAATTTTCCAGATCCCACGTTAGCCAGAGGCACAAAGGTGAGGCAAGCACAAGGTCGTACATGACCACTAGGTGGCACAAGCATCTGGAGTTCGATTGTAGTGGCTAAGGACCTGGTGTACCAATTCTATGTCACTCAAAAATAAAAGAAAATGTGATTTGAATGCAATTTGAATTTATCTATAACCCATGGGTTATTATTCCATGATTATCTCACATGTGTGTTTTAATATGTGATATATGTTCTTACATAGACTTACTCACAGATATTTAATATTTCTGTACTATTGCTATTATTTCTCCCACTCTTGCTGATTTGCTGTATTGCAGATGTTTTCTGTAAGATAATTTATCTGTACATTCTTTGCATTTGCTACATACAGTTACTCATCTATGAAAAATGTCAACACTTTTCCTTAATAACATCATATCCTATGCCCAGAACTTCCAACAGAATTAAATGAAGTGATAATAGTGGATAACTTTGTTTTATTCCTGATCTCAGAGAAAATTTACTAGTATTTTATCATAGAATGTGATATTTAGTACAGAATGTTTGAGTTAAACTTTACCAAATGTGGGGCATTTTATAGTAAGGCTCCTTTAGTCATCTTTGACTCATAATTTTTTAAATTTGCTCTGTATGTACTGCGGTGAATATTTCCTCCATTCATCTTGATACGGTGGTGAAATTCTTTGACAAGTTTCTAATGCTAATTCTGAGCCTTGTTGCTGATGCCAACTAAGTAGACATCATATATGATCTTTCTGTATTCCTGAACTTGATTTTTGAACATGCTTTTTAAGTGGAAATGACCATTTTATTTACTTAGTGTCATTTTCAGATTTTCTTACCAAAATTATCCTAGCTTCATGAAATGTATATCACCCAAGAAGCCACTGCCTCTACAAGCCTAGTGAGGCTGAGATAAAGAGTCCTCCTAGCTTGTACATAGCCTGATTCACTGATGGCTCCACCAGTAAACATGTGCACAAATAGAGCAGCGTGAGGCTGCTGTCCAATCCTTTTACTGTCTGATGCCCTGGTCTGCAATCATGGGGACATCGTGGCAGCTGAAGTGGCTCAGTCTGTGGTGGTGAGAGTTTTTGGCTGCTTGTTCACATCTTTGTTATGGACAGGAAGCAAAGAGCTCTGCAGGAAGTGGGATCAGGATATAATCCTTATGGCCTGCCCCACAGAAACGCACTTTCTCCAGTGAGGCCCCAGCATCTAAAGGTTACAAAGCTTCCCAAACCATACTTCAAGCAGCGACTGAAATGTACCAACATATGAGCCTGTGGGGGACATTTCACATTCATATATTCCTAAATTCATGTACTGGTATAGTTTATATTGTGTGAGTAAAACGCATTTATTTATTACAAGGGGAAAAGAGACAGAGTAGAAATTAAAGACAGAGTGAAGACCATAGAACAGCAAAGCTGGTCATGGTGGTGCACAAGTTTAACCCCAGCACTCTGGGAGGCTGAGGTAGAACAATCACCATGAGTTCAAGGCTGGTTTAAGGCTTCAGAATTCTAGGTCAGCCTGGGCTAGAATGAGACCCTGCCTCAAAACAATAGATCAGGATAGAGTTGGTAGAGCAAATTTGTTTGCTGCATTTGTAGGAAGTAGTGGCCTCCAGAGAATATGTACAGGCTTTCTCTAACTTTCAGTTTCTCTCATGAGAAAATTCAGTCTTTATCCCACTGGTTAGAAAGGAGAGAGAGTTTCTCTCCATGTTGGTAAAGATTTTTGCTCATCTTTCTGGAATCTTCCCTGCCCCAGCTTTCTAATAGTATGGAAACTATGAGGTAGCAACTGACCGCTCCCTCTGACTGGTGGGGTAACGCAAGGAAGAATAGGGATTCAAAGAAAATCTTATTCATCCAAGGAATTAATCTCTGATTTCAATATTTTACATGGATAAAGAGTAAATTCTCCACACTGAGAAGTGCGAAACAGGAGGATCATAAATTTGAGACTAGCCTAAACTACACAGCATGACCCAGTCTCATCAAAAGGAAGCATGTGTTGTAAGAATGATTGCCTTGTAACTTTTGTCAGTTGATTCATAATCTAGAATAAGTAGCTTTAAGTTTTTTCAAGTGCTGCTAGTTAATCTTCTGATTTATAAGGAGATAAAAACTTATACTTTATAACTATAAAGATTTTTGAAAGTTTTGAAATTAGTTCAAAACTAGCAGAAACTAACTGGAATCTAACTTCTCAAAATTTCAACTTCTTTTTATGGGCAAGCCTTCAAACTGGCTTAAAAGTGTTACCACATAGTAGATAAAAGTAATGGAAAGGAAAAAAAAATAAAAGAACTGGGGAGTCATATTCTACTGCCCTTATCCAGTAATGTACAAACCTTTGCTTTCATCATTTATTACATATATCACCAAAAGGAAGTGATGTGGTCATTAATGAAAGGAGCAGAGTTATAATGGAATAGCTACTCACCTTCATTCACAGATATTTATCAGCCTACAATGCCACAAAAGTCAGGGTTAAGGCTTTTTCAAAGAATAAAAATAGCTATTATGAATGATAAAACTTTATTTTTTAAAATTCCTACATTAAAAATTTGAAATCTAGGAAAGTCCTTCCCCCATCCACCAAAGAGTTCACAAATATGGAATACAGGGAAAGTTCCTCATCCAAAATTATAACTGTTAGCTAGATAAAAGATGTCACCCACAGACATCCCAACCTCCAGCAGGCAGTGCATCTCCTCAGGTAGCCATGGTACCATGGCTTTCCATCCAGAATTTACAATTCAATTCCTACGCTTAATCGGGAGGGGTAAAATGTATGTGGACCACAAGGGGAAACACTATTCCTGCAGTGAAAGAAAAAAAACACAAATCAGTACTGATATGAAATTATTGTATAGCTAGAGTCATTGAGACTAAAGTAGAAACACAGAGAAATGGCAATTTTAGACTGCAGAACCTATTAAATTTTAACAAAATACAGCAGATTTATAGGTGTTACCAATAAATTTTGATAAATAATTGTTCATAAGAACATAATCTCAAGTTCTCATTTAAAAATATCAATTGTGACTAGAGAAATGGCTCAGCAGTTAAAGGTACTTACCTGCAAAGCCTGATGGCTTGCGTTCTATTTCCCATTACTGACATAAATCCAGATGCGATGCACAAAGTGGCACATGCATCTGAAGTTTGTTTACAGTGGCAAGAGGCCCTGGCACTATGTCTATTCCCTCTCCCTCTTTCTCTCTCCCTCCTTGCAAATAAAATTAAAAAAATAAAAGTATCAATTAATATATAGAAAGAATAAAAGGTCTGAACCATCTTGAAATCATTTTTTTTCCTTGCAAGTATTGGTTGCCAGAACACAAACTGATGTCAGTTCATATTTATATTACCACATTCATGGAACTTTTCAACCCCACAAATATATTTGTTACAGTCATCAAAGGTCCCCCCTCTGGATGTTGAGATAAAATATACTGATAAAATATCTATTGAAAACCCAGATGCAAAACTATGAGAGAGTAATGAGAAATGCTTAAGCCAACTATCTCCCTAACCACCATAAGAATTCATAGTTATTAAACTGCCCTCTAGATACTTATGTTTATGGCCATATATTAATGCTACTTTCACATTTAGAAAAGTTTCTCTTTTCAGATGGTGGTGACCACTGGGGTGATTCAAAGCTCACCAAAGTACTGAGAATAAGTGAGTGTTGAGTGCTCACCATTAAATAAAACATCTACATCACCCCTTTTGTAGTACTTTGAATATGTGTCCCCCAAAGACTCGAGTGTTTTATTAAAGCTTGTAACTTGGGTCTGGCTGGAGGAGATGTCCAGGTGTTAAGCCCAAAGATGTGTTTGGGGCAGATCTGAATTCCAGGCCAAAGGTGTACAGAGAGGTTTGTGCTCTGGGGGAGGGGGTCCCTGCTTGCTGTCAGTTTTGTGCTTCCTGCATTTTTGGTGTTTACTGGCTGGTGGTGGTTTCCTCTCTCTGCTTGGATTTATGAATGGAAGCCAGCTTCCATCATTGATGGGACATCCTCCTGGACCTGTAAGCTTGAAATAAATCTTCCTATAAAGCTGTGTTTGGTTGGATGTTCATTCCAGCATCGTGGAACTGACTGCTACACCCTCAAAGGTTCTAAAATCATTGCAGAAGAGGTGGGGGAAAGAATGTAAGAGCCAAAGGAAGGGGAGGACTGCTCACAGTACTGTCTTCCAGACACAAAGTGGCCTTAATATTAATGGTGTTAGGGTGGCTGATGCTGCCTATACAAGACCCGCATAATAGGAAAAAAAAAATGGTAACATCAAAACAGAAAAGACACTAGTTAGAAAGAAGGGGTTCATTGGAGGGGGGTTGGGAAGAAGAAAGAGGGAGGGTAGTAGGAGAGGATTATGATCATGGTATATTGTTTATATTTGTGGAAGCTGTCAATAAATTTTTTAAAAAAGAATCCATGATTATAATTTATCCAAGGCATTAGAAATCAGTTTTCAAGAACATAATAGCACTCATGTTGTTTTAAGTACTATTCACAGAAGCCAACATTTGGAAATTGCCTAAATGACCACTGATAAATGGATAAAGATAAAATGATATATATTTAGATCTTATAGATTGTATATCTGTATGTGTGTACACAAAATGGAGTACCTCCTTTAAAATGAAGGAAAACTTGAATGTGTGATGGTATCTATGAAACTTGATGGCATTATGTTAATTTAAAAGAGCCAGCCACAGAAATACAAATGCCACCTAATTACATCTTTACAAGATATCTAAAATAGTAAAATCCATGAAATTAGAGTAGAATGGTGGTTTCCAGAGTGTGTGGACAGGGAGAAATGGGAAATAAATGGGTTTAAAGTTTCAGTTATATCTATGTTAGAGATCTGCTGTATGTTTTATCTATAATCAACAGTAATGTATTTACACTTAAAATTTTGTTGAAAGGGTAGATCTCATATTGCATTAACAAAGTAAATAAAATTTTAAATGAAAAATAACAACTCAAAGTTATAATAATCCTGAAGTCCTGGACTGAAATTAATGGGTACAGGGCCTATAATTTCTGATTTATATCAATACTTTATTGTCCCAGCAGTGCCTTTTGTCATAAACTTATAAGCAAACATTTATAATAGAAAGTCAAAATACTCACTGAATCTTTAGATTTTTCACTTGATTTGAGGTGGATTTTTCCTGTCTTGTTGATTGTTTTGATGCACAATTGTTATTTTTCTCTTTTACTTTTGAATAATAAGTGAATGTAAACTTTCTGAGAGAAAGAAAAGGCATTATATATACATTTGTAGGTATACTGCTCAGAGGAGTGGGATAAAATAGGATTGTAGTATGAGGAAACTAGACTGTTCTCTAAGGGACATAAAATCAACTAGCTAAGCAATGTACAGAAGAATTCTTAGAGGCACACTGAATGGAATTTCTCATTTCTCTATAAAACTACACTGGGGTGGGGCTGGAAAGATGGCTTAGCGCTTAAGGCACCTCCCTGCTAAGCCTAAGAACCCGGTTCCAATCTCCAGGTCCTACTTTTAGCCAGATGCAAAGTGATGCAAGGGTGCAATGCCACACTTGACCACAAGGGGGCGCACGCATCTGGATTTCATTCACAGCAGCTGAGAGGCTGCTGACGCGCCCATCCTGTCTGTCTCCCTCTCCCTCTCTGTCTGTCTGTCTCTATGTCTCTCTCCAAAAATAAAAAAATAAAAACTACACTGGGGCCCAAGGATAAGTTAGTGCTATCAAATACCAAAAGTCCTTCATAAGTGACTGTTATCACCATTCACCTCACTACATGTATAAAAAGAATGATTTGAAACTTTAGCTATGTATTTTTGGTGGTATTGGAGGGGAAATCACCTAACCATGCTCCACAAATATTCTGTTTCAAGTGTTTCATCCAGTATACCATCCAAGGATGCTTATCACTTAAAAAGGAAATTCCAGCCCCCCCACCCCAAAAAGTCCAGGTTCTAAAATCATAAACAATAACCAAGACAGGGAGCAGACAGGGCAGAATCAGGTGGTGGTGATTATGTAGAATGAAGCCTTATCCAGATCTTCCTATTAGATCTTCAGCAATTACAATGATGTCCTGTAGAACCCCTCCAAAAGTAATTCATTCAAAATTTAAAATATCTTGTACTTCAGTAAATAGGGATATGATCTAACCAGTATTACTAATAATCTTGGACCACAATGTTACTATGTGACTGAGAAATAATTGTAGCCCTTAAGCTCTTTCATCCTGTCATATATGAGCAGAGACTGGTGGTCAGAAAAGCAGAGGAGACAATATCTATAATATACTGATTGTTCTCACTCCACCAATCCTTGTTCATAGAACTGAATGTATTTGAAGAATAAAACATTATGTTTTATATAAAATTGAAGGTGAAGATATTTCACCTATGAGAAGTATTATTGATACTGTTAAAGAGTATTTAAAAAGGATATCTCACCTTATAGAGTGGGAAAAGAGTGATTTACATTTTCCCAGATTTTTTTCACTGACCTCTGGCTGAAAACAGGTTATGTAGAAACCTCAAAGAACCAAGAACTATAGACTCTCTCCTACACTGATCTTAAGGCATTTCTATCAAATGAGGAAATAATGCTCATCTCTAGCAGGTTTTGATTTTTATATCTCATGACAAATCTCCACAGTGATTAGTTTCATTTCGAAAATCTGTGGAAAATGCTCTGAGTTTGAATCTCCTGGGCACTTCCCAGCTCTAACCCAATCATCTGCAGACAGGTGTAGAAAAAGGCTATAAGGGAGGGAGGAGAGGGAAGGACTTAAGGAGATGGTATATATGTGTGTGTGTGTGTGTGTGTGTGTGTGTGTGTGTGTGTGTGTGTGTGTAAGTAGAAAAACAGATTGCAGGGAGTGGATTGGCCTAAGTGAGGCCAGGGGAAGAGAAGAGTGAGTAAGAGAAGGGTGGGGGAGAGCCAATCCAAATTTAAGATACTCTGAATCAGACATATGAAAGCCTACCTTTTTGGATAATGGTACATCCAGGTGCCATAAATTGCTACTAGAAAATTGTCAGTGCCAGGAATGGGATATCATCAAGTGAGTTGTTGGCCAGGGAAGTCCCTGTTGCCTCCAAAACATTACAGGCTATTGCCAAGGTCCTTGGTTTAACAGATGAGTAACAGATGGTAAGACCCTATTGCTGAACACTTCACATGCCTGGCCAGCAAGGTCACTGAGCTGAAACCTTCTCCCTGTAGACCAGCCAACTGTAAGCTGGAAAAACCTGCACTGGGTGCAGCCCTATGAGAGACAGAAGTCATCAGCGGTAAACACAATGGACACTGGAAGCCTCACGTGGACACTACAAGCCTCAAAGCCAGACAGGCCAAGCGACTGAACAGGTGCAATAGTGGCATATGTGCTCTGGGGGAAACCAGCTGCTCTCTAATTGAATTGGAGGCCCACTATATGGGAGGGAACACATGCCTGGTACTGAAAAAACTAATCAAAAGCCTATGGCAGGGGAGGTCATGAGCCTTAGGGGTATAAAGCCTGCTCTTGTCTGGCTAAATGCATATATTATTCTCACCACACTGCCCTGAAAGCACTACACTTAATGTTCATATTCACATATTAACGCTACTCTCACTTTTGGTTAGAGAAGTTTCTCTTTTCAGATGGTGATGACCACTGGGATGACCCAAAAGGCAACATATTGCTGGGAAGAAGGGACGGAGGACTGTCCAGCACTGAAACATCTCTATCACACCTTCCAAAGCTCAGGGTCCATTGTGGAAGAGGTGGCAGAAAGAATGTAAGAGCCAAAGGAAGGATACGACTCCTTACAATGCAACTTCCAGACCTCAAAATCCATGACCTCGCAGTGTCTAGCAATACCTCCAGAAGACCCTCATAATAGGAGAAAAAGATGATAACATCAAAATAAAAGAGACTAATGGAGAGAGGGAGGGGATATGATGGAGAGTGGAGTTGTGAAGGGGAAAGTGGGGAAGGAGGGAAATATCATGGTTTGTTGTCTGTAAATATAGAAGTTGTCAATAAAAAAATTTTAAAAATATATCAGATCCCTTTTTAGGCATTGGGATGCGGTGGGTTGGAGATGGCAGGTGCAGAAAGGGAAGATCCTGAGAGAAGGTGAAATTGACCAATAAAAATTATCTTGTATATTTCTTTTGTAATATTCTTTGTGATATTCTCAGTCTTCTTTAAGCTTGCCTATTGAGTCTTGGCAAAGAAGCTGATAATACCAACTTCTGTGGAATCTAAAACTCATAACAATGTATTTCAGATGAATTGACTCTGAACTATCATATCAATCCTGATCTATTTAAATATGTAGTGCCTGAGCCATTAATCTAAGGATTTCCAGAACCCCTTAATATATATAAAGATAATTTAAGGAAGATTTGAGAACATGGGATCTAAAACAAGAAAGCTAACCTGTATTCAACAATACTGTCAGCGCTCAGTGAATTCTTGTTTGTTTTTGAGGTAGGGTCTCACTCTAGCCCACGCTGACCTGGATTCACTATGTAGTCTCAGGGTGGCCTCAAATTCATGCTGATTCTCCTACCTCTGCCTCCTGAGTGCTGGGATCAAAGACATGCACCACCATGCCCGGCTCCCAGTGAATTCTTAAGCAAGCAAAATTTGAGTTTTTCATAAAATACAGATAGAAACAATAAAATTGATTTTAGTCTATGATCTTGTGAATAAGCAAAGCTCTGTAGGTCAAACTAGACTTGATGTTCAACTTCAGCATACTGTCCCAGTTTTTACTCTCTACAAAATGCCTGTCATTCAGTTGAATAACCAATAGCCTTAGTTCCATTCATCTAAGAGGCTTACCTTTGTATAAAGCATGATATTGGCAAGTGACCTCTTATGTCCGAATTCATTGGTTCATAAGTGATTGAGCTTTCAATAAGTATACCCCATGTGCGTTCCTAAACAGATACAGAGCAGAGAACTAGTTGTTTAGTTGTCTGTGGGTTGTAAATCAAATAAAAAGTTTAGGAGTCGGGGCTAGAGAGATTGCTCAGTGGTAAAGGCACTTGCTTACAAAGCCTGACAGCCTGGGTTTAATTCCCCAGTACCCACATAAAGCCAGATACACAAAGATACACAAAGGGGGACGTGCATCTGGAGTTGTTTGCAGTAGCAGAAGGTCCTGGTGCACCCATACATACACACACACACACACACACACACACACACTCTCTCTCCATATATATATATATATATATATATATATATATATATATATATATATATATATATATAAGATATATATCTATATCTTTTTCCCTCTCTCTCTCTCTTTCTCAAATAAATAAACAATATTTTTAAGTTTAGGAGTAGAAAAACATGAATATTGTTTCTTTTTTATACATTAAGATATATTAGAGGATCTAATGTAGAATAAAACCACAGTGCTAAGTAATAAGAAATCTGTTTTGGCCAGAGATAGTTCAGTGATTAAGAGTGCTTCTTATCCAATTATGAGGACCTGAGGGGACTTGAGATCTCTGAATTTGATTCCCCAGTACCCACATAAACAGCTGATCATGGCCATGGATGTCTGTAACCCAAATCCGGGGTTCCAGGGGTTACAACCCTTGGGAGCAGAAATCAGAGAATCACTGGAACTCACAAAAACAAGTTCTGGAATCAAAGACACTGCATTTCAAGCAAACATGAATACACAATGCAGGGAAGATGGCATCCTGTCTCTTCTAGCCTCTGTATGCATATACACCAGGCATATGCATCTGCACACACATGTACACACACCAAATACACACCACATACTACACTCACAAAAAAAAAAAAAACCTTTTGTTTTCTCAAAAGGCCAAATTAATAGCTCCTAACACAGTATGAAGGATATCATATCTGTTTGGAATAAACAACATTTGAGTCACTGCAGCTATTTAGGAGTCAGGGTACGATGTAGATCACAAGATAAGATGTGCAAGCTACTGAGTGTAAACTCTGACTAAGTATTTCACAACTTTTGAGCATACCTTATTTGTAAAATGGAGACAGATACAGCAAAAACTAGCATGTGCTTTACTAAAATGGGCCAGAGAGTAAATATTTCAGTTTGGGTAAAGCATACTGTGTATGCTGCAAATGCCCATTCTACCATTATAGCACAAAGGCAGTGACAGGAAATATCAAAATGAATAGGACTGTGTTCCATCAAAACAGCTTACAAACGATTCAAAAGAGGTAATAGCAGTAAACCCACAAATATTTCCAATATAAGAACCTTGCCCTTTCATATACGCTCAGTGTATTAGATTCCAAGGAAAATGAAACTCATGTTCTAGTTTATGTGTAACTAAAATATTTAAATTCTAGAACTGGAAATGGGAGCATCAAAAATTAGAGCAGTCTGCCGGGCGTGGTGGTGCACGCCTTTAATCCCAGCATTCAGGAGGCAGAGGTAGGAGGATCGCCATGAGTTCAAGGTCACCCTGAGACTACATAGTTAATTCCAGATCAGCCTGCGCTAGAGTGAGACCCTACCTCGGAAAACCAAAAAAAAAAAAAAAAAAAAAAAAAAAGAAAGAAAGAAAAATTAGAGCAGTCGGCTCATTCATTTATACAGTGAGCCAGAGCAAAGTATTCTCAGCCAACTTATCCTTAATTGTTCCATTTAACATCTTTAAAGTATAGTGTTCAATAGTGCTGGTTAAGGGGGATAAAATTCACCAACAAATGGTGTGAACAAACAGTGGATCCTGAAAGCTACAAGATCAACCAGCAAGGCAAAACATACCCACCAATGCAATAGAGGAACATAGGTTGTAGGGTAATCGACTCTCTGATTGGATATGAGGCCCACTAAGTCGGAAGAATTCATACCTAGTACTGAGAACCAAGTCAGAACTGTATGGGTTAGAAGGTCAAAGACCCTAGAGTGAAGCTTCCACTGTTCTTTGGCTCAAAGGAGAAGTTATACCTATCTCTCATCCATGTTACTCTCATTCTTGGCCAGAAAATCTGCCTTATACAGAGGGGAGTGAAGACCAAGGACACCTAAGACCCATCACTGTGACAAGAAGACTGAGTACCAAGCATAAGCCATCTCTATCACATCTCCCAGAGCCAAGAAAACATAGTGGATTATATATTAGTGCTGCTCTCACTGCTAGCCTGGCAATCTTCTCCAGGGAAATGGGAGTAGACCCTGAGGAGACTCAAGACTCATCAAAGCATAAAATCAGAGGCTGCTGAGAGCTCAACATTAAAGAACACATAGCAATAACACTGCTCCAAGGCTCAGGGAACTCTGTGGAAGAGAGGGTGAAAATAACATAAGACCCACAGGGAAGGGAGGCGTATGCTAAAGCATAGTCCTCCACACACAGAGACTGACTGTTGTGTTCATGACCCCACTGTGATTACGGATAACCCCTCTGAGGAGGGCCCTTAGTGGAATGGGGGAAGGGGAGAGGTTACTCAATGGGAATATGACCAATGTGCAATTAGTTCATAAAGTACCCAATATGTTTTTTTTAAAAAGAGTACTAGTTAGCACCTCAAATTACATAAATTCAATGCATTTACTCTGTGTGACAAGAGAGTAATTAGCCAAAAGTTTGTAATATAAAATGGATCTTATAATAATTTGAAAGTTTGGTTATTATAGAGGATATATGCATTATATATTGAGGATATTCAATTTCATCTCAATTTTGCACAGATGGAGAAATTATATATATATATATATATATATTAGAAATATCTACATAGATAAAATAATTCTATCACATTATTCAATACATCTTTCTCAAAAAATTATTATATCTTCCCTTCCCTTTCTCTGGGTCTTCTCTCTCTTTTTTTTTTTTTTTTTTTTTTGTTGTTGTTGTTGCTTTTTGGTTTTTCGAGGTAGGGTCTCACTCTAGCTCAGGCTGACCTGGAATTCACTATGTAGTCTCAGGGTGGCCTCGAACTCACGGCGATCCTCCTACCTCTGCCTCCCGAGTGCTGTGGGTCTTCTTTTTAGACAGTTTCTTTGCCCACAGCCAGAAAATTGAAACCTCAGTGCCTATCTACTTACAGATTGTCTATTATTATTTGAGTGAGGGGAAACTGGTCTTCTTTCCTAGGGAATCCTACAAAAGTCTTAGGAATATTGCACTAAATCTAGCAGTATGATCCAAATTGACAGGTGGCATAGCCTTTCATTTGTCTCACATGTTTCCTGAGTGTATCTACTTCATCTAATCATGCTTGTAGAATGGCTGCCACATGCAAGACACTGGTTTAGGAACTAGGGATTCAATAGAAGCAAGGCATGGGTCATGTATCTGGATTCAGGTGTGTACAATCAGCTTACCTAAATCACAGGCACTAAAAATGCAGTGGTGGCCGGGCGTGGTGGCGCACACCTTTAATCCCAGCACTCAGGAGGCAGAGGTAGGAGGATTGCCGTGAGTTCCAGGCCACCCTGAGACTACATAGTTAATTCCAGGTCAGCCTGGGCCAGAGTGAGACCCTACCTCGAAAAACAAAACAAAACAAAACAAAAAATGCAATGGTATGAGCCTCAGAGGAAAAGCAATCTGCTGTCTCCATAATCAGCAAACAGTTAAGATAAAGCAGTCAACTGAGGTGAGAAACATGCAAGCTTAATGTTGACCCATCCAAATTCAGCTGTTTCACCTACTGGATAACCCTGTGTGCCCTGCATCAAGACTTCATCGGAAATGGGGCATAACACTGGTGAACAGAGTGTATAAGGTCAAGTAAGTTACCTGGAACTAAGTAAGGTCTGTTATTTAAACAGGCACAACCAAGCTGGGCGTGGTGGCGCACGCCTTTAGTCCCAGCACTTGGGAGGCAGAGGTAGGAGGATCACTGAGAGTTCGAGGCCACCCTGAGACTACATAGTTAATTCCAGGTCAGCCTGGACAGGAGTGAGACCCTACCTTGCAAGACCAAAATAAATAAATAAATAAAATAAAATAAAATAAAATAAAATAAAATAAAATAAAATAAATAGGCACAACCTGCACTTGATACTACAAAGCTCAAAAGAACTGAAGTTCCTGACATGCTTATCAGCACAAGGGCATACAGCTGCTTGATGAATGGTACTTCACACAGTTGACACTAAAATATCTGTGTCCTATCAGGATCTATTTTATTTTCTATAGTTAGTGGATTTTAATGATTTCTCATTTTGGAAAAGATTGGTTCTCTCTTTAACTACACAGTAGCTATGTGCCATCATATACCTATTTCCTTTTTTCTTCCATGAGACATTTTTATTGGGAAGTACTTCATTCATTAATACAAAGGCACAAAGCTAAATATAAGGCTAATTAAATTTTCACAAAGAGAACAAATACCTTTCATTTACTAGCAAGATCATGGAATAATATGCTGGAATAATAACTTCCTATAGCTTGTAAATTTGCCACTGACTATATACTCCAAAGCATCATAATTTTACCATTTTTGCATTTTATATACATGCCCATTTCTATGGGACATCTTAGACAATAGGTAGGATAGAAAATAGTTCACTTAGATTAGAATTTGTCACCCTGTCCATCAAAGGCAAGAGAGATGTGTTAGGAGAAGTAAATGCATACATGGGGTGTAAGTTCTAACATTTTACATAATATCTCTTCTACTGTGAAATGTTCCAAAAACTAAAAAAGTAGTCAATATTGTATCAGCTATACAATCTAAAACTCTTTCAATGGTATAATTTTTTTAAATATCAGTCACATTCATTTTATTTTTAGTTTTTTATTTGACAGAGAAAGAGAGAGAGAGAATGGGTGCACCAGGGCCTCCAGCCTCTGCAAGCGAACTCCAGATGCATGTGCCCCATTGTGCATCTGGCTAACGTGGGTCCTGGGGAATCAAACTTGGATCCTTTGGCTTTGTAGGCAAATACCTTAACTGCTAAGCCATCCCTCCAGGCCCCTCAGTGGTATAATTTTTATTATTAATTTGTAAATACTAAAATACTGAACTAAAGCGTGTATTATTTGTTGAAATAATAACTGCTCTTACTTCAGTATTGATTCCACAAGAAGACAAAGGATAAAAAAACTCATAGTAATCCAACAGGCCTCCTGTCACAGGGCAGCCAGTTCCTAGGTACAGTTCATAAGGCTGGATTTGCTGGTTATCCAAATAAGGCCTTTGTTTAACTTTGACCTGCAGCCAGTATTCACTGCAGGTTATAGACACTGGTGAAAGAAAGAAATGAAAATGTTAAATGGTGCATCAAAAATCATAGGAGCCCATAGACCAAATTTTAACCAGGACCCTTCAAGAGCTTTCACACTTCATCTACAAATAGATTTTGAAAATACATCTTTACTCAGGCATGCTGGCTCACACCTTTACTCCCAAAACTTAGAAGGCCGAAGTGGGAGTATCACACTGAGTTCAAGGCCAGCCTGGGCTACAAAGTGAGTTCCAAGTCAGCCTGGGATAGAGTGAGACCCTATCTAAAAGAAAGAAATATACAGCTTTGAGCTAGGCCTGGTGGCACAGGCTTGTAATCCACCTACTTAAAAGGCTGAGGCAGGAAGAGTGCGAGTTCAAGGACAGCATAGTGAGACCCTATCACAAAATAAAAAGTAAAAAAAGAAAGGAGGACTGGAGATGTAGGTCAGAAGAAGAGTGCAAGGCCCTAGGTTCAATCCCCAATACTGCCAAAAAAAGAATCTTTGAAGTATCTCTGAGTATAATTAGTATAAATCTGAAACAAGAATGCAAATATTTCAATACTTGCTTATAAATACTTGAAAAAAATCAGCTGCCTTCATTTTAAGAATGGTTGAGCCAATTAATGTTACCTTGATAAGCCATATACAAATAAAGACTTCTGAAATAAAACAATTTTGCATTTATCTCAATAAGAAGTTTTGTTGTGGAATGGTGTCACATTTGTTTGTTTTCCTACTTATTTTTCCTTATACTGAAGTTAGCTCTATTATCCCACACTTAGAGCTGAGTAAACCTAAGGGATTTTAGCTGGTCTATGGCACAGCGGGATCGACATGAGCAGAATCTGTTGAAAACAATCACCTCTGCTAGACACCTGACATCCCTCCTGCCTTCTCCATTCACCTTCAGTATGAGCATGCAAAACGACAAACCTCATGGCTGTTTGCAAATGAAAGCAATCACAGAACCCCGCAGTCACCTCGTGGACTCAAGAGGAAAGACAGTGGTGACAATGCCAGGATGAAACAGACAGTGACTCACTTTTACCATGCAACTGGTCATCAGATTCTAAAACATCAACTCTCTAAGGTCAACAGTGAATGAAAAGAGCATTCCCCTGCTTGAAATACCACCTTCCAGAATTCCCTTTTTCTTACCATCCTCAAAACCATGAATGGACACAAAAAGCAGGAGGAGCCCCCCTAACACGCCAGGGCCCTTCATTGCCTGGGAGCTCTGTGCAAGGTACCACAGGAAGCGGGAGATCAAGCGAGGTGGGTGTCAGGTGTTTATAGAACGTGGCTCTCCTCAGCTGCGAGGGATGATTCAGAAAGCACTAGCCAAAGTCCTCTGCAGAAATTCCCACCTCCACAAGTTGAAGTTTGTGCAGTGATGAGTCAGATAAAGAGCGGGAGAGGCTATACAAAGAGGTTCTAGATGACCCCAGCTTGTGTCTTCCCAAGCATTTGGATGTATGGGACATTATGTCTTCTCTAACATTTGATATGTGAGTAGTGGACCACAAACAGCTGGGATTCGTGGCATGACCTAAGGATCTAAAAGTGAGGTGGTAAAGAAAAATTATTACAAGCTGACTGACAACACTGTGCCTCACAGCCACTGTGGGTTCTTTTGAGAAGCATTAATGTTGCTCATCCAGATGGGCTGGATTGAGACCTACTTAAATGTCCTTCTGACCATCTCTCAAAGTTTCTGCCTCAGGAAAATACACACAAATGTGGCCAGGGGGCTAGAAAAATGGCTCAGCAGTTAAGGTGCTTTCTTGCAAAGTCTGACAGCCTGGGTTCAATTCTCTAGTACCCACATAAAGCCAGATGGCACAAGGTGGTGCATATGTCTGGAGTTCGTTTGCAGCAGCAAGAGACCTTGGCATGCCCTTTTTTTTTTCTCTCTCTCTCTCCCCTTGCAAGTAAATAAAAATATTTTTTAAAAATAACTGTGGTCAAGTATTATGAAAAGCATTGCCTAACCAATCAAGTTTTACTTCACAGAAAGCATGGTTTATCATGAATATATAACTTTCCAGGAAACTGAAGAAAATGTCTTTAAAAACAAATTGCTTTTATTTGTATTTTAATTAACATATGAAATAATGGGCTTCGCCAGGGCATGTTTATACACACTGTGTTTGGGTTGATCCTCCTCACCCACTCCTTTCCCCACCCCTCTGTCCCCCCCAAATTCCCCTTTCATGTATCCTATTCCCCTCACCACAACCCTTCCTTAAATCCTCCAAAATGCTCTTTATCCAGTAAAACCTAATAAGGTAAAATCTTAAGAAAAAAGGGGATTATACTGAGAATAAATTTTACCCAGTTCTATATTTTGGCATAAACCAACCTTCTAAAAATGCATCATCTTTACTAAAACAAGATTTTAGTAAGTTATCTTCAATTATATAGTATGTCTGCTAGATTGCCACAGTTTCTAAGAGCAGAATAACTGTTGCTCTCATCAAGTGGCCAGAGAAATCTCCAAGATTTTGCACTGGTGTAGCAAATAAAGAAAAATATAAAGCTGGGTGTGGTGGCACATGCCTTTAATCCCAGCACTTGGGAGGCAGAAGTAGGAAGATCACTGCGAGTTCAAGGACACCCTGAGAATACAGAGTGAATTCCAAGTCAGCCTGGGCTAGAGTGAGACCTTACCTCAAAAAAACAAAAAACAAAAACAAAAAAAAAAGAAAAATATAAATTTATGATCATCAGAAACCTTAGTTGACATTTGCATTCCCAAAATATTTTATTATGTAGCTTTTTAGTCAACAAATACTGGAGAGAATGTGGGGAAAACATGACACATGTGTGTGTGTGTGTGTGTGTGTGTGTGTGTGTGTGTGTGTGTGTGTGTGTGTTTCAAGGTAGGGTCTCACTCTAGCCGAAGCTTCCCTGGGCTGTAGCTCCACACTGACTTCAAATTCATGGTGCTCCTCCTACCTCAGACTCTAGTGTGCTGGGATTAAAGGCAAGATACCTGACATTAAAAGGACTCTTATTCACAGTTAGTTAGAGTGAAAACTGGTAAAGCCACGTTGGAAATCAGTGCAGAAGCTGTTAAAAATAGAATTGTCATATGACTCAGCTATACCACTCCTGGACATATATCCAAAGTACTCTACATTCTACTGAAGAGATTCCTGAACATCCATGTTTGTTACAACTCCATTCACAGTAGCTAGGAAATGGAATTACCTAAATGGTCATCAACTGATAACTGGATAAGTCACACACAGTGGAGTTTTACTCAGCTGTAAAGAAAAAAGAAATTATTTGAAAAATTGATGGAACTGGACAAAAATCATATTGTTAGGTAGCCAAGGCTGAAACACAGATGATACATATTGTCTCTTGCATGAAGATCCTAGCTTCAAACTTTTGTATGTTTAAGTTAAGAGTGTTCACAGAGGTCAGGAAGCTAGAAATGGAACATGGGGAGGGTATTTCAGGGAGAATACATGTGATAAAGTAGAAGAGGGACAGGAGAATGGGGAAGGGGAATTTTAGTTGCCCAAAACTAAAGATGTATGAAAAAGCCATATGGGAAACCTACTACTTTATGAGATAATTAAAAATATTTTGAAAGTGATTGAATGGATGTACCTGGTATGGGTGGATAATACTATTCCCAGAAACTATAAGTTGTTAGAGGGAAACCTTAGCACTCTCTGTGAGTTGGATATCAATATAAATACTTTATTTTTATAAATTATATAAATATTTGTACATATAAATTCACATAAAATATATGCAAATGTTTAAAAAGCCTTAATAGCCATAATAGCCCAAAACTGGAAACAGATTACATGTCTTACAATGGGTAACTGGTTAAATAAAACACAGTACACCCATTACTGCTTAGCAACAAAAAATAATTTTTAATGCATACAACATTTAAGATGAATCTGTAGGTAGTTATGACAAGTAGAAAAGCCAATCCATACCCCCCCACACACAGAGAACAAGTTTATACCATATATGATTCCTCTTATATGACACTCTTAAAATGACAAAATTGCAGAGATGAAGAAAAGATTTATGTTTGCCAAGTATTAAGGTGAAGATGAATTACGTTGGGATGAAACGCAGTTGGGATGAAATGATTCTAAAGGAAAGTGGAATTAGCAGTAAAAGGAAAATATTGGGTAATCTTATAGCATTGGAAGGGATATTTTGTTGTTGTTTGAGATAGGGTCTCACTCTAGCCTAGGCTGACCTAGAGTTCACTATATAGTCTTGGGATGGCCTCAAGTGCTAGGATTAAAGGTTTGAAATATAGCTATAATTATAAAAACACCTTAATGTCATATTGTATTACATACAGTTCTACAGAATGGTATTGTTGAGTGAAACTGAGCACATTGCATATTGGTTTCTTAAAACTACTTATTAGTCTATAATTATATAAAAATAAAAATGGGATTTAAAACATAAGGACACACTCAGATTGATGCAAAGTAAGTCATCTATAAACACCAACTATTGGTGAAAGTGAAAACAAAGACAAGATTTTTCTTTTCTAGAAAGACTAAACTGGAGCAGCCATAAGAAAAAAAAAACTGGGTCAGGACTCAGATATGCCCAACCTGTGGCCTTAAAATCCTATGCATAGGAAAAGAAAAAGAAACTCAAATACAAACATTTCTTATAATACCCAGTACCCAAAAAGTCCTATCAAGCAGGACATGGTGGTGCACATCTTTAATCCCAGCACTCGGGAGGCTGAGGTGGGAGGAGCATCAGGAGTTTGAGGCCAACCTGAGACTACAGAGTGAGTTGCAGGTCAGCTCAGGCTAGAGTCAGACCCTGCCTCCAATAAAAAGTGCTATCATTAGGAGAATGGAAATAATTCACAATGTATTAATTCAATGGAAGACAAAGTAGGAATTAAAATTAACCAAAGCTACAAGTGTCTCTAATTTTGACCAAAACAAAGCAGTAGAATGAAATGGAAATAAAACTTTAGATGCCTACAAAACATAACTACGAATCCATAAAGTTGATGTAAACTTATAAGTGAAGAGAAAAATGCATAATTACTAAGCTTAAACACAGAGGGAAGACTCTAAGATCAGGGATGTTCATTGGGTCCCCAATTCTACCTGAACTTTCATTTTTACCCATAAACAAACTTAAGCAACGTTTATTTACTGAGAGAATAAAGCAAATCAATATGGATTTAATAAGTCTGGATATGAGACAGCCAATGTTAATGGGATTCCTTAGAATTGTCTCTTTTGATTAGATTCTGATAAAGGAAATAAAACACAAAGAGTGTTACAATGGCCCACATAGCAGGTCTGGGCTGTCTTGTTGAAACATAAGTAAAATGATAACCTCTCTTAGCAGTTTAGAAATTATTATATTTAGTATGAACAACCATCCTAGTCTGCTCAAAGCAAGGGTTTGGGGATGCTAAGGTAGAGAAAGCACTGAGAGAAAACTGGGTCAGCTTCCCTCCCACCCCTGCACCCCAGATACTGTGGATTTGAAGAGGATAAGGGAAGGGAAGGCTGGGCCCTTTCAAAGGCTTCCTTCCTGTATGTCACGCTGCATTTGTGTCCTGAGGGCTTAACAGCTGAAGGAAGCCAGTTCCACTCTTCTTTATGTCTGATCTACCGCAAGTATTTGAACCTCAACACAGGATATGGTCTGAAAATCGTCAAAAGACAAGGGAAGTTGAATAAAGAAAGATGGTTTCTAATTAGGACACATTCTGTAGTGTCAAGAAACATTTTAAGATCATGCTTCTGAAAGAGACCGACTTCCATGTACACTTAGTTATCATTAAGATTCAACCAGACCCAAAAGTCACACGTTCTTCATTTGTTAACAAATTCAGATTCTTCAAGTCATGTGTGATACCTCACTGATCTCCAGCATAAGTCTACTTAAAGGAAAGGAAGAAAATCCCCCTGAACCCCCAGAAAAGTCTTCATTTGCCCAGATTGGAAACCAAATCAAATCAAAACAGGAAACTGGGGGACTGGGAAGAAGGCTGTGGTTAAAGGCACTTGCTTGCAAAGCCTGCCAGCCCAGGTTCAGTTCCATAGTACCCATGCAAAGCCAGATGCCCAAAGAGGTACATGCACCTGGAGTTCAATTGCAGTGGCAAGAGGCCCTGGTACCTCTCTCCCTTCCCCTCCTCCCCCCTCCCTTACAAAATAGATGAACCCACATTCGGGAGTAAATTAACTATCATCTTTAACAGTATACCTATGCCATCGATAGACTATTCTCTAAACTATAGCACTTTGTTCAATGATCATCAAAGAACTAATAATGGAAAATGAGCGTTCCCATAGAAGAATGTCTGTGAAAGCCCCTTGAAGCTCATTCACAACTTTTAACAATGACGAGTCCCCAGAAGGGGATTCAAAGATAATAGAAGGCTCTCCACTTGCTTGAGACTGCAGAGGCTGTATCATTTATATGGAACTATTTTATGCACACAGGTAAATTTTCTTAAAACTCCTTACCATCCTAAAACCTCCACATCTACACACTAAAGAATATGCTTGCCAGGCGTGGTGGCGCACGCCTTTAATCCCAGCACTCAGGAGGCAGAGGTAGGAGGATCGCCATGAGTTCGAGGCCACCCTGAGACTACATAGTTAATTCCAGGTCAGCCTGGGCTAGAGTGAGACCCTACCTCGAAAAACAAAACAAAACAAAACAAAAAAAAAAAAAAAAGAATATGCTTGTCCTCTGAACCTTGGAAGGCAATACCTTCAGAATGTGAGGCCACACCTACTTTACCTCACCTCACCAGCCAGTCTCTAAACAGGCTCTCAACAGACCTCAGAGTCACCTGGAAGGTATGTTTTTTTGTTTTTTTTTTCAAGGTAGGGTCTCACTCTGGCCCAGGCTGACCTGGAATTAACTATGTAGTCTCAGGGTGGCCTTGAACTCACGGCGATCCTCCTACCTCTGCCTCCCGAGTGCTGGGATTAAAGGCGTGTGTCACCACGCCCAGCTAGGTATGTTTTTTAAAATACAGAATGGCTGAACTCCAGTCATTCTTCAGATTCAGCAAAACTAGGGTGAGAGTGAGTAGTTAACAGTTCAGCAAGTTCCCAGGTGATGCTGGTACTAATGGTGTGAGAATAACCGGTGTACAAGGAGGGGTTTGACTTCATGGAACATGCGCATAAGAGGGCTTATTTGGCAAACTTAAACAAATATTAATATCACCTGAGGACCTTCTTACATGGCAGATTCTAATACAGGCTGCCATTAGAGTAAATTCACAGATGGTACCAATGATAGTCTGAGAATACATTTTGAGTAGCAAAACCTGAAAATATTTTATTCACCTTTGAATTCCTTTCCTCCAAACAAAGACAAATAAAAATGAGAAATTAAAAATCTCACTATGAAAAGAAGCTTAAATGAATATTTGGGGGCTGGGAGTGAACTTAGTGGTAAAATACTTACTGATTTTGTGCAAAACCCTATACTTTGATGCCAACAACCCCAAAAAGAAATATTTAATTCAAATTACTCTTACGTTTTTTTCTCTACATCACCATCTATTAAAGTTCAATGACTACATGTTAATTCAACACAAAAGCATAAAGCTACTGAAATTAAAAGTTACTAAAATATACACCTAAAGAAACAAAATATTTTAAAAATTAAATAATACATTTAACTATCTTTGTATTACCTGAATTTATCACTACCTTAACAGTCCTGTTCTAAAACTTGTGGAAGACCACTATACGATGAGGTCTTTAAAGCTAAAGACCATGAATTCTTACATCTCCAGAGCTTGGTAAACCCAGTGCACAATAAGAGATAGGGGAAGATGGACAGTAGAAAGAAATGTAATTAACTGCCACACTTTGATTTAAGAATTTATTAAATATTTTCATGCCACTCATTAAATAAATTCATATTTTAACTTGAATAGCTATGCATTTAAATTTTATATGGAATAGATTTAAAGTGAAGTCAAACAGCATCCCCGAGCTATTGCTATCCAGGATAGGCCAGGCTCAACAACAGTCCAGACAGAAATCAGAGAAGTCTTTTGCCTGTACCTAGAACAATGCCTTTAACCTTAAGTAACCCAAATGTAGTCTCTTATATATGCCACCTGCAAAGCTACTGTTCACAAACGCTTAGTAAACTGGAAAAGGAATCAATGGTTTAAATATTTAAATTATCGGATACGTAATAGCAATACATAAGTGTGCTGGAAGCATTGAAAGAAAGGTTGCTGATAGCCTGATGTTTTTGTTATTTCTATTCATGCTTATGTTGGTATCTTTAGGTTGGGGGACAAAAAATCCCCAATTGTTATTATGTCCTGAAATTTTATCCTTTCCCTATTTTAAGCACTGTCCTTTAAAGTTTCAAACATTTAAAGAACTTATAAAAACTAAGAGCATTAATAACATATGTAATAATATATGTTTTAGTATAAAATATAAAACAATATATGTGTGTTAGTGTAGGGGGTGTTAACAGCACTTAAAATCTGTTAGCAAATGGTCAGTGTGAAATATAGTGATATTAACTATGGCCTTCACAGGTACATTAATTACATCTCTAAATACAATCCTCTTAGATAACTGAGTTGGTAACCTGTGATCTATTTCTCTCCATATTGCTACTTTCTAAATTGTTTTTATTTATTGATTCATTTATAAGAAAGAGAGAGAGATAATGGCCATACCAGGGCCTCTAGCCACTGCAAACAAACTCCAGACTTGTGTGCCACCAAATGCATCTGGCTTACATGGGTTCTGGGGAATCAAACCTGGGTCCTTAGGCTTCACAGGCAAGTGCCTTAACCACTAAATCAACTCTCCAGCCCTACATTTTAAATTATGAATGCTGTAAAGACATATCCATCCAATCTCCAATTTTCTTCCTGATTAAATTTTAACACTTTTTATTTTTAAGAATCAGTGCATCATTTGCAAACAACATTATGTGTAAAATCTTTATAAATGAATAGGTCCATAAATCTTGATCAACATGTACAATCATATAAGCACCAAAACAATCAAGGTATAGGACGTGTCCCCCACCCCAAACTATTCCCACATACCTCTTTGTTCACATACCCACCGAGATAAGCAAACACATGCCTGTTTTTTGTCCCCATAACTTTATCTTTCCCAAAATATCATTTATATGGGATTCTACAGTATATACACAACTGTACCTCATTTCTCTTACTTGACACAATGACTTGGAATTCATTCAAGTTGTAAAGGTCAACAACAGTTTGGTCCTCATTATTCCTGAGTCATATTTTATCATAAAACTGTATCGCAGATTGATTACTTATGAGATGATACACATCTAGGCTGTTTCTATTCTGGACCTATTGTGAATAAAGCTGCATTTATATATGGATTGTAGTCTATACATACACTTTCATCTCTCTTAAGTATACATTCAGGAATGCAGTTGCTGGGCTATACAAGCATGTGTTAATTACTAACTTATTTTTCAAAGTGACTGCTCCACTTCGGAATCTCAACAGAAGCTTCCTTTCCAGGTCACTTCATAGCTTCACCAGCACTTGGGGTTGTGATCTGTTTTCAGTTTTCCACTCTAGTCAGTGTGTAGTTGTCTCTAACTGTGGTGTGAATTTTCCTAATCACTGATGTACAATTTCCTCCTGTGTTATCGCCACTGTGAGTATATCTTTATTAAGAAGTATCTGTGAATATTTTGTGTTATTTTAATCTTAGACATTCGTACCTCCTTATTATTTTCATATAGCAAGATCTTTTTAAAATATATTATTTGTGTGTGTGTGTGTGTGTGTGTGTGTGTGTGTGCGCACGCGCGCACGCCAGGACCTCTTGCAGCTACAAACACCCTACAGACACATGTACCAGTTTTATGTGTGCTTTACATGGGTAATGGGGAATCAAATCCAGGCAGAGAGGTTTTGTAAGCAAGTGTCTTTAACTGCTGAGCCATCTCCCCAGAGGAGAGGGAGAGAGAGAGGGAGAGGAAGACAGATAGAGATGGGTGCGCCAGCAGTGTCTCAGCTGCTGTGAATGAAATCCAGATGTGTGCATCCCCTTGTGGTCAAGTGCGGCATTGCCCCCTTGCGTCACTTTGTATCTGGCTAAACGTGGGACCTGGAGATTGGAACCGCTGGAGACTGGAACCAGCGTTCTTAGGCTTAGGAGGCAGGCGTCTTAACCGCTAAAACATCTCTCCAGCCCAAGAAGAAAGTTATTTTTAAAAGTCTTGATTTATCTATAGAGTCTCATTCAAAACCAATCTGATTATTTCCTCATAATGAGACTCAAACCTTTTAAGCAAGAATAGGTCACAGATGATGTTGTGTCCTTATAATAACATTTTAAAATCTCATAATTTTTAAAACATACACTTTATTTGTTGCCAATTGTTATTTATTTTCTCTTTTTTATACATCAAAGGTGTTCATAAATTAGAGAGGTCATGCTTTTATGCAAGTGTAGTCCTCCCAAAGAGTCATTGGCCTTGAATTTGCTTTACATGTTTTTGGTCAAAGTGTGTTTGATTTTTTTCAGTTTATTTTGGTCAGATTTTACTGAATGCTTCTGGAATTTGAGTAAAATTAGAACATATGTCCTCAAACACAGCTAATCAAATAACAGTGAGCATCTTACTTAGACAGAGGAGAAACCGGAGCAGAACCAGAAATTCACTTCCTACCATCTGTCACTTGCTTCTCTCCAATGTCATGCCCATACACCTCACTCACTCCTATTAATTCTCAGCTAAGTCTACTAGCACTAAAATGTGTAAGTTATGTGCCACCAACACTTGTATTAAAACAAGAAAACCTAAGAAAAGAAGAAAGAATTCTTTCACCTACTAAGGAGTACAGGGATGTCACTACAGAGCTGTCTCCCACACAAACAAAACAGGACACCTCAGGCTTACTCTGAACAGACTCTGGGCCACCACTCAACCACCCCTTCTCTTCAGAGGCTCAAATATATTGAGACATTTCTTCTACCTGTGTCTGCATCCTCTCTTCTTGCCTTCAATATAGAGAGTTTCATTTCTATTTTCCCCAACTTTGTGGCATATGTGTATAGACTATGTGATGATGTGATGTGCATGTGGTGTGTACACATCCCCCATGTGTGCACAGAGGCCAGAAGTGAACACCAGGTGTCCTTTCCCCAACCCATGTTCCCCAATCCATGTGTTTCCTTGAGACAGTCTATCACTCATCACTCAACCTAGACCTACTATATTTGGTCAAAATAATAGACCAACAAGCCCCAGTGATTCTCTGGTCTCTGCCCTCTCACAGGACTGGGCATACAGATACGCATAGTCATGCTTGTTTGTTTGTTTGTTTGTTTGTTTGTTTGTTTGTTTGTTTTCTGAGGTAGGGTCATACTCTAGCCCAGGCTGACCTGGAATTCACTATGTATTCTCAGAGTGGCCTCGAACTCACCGCAATCCTCCTACCTCTGCCTCCTGAATGCTGGGATTAAAGGCGTGAGCCACCACACCCAGCCCATTGTCACGCTTTTTATTTATTTATTTGAGACAGAGAAAGGGAGAGAGAATGACAATGGGTGTGCCAGGGCCTCCAGCCACTGCAAACAAACTCCAGATGTATGCACCCCTTGTGCATCTGGTTTATGTGGGTCCTGGAGAATTGAACCAGGGTTCTTTGGTTTCACGGGCAAGTGCCTTAACCACTAAGCCATCTCTCCAGCCCCATTGTCATGCTTTTTATATGGTGCTGGAGAATCAAACTTGTCAGTGTGGGGCCCTCACACTTGCTCTTACCCATGGAGCCATCTTCCCCACCCTCACTGTTTTTAACAAAATAAAATTATACCCTTTAAAACTTTATGAGAGAGGCAGCTACTTACAACAGAGACTCTCAAACATTTACATGGTGCTCATAATGGCACAGTAAATTATTTTTAAAGCATCAGTTGGTCAAAAGAATTACACTCCTTTATCAAGTAGTTATAGCAACATAATAAGATATTTATGCCCTAAGAATGTAGAAGCCACTTGAACACTTTAAAACACACACATTGAAATAATTTTTTTAAATTTTATCTGATGGAACGCATATGCCAGCTCAACACTGCACAGCCTGCCAAATCTTTGGATCAAATCCGATTTCAACACCTTCATTACTTATTCCATGCTGATTTTCCAACCACAATTCCTTTGTGTTAGCAACCACTAAATACTGGGCTACACAAAGGTATGGATGAATAAAAAGGAATGGTGTATCAAGTGTTGGAACTGTGGGTTACCTTGAGCTAGCAGCTGGCATGGTTCCTGACATCTCTCAAAAATCACCATTTCTCTGAAATTTCTAAATTTCCCCTGGTGTCCCTGGGAGATCATGGTGCTGCCTCTGAACTCAGCACACAGCAGAGGCACTGTAGAGTTAAAGATAAGATTGGCTTTTTTTTTTTTCTTTCTGTTTCAGGGTTTTTATTTCGCCACTATCTCACTCCACAAGGATGCCTCTGATCTTTCCCAATATTAAGACATCTTCAAACTACACAACTTTTTTTTTTTTTTTTTTTTTTTGGTTTTTCAAGGTAGGGTTTCACTGTAGCCTAGGCTGACCTGGAATTCACTATGCATTCTCAGGGTGGCCTTGAACTCACAGTGATCCTCCTACCTCTGCCTCCCAAGTACTGGGATTAAAGGCATGCACCACAACACCCAGCTAAAATTGACATTTTTGCAGATAATTCTAAAAATTAATCAAACATTTAATAGAATAGGAGATTCTTACAAATACCTATAAATTTACAATAATCAAGATGCATTTTTTAATATTTTTATTTTTTTGCAAGCAGAGGGAGACAGAGAATGGACAAACCAGGACTTTTAGCCTCTGCAAACAAACTCCAGATGCATGTGCCACATTGTGCTTTATGTGGGTACTGGAGAATTGAACCAGTGTTGTTAGGCTTTGCAGGCAAGCTCCTTAACCACTGAGCTCCCTCTCCAGTCACAAGATAATTTCAAAAAAATTAAAAAGTTATGTTTAAAAAAATCAATGACTATGGACCACTTGGGAACTTCCAGCTGTGGGTGAGATTTTTCCCTTGATCCTGACTCTCCACATGGGTTCTTTAGCCCCTCTAGCTCCCCACATGGCAGGAGCTCCTTGAACTTTCTGTCCTCTCCTTTCTTTCAGCAGTTTTTTCAGGCCTTCATGTGGGATCTCTAGCCTCATGGGTGCCTTTCCTTGGCTCTGTACTTCCCTCAATAAACATAATAATTTAAAAAAATTAATGACTACTGCTGAGTAAAATTCCATTGTGTATGTGTACCTCATTTTCATTATCCATTCATCTGTTGACAGACATCGTAGCTGGTTCCATTGTCTTGCTGTTGTGAATAGAGCACAATAAACATGAATCTGCAAATATCCCTGTAGCAGTATACAAAGATATTGGGTTGGCAAAGCCTAAAGAGCTATAAAGGGAATCAAGAAAGAGTACAGGAAGATGATGATGAGGGGCTTGGGCAGGACAAAAGGACACATGTGACATAAAAGCAGAAAGAGAGAAAGATACAGAAGGGAAAGGAGGATAGGGGAAACGAAGAAGGAGAGAAAAATCAACTAAAATAAATTGTGTTTGAAAACAGCATAATGCTACCTAAAATTTGTATGCTATTTTTTTAATCAGTGATTATTTGAATAAATTAAGTTAGAATTTTCTCACTAATTTATTGATGCCTTTTCCATGCCATGAAAATTAAAACCATACAGGAAAATAGAGGAATAGGTTGTGAAACCTTTATGAAAGGGATCTGGGCTGAATAAAGCAACACAGGTAAGGTCATAATCAGACAATGAAGTCACAACATGGAAAGGAATAAAGGATAACACTCTTAAAAATAACAAAGAGGTTCGAGGCCACCCTGAGACTACATAGTTAATTCCAGGTCAGCCTGGACCAGAGTGAGACCCTACCTCGAAAAAACCAAAAATAAATAAATAAATAAATAAATAAATAAATAAAACAAAGAGGTATGAATGACTAAGATTAAAATAACACAAAATATTCACAGATACTTCTTAATAAAGATATACTCACAGTGGTGATAACACAGGAGGAAATTGTACATCAGTGATTAGGAAAATTCACACCACAGTTAGAGACAACTACACACTGACTAGAGTGGAAAACTGAAAACAGATCACAACCCCAAGTGCTGGTGAAGATATGAAGTGACCTGGAAAAGAAGCTTCTGTTGAGATTCCAAAGTGAAGCAGTCACTTTGAAAAATAGGTTAGTAATTAACACATGCTTGTACAGCCCAGCAGCTGCATTCCTGAATACATATTTAAGAGAGATGAAAAATGTATGTATAGACTACAATCCACATATAAATGCAGCTTTATTTATAGTAGGCCCAGATTGGAAAGAGCCTAGATGTCTGTCATCTCATAAGTACCAATCTGTGGTATAGCTGTATGATAAAATATGACTCATTCAATATTCTGTCCTATAGGAAAGCTGGCATTTAGTTACAGTAGTTTATCTTAAATGATATCAGTTATAGTGCTCTGTAAAGTAGGCAAAGTGGGACTAGTGCAAAAATCTGTCACTTGTCATGAGTTGATCAGGTGTAGGATAGCCATGTAATGCATGATTAGCAAGTAAAAATTACAAAATAGGGCTGGAGAGAAGGCTTAGCGGTTAAGGCACCTGCTAAGCCTAAGAACCTGGTTCCAATCTCCAGGTCCCATGTATAGCCAGATGCAAAGTGACGCAAGGGCGCAATGCCGCAGTTGACCACAAGGGGGTACACGCATCTGGATTTCATTCACAGCAGATGAGCTGCTGGCCCATCTCTATCTCTTGTCCTCTCCCTCTCTCTCTGTCTCTCTCCAAAAATAAATAAATAAAAATAAATGTTGCCCTATCTTTAAAAAAAATTACAAAATAAACCTCTGTATCTATAATACCTTTCTGTGTATATATGAATGCATAGTAGGCATACTACAGTAAATATATACAGTGTGCTCTTTCTAGACACACATATTTTGAAAAACTTTAGAAAATATCCCAAGGACTATAACTAAGAATATATTAGATGTGAAAAGAAACTTCTCTTACCAAAATTAGCGTTAATATAGGGGCATGAACATAAGTACTTAGAAGTATGTGTGTTCATAATATATCCATTTAGCCAAACAACAGTAGACCCATTAGGTTTTCAGTACCAGGCATGAATTCATATATATATAATTAGCATATATATTATTAGCTGTCAAGAAGTAGTTTTCTATATGGCTTATTCATAACATCTTTAATTTTGATCAACCCTCCTCCATTCCCTCCCCTGATACCACAAAATATAGTACTAGTATATTCCTGAGCTTGTACAAATGCTAGTATAGGAAAAGCAAAATTAATAAATATCCTCATTGGCATCTACCTGAAGAAAACACAAGCTATTCACGAATTATGGAAAATTTGAAAACCTTTAGATTAAAGAGACTCTCTGGGAGGGACTCACCCAGAAGTTTCCATTGGTGCCTGGTACACCGCAATGTCTCCCTGGGGGGAGAAAAACTTGGGTAGAAATGAAAAAGAGATCAAAGGCTTAGACACACGACCTCATAGAGGACATTAGAAATCACCTAAGAGAACAGGACTCTGTCAAAGTGGGGGCCACTGGCCCTGTGGGCTTCTCTTCCTGGGTTCATAATATTGTCCAACTGCTGCAGCTGCTGGTGCATCTCCTATTAGCACCCAAGAAACTAATTGACTAATTAATCAATTTGGTTTTGTTTTGGGTGATTCTTTTGAGGCAGGGTCTCACTCTAGTCCAGGCTGACCTGGGACTCAGTCTGTACCCTAGGCTGGCCTCAAACTCACAGCAGTCCTACCTCAGGCTCCCAAGAGCTAGGTTTAAAGGCGTGAGCCACTGTACCCAGCATTAAGTTGAATATATGTCACAAACTTAGAGAAGATGGTTCCAACAGTAGGTAACAAAGTGCATCATCATGTCAAAGTTTGTGGCACCCATAAATCAATTTATTAACCCATATCAAAAAGTATCCTGCCGGGCGTGGTGGCGCATGCCTTTAATCCCAGCACTTGGGAGGCAGAGGTAGGAGGATTTCCGTGAGTTCGAGGCCACCTGGAGACTACAGAGTTAATTCCAGGTCAGCCTGGGCCAGAGTGAGACCCTACCTTGAAAAAACCAAAAAACAAACAAACAAACAAAATTATCCTGCAAAAATGGTCATCTAGGGCTGGAGAGATGGCTTAGCAGTTAAGACGCTTGCCTGCAAAGCCAAAGGACCCAGGTTCAATTCCCCAGGACCCATGTAAGCCAGATGCACAGGAGGCACATGCATCTGGAGTTCATTTGCAGTGGCTGGAGGCCCTGGTGTGCCCATTCTCTCTCTCTCCCTCCCTCTCTCTCTCTCTCTCTCTCTCTGTTCATCATTTCTGTCTCTCTCTCTCAAATGAATAAATAAAAATATTTTTTAAGTGGCCATCTAGGTCCTAGATTCCCATATTCACGGAATATGATAGGACACTTCTATGCCCAGATGATAAAGAAAAGCTCAGGCGCTGGAGCTGACAATAAGTTAAAGGTTTTCTCTCTCCTCTCTGAATTGGGCTGATTGAAAACATCTGCATTTGGCCTCCAGCATAAAAACACTTCTGGCTTCCCAGTTCCTCTCTTCTACCTGATGCCTGAGGAGGTCCCAGCCTGAGGACTAGCATGATGAAGGCCTTTATCACATTCGGAGGACTACTGCTGCTGGTTCCCTTGATGTGGATATGTTCTGGGCAAGAGCCAGGTATCAGAGTGGACCCTAACTACTGATGTTTTCATGGGGCAGTTTCTCAAAGACCATGGGCTCTGGGGCTTTTCATGTTATTTTCCCATTGAAGTTAAGAGCTTAATAACTGCCAGCCCCATGCTTTCTCTGCCTCTGGCTATTAGGGCTATAGTGTAGTGTGCCATCCCCTAAGCTAAAAAGTCAATGCCTCTCTCAGTCCCATGCTCTCTCCCCGAACGTGTGCATCACTCAGGCTGCTATTATTTTTGCTGAGGTTTCTCAGAGCTGGCTTCCCTTCCTCTCTCTCTTTCTTTCTCATTTTGTCCTACTCAGGAGCTCCTGGGAGCTCCTACTAAATAACCCTGGGCCTTCTGTTCTTCCACGAGTCCTTCTTCTCATTGCTGTATGTTAACTATGCTTCCTCCACTTCTTACCTGCATGATTAAATCACACATTCTTAGCGGGCTCTCCTTATATAATTACCTCTTCCCTCTTTACATCACAACACAATTTCTTAAAGATACACCTCTGAGAAACTGTCTTGAATGCCCCAGTGTTCCCTGCAGCCAACTAAGTGAATCATAGGCTGGCCTTCAACATCCCATACAGACTAAGCTCAAGCTGCCCTCAGATGCCAGGGTCTGGTTGTTTCCCAAAGAACTGCAAAAAGGACTTTTAAGGTCTTTGTTTCCCTGCTAACATTGTGAGATGAATTCCCTTAAACATCTTCAGGCCACACAGAGCACTGGAGGCTTGGTCATCTAAGAGGCAGAGGTTAATTTAAGTTTTGCATGTGAATAAACCATTATAACAGCTCAAAAGGAAGAGTGAAAATGGTTATAAGTGCATGTATAAAGAAATGTAGTACTGAGGAGAGAGAATTCTTAGAGGCATCATATTTAAAATAGGACCTTAGGAATAACATTAGGATCTTTACTTAAGGGAAGGTTTGGATGCTGAAGAGCAGGAAACACTTCCTACTATTTGCCTTTAGCTCAAAGAAAGAATAAGAGTTGTATGAAATGCCTGTGTTTCACAGGTGGCAATCTGTGACCAAGCTGCTGAAATGAGCAAGATAATGAATTAAAAAAAAAAAAAAAAAATGGAAAACAAATGAGACGATAAAGGGAAGGACAGGGAAGCAGAGAGCCTTCCATCCTCATGGGGCATTCTCTAAAAGTAAGCTTTGCTAATCTTTAGGGCAATGTATTGTCATGTTTATGAGAGGGCTGGTGAAAAATGTGGAAATTATGTGAAAACTAAGAATGAAGTACTTGGTTTCTGAGCAAAACATCAGGATTCAGAAGTTAAACAGGAGAGAGGAATGAAAGAGAACCCTTGCTGTGCTCACACCACCCACCACCATCCCCCTTGTGTGCGCACACGCACACACATTGAACAGCACAGGTTATAGCCCCCATCCCCTCACTATCCCCAGTATCAATGCTGGGCTTGCTTCTGAAGCAAGTGCCCGATTGGGCAGAGCCATGCAGCTCTCTCTCGTTAAGGACTTTGATCCTTTTCTTATTCACAAAGGAAAGCCCAATCAGGAGAGTAATTGGTTAAGCGCTTGCTGTATTTGGGTTGATTTAAAGTTCCAACCAGCCTCTAGTGGCCATTTCAATGTCTTGTCTGATGGTCTCCTACAATCTGCCATGATCATTCATAAAGCCAGTGCAGATAGAGCCTTGTGGACGGTAAAATTCTAAGTGGGTGAACTCCTGTGGAAGAGTTGCTAATGTTGGACCCCAAGCCTAGTTCTGCTGGCTGCCAACTTGACCTCTGGCCAAATTACATCTTGTATAACCGAGGCCCTTGCTTTCCTCCCTTCCCCCATAGGAAAGGTAAAGGAGGGGGCTGGGTGATGGCTCTGTGCTGTCACACAAGCATGAGGACCAGAGTACAGATCCCCAACACTCTCAAAAGCTAGTATGGTGATGTACACCCTCAGTCCCAGCACTGGGGAGGCTGAGACAGGCAGAACCCTGGGGTGTACTTGCTAGCTACATTAGCCAAGTTGGTAAATTCTTGGTTGAGTGGGAGATCCTGTCTCAAAATAAAACAAAGAGCTCAACTGAGAAAGACACCCAACATCAACCTCCCCAGGCACACCCACATGCAACACATGCAAATATGCATATATACACGTGCATGCGCACACAAAAGGCAAAGAATGTACAATTTCCCAATGAAATGGAGAAATTAAATTCACACTGGAAATGGTAACAGAAATGTGAAGTTCCAAGGAAAATGAACATGCAGGAGCTTTCCACATATAAAATCACTCGCAATTTTTAGGCAATGGAACTTAAAACTTGAGGGAGGGGCTCCTCATAGTAATATTGTGGCATAAGAGATGTATGAGACTCTTTGGGTTTATTGTCAAGTCCCTTAAGATTTGGAGGAGACCAGCTTGGCTAGCAAGTGGTAGTAAAACAGAAAGGTACTTCTCCCTGGGGCTCTCTGGTGATGGATGCTGCTTTGTTAGGAAGAGACAGGAAGCAGCGAAGACAGTCTATACAGGCTGAAATACAAGGAGTGATCCTCCATGGCAGAGAATTGCCTCTGTCCTATGTGAATGTCAAACATTTCATCATTGATTCACATAGATGAGAAGTTGCTTCTAAGAACTTATTCTTTTTTAATTTTTTATTTATTTATTAGAGAGAGAATGGATGCACCAGGGACTCCAACCATTGCTAATAAACTCCAGATGCATGTGCCACCTTGTGCATCTGGCTTACGTGGGTACTGGGCAATTGAACTTGGGTCCTTAGGCTTTACAGGCAAGTGTCTTAACTACTAAACCATCTCTCCAGCCCTACAACTTCTTTTTTTTTTTTTTTTTTTTACTTTTCTTTACTTTCCTAACTCTTTTTTGAGAACTTTTATTAATTAGAAACATTGTTGTGTGGACAAATCATGTGGTGATCACATCCCCCTCCTCCCTGCCCCCATTCCACTGAGGATCCTCCTCAGTGAGGTTACTGGTATTCACCATGGGGTTGTGGGTTATGAGTTATGAGAGTAACAGTCATTGGTGGTGGGGGGGGGCAATGCCTCTGGATATTCCTAATCCTGTGGCTCTTACAATTTTTCTGCCCCCTCTTCTGCAATGTTCCCTGAGCCTTGGCCAGTATGTAAACAACAAAAAAAAATGGGACTAGAGAAATGGTTCAGTGGTTAAGGTGCTTGCCTACAGAGCCTAATGACCTGGGTTCAGTTCCCTGGTACCCACATAAAGCCAGATGCACAAAGTGACGCATACATCTGGAGTTTGTTTGCAGCTGCTGGCATGCCCATTCTTTCTCTCTTTCCCTCCTTCCCTCCCTCCTTGAAAATGAATTATTTTTCTATTTTTTCATTTTAGAGAGAGCGCTTGTGAGAGCAATGGGGCGGAGAGAGAGAGAGAACTGGTGCATCGGGGTATCAGCCATTACAATTGAACCCCAGATGCTTGTGCCACCTAGTGGGCATGTGCAACCTTGCGCTTGCCTCACCTTTGTGTGTCTGGCTTACACAGGATCTGGAAAGTCAAACATAGGTCCTTAGGCTTCATAGGCAAGCACCTTAACCACTAAGCCATCTCTTCAGCCCTAAAATATTTTTTTAAGTTTATTTGAGAGAGAATCAATGATTACGGGCATGCCAAGGACTCCTGCTAATGAATTCCAGATGCATGTGCCATTTTGTGCATCAGCCTTTACGTGGGTACTAGGGAATCAAACTTTACAAGCAAGCAGCTTTAACCATTGAGCCATCTCTCCAGGCCTAGAATTTATTATTTATTTACATATAGTCTTTCCCCCAGTTTTATTGAAGTACAATTGACAAATATATAAGTATAAAAATGTATATATTGAAGATGTATAATGTGATGCTTTGTGTGTGCATGCACATGTTCATGTTTGTGTGGATACATGTACATGCTAGACTGGCTGGCTAGTGAGCACCAGGATTCCTCCTGTTTCTACCTCCCCAACACTGGGTTTTCAGGTGTATGCCACCATGCCCAGCATCTTTAGGATGATTGAACTTGGCACTTTATGGACTGAGAGCTATTTCCCCAACCCCAACCCCAACATGATGTTTATGGATACAAAGATACAATGTGATTTGGTTTTCATTTGTTGGGAGGGTGTGTGTTGTGTGTGTTGTGTGTGTGTGTGTGTGTGTAGAATAAGGAGCTAACTCAGTTGCCACATTTCAGACACACTATAGTGTGTTACCATTTATAGCCACTGTGCTATGTGTAGCACCCAAGGACTGATTCACCCTGTGTCACAATGCTTTAATACAGGTTATACATATAAGAGGAAATTACATATTATTCTTCTTGGAACTGTAGTAGGTTATTTATCTTTCTGGGAAAATCTCACTGTAGAATTAAATAATAAGGGGATCCCAAGTAGTGGACATTCTTGGGGCAAAAGAGGTATATGAGATAAACAAATGAAATGCTGTACCACTGCTTGAAACCTCTGCCTCGGTGTTAGCATTTTGCATAATGCTAAATCTTAAATATGTCAGACCTTTCACATAGAGCCATTCTAGGTTCCATACATTGATGTATGCATTACTTTAATATCAATGCTTTTCCTCTTATTTTATAGTGTAGTTAGTGAATTATAGTGATCTAAAATTATGGATATGTAGATTGTTAATTTTATTTAGGGTTAATAAAAGAGGATTTATAATTGCTTTTGGTAACACTGGAGCCTTGGGTCTGACAGTTGACACCCACTGGGGCAACATAGCAAGTTAAGAAAGCTTTGCTGAGAGATTTCATTATTTAGGCCATTAGAATTTCAGGGGTTTTTTTTTTAGTATAAATTTTTATTTGTATATTTGAGCAAGAGAAAGAGGGGGAGAAAGAGAGAGAATGGGCATGCCAGGGCCTTCAGCCACTGCAAACGAACTCCAGATGCATACACCCCCTTGTGCATCTGGCTTACGTGGGTCCTGGAGAATCAAACCAGGATCCTTTGACTTTGCTGGCAAATGCCTTAACCACTAAGCCATCTCTCCAGCCCCCTCAATTTTCTACTAATAACAGTGGGAAGCAGGTAGAAGGTTGGGTGTGTGCTGGTGAAATGGCAGCATCTGCATTCATCCATGCTTGCAGCTGACCTAGAAAGAAAATGAAACTGGTAGTGAGCTTGCACAAGGCTACTAAGGTGGCCCATAGAGGCAGGCATATGTTGAGCCAAAGTACTAGCCATGCAGAAGTAAGTAGATGAGATTGTGAAGGTAAAAGTGAAAGACTCAGTTGTAGATGGTTTATGTGGGGAGGAAAAGAGAAGATATTGAGAATAAATTTTAAGACCTTTTAGCTTCAAGATTGGATGGACTTTGGCACTACATATGGAAAAGCATAAAAGAAAAATGTTTTTTAAAAATCATGAAATCTGGGGGCTGAGTTTGTAGCTCAGTTGGTAGAGTGCTTGCCTGGCATACATGAGGGTCTGGGTTGGATCCCCAGCACAACATTAACTGGATGTGGTGGTGCTTTCCTGTAATTCCAGCATTTAAGAAGTAGGAGTATCAGAAGTTGAAGGTCATCTGCCGTTACATCATGAGTTTAAAGTCCAGCAGGGTTACATGAGACACTATCCCAAAGAAAAAGTTCTGCATTGAATGAACATGTGCATGTTGAGAGGAATATTTCAAATAGTCTGTTGTGAATCTGGTAGCTAATTAGAAAGATAAATGTAGGGCTGGAGAGATGGCTTAGTGTTAAGGCATATGCCTGTGAAGCCTAAGGATCCAGATTCCATTCTCCAGGTCCCACATAAGCCAGATGCACATGGTAGTGCATGCATCTGGAGTTTGTCTGCAGTTGCTGAAAGCCCTGGAATGCCCATTCTCTCCCTCTCTCTCTCCTTCTCTCTTTCCTTCTCTCTCTCTCTCCCTCTCTCCCTCTCTCTCTCTCTCTTCCTCTCTCTGTCTCTAATAAATAAATAAATAAAAAGAAAGATAAATGTAAACTCAGGAAGAGAGTCGAGGAGAACATAAACTGCACATTGGCTCTCCCAGGGTCGTGCAGTGTAGTCTAAGAACAGTGACCCGGGAATGACCTTCATTCCAGCTCTCTACAAATCCCGTGAGCCTGAAAGACACCTTTCTCTCCAGATTTATTGTTCATCTGCTGCACAGCCATGGCTTAAAAGTTAAAGCATGAAATCTACTGTCAAAGGGCTCTGGTGGTACAGGGACACCAGAGCACCCAGTATGAGTACTTTATGGAAAGTGTGCACCTCTGCTACCGTTTTGAGGAAATACTCACTGTGGTTGATCTCGGGCCGAACTTCTGAGAGTGCTGTGAATTGATTCTGGCCATTTGGGGGATGTCACAGAAAGAGTTTCTCTGCCACAGAGAAGTAAAAAGAGGGGAGTCATACTATGAAAGGAATCCTATTTGCACGTTCCTCTGCTTTCCATTTCTTTCAAAGATCCTTCTGTGACCTGATTTTGCTCAATGTTCTGTGCATTATTCACTGAAGCCAAACAACTGACCACTTGTCTTCTCTTTCCACAGTGCTGGTGGAATGCAGCTATTTTAATTTCCGTGCTATCGCTAAACGAGCACTGTTTTATTCACATGAACTTATAGGCCCTGATGAATTATTCCTAGGAACAGGTTGTCAGGCAATTCACGTGCGACCAGATGAACTTGAGTTTGATTACCCGATCAGCCTCTGTGGGATTGTACTACAGGTAAGAGAAGCAGCCATTTTACTTTGTGCCATCTAGCAAGTGTTTGGAAGCATTATGTTTTTTGTTCTTCCTGTGATGTGCTACTGGTATATTACCATCTGGCAGTAAACTGGGAGGAAGGCTAAAAGGAACATGTCATTTCCATTCATTCACCAGAGGTCTACTATGTGTAAGATAGTGAACTTGGCAAAAAATAAAAAAACTCAGAACTTTCAAGAAGGCTATGGTCTATTAAGATAGAGCACACACTCCATATAGCATTTTTACACAATATACTCCTATGAGATCATTGCTGCTGCCACTTACTTAGAGTAAGGAATTGAAGCATAAAGCCAGTCATGGAGCATGAAAACTTGAGTATATATAGTTCACAGCAGAGCCAGCTTCAGAAACAAGGCTTGCTAGTGCCCAGTCTAATAAGCCTTATGCTTTGGCTCTACTAAGACTCTGGGATAAGCAGAATGGAATGTTCACAATGATAAGAAATTTCAAAGGAAGTTCAGAGGGAAGAATGATCTAGGAAGTTCTTGAACTAGAAATATCTTTTACTTGTTCACTTCTAATTCAACAATATCATTGAAAACATATCCATAGCATTTCAACCTCAGGAAAGAAATTCAGAGGTTTTGATACAGAAAGTTTCAACCACACCAAAGGCCAATACAATATATCCAATTTACCTTGCTGTCATTTGCACAGCCTTATACATGGGAATAAATGTTATGACAGAAACTTGTCCTATATGTCACCAGCATGAGAAAACGTGACATATTGTCATGAATTCTACCAATGGATGCTCTTCACTGGTCCAAGTATCATGGTTCTTGTCCATCACATATTCTTACCCAGCTCTGTAACTACCACAGCAAGGTGCTAGGGACTCAGCTATGCACCAATACACCTGTCAGAGGGTGGGCATTTTGAGACATTTTTAGTGATTACAAAGTAGTTGTTGCATTTACAGCCCTTCACAAGCTGTGATATTGCTCAGCTGGTTGAGTATTTACCTTGCTTGCATGAAAACCTAGGCTTGTTCTACATCACTGCCAAAAAAAAAAAAAAAAAAAAACAGAGCCCTTCAACAGCCCAAGCCTATAGTTATCAGGTGGAGATGATCCCCTCCCTAGGGGACATTTGGCAATTTGGAGGCATGATTTTAGCTTCCAAACTGGAGAAGAGGGACATGCACCTGGTACCTGGTGGACAGAAGCTAGAGATAATACCCAGGTCCTGCAGAGCACACATCAGAGGGCCACCTTCCTAAGTGCCAACAGTGTCAAGGCTAAGAAGTCTTGGTCTAAATGCTCACACCTCACTTCACTTCTTCTAGGCAGCCTTTCTCTCAGGAGCTTAGAATAGTTAGAACCTTGAAAAGGCCTAAACTCTGCCAATTACGATGAGGGCATTTCACACTTTTAATGTTATCTTTAATCTTTATCCTTAAAGCCTGACTTCTTGATTTGAATTTAAGCAAGATAACTCACATGGGCCTCAGGAAACAGGATTCACCCATCTCGCAGGATAGCATGCAGCTAATCAGTTTAGTCCATGGTTTTATGACATTGGAACCCATATAAGCAGGAATAACACACCATATCTACTATTATCTTAATAGCATAACGGATGGATGTTTGAGGTAGAAATACATGCAAAGAATAATCAAAATTGAACCCAAAATAATGTAACCATAGAACTTGTTAGCCACCAAGCATATTTCCTATAGGATGTATAGACTTTATGTTCAGAAAAAAAAATAAATCAGTTAGTACAAATACATTGTTTTTAATTAATAATCCTTCTTTTAGCAAAATTATTTTAGAAACTTGGAAGTCAAAAGTAAAGAAAATCACCATATGTTAATCCAGAAACATGAGATAATGTGTTTTGAATACCTACAATAATTGTCCTGTCTTTTAAATCCTCATTATAGAGCAAGTTACCTTCTAAGTACTAATAAAACTATTTCCTAGAATTAGGGTTCCAAAAGACTAATAGAAAACCTTCAAGATCAATGTGACTGCCCCTGACACACTTGCTCATTCAGTTTTGAAATCGTGTGCCATGTGGTTTGTTTTATTCTCTAAATGATTTTGCTTTGCCAGAGATGACACTAATCACCATGATTGGGGTAAATGTCTCGATACTAGAGTGACAAACTCTTTTATTTTAATATTTTAAAGCATGTTGTGTCAAATAAATGCACATTTAAAAGCTCTCTTTCCCAATCAGGTTTTCTGTGATAGAACTGTGTTTCATTCCTGGCTCACCTACACACCAAGGAATGGACTTGTTTCCGCAGAGCTTCATTTGGAGTGTACAGTTCCCAGGTCAGTCCAAACTGTCTGTTGGCCCCTCCCTTAACACCAGCAGCTCTTTGCTGAAATGTATCACTGCTTGTCCAGAGACCTTGAGAATCACGACTCTTTGCATGTAGGCTTTATAGTATGCCAGCTGGTAACACTGAATCTTTCCAACAGCCCCTACGCAGAAGCCAAAACACAGGCTAGGAGAGTCCACAAAATTACAAAGCCATACCTCTTCCTTCTAAACCTTGGGTTCTTTCTACTTTCATACACCTGATCAAGCTGAATGCATCCCACCAACACTGGCATACACCATCGATGAAGGGTTCAAGATTATGAAGATTAGCTCTGACCAAGTCAAGAGTCCTATACCTACAAGCCAGGCCTGGTGGCACCAGCCTGTAAGTTCAACTACTTGAGAAACTGAAGCAGGAGGACAACAAAATTCAAGGCCAGCCAAGGCACACTAGTGAGGCCCTGCCTCAAAATAGAAAGTAACAGGGGAGCTGAGGGTATAGTTCCATGATACAGCACTTGCCTAGGAAACTTGAGGTCCTAGGTTTAATTCCCAGTTAAAAAATAAATTAAAAAGACAGGCTGGAGATATGGCTTAGTGGTTAAGAAGCTTGCCTGCGAAGCCTAAGGACCCAGGTTTGATTCTCCAAGTCCAATATAAGAAAGGTGCACATGGTGGTACATGCATCTGGAGTTCGTTTGCAGTGCTAGAGACCCTGGCTCACACATTCTCTCTCACTCGCTCTCGCTCGCTCGCTCTCTCTCTCTCCCTCCCTCCCTCCCTCCCTCCCTCTCTCTGTCTCAAATAAATAAATAAAAATAAATCAGGAAAAAACTTAAAAAATAAAAAGATGCCCTAGGTATACAGAAGAGTTGGGGTTTATAAAATCATACAAATGATCTGTTTCCCCTCCTAATTTTGAAATTGACTCCGTAATAAATAATATAGACAATATATTTTGTAATCCAATTCGCAAATAAGATTTTTCTAGCCATAGATAGAAGGCCTCCTACAAGTCTACTTTAAAATAAGTTTGCTGACCCTGGCATAGTAAGAGATGTACAGTTGCAGGTCTCACCTGAGTACAAAAAGGCTGGCCAATAAGCTATCCTCCTGGAAAGCTAGAATGTGACTTCCTTAGTCAACTTTGCCCTAAAAATCCAGTAGAAGTGAACAAAAAGTGGCCAGTTAACTGTTACATCAATGTCTGATAAAACCTGTGCCTAAAGTTCAAGCCCAGGGATAGTAGCACTTAGGGCTCTGAGCTACTTTCTAATTCCTGGTATTTTTTTTTTTTTTTATTTAAAGCTCTTATATCGTGCCTGATAACTCTCAAATAAGCTCAGGGCTCATTCAATACCCTCCTGTTCAACACTGGTTCCTGATACAGCAGATATTCTGTGGATGCACCCCCTTCAGAGATAACTGGGTAAGGAATCTTCCAAAAGTCAACACTTACTGTACCCACTCACATATTTTGTGACAAAAAATTATCGCCTGGCGTGGTGGCACATGCCTTTAATCCTAGCACTCGGGAGACAGAAGTAGGAGGATTGCCGTGAGTTCGATGCCACCCTGAGATTACAGAGTGAATTCCAGGTCAGCCTGGGCTATAGTGAAACCCTACCTCGAAAAAAAAAAAAAAAAAAAAAAAAAATTATCCAGGCAAAGTAAACAGTAGGCACAGTACAACTCACTGGGCACCTGAAGGGCACACAGCTCACAAGTGGAGGTGTGCAGGGCAGATATGTGGAGAGCTCACTCTTGTTCTAGCATCACAGTAGTGTGAATTTGAAGACTTAACTCAACTGTATACTCTGTGCTAATAATGCATACAGTCATTGCATAACCTGGTGAGAGGATACCACAGTATCCCAGCCTTATAATTCTCTCCTCACTCTGGGATGTTTTTCCTTTGCAGTAAAGATTTCACTCTGTAATATTTAGGACCAAACAATGACTTAATGGTGGGAGGGGTTGATACATTTTGAAATTGCCAGTTGGGAGCATTTTCTTTAAAACTTTCACACAAAAATCAAATGTTTTAAGCTGTGAAGGAAATATGTAGGCTAAACCATGTGTGTTTTACCACTGGGTTATTTTCAAACAAAATTTCAAACATATACAAGATTCCTGTGAAAGTCTTTTTTCTATAATCTTAAGGAGAGAACAGCTAGGTGGCTGCCATTCTTAAACTACAGATTGTTTTCAATATTTCTGTTATTATGGAGCCCAAAAATTAGCTGGTTTTAGACTGGGGAGATAGCTCAGTGGACAATGTGCTTGTCTCTCATGAATGAGGATCTTAGTACGGTATTGAGTACCTACATAAATTACCTGGGACTGTGACGCATGCTTATATCTCCTAAGCAGGGGAGGTAGAAGCAGGATCATGCAGTCTAGCCTAATTGATGAGCTCCAGGCCAATGGCAGACCCTATCTCAAGAAAAGGTAGATGGGATGCCTGAGGTTAATACCAAAGGTTGTCTACCTGCACATGTACACATGCACACACACGCACGCACGCACACACATTTTTTAGAATTAGTAATGAGGAGATGACTCATTCTGTAAAGTACTTGCCACATAAGCATGAGGACCTGAGTTTTGATCCCCCAAAACTGAGTGAAATGACAGGTTTGTAGCCTGAACCCCAGCACTGTGGAGGTGGAGACAAGGAACCCCTGGGTCTTAGTGGCTAGCTCGTCTAGCCAAATGAGCTTTAGTTTCAGCGAGAGACTTGTCTTGGAGAACAAGGTGGAACGCAATTGAGAAAGACCTGTGACATCTACCTCTTCTCTACATTTGTATATACACATGCTCATCTGTACACACAAGCACACTTGCACAAACATATATGAACATATATACATACATACATACATAACACACATATACAAAATAGCAAAAGAAAGAAATGATAGCTTATTCCATTCCCATGAGCATGATTTCAGGGGGTCTTTCTCTTTTGAAAAATATTCCTGAGCCTCAAGTCTCAAAAATAAGGAATATCAGTTATTTATGGATTCTGTTTTCTTCCACAGTCAACACCTTTTTATGGAGCACATAATCATTCACTTCAAAGACTTTCTTATTCATCCTTTCATCTTTGAGTTTTGGAAGTTTGGACACTCCACAGCAACAAGAAGTAGCCCAGTTTTACATGGCCTTCAATTTTTATATGCTTGTAGGTTTTAATTCCTTTTAACATATTGTAAGTCCCTTTATTATGCCTTTGAAAAGAAGCTAAAATTGTTTTTAACCTTTAATACAACAAATCTATAAATAAAACAACATATTTTATTGTATATTTGTATTTAATGTGTTTCTAACACTTAAATGAAGCTGATTACTTTCTATACTGCTCTACTGGTTTCCAAGAAGATGGTAGCTGGGAGAAAGGTTGTTATCAATCTCGTTTTCAATAGCTACTTAATAATACTTGCCTATTGAAAACTGGTCTCGGCTGAATGCCGTAATGTGGCCCATGAGCTTGTTTGCAAAAGGAAGAACAGAAGCTGAAACCCACCAGAAGCAGAAACAGTGTAAGGATAAGTAAACAGAATTTCAACTCAGATCCTGCCCAACCAAAATGTTCTGTAATATAAGTTCAAATGGTTTAAATTTGGGCTCTGTTGATGTGTTTTTTCCATCAGTCATTTCTAAGCAACTTCAGCAGCCCTGCATTTTTGGTTCCAAAGACTCTGCATTAACTGGGTTGGTTGCACTCTACAAGTTTTGGTCATGTCTACAAGATATTGACATTGTTTCAAACTTAGATACCATGCTGTCATTAAAGGAATCACAATTGTATGAGAGGTTACAGGTATGGGGGTGGGGAGATAGCTCAGATGGTAAAGTGCTTGCCTTGCAAGCATGTAGAATGGAGTTTGATCCCCAGAACCCATTTTTAAAATATCCTGATGAAATGCCAGCAAACCTAGACACCATGACTTGATTTATAAGGCTCAGCTTTAATAGCAGCAGCCTTTTGTATTTGCTGGGCCATAACATGCATCAGTGTCATGCTCATAACCATCTCTAACACCAACACCCTACTTGGACTCTGGCAGAAAAATCTTGTTATTTGATGAAACTGAGTGTGGTTTATTCTAAGGTCGGGGCTTCGATACACTATCATCCTTAAATACAAGTAGTTGATTAAAGAAAAATGGTCTTAGATGGTCCTGAAAACCCTAGTTACTAGAACATAAGAAAGTTAATGTAGGAAGACTAGGAATATGGTTCAACAGTTAAAGACAATTGCTTATAAACCCTGCCAGCCTGGGTTCAATTCCCCAGCACCAATGTGAAGCCAGATGAGCATGTGTTTGTAGCAGCAAGAGATCCCGGTGTACATGCATGTATCTGCACATACAAATAGTAAAAAAAAAAAAAATGCAGAAAAATTAATGCAGGTCTTTTTATGTAGCTCTTCCTTATAACTGTTACATAAAATACATGCTAAACTAACTGGTTAATTCATATTCTCTTGCTCTTTCATCTGGTTTGCCTACTTAGTATTGCCTAAGGAACATAATCATCCATGTTATAGCTACCTCATAGATAGCTTAAAAATCAATTTTGTAGTAGTTTTAAGAGGTGCCTGCAGAAAGTTGAATGGGGACCATTCATTGTGTTTTCTGACTTTATTTACATTCTTCTAAAGTTAAAACAGAAACCTATAGTATAATAAAAAAAAAACAAGAAAGTGCCATTGCTATCTTTTTTAATTGATATCTTCTGGGGGAAAAGTGAGGCAGACTTTTATAACTTTTAAAGCTTGTTGTATACAGCTAAAGAACTACAATCTGTGCTCAGTCGTCAATCCAAACAAGGCTCAAAGCTACCAACCCTGCAGGTGGCGCTGTTGAAAAGGTTTAAGAAGGACCTCTGGTGCTTTTGTAGGTGGACGAAATCTGAGCTGTACTTTCGCTTATTTAACACATACTTGAGAATCCCTTTTTTTTTTCATTGAAAAAATTTTTATTAGTTATGGACATGCTTAGTATGGAAACTAAGTTGGTCCTATCTCTTCCTTCATCTCTGCCCCACTTCTGTAGTATCCCTCCTCATTGGGGTCACAGGTTATCCCCGTGGGGATTGTGGGTCATGCATTGTGGGGGGTAGCAGTCAGTTATGGGGAAGAAGCAATGCTTCTGGGCATACTGTCCCAACTTGTGTATCTAACAATCTTTCCACCCCACTTTCACAAAATTCTGAGCCATGTTGGGTGCATTGTAAGTATACTTCAGTGATGGGCTCTTAGGAGCCTCTGGATCTCTGCTCTGGTAAGTGTTGAGTGTCCTCAGGGTCTATCTCCTTCACCCTTGCGCTGATACCAGGTTCACCTAAAAAGCAGCACTGTTGCTCATCTTCCCAATTTCACTGTGGTTTCAGCTGTGGCTTGGCTGAAGTGGGACAGGTAGTTTATCTCCTCAGGTCTTGCTCCAGTTTGAGAAAGAAAAGCAGATTCTCCAACGAAGAGTGAAGTCAGCACAGGTTAAATGGGATAAGCATTATTAATTTGGAGAGAATTTGATGGATGCAGTCCCTCTTCTATTATGATGTCATGTTTTTGCCCTCCTCCGTCATCCAAAATGACATGTTGATGGGCCCATTTTGCACACATATTGTGCAGGTAATGTCAGCTGCTGTGAGGTCATGAATGCAACAACCACCTCATGTCTAGATGACAACATTCCAAAGCACTCTACTCTGTTCTTTGGCTCTTACAGTCTTTCCACCACCTCTGCTGCAGTGAATGCTGAGCCTTGGAGGGTATGATAGAGATGTCTCCTTTAGTACTGAACACGAAACTGTCAGCACTTTGACAAGTTTTGAGTCTCCCCAATAGTTGCCACTATCTACAAAGTCCAGCTTCTCTCACCAAAAGTGAGAACAACACTAATGTATGGACATAAATATTTAGAAGGCAATTTTATTTACACACAACATAACCCTTTATCCAAACAACAGTAGTAGTAAGGCTGATGACTTTCTCAGCCATAGGCTTTTCACTGGGTTTTCAGTATGGAGCATGAATTCCCTCCAGTGAAGCAGACCTCAAATTTAGAAAGCAGTTGCTTATCCCCATAACATACATGCCACTATTGCACCCATGGGCCCATCTTGCCTAGATGGCTAATTATTTAGGGCCCACTGCAAATGAAAAAAAGACTGTTGATGACTATTCTCCCCCCAGGCAGCCCACATAGCCCTTTCCAGCACTGTGACAGCTAGCCAGCAGGGAGGAAGCTTTTGGCTTACTTCCAGCTTGATTTCTCAAACAAGCATGTGGTGTCTTCAGCAATAGTACACCAGTTTCTTTACCATGTCTTCCTCTAGAATGTCTACACCGTCACAGTGAATTGTCCACCCCAATAAGATGCCTCAGCTGCCATGGGACTGACCAGGCCATGAGGTCATAATATCTTTCCTTATGTTCTTTTAATAGTGCAATGTGAGGGCTGGAGGAATGGCTTAGTGGTTAAGGCATTTGCCTGCAAAGCCAAAGGACCCAGGTTCAATTCCCCAGGACCCACGTTAGCTAGATGCACAAGAGGGCGCACGCATCTGGAGTTCGTTTGCAGTGGCTGGAGGCTCTGGTGCGCCCATTCTCTCCCTCACTCCCTCTTTCTCTCTGTCAGATAAATATACATATACATATATTTTTTTAATGTGAAAATGTACAGGTCTTTTGGACTTGGTGACATCCTGCCATGAAAACAGACTGTAAAAACGTTGTCAGCACATTGTCAAGCAAGGACTTACTGTGGAGAATACTTCCTCATTATTCCTGGCTGTGGTCAGATATGATGCAGAGGGCTTAAAGGAGCTGCATTGTGTTTTGCATCAGTCATTTGACAGATGTTACACAGACTGTGGAGTCTTGGCAAAGACTTGGCTCCTTGCTAAAGGAGTTCATTGATAAAGCCAGTAAATATGGAGCTTTAAGAACCAAAGCTGGAGGCTGCTGAGCTGTGTGAGTCCTCTGGGGCTCTGTGGGTGCTGTGTTCAGTTCATGTTCTGTAGGTGATAGAATTCTGCAGGGAAACCCCATCAGGTTGTTGTGTTTTTTTTTTTTTTTTTCACATCTGAGACACAGTCTCTGTAAGAACATGTGAAGAATGCATGTGTCCCTGAGTCCATTTTTAGTGAATAATTATGTATATTTTAAATATGAACTGAGAATTCAAAAAAAAGCACATCTATGCATTTCCAGTCAATTGTTTTGTATATGAAAATGGCAAGGCCTTTCAGTGAGAGAAATGCATATTTTAGCTCTTCAACCCCAATGCTGAATAAGAATCTCAGAGACATAGCAGGAATCTGTATATTTTAACAAGACTTGCAGCTGATCTTGATGCTGTTAACATTTGAAATGATTAGTTTAAAACATCCCCTTAGTGACTGGAGAGATCACTCAGTATAAATATGAGTATATATAAAGTATAAATATGGGACCTGAGTTTGATCCCAGAATTCATATTAAAAAAAAAAAAAAGCCTGGTATTGTGAGTCAGCAGGCTTTGCTGTTATACTAGTGCTGGGGTAGGAAAGACAAACTGATCCCTTGCTCCTGGCCTGCTAGTCTAGCCTAAAGAAGTGAGTTCCAGACCAATGAGAGATCTCTCAAAAGAAGAGAAAGGTGGGTAACATTTCTAAAAAATGATACCTGAAGTTGTCTTCTGGCCCCTTAAGTAATCATTTTGGGGCAACTAATTTCAACAAAGCATACAATGACATGCCTCAAAATCTCTATTATCCCATGGACTTCCGAGGGCCTGCACAAGGTGCAGTTCAAGATGTGCCCACAGATTTTAGCACTGAAGTGATCAGGAAAATGCTACAGAGAAGGAAGAAATCTTTCTCTGGCAGCTTTGATAAAGAACTTTTATTTGTTCTTTGTATGTCCATATTTTCCAAATATTAAGCAATTCAGGTCAGCAATACCATGACACACTTCTGGAAAATACAAGGTGGCAAACGATGTTTGTAAAGGAAGTCAGCTGGGTGTGATGTTGGGTGTAAAGCTATTCAAAGCAGGGCAGTGGCTTCCAGTTTCCGGCATTGTTCAGGGATCATTAGTTAGCAGCTGATATCATGAAGGATTTTGTGGTGATGCAATCACCTGTCCTTCTGGCTCTTTCAGGCTGCTTTGTGTTTGCTGTTTTGTGAAGAAACTTGCCAATCTTTCTTTCTTTTGCCTTCCAGCTCCTCAAAGGCAAATGATTTATCTAGTTGTTTTTTATGCTTGGGAAAAAGCTATTTTGTTAATTTTTTTTCTAAATGTAAGTGCTTTTCCTTTTGTCACTTTCTCCCCATTCACCCTCTTTGGCAATTTGATTTCTCTATATATATATATTTTTTTTTCTGTCTCTCCTTTCCTCTCCTCCCTCTCTCTCAATTAAAATCTCTTTCCAGCCCATTATGAAAGGTCATTTGTGAAAGTAAGACAGCACAATATATCTTAACAGTTACTTCAATCAATGTATAGCTTTTATACAGTGTTGAATATAAAATACTTATCCTTGCCTTTGAAGAACTCATAGTCTTGCAGGGAGATAAACATTAAGTACATTTAAGAAATAATTCTGAAGGGCTGGGAGATGGCTCAGTGGTTAAAGGTTCTTGCTTGCAAAGCCTGCTGACCCAGGTTTGATTCTCCATTACCCACATAAAGCCAGATTCATAAACACATCTGGAATTCATGTGCAGTGGCAAGAGGCCTGGCACACCCATACAGTTTCTCTCTCTCCCTCTCTCTTTTTCTCTCTTTCTCCCACTCTTTCTCTCTGTGTGTCATGCCTCACAAATAAAAATATTTTTAAAAGAAAGAAAATATTCAAGTAATTGATTGAAAACCTCGTGCTACAAGAGAAAATACAGAATATCAAAAAGAGGGATAAGGAGATGGCTGTATGGCTAATGGTGCTTGTTTGCAAAGCCTGATGGCCTAGCTTTGATTCCCCAGTACCCAGGTAAAGCCAGATGCACAAAGTGGCACATGCATCTGGAGTTTTTGCAGCAGCAAGAGGCCCTGGCATGCCAAACTCACTCTCCCTCTCTCTTTCTCTCTTTCAAATAAGTAAATAAATATTTTTTAAGTTAAGATAAAATCTTATTTACTGGTTAGGTACACTTAGAGGACAAATTTGCTAAGTAATTTTGACTATTTCCATTGTTTTGTAGTGGCTACAGAATGTCATTTTTTAAAATTAGTTAAAAAAAAATTTTAAAGGCTAACAAGGGGACAAACCCAGGTCTACAGGTTCAGAAAGAGTAGCCCTGGGAAAGTAGCATTATACAAAAGATGAGTGAATTATTTGACAAGGTAGGAAGCATGACCACATGAGACCTGAAGAGAGGAAACCACATATGCCAAAGCCTGTGGCAGGAAGGAACTTGGCACAGTGGAGGGACTGAGGGGCTACAGTTACGGCATTGGCATCATGTACAAAGCACTGGAGAGTTAGAAAGGGACTGAAAGGTTTTACATCTTAAAGATCACATTTAAAGTCTAGACTTTTATTCAAAGTATAGGCACTTGGAATGGGAATTTTTAATAATTTTTAGAACAGTACAGGTCTGGCATGGTGGCACTTGCCTTTAATCCCAGCACTTGGGAGGTAGAGGTAGGAGGATTGCTATGAGTTCTAGGCCACTCTGAGACTACATAGTAAATTCTAGATAAGCCTGAGCTACAGCAAAACCCTACCTCAATTCCCCCCTCCCCCCAAAAGTACAATATAATAATCTCTTGCAAAGAAAATTCAATTTTACACTTTTACAAATTAAAGTTGTAAGGCACAGTATTACAAACTATGATCCTTGAGAGTTACTTTTCTTTAAATGTGGTATGAAACTGACGATATAAGAGTTAGCATAGGGACTTCCATCACAGCCATGGACGACGAGGAAGAGAAGTACCGGCTTTGGAAGATCCGCAAGACCATCATGCAACTGTGTCATGACTGCGGCTACCTGGTGACCCAGGATGAACTGGACCAGACGCTGGAAGAGTTCAAGGCCCAGTTTGGGGACAAGCCAAGCGGGGGGCGACCTCCGTGCACAGACCTCACAGTGCTGGTTGCCCATAACGATGACCCCACTGACCAGATGTTCGTCTTCTTCCCAGAGGAGCCCAAGGTGGGAATCAAGACGATCAAGGTATATTGCCAGGAGGAGAACATTACGCATGCCCTCATCGTGGTCCAGCAAGGCATGACACCTTCTGCCAAGCAGGTGCACTGGGGTCTCCAGGCTCCTATCTCCAGTCCTGGAAGTGGTGTACTGCCCTGGGGGTGGGGGAGGGGCGGGGTGGCATATGACACTGCCTCTCCTGAAGTCCCTGGTGGATATGGCCCCCAAGTACGTCCTGGAGCAGTTTCTGCAGCAGGAGCTTCTGATCAATATCACGGAGCATGAGCTGGTTCCAGAGCACGTTGTCATGACCAAGGAGGAGGTGACAGAGCTGCTGCTGGCGCGATAGTATCCTGCCCTCCATCCTTCCTTCAACCTCTCCCCCACCCCAATCCCTCCATTCCTCCTCCAGTCCCCTGCCTTCCGTCCCTCCCGTGGGCCTATGACTCCCACCCCACACCACAACCAAGAGTCACCCTTTCCTTGACCAAATCCTCAGCAAGCTGCGTGAGAGTCAACCGCCCAGGATCCAGGCTGGGGACCCTGTGGCACGCTACTTTGAAATCAAGCGAGGGCAGGTGGTGAATGAAGATCCTCTGGCCTAGTGAGGCCGGACGCTACATCACTTACCGCGGGGTGCAATAGCCAGAGCCAAGCGTGCCACACCAGTGAATGTCTCTCCACAGCATCCCCAGACCAGCCCTGGCCAGCATAGCACCCAAAGAGGGTCCCACACATGGTGCGGCCAACCTTCTGTCCTCAAAACTACAACCTGTCATAGTCATTTGGCCAGTAATGTCAGCCCTCAGGAGACCAGACCGAGACGGGGATTACCAGAAGTTCAAGGCTACCATGGGCTCCATAATGAATGAGACCATGTCTCAAAAACTAAAAACCAAGTGCCAGGCGTGGTGGCACACACCTTTAATCCCAGCACTCAGGAGGCAGAGGTAGGAGGATCACTGTGAGTTTGAGGCCACCCTAAAACTACATAGTGAATTCCAGGTCAGCCTGAGCTAGAGTGAGACCCTACCTCAAAAAACAAAAACACATCACTGAAAAAGAAAAGAAAAGAAGAAAAGAAAAGAAGAAAAGAAAAGAAAAGAAAAGAAAAGAAAAGAAAAGAAAAGAAAAGAAAAAAGAAAAGAAAAGAAAAGAAAAGAAAAGAAAACAGGGCTGGAAAGATAGTTAGCTGAGCAGTTAGTTAAAGGCACTTGCTTGTAAAGCCTGCCCAGTACCCACACAAAGCTAGATGCACAAGGTGGGGCATGTGTTTAAAGCATGGGCACCAAGCTGGGAGGGCGGCAGCCAGGTCGGCTCCTCATCCCCAACCATGTCAGGCTTACCCCAGGGGCTTTCAAGAGGTTTGGGTCAGAGATGCAGAGGTCAGCGTCACTGAGCAGAGCACAGGATAGCTGAGGGGTGACCACCCAACCTGCATGGCGTGGCTCACTGCCCTCTTCCCATTCCACTCTGGACACTGGTCCTGGGCTGTCCCCTCTGCTCCTCATGCTACCCAGGAAGGACCACCATCTCCATCCTCCTTTCCTCTGTTGGAGGACACCAGTGCTCAGGAGGACACACAGCCCTGGATGAGGAGGCTGGCAGCCTGCAACCCAACTGCTGTTTCCCAGGATGCTGCTGTGTGACTTGGAGCTCAGGGTTCTCAGCACCCCAGGCCCCCATTTGCAGTTCACTTGTCATAGAAAGTTGTGTATTTGGAGTTTAAAAATTAAAGGTATTTTGAATAAATTTTAAAAAAAGAGTTAGCATAGGGGAGGGAGGGAAGTACCATGGGATATTGTCTACAATTAAAGAAGTCAATAAAAATAAATAAATAAATTTTAAAAAAATAAAAATAAATAAAAAGAGTTAGTATAAGGTGATGCATGCCTTTAATCCCAGCACTTGGGAGGCACAGGTAGGAGGATCACCATGAGTTCAAGGCCAACCATATCTGGAACTGGGAAACAAGTCACAATCATATCCAGATAATGATTTTGCTTTCTGATGTCAAGCTCCCACTAATCTTGGGCTATAAGAGGGTCTACACACTTTAAATTCTCTAAATTAATAATGGCTATCCCATTTAACCAGGGCTGACTTCACTCTCCGTTGGAGATTCTGCTTCACTTTTTCAGATGGGAGCGGGACCTGAGGAGATAAACCACCCAGCACACTTCATCCCAGCCCCAGCTGAAACCACGGAGGAATTGGGGAAATGAGCAAGAGTGCTGCTTTCTCAGTGAACCTGATATCAGCACAAGGGTGAAGGAGATAGACACTGAAAACACTCAACACCTACCAAGGCAGAGATCCAGAAGCTCCTAAGAGCCCATCACTGAAGTAGACTTAAAATGCACCCAACATGGCTCAGGAAATTTTACAGAAGAAGGGTGGAAAGATTGCTAGAGCCACAAGTTGGGACATTATGCACAGAGACATTGTCTCTCCCCCAAAGCTGACTGCTGCCCCCACAATGCATGACCTACAATCCCCATGGGGTTGACCTTTATCTCCAGCAAGGAAGGCCTCTTCAGAAAAGGGGCAGGAATGAGGGAAACAATGGTACTAACATGTGATATTTACATACTAAGTATGTCCATATCTAATAAAAACAAATTTTTTAAAAAGCATCGAGAAGAAAGGGGCAAAATTAAATGCTAAAACACAGATTTGGAAATTATTTTTGTAGTGAGGAACATTATGGCAATTTTGACCCGGTAAGCAATATAAGGGCAGAAAGAGACTTGTAACAGAAGGTAGATTCTGGGAATTGTTTAGGAAAGTGATTAAGGAAAGGAAAGACAGAGATGCCAAGCATAACTACAAGACTCTAGACAAGTATAATAAAGTCCAAGGTAATCAACAAGAAAATTATTACTATTAATTATATACCATTTATTTTTCACCAGATACTGTCCAAAACACCTTCCATATAGTAGCTTATTTAATTATCATAAAATCCTAAGAAATAAGAACTATCATTTTTGACATTTTACTGATAAGGAAACTGAAAAGACACATATCTAATGTCACATGGCCATTAAATCAGCAAAAATAGCAGCTTGAATATTTTAAAAAGCAAGCTTGGGCTGAGGAGATGGCTCAGCAATTAAAGGCACTTGCTTGCAAAATCTGCCAGTCAGGTTCACTTCCCCAGTACCCTCATAAAGCCAAAAGTACAGCCAGTACCCACATAATGCCAGAAGCACAATATGGCACATGCATCTAGAGTTCACGTGTAGCAACAAGAGGCCCTGGTGCAACCATTCTCCATTCTCTCTTTGTGTGTCTCTCTCATAAAAATAAATGTTTTTAAATAAATTTCTTTTTGTAATTTAAAAAATAAATTAAATAAAAACAAGCTTTCAAAGAATACAATAAATCAGTATGGAAGCCAGAAAACATCAAAATAAGATAAATATGGAAGCTAGATTCCAGGTTTCTTAAAAGTGATACTGTGAACAATTTGGACCACAAAATTCTTTGTGGTGAAAGAATGCCCTATACATTGGAGGTTATTTAGTTTATTGGTTTCTTTGGTTGATAGAATTATCCCTCACTTCTTAATAGTTATAACCAAAAAATGGCACCAGACATTACCACAAGTTCCCTGGTGGACAGGAGAGAATTACTAATTTTGAAATTTTCATAAGACACCCAACGAGTAATGCAAAAAAGGCTTTTACTTTGAGAATAAAACCTCAAAAAAAAAGGAAAAAGTATAAAGTATGAGTAAGTTTGAATGCTCAGACATAGATGGGCATATTGAGAGAGAGAGAAAAAGAGAGAGAGGGAGAGCTATAAGTAATAACAATATCTTTGTTCAGTCAGTATCCTTATTTATTTGTTTTGGCTTTTGTTAAGGTAGGGTCTCACTCTAGTCCAGGCTGACCTGGAATATCCAGCTCTGCCTCTCAGAATACTGAGCCACTGATGTTCTCAGTGTAGGGCAGTGTTTGATGCAACAACTTACCCACGTTGAAGGGAGAAGAATTGGCCAGTAGGGTCTTTGCAAGGCGCACTGCTATTGGCAAGGCTGTCGCTGAGTTCTTCTAGCACAGTGCCAAGACTGCCAGACCGGGTGCATAGAAGGCGAAGGCTTCATCATTGGGGCCTCAAAAGATGACAGAGAACCATCCTTAGGTTAACAGTCATCATGCTAAAGACATTTGTGAGGAATGAAGATCCAAAGTTTTCGCTTTGTTTTTGTTTTTGGTTTTTATTTTTATTTATTTATTTATTTATTTATTTATTTATTTATTTATTTATTTTTAGGTAGGGTCTCATTCTAGCTCAGCTGACCTGGAATCCTCTTGGTAGTCTCAAGGTGGCTAACGGTATGTGAAGAATAAGAAAGGAATCAGAGTCAGGTCTCTAACTTAAAAATGTACACTTAATTTTCCAATCTTTTTATCAAATTTTCATCAATGCAAGGTCTATAGAGCTATTGATGACAACTTCCTCGTGAATGGAGGAAGGAAGGGTCACAAGGCCCTCACCTAAAGTTACAGCAATTGTTCCCACCTGCCCTTCCCCCAGCTGCAGTTGATTTGGGGGGAAAGTTAGACTGTATATAGGAGGTAGAAGGTTAACGAGAAGTGGGACTCGATAATGCAGCTTCCATGAGGTCACCCTCCAGGATGGGGTGGGACTTTGTGATGATGCAGCTGCCCTTTAATCACCCAGGCTCCTGTAAGTAACTCCAATAAACTCACTGGTTCACAAAACTGGTTTGCGTGTTACCATCCTTTGGTCTGTCATCTGTGCCCTATCTGGGGAAAAGACGTGTGTTCTTATCTCTCCAGGAGAAAAGTTTCCTGCAACAAATGCACATGTAAGGAAGTCTTCAGCTAGGCTGAGGGTATCCCTATAGATCCTACAATAATAATGAGAGAAGGACTGTAATCCACATTCCATGTATATTTCCCTGATCTTCTTTCTGGGCAGGGCATCATCTATCTTAGGATAAACTTTTAGGTCAGAAAACTCGTGCCACATCATCTCTGTCACATCTGCCAGGGCCTGAGAAACTTCTCCAGGGAAGTTGCAGTAGATGCTGAAAAGACTCAAAACTCATCAAAGTAGAAAACCAGAGGCTGCTGAGAGTTTAAGACTAAAAGAGATTTACCACACATCCTCGAAGGCTCAGGAAACATTGCAGAAGAAAGATTGTAAGGGCCACAGGGTGGGAAGGTGTATTCTGAGGCATTTTCCACCCCACAGACTCCCCACAGACAATGACTGACTGACTGACTGACACATTCATGACCCCACAGTGAATGACTCAAATAAGTGCATTGGGGAGGTCCCAAAGTGGAAAGGGGGCAGGAAAGAGGAAACATAAGCATATAACCCAATGGGAATATGCAATGTGTTTAAAATAATTTTTTTAAACCTCGATTGATTCTAGCATTTGGCCTGATCACTCCAGCCAAGGCAGAGTGCTGACTTTGCCAAAATGCAGATTTATTAGCAAATTAAATGTTGCCATTATTTTAAATCATTAAAAAATAAAAACCATGCCAAAGATTTCCCCATGTGCCACCTTCCCTAAACCTGCCTGCTACAATTTAAGACTTAATCATTTCTATTTCTCCTTTTAATGTTGCAGTCCCTTAGCTTGCCAAATCCAATTTCTCAGAAAACATAAATGAAGCAGAATGGAAAAAGAGGCAGGCACCACTGAAAACAGTCACTCATGTAGTTTATGCCCATTGAGCTGGAGATAAGTAATCAACAAGAATCCTGAAGGTTAGGGACAGGAAACAAAGAAAAATATTTCCTCATTCTCCTTAACTGTACCTTTGGCGTCTCTTCCTGATTTATCACATTACTGAACAAAGGCACATGAACACACCTCCTGACATTGCTTAATAGTTGCTTGAGTGACAGAGGCTGGGCAATGTGAAGGAGAAGTTTTCATTACCCATCACCCAAGCCAAGCCCTCAATGTTGCACAGCCAGCCAAGCCCTCAATCTTCCCATCTGGAGAAATGCAACAATCACACCAACTGCCCTTAGGGGGGCTCCTATTGGTCTTTCTGATTCCAAGCCAACTATGCACCATTTGTGGTAAGTACACTTTACAATAAGGCTACTCTTGTGTGATAGCCCTAAAGGCTATGGATAGGAGAATGCATGCAAAGTGAACTAGGAAAAGACAGCTCTGTCCGTTCCATATTCCATGAGGAATAGAAAGGATGGAAAAAGATTGTTGAGCAAAGTTTCACACTGTGCATTTCTTTAAGAAGGATGAGCTCACTAACTGCCTTTCCTAGCCTCAGATCCTCTATACTGCATCACACCTATCCCGTGACTGCCTAGTTTATCCATTTCCAAAGGGAGAAAACCTCCAGGCCCTGGGAACTTCTTAAGATCATGGAAAGTTATCTTCTGATTTTAAGAAGCAAACTATTTTTCTACAATTCATCCCATAGATTTTAGGTTAGACACTTGAAACTATATAGGAAAAAATAGCAATAATCCCTGCCAGGGACGGCATGCTCCAAAAAGCCTGAGTTGAGACCCTGTGCATTGCTTGACATGGATCGGACCCCGTGGTCTCCTCTGGCTCATTTAGCTTGGCAAAGACATCTACTTCTTTCAGCCGCACAGCTCATGTTTGTTGCCATGATCTTTCTGGTTTCTCTCCTTATCTTGGCTTATTCATTCTCTTCTGTGATTGATCTGCAGGCCATGCATGACCCCCGGGAGTTAAATGTACTGCCAGCTTCTGATGAGGCTACTCTGTGGAATAGTATTATGCAGGCAATAGGAGATGTGTTCTCAGATCAAACAAAAAATGGAATGGAAAACAATGGGTTTATTACAATAAATAAACAATAAATAATGGGAGCCCCTCAGGCTACTCATGAGGGGCATAGATTTGATCCTAAAAGCTTGCTTCCTCCAGGTGGTCAATATCAGTGTGACCCTAAGAGTGGGAGAGTGAGACTTAGGATCTGGGACAGGAGAGACTACAGAGGAAAATGGGCTGATGAGTTAGGTTTTATTATTTAGCTGTTAGGGATTTGAGATCCTATGACTGTTTATCCAAAAGATGAGAAAATACAACTTCATAAAAATTTAATTCAGGCATATGCTTAGCAAATGCAATTTGGATGTAATGATTATGTTATAAAGTATTGCTTGCAGAAAGAAAAAGAAAGACTTACTGAGTTAACTATAATGGAATAATAGGCACCTGTTGTAGCCAATCTGTCTCTCACCTTTGCTAACTTGCAACTGAAATAGAATCAACATGTAACAAAGAATGAAAAAGAAACCGCAAGGAGCTAGTGCCCCATTGTTCAAAAAAGAATTGGTCAAGGTGTTTTTCACAGTTAATGGTTAACAGTGCTTGCTCATAAAGATTGTAAGGGATGGGGTTAACTTTTCTGGAAACAATATGTACTTGCAATTTTAATTATGCATGTGTGTCAAATTTGGACACAGTTTTGTTTTTTGCCTTTTTCCTTCTGAATCCTATTTCCTTGTATGAGAAAAATAAAAGACTGAGGTTTTGTGGCAAGAGGCAGTGAGAGCGAGCGAGCAAGAGAAAAGGACAGAGAGCCAGTGAGAAGCCAGAGTGAATGAGAGGGAGAGAAGCCAGAGCGAGCGAGAGAAAAAGAGAGAGAAAAAAATGAAAAAGAGAAAGAGAAAGAAAAAGAGTGAAAGAGAGTGAATGAGAGAGCAAGGGAGTGAGTGAATGAAAGAGAGAGAATGAGTGAGTGAGAGTGAGTGAGAGAGAGAGAGAAAGAGAGAGAGAGAAGCCAGAGAAAGAGAGAAGCAAAATGGCTTGCTATTGAAGCCTGACCTGTCAGCTTGTACCAACATGTCCTAAGTTTCGTTTTGTTATTGCCACTCCCGTTTATCCTAGCTTCGTGGTCTCATCCCTTGTTGATGCTAGGACTGGACCCCGGCAAATCCCTTTCAAACAATGAAGACTGCTTTCTTGTCATTGCTCCTTTCAGATATTTCCCACTGCTTCTCTCCCCACCCTTCAAATTTTCATCATGAGTGGTAGGTAAGAGAGCCATCATCTCTCCCTCTAAGTGTTATCTCCTGAGAGGTCCAGTCAAGAAGATTAAAGTGCAATAAAGGAAAACTAGATTTGAATCTAGCTGAAGCCCTTAGAATCCCAGTGAGCTAATGTTTCTGGCTTTCTGTAAAGAAATCCTTCATCCATGAATAGAGGAGAATGACCAGAGTTAAGATGATCTTGGCTCCAGAACAGTGATGTAGCTCTCAAATGCTTCCTTTCCCTTTTTTGTGTGCCATGAAAATGAACTTCAAACCCACCCAGAGAAGACTGGGTTGGTTCCATCTCTGGCTTCACCCTCCTGGTCCCCATAGCCAACAAAAGAAATTCAACACAGGAAGACAGACATACTCAGATAGGATAAAACTAAAGTCTGTTGATCCATTCTTTTCCTCCTGGACTGTCATTTCTCCTCTTAGAGCCCAAAATAAAAGATTTAAAGTTCACTTCAACAAACAAAATAATTAAATTTGTCTTTACGAATCAAGGAAGCTGATGTGAGTAGTTGACTAGGAACTAAAAAAAAAAAAAAAAAAATCTACTAAACTGCTTGCTTTCACAAAAACCTCAGATAAATGGCTCACAATTGTCCTATTGTGCCTGCAACAAACCACAACTGTCCTGCAATCAATCACTCCATTCAGGTTTTCTTGACTTTTTAAACAGTGAGGCTAAGCGGGAGAAGGAAATCACATTTCCTGTATTCTCTAAGTATAACAATAGACTTCAGTTGCACTAACTAAAAGCAATAGCATGCCCAGTACTCTGCAGTTTATTAAGCAGTTTCTTATTCAGTGTCTATTATGTACATGGTAACCTTCACTCACATCTTTTAAGTAAGGAAACTGGGCAACAGAAGAGTTCTATAACTAACCCACAGTCATAATTTTTTTGACATAGAATTTTTGTATAAAGGACATACTTAGTATGGACACATCATGTGTTGTTACCATCTTTTCCCTCATCCCTGCCCCTATTCCTCAGTGAGGTTGCAGGTATTCCTCATGGGGTTTTGAGTTATGCCTGGTGAGAGCAGCAGTTATTGGGGAAGGCAATGCCTCTGGGTATGACATCCCAACCTATGGCTCTTACAGTCTTTCTGCGCCTCATTCACGAATTTCCCTGAGCCTTGGTAGGTGTGTTTTAAGTCTACTCCAGTGATGAGCTCTTAGGAGCCTTTGGATTTCTGCTTTGATAGGTGTTGAGTGTCCTCAGACTCTATCTCTTTCACCCTGGCACTGATTATCACCATGGAAGCAGCACTCTTTCTCATCTTCCTACTTTCTCTGTAGTTTCAGCTGAGCCTTGGCTGAAGTGTGAGGGGTAGTTTATCTCCTCGTGTATTGCTACTTTCTGATAAAGAAAAACTGAGTCTCCAACAGAGTGAAGTCAGGATAGGTTAAACTGGATAAGCGTTATTGACTTGAGGATAATTTGATGGATGTAGCCCCTCTTTTAGCCAACAACTAGTGGGAGCTTGACATTGAAGAACATAATCTTTGTCTCCATAGGATTCTGACCTGGTTCCCAATTACAGATATGGGTTTCTTTCCACTGAGCGGATTTCTTAGCCCATCAGAAAGCCATTTGTTATCCACCACGGCTGTGTGCCACCATTGCACTGGTGTGTACATCTTGTCAGGTGTTACTTCTGAGTAGCTTAGACTCCCTGCTTCCTCACACCGTTGTTGGCCACTTTCCCCCAATTTCTCATGTAGCACTTTCCAGTACTAAATGGGCTAATTGTCTGGGGACTGGCTCTCTTCCAGATTCCAGGTGGGTCTGTTGGTATTCCCACAGTCATAATTTAAGGAACCAAATAGTCCAAGCAAATCTGACTAAATCCAGGGTTTATGATCTCCTCACTGTCACACTAACCCATGAGACATTATAGAGATGGGTTAGGTCATAGCTACTTCTCAAAATCATAGACAATGTATGTTGGGAAGTTGTCTTGTTTTAAAAGATCACCAACTCTGCTTATTATCCTCTATCTCTTTGGGGACTCTAGATTTTCTTTTACTTCCCTCCATACTTGCCTCTATGATTTGGGAATGTTGGCCTACAACTAGAAGTTTCAAATTATGACCTTGATGCCTGGCCAGTTTTAAAGACAACACAATTTGACAGTTAATCACCAATGTAACATAAAAACTTTGTCCTCATTCCCTCAGTATTAACTCAATTAAATTAGAAGATGGATAATAAAAGAACTGAAATGAGGAAGTACAAAAAGCCATAGACATGCATTCATGGGCTGAGGAAATGGCTCAGAAATTAAAGGTACCTGCTTTCACAGCCTGCCAGCCAGGGTTCAATTCTCTATACCCACATAAATCCACATGCACAATATATAATATGTGTCTGGTGTTCGTTTGCAGTGGCAAGAGGCCCTGGCTCTTCCCCCCTCCCCCCCCACACACCTCAGTCTCTCTCTCTCTCTCTTTCTTTCTCTCTCAAATTAATAAATGGAAAATAATATTTTTAAAGACATGCATTCTATCATTTGCCTGCTACTGCTAAATGATAAATTTTCAGTAATAAATATGACTAAAATATGACTAGCCACTTAAATCTTCAGTCTAGGATTTAGAAAGACCATTTATCATAAAAAGATTAAACAAAATGTAATGTTGTGCATTAGCAAGTAGATAATACTGAACCCATTTATACTAGAAAGTAAGTTAGATAATTGATTATAAACAGATGATTAATGATAGATAAAAGGAGGATTGATGATCAGTGATTAATGATAGATGATTGATGACAGACAGATAGCTAATTGATAGATGATCAATGATAGATGACAAGATGTTTGATGGTAGATAGATCAATAGATACACAGATAGGTAACAGGAAGACATGTGTTCTAATTTCAGCTTCTCATCCAATTATGGAGATGTCTTTAAAGACATTGTCTCTAGGCCTCACACAGAAAACTAGGGAAAGACACTGGATATTCCAGGCATGACTGATATTCTGCCAATACATGATGATAAGGTTGCTATTAAAATACTGATATACATCCATGCTAGCTGTTAAAGAAATAATGTGTGTGTGGGGGTGATCTCTAGAACACTTCTACATTATTCTACCAACAGAGCCGGTGGCCACTGGATTTGAACGAGATCTATGTCATAAATGATCCCAACTGTTTTAGTATCATCCCTGCAGTTGTGTGTTTCTTACACAGTGGTGCACTTCTATAAGCTAATTGAATTAACAACCATAGGGGAATGTGGACTACAACCAGAAATGTTGCCAGTAAAAAAGAAGTAAGCATGAAGCAATAAAGATTTGAACAGGCTGTTAGCCAGTTGTCGATAATGAATCTGAGTTTTGAATTAATATAAAGCAGAAAGGAAGCCATCCTTATCTAGATCATAATATTATTTTAACATTGTTTCTCCCCTCCTTTCCCACAGAGGTAAGTAAGGAAAATCACTTCCGTCTGAAACCTCTGTTGAACACAATGATCAATTCAAAATATACCAGGGGAAGCCAACCTGCCAGTGTCCTGTTGTCTCTCAGACTTGGTGGGATCCAGAACCACAGCATAACCCAACAGCTCTTCCAGCAAATCAGGAACAATGTGGAAAAGACACGTGAGTACCTGTATTCTCCGGAAAATTTAACAAAATATACCTACCTAAAAATATTATCTCCAATCCTGAAAAGTATGTATCCAAAATACTCTTGCTATACCTAGTCTCGCTGCATAAAACCAGAGGTGACAAGATGGGGTTCAAAATATTGATTCTCTGCTATTCACCCCATGTCAGGGCCTTGGTTCATTTTCTTTCAAGAGGTCACAAGAGGTGTAGGGAGGGGTAAAGATGAGAGAAGATGATATACATACATAAAAATATCATCATGAAACCTAGTATTTTGTACACATCCAAAACAATACAAAAATGAGAAGAAATAAAGTGACCACAATAGAAAGCAAAGGAAGAGATGGGCTCTTATCCATTAATATTGTATTATAAGTTAACTGGGTGCAACCATCTAGGGATATAGGCAGTAGCAAAGAAAACTTTCAGACGAGCAGCAAGCATAAAGCAGTAGAGATTTTGACTGGGTTGGAGTCCAGGCTCAGCCTTGAGCCAACCACTGCTAATACTGAGTCTCCACTTTCTAGTTAATATAAAAAAGAAATGAAGCCAACTTACCACCTCGTAATATTATTCAAAAGGTTATGAAAAGCATGAAGGTTTTGGTAGTCAATGTAAGAACATAAAAATTTCTTATTGCTAGCCAGGCGTGGTGGCGCATGCCTTTAATCCCAGCACTCAAGAGGCAGAGGTAGGAGGACCACTGTGAGTTCGAGGCCACCCTGAAACTACATAGTGATTTCAAGGTCAGCCTGAGCTAGAGTGAGACCCTACCTCAAAAAAACAAAAACAAAAATTCTTATTACTATCCTGGAAAAAATAGCCACAAAGAGAAATATCTTATACTTTTATTTATTTATTTTTCTTATTTACATTTTTATAAATATTACATGATTTTATGGAAAAGAGTTAAGATACTGCTTGCATTGATACAGAATATTCATAAAATGTCCTTGTTTGGGGATAAAGACAAGAACAATAAAATATTGGTATAGAGTAGAAAAAAAGAAGTGATATTTATATTATGTCTCAAGGAAGGTAGGAGGCAAAAACTAGCAAGCATGTACCTTGTGAAACTGAAAATTTTTTCTTTTCAGGGTTAAATTTAACCTCAGGAAATCTTGCTTTGGTTATACTGGCTGTGGGAGCATGTTATACTCCTGATGAAATTTTCATATATGAAAATCACCTGGTCAGTCATCTAGAGGACAAATTCCAAGCAGAAATTGAAAATATGGGTAAGAATGAAATGATCAGAGATCTTAGATAGTCTTGTCTTCTCCATTTATTTGGTACTGTATAAGGTTCCCCTCCATTCTCTTGTGCTCTTTACCTTGTTCATCTCACTCTACCCTTCTTCCCTCTTTCAGCATTCATCGTGGAGTTTGTTTAATTATGTTAAATTGTACAGTGATCTATGTCAAGCTCTCTTTTACAGATCATGGGAGATGTCTGTGCACACATAGGACACAGTGCTCTAGCCCTCCAGGAGCTTGACTTTTTAGACAAATGACAAATTTACTAGAAACAATAAAATGGGACACAAAAGAATCCAATGCTAATATAAGCTCGAAAGATGGCCAAAGCATATTAGCAGTTTGAAAACAGATTCATCATGACAGCTACTAGTGAAAACAATCAGTCTTATTTCAAGTCATGCCCAGTATTGGCCCTACTATTAATTGTCTCTCCAATTCCATCATCCTTTGACCTGCTCCCAGTCCATACTTCACTCATAGTTTCAGTCTTACTGTTAAAAGAGCAAGAGGCTTGAAGGTAGAAAAACCTGTGCCCTAGTCCTGTCTCTGTAACTACCTGAATGTCTGGACAGTATTTCAAGTTCTTTAGCACTAGATATCCTCAGTTATAAAATGAAAGGATTTGAGTTAAATTCGGGGGCCCTTTACATTTCTCACATTTGCTGATCCTATCAGTGAACTCTCGTCTCTATGACTGACCTCTCTTTAAATATGGAGACATGGGGATATAGTACATAGGAATAGACTTTAAAATGCATTAGTTACCCCAGTACTTCTGTAAATAAAGTATGTGTTCTCTTCTCTCTACCAGGAGTACACGATGGCAATCCACTGACTAACTACTACCAGCTCAGCCTGGGCATTTTGGCTTTGTGTATGTTCAATGGGAAATACTCAACCACTAACATTGTAGAATTCTTTGCTCCTGAAAACAAAAATTATTATTTTGGTGGCCAGTTCTCAGTCGGTGAGTCATCAAACACAGTTCCTTTAACACACAAGGCATGGTCACCAGTAGTTCTTGCCCTCTGAGTTTTTCTACCAAAATTAATTGGATTTTGTTTCTGCTTATGTGTGTGGTATGCATGTGGGGTGGGGGCACACATGTGGGGAGATGAAAAAGGTATGGGTCTGAAGAGAACTTCGGATGTCTTTCCTCAGGTATACCACCTACCTCTTTTTGAGATAAAGTCTCTCATTGGCCTGGACCTCACCAATTAAGCTAGACTGACTGGCCAGTGAGCTCCAGGGATCCATCAGTCTTCACCACCACCCTCCCTCACAATGCTTGCATTATGGGCATGTGCCACCACACTCAACATTTTGCAGGGTACTGGGCACTGAAGTCAAGTGGTCACAATTGCAAAGCAAACACATTACCAACTGAGATATCACCCAGATCCTGGATTTTTTTTTTAATCCTAATCCTCTCAGGTATGAATCTGAGGGGAATAATGGATAATGAGTGGTAGTTAACCTCTTCCTAGATGTGAGGTACAATAGAAAGACCTGATTACTCTCCCACCTTTTGACCTAGATTTTCCCATCTGTAAAATTAAGATGAAGAATAATATTTACATGAAACATCTCAGTAAGTATAAGAGCTTGGGAAAGAAAATGCAGTGGAATTCATATAACTTGAGTAGAAGCCTCTGTCTAATTTATTGATACAGTTTGGATATGCTGGTTGTCTGGAACCACACAACTCCAAAGTCCAATATTTCAATCAATGAAATGTGTTTTCACAATGAAGGAAAACCAATTTTCCAGTGTCAGTTTAAGCATCCCGAAGGGAGTCTCCTCTAGGAATCCTGTACTGACATTCAGCACCTTTGAGTCTAGATACACAAACATCTCCTCTCTCTCTCTCTCTCTCTCTCTCTCTCTGAGCAGTTGAAAGTAAATCGCCATTAGCACTCTGAATAGTAGAGAGAATGTGAGATTCTCCATGCGTTAGAGAGTCAAGGAACCATGCTAAAGGACAAAGGAGAAACCAAGCATCAAGCCAGCAAAGCAGCCTTCATCCTTCTCTCCATCTCTGACTTTTCTCCCATAAGGAGTTTTACTGGGGAAATTTTCTGTGAAGTTCTACTTTCTATTCAGTGTATAGGACTGATTGGAAACAAATTCATTTCGTTTGATTTATTGTCCTAGGCTTTCTCAATTCATTTGCCAGTGTGGCTAAAGAACTGACCAGAGATGAAAAAAAAAAATGAGAGCCACTAAGGCTAAAACTGGAAGATTGTTTGCCTATAGGCATTTATAAAATCATATGTATAATGTGATGTATTAAGTATGAAGTACATGGTAACTCAACTTAGGGAAAAAATAGTCAAATATTTGAGTGGCTAGTGTTGGAGGGATGATTGTTATCTCTTCACTCCTGTCACCAGTTAGCATGACCAACCATCTCAATCATTGACTCTTTGAGCCCTGACAGTTCTACATCCCAATAACCCCCTCAGTGTAGTAGAAAACTGGAATGGTTGGTTAATTTGTTATCATGGTATTTCCTTACAGACACGGGTGCAATGGCGGTCCTGGCTCTGACCTGTGTGAAGAGGAGTCTAATGAAAGGGCAGACAAAAGCAGATAAAGAGAATCTAAAGAGTATTGAGAATCATATACAGTCACTGGTAAAAAAGATTCTGTCTGAGATAAGAGAAAATGGACTCATTGGAAATACATTTAGTACTGGAGCAGCTATGCAGGTAAGCCAGGGGGTGAAACAGGAGGCAGAGAAGAGAGTTAAATGTTTCTTATTAACTCCATTATGTTCTTCCTACACTAATATTGATTTTGCTTATGTAATTCCCCTCCCCTGCCTACCATATACTCTTCTTACCTTTAATTTTTACCTCCCCATAGCCAATGCATCTGTGAGGCTTTGTGTTGTTTTTGTTTTATCAAGGGACAGTCTCACACTATCCCAGGCTGACCTGGCACTTACTCTATAGTTCCAGGCTGGCCTCAAACTTATAGCAATCCTCCTACCCCTGCCTCCTGAGTGCTGGGATTAAAGGTGTGCACCACCATGCTCAGCATTCTATGAGGCTTTTTCTAAGAACAGTTTCTTTATGAAATGTGAAGCTCTGGTGCCTTGTTCACCTGCATGCAATTCCACACATTCCCATGCTCCATTGTTGTGTGCCTTCATCTTTCCTCCCCAGTTAAATTATTATTGTAGAAGTGGTGTCAGTGACAATAACAAAAGCCATTATTTATTAGGCCATTATTTATTAGTACTATTAATTCATTAATGCACATGATGAGAATTATCCCTATGACAGGAAGTGGCTCCTATCATAGGAGCACAAGTCACACAGTGTCAGTAACTTGCCTGATTTTACAAAGCTGATAGGGATAATAATATCTTGATAGTTGTTCCCTAAATTCACACTCAACATCCACACTTTCATTCAAACTTTGAGGTCTACCACTTTAATTCAGCTTTCACTCAATGATTTTCTGAACTCTATGGGGGTAGATACATGAACAAAGCAAGGAAAAATTTCAGGAAAAATATTTACCGAATCATTAGCATGATGCTTTTTGCCTAGTTAACTTAGAGTGAAAGGACTTTCATGAGAGATAAAGCAGTAAGAATAAAGACCTAAAGACACTAATATAACATTATGTTTTCTATGGTCAAGGTATTCAACATAATCGCAAGAGATTAGGCATGCAAGGTAGCAGGGCACAAGGTTGTTTGCTAAGTTTGAATTTAAAATAAAACAGGGGTGTCTCAAATTGAGCCACCTAAAGGAGCTCTTAGGAAACATTAACATCAAAACCCCACATTAGCCTCTTACAAAAGCAACTGAGAGGTGAAGCATGGACTTTGGTCTTGTTTAAAAACCTTTCATGGGATTCTAAGGCACAAGATTATTGAGAGCTACAGGATACTTTTTAAGAGGTTATTGGATCCATTTTGGTTTTTTCTTAGTATATCAAAATGCTAAAGGACTACTTAATTATGTTTGAGAACTTCAAAGGAAAGATTAAAAGGAAAACAGCCATGGAAAACTACAGAGCAACATGTTCAAGCCCAAACAATGCCCTTTTGCCTTGCTCACTCTCTTAACTTTTAAAACCTCACTATTTCTGCACCTTCAACTGAGTTTACATTTTGATGTGTAGGATGTTGGTGTTCAACAGACCATTAGATTTCACATGGTTAATCAAGTCACGTTACCTAGAGATTCAAGCATCTACCAGTATGACCTAACTTCCTTCCACAATTGTGCCAAGACTTTTCTATATACCAGTCCTCCTAGACAAAGAAAGGTCCCCTGGGTATTTTGTTAAAATGTATATGCCCAACTTCCAGGTAAGATGGCAGCATAGGAGCCACATTAAACCAGCCTAGTGAGGGATTTAAGCAAAACCACAGCAAAATACATGCTTCTTCTGAAAAGTGAAGATATATAGGTTCTTCTTAGACACAGCAGAGAAGCAGGAAAGACCAAGATCCACCAGAAATGAGGAAAATGGCCAGAATCCCACTGAGGCAATTGTGGCCCCCATCTGCATAAACAACACACCTGCCCAGTGCTGCCCGCCAGGCACCAGCACTGAGTGGGAGGAGCAAAGAATAAACAAGGGGATTTTCCAACCTCATCAGCCTCCTTGCAAAGTCAAGAAACCTGAAGGAAAGACAGCAGATCAGCCAAGGAGCTACTGAAAGGGATACAGGTGGAACTGCATGATCAACTCCAGACTTCCTGCACACTCCCATCTCCCAACTGTACCCCATGAACCTTGGGGAAAACGCATTCAGCACAGCTGATCAGAACACCAGCTCCACAGCACAACACAGAGGAATCAAGGTGGGCATTCAGCATTGGCAAGATTGGAAGCCACCCCAAAAGGTAACAAGGCTGACTGACAAAAAAAAAAAAAACAGGTACATAGGCCTGCATTGGAAGTGCTAATCTCTCTTTCATGTCAGGGCAGGTGATGGGTGACATATTCTTGGTTGGCTTTACCATTTTCAATTAAGCTGTATTTGGGGGTTGAATATTGCTGCCTTTAATGCTTTCAGATTTATAGGGCCTTTGTCTTTGCTTCTGTCATTATTGGGAGTAGGGTCTGATCCAGGCTGACCTGGAACCCAATTCAGAACAGAATTCTTAACCTCTCAGCTGACAGGATTAAGAGTGTAAAGCATCACACTCCCTTAGGGATTTTGGTTTTATAAGACTATCTTTTTAGTTTAATCCCCACACTTGTATACTCTGTGCTGGTTTTTATTGAATGTGTATATTGCTCAGTTGAAGTTTATAATTTGCCAGTAAATTGTTCCACCCATTCCACCAGAATATTTCCTTAGCAGGAAAACTAAACACCTAGGATTACAACTGTAGTTGGATTAGAGTATAAGAGTTACACTTGGCACCTTAAACTCATATCCTGGAGGTATATAAAGTTAGATTGCCACATCTAAGAACACTGCAGATAAGTAGAAAATGCAAGCATCAAATCAATTCAGGATTCAAAAGTCACTACATTATAATACAAGAACACAAAGAATCAAGACAATAAATTTGCACCAAAAATTATAAATCCATCAGAAATGATCACCAATGAGACTGTTTTAGATGAAATGCCTGATGATTTAAAAAAAATTATTTTATCTATACCCAAAGAAATCAAAGAAGAAATCAAAGGAATCAAAGAAGAAAACAAAGTAATTAAAGAAGAAAACAAACTCCTGAAAGAGAACACAGAAAAACAGCTTAATGAAATAAGGTCATTAAAAGACAAGAGTAAGGAAAAATAAATAATGAAGAAAAACCAGGCTGAAATTCTAGCTCTGAAAAACACAGTCAAATAATAAAAAAAAAAAAAAAAAAAAAAAAAACTGTGGAAAGCCTCACCAGTAGAATGGATGAAGGAGAGAGCAGAATGTCTAAACTAGAAGACCAGGTGGCAGACCTAATATAGTCCAACAAAGACAAAGAAAAACTAATAGGAAGGTATGAATTGGAATTTCAAGATATCTGGGACACTATGAAATGAAGGAGAAGAATTTCAATCCAGAGGGTTAGTAAGCATTTTCAACAAAATCATAGAAGAAAAATTTCCCCATATTGGGAAAGAAATGCCAATGCAGATACAAGAAGCTTTTAGAACACCAAACAGACAAAACCTGGAAAGAACTAAGGCTGGGCTGGTGAGATGGCTTAACAGTTAAGGCACTTGCCTGTGAAGCCTAAGGACCTAGGTTTGATTCCCCAGAACCCACATAAGCCAGATGCACATGGTGACACATACACACAAGGTCACACTTGCACACAAGGTGGTTCAGGTGTCTGGAGTTTGATTGTAGTGGCTAGAGGCCCTGTTGTGCCAATTCTCTCTCTCACACACACACACACACACACACACACACACACACAAATAAAATAAAAATTTAAAAATAAAGATACTTTATCTAAATAGTGTATGTAGCCAGTGTTCAAAAAATACTTATTAAATTAGTTATATGTAGCCTTTCACCTTATTTGAAGTGTTTCATTCTCTCACTCTCTCTTTCTCTCTCCTTAGGCCCTTTTTGTCTCATCAAACTATTACAAAGAAAGTGAATGGAATTGCCAAAAAACTCAGGACACAATACTGAATGAAACTTCTCAAGGAACATTCAGTATACCAACTGCTGCAGCCCAGATCCTACCTGCCCTGCTGGGAAAGACCTACTTGGATGTAAACAAGGATGTTCCTTGTGGTCATGGTTTAGGTATAAGCAATTAAAAAGTTTCTTTCAGCATAACACTCAAAGTATGTGAGATGGTGGTATGCAGGAGATAAGCCTCTAATGAAAGTGGAATAGCTCCCAGAGTGATGCAGTCCTCATGACATCATCAGACACTGGAACCACCTTAGGACTGTGCTTAGGGTGGTACATATCAATGTTGGTTCCAACACTGGTAACCAAGGTACACGTCATTCAATAATCAATATTTTCTGAGCATCATTTCTATTCTTTTTTTTAAAAAAAAAAAGGATAGAAAGTGAGCCACTTGTTTCTAATTACATTATTCTCAGTGAGCAACTTAAAGAAATAAGACATCTGGGTAGAAGAAATATGAGAGCATCGTAAGAGAAATGTTGTATAAATTATTTGTTCAAATAAGTGACTTGACAATAAGTTAGAGGTACTTCCTCCTGCCTTTGTGCATTCCTGGGTTAACCACTGAAAGATTTAGGGGATGTGAGCAAAGTGTTTAATATCTAAGCTACTGTTTTCTTTTTAATATTTATTTATTTATTTATTTATTTGAGAGAAACGAGGAAAAGAGTGAGAATGGGCACACCAGGGCTTCCTGCCACTGACAAGGAACTCTAGATGCATGTGCCACTTTGTGCACCTGGCTTTAGTGGGTACTAGGGAATCAAACTCAGGCCTGTCAGGCTTTATAAGCAAGTGCCGTTACCCTCTGAGCTATTTCCTAAGCTTCTGTTTTCTAATTTTTTTTTTAATGGGAATGTTTTCTGTAAGGACCAAATAAGCTATTTCACATAAAATGTCTAATACAGCATCTGAAACAATATGTTCTCATTAAATGTTAAGAAATACCAAAAGCAGTTGAAAAAGGAAGCAGACATTTATACCAAAACAAAACAAAAGTAAAATAAAATGAAACTCAGAACCTTCTGTAAGATAAGGTCATTGAGTAATTAAATTGCTCAAACAGCTGGGAATTGAACCAAATGCCAGCCTTATGACTGATCTTCTTTTTGGTTGATGGCATTTGATCCTCCTAGCAAATCCACCTGTTAAAAAAGAAAAGAAAACAGAACCCTAATTTAAAGTAGAATTTAGGACAGTTTTCTAGGGATAACTAACACCCAGTAATCTGTATTTTCAGTACACAGTCCTGATGATTGTGACACACAGTCAGATCTGAGATCTCTGCCTATAAGTACCTCTTTTAGGACAATAGATAAGAACGAGAGGATGGGTGTAAGAAGGGTTCTTCATGAGCTTATAGGTGACAATAATAGCATGAAAACATCTTTCAAGGCTATACACATGCTGTAAAATGTATGGATTTTGCTGCAGTTTGGTGAGTGTGTGTGTGAAAGAGAGAGATTATATATATGTGGAATCTCTCTAGATAGAGAGAGATTCTCTCTCTCTCTCTCCATATATATATATTAATTCACAGTATAGAACATTTCCAGCACACCTAAATGTTCTGATCCAGTTTGTGGCTGATCCCCTACCAACCTGATCTGCACACTAGGCAACTACTATTGTTTTTATCTGTCTAGCCTTATCTGTTCTTGAACCATGCAGGAAGGATTCACATGCTATTTATATGCTTTGGGGGAGAGGCTTTGCTCAGAGTACAGTTTTTTTGTTGTTGTTTGTTTTTCCAGGTAGGGTCTCACTCTAGCTCAGGCTGACCTGGAATTCACTATGTCGTCTCAGGGTGGCCTTGAACTCATGGCGATCCTCCTACCTCTGCCTCCCGAGTGCTGGGATTAAAGGCGTGAGCCACCACGCCCGGCCAGAGTACTGTTTTTTTTTATATAATTTATTTTTTATTTATATTATTCTAATTTTACATTCATAATGGTGACTCCACTAGGGGGGGGCAGAGTACTGTTTTTGAGGTTACTCTATGTTGCATATGTCAGTTATTTTCCAGTGTATGAATGTACAAAGATTTGTTTAACCATTCACCTATGAACAGATATTTGGGCTGGTCTAGTTTGTGATATTATGAGTAAAGCTGCTATGAACATTTTCAAGAAAGAGAAAGAAAGACTTTGGCATAAATTTTATTATCCTGAATATTTCTCTCTGCTTTTTGGTTTCTTCCAGATAACTTCAACATCTCCATTCAGGTGCCTAAGTCTGTGACAACCCCTCTTTCACCTTCATATATCTCAGTCCATTACTCTGTGAAAATCAATGAGACATATTCCATCTACATCACCATACCAAACGGTTCTGTCTTCCTAGATGTGATGGAGGCAGCTCAGAAAAAGAATGAGACTTTATTTGGGTATGTCTAGTTATAACTTAAGATTAAAGTATTTGCCGGGCGTGGTGGCACATGCCTTTAATACCAGCACTTGGGAGGCAGAGGTAGGAGGATCACTGTGAGTTTGAGGCCACCCTGAGACTACATAGTGAATTCCAAGTCAGCCTGGACTAGAGTGAAACCCTACCTCGAAAAACAACAAAAACAAAAAAAAAGATTAACGTATTTATTGCACAAAGTATTAGGTTAGCCTCATAAGTTAATGAATCCCAGGGTGTTCTCTTTTCTTCAGCAAAACTTCAATAAATAGAACCTCTTAAGTCAGCTATGAGTACTGCAGACTTATGGTGTCCTTGAAACATGAAGCTAACACTTTCTCCCATTGCTCTGGTATCTTCAACAGTTACTGTCTTGAGGGGATGAGAAGTTGAAGCCTTTAACTTCAACAAAGCATCTATTATGGCAGTCAGGTGGGCAGAAACCATAGGCAACATGACTCCATCTTAGCAAGGAATGAGGAATGCTTGCATCAGAAGTGTTTAGAAAACCAATTTCTGGGCTAGGAATTAAATTACCTGGGCATAGAACAAGTAAATCTACATATTTTTGTAATGTTATCAAGTGATTCATAGGTATGTTGAAGCTTAAGAAATACCTATGAAGGATTTTCTTTGAAAATTCAAAGTTTCTGCAACTTATTCATTGTCTCCCACAGTTTTACAATGGAGCAAAGTTCATGGGGTCCCTACATCACTTCTGTTCAGGGGATAAAGGCCAACAATAATGACAGAACCTACTGGGAACTTCTGAGTGGAGGCAAGCCACTGAGCCAAGGTAAGGAGCCACTGTACCAAAATTATTCACAGAGTAAAAGTGCCCAGAGAATCTGGGTATGAGCATGTGGGTGTGGGTAATGGAACAAAATGTTGGGAGAGATGGTTCTCACCATTTCATCATGCACTTGTTAAATTTTTTGACTCAATTCCCTTTCTCCTTCTTTACAGGAGTTGGTAGCTATGTTGTCCATAATGGTGAAAACTTGGAGATTTGTTGGAGCAAATATTAATGAACTCAGACCTTCCTCAAGATTGACCTTTTTTTATGTTGCAAATTCCAACTTCTCAAGTGCTAGGTAGGGCTCTAAGCATAACCACCATATCCAATTTATGCAGTGCTAGGGATTGAACCCAGGGCTTCATGTAAGCTAGTCAAGTATTCTGCCAACTAAGCTATATACTCAGCTCCTGAGTCAACTTTTTGCAGCGGAACTTCATGAAGAAATTATCTTTATTCCTTCCTTGTCATTTATCCAAATCCCAATAGGGACAGTCAATAACCTCCCTTTCTCCTCCCTTTCAATAAAAGATCAACTTCTGTTCAAAAGCACTAAGTGGTTCATTTTTTAAAGGATTCTAAAAGTTATTTGAGGGAAGATCACTTTACAAGAAAGTGAAATTGAAAGAGATTGGACTGCATGTCTAGTGGACTGAATTCTAGTCAAGTTTCCTCTACTGTCTAGGGACAACTTGGACAATTAGGAAAGGTCCAATGCTGCAGCAGGAAGCACTGATATCAACAGAATGCTTGTACAAAGACAGTGTCTGGAGGTATAGATGCAAGGGAGGAACCTAGTTATACTGACTTCATATAGTTAAGGGATGAAAAGGATTACTTGAGAGGGAGGAGAAGAAGAAATATGAGACTTATAAAAACATAAAAACTCAGTCCACAATTTGAGGAACAAGAACATCAGACACTTGCTCTTCTCCTACATTTGTTTTCTTTTTATTTCTCCGTAAAATTATTCTGATATTAAATTCATGTACAAAAATCTCTTCTGTTATTTACTGCTGCAGAATTCATTTTAAAAAATAGTTAAGTCATGTCTAAGCATCATGTAGTGGTTTGAGTCGGACGTCCCCCATAAATAAATGTGTTCTGAATGCTTGATCCCCAGCTGATGGCAATTTGAATGGTGGAGCCTTGCTGGAGGAGATATGTTGCTGGGGGCAAACAAGGGTTTTATAGCCAGCTCTCCCTTGCTAGAGTTTGGCTCACTCTGCTACTGCTGTTTATCACCTGCTATGACAGAGGTGATGTCCAGCCTCTGCTGGTGCCATGCTCTCCCCTGACATCATGATGCTTCCCCTCAAGACTGTAAGCCAAAATAAAAACTTTTCTCCCACCAGCTGCTTTTGGTCCTGTGCTCTGTCCCAGCAATGAGAAGGTAACTACAGCACAGCATGAGCTGGATTACATTTTGCTTGAGTACCTGGATGGACACACCCAGGAACCCTTGAAGATACCAAAGGGTCAACATATTTCACATGAAGCTTAAAGTAACCCAAAACTAAAGATATTTTCATGCACAACTAAAATATTTTAGCAATGCTCCCACATTACTCCTTATCGCCCCACTCACCAGGGACCCTGCTTCATAGACAGATTGAAACCTATTCCCACATCCTGTTTTCTAATACTGATCCTCCACTCTCAGATTCAACTCTGCCCTGCTTTCATTACCCTAGGGTGACAAATGCCTTTGTGACCAGTAGGCAATGGCATCTGTCCTCTTGGGTCTATGTCTTATCTTAAAAGCAAAGATGGAAACCCAGGGAGTCAGGTCAGCCCTTTAGCCCTGATGGTGCTGTTAACACAGGCAGCAGTTGTCACACTTGGAAACTACTCAATCTATGTGAAAATAAAAGTGTGGGTTAGTGAAAGGAGGGGAGTAAAAAGAGTGGAGGACAAATGTAAGTAAAGTACAAATATACGTATGAAAATGTCATAAGGAAACCCTTTCTTTTGTATACTTACAAACTAACAAAAAGTAAGAGTGGTGGAGGGTGATGAAACACGAGGTGCCCAGCTGCTCTCAGTGAGCTGTGCCAGAGTGAGTCCTTGCCCAGAGGATGGTACTGTTTGGCCCACAACACAATCACAGGCTTGTAGATGAATGTAGGTAACAGGCTTTATTAACCAGGACTCAAAGATTCAGTAAAAGCAGGAACATCAGACAAGCAAGAAAGCATCCATTGACACGGGCAGAAGGCCCCGAAAGTGGGGAACTCAAATGAGGGTTGGAATCTACCTACAATTGAAAGCGTTCTAGGCTGATGGTCTATGGAAAGTTTAGTAGTAACCTAGAGATCTTTTTGAATTGGACTATTGGACTGAAGAAGAGCAAAGTGAGCTGGCAAACTGCACAAAAACCCTGGAAGCAGCCAGCAGTGACTGGGCCTCCTTGGCAACAATGTTTCTGGCTGATCTCCCAGAGTGGGGATTCTCTCAGAGCTTTGGACTCCTATCTCCAGTCAACTGTAGCTATTCAAAATGAACCATACAGTTGCCAGAAGTGGGGAATTTCACAGTCAGTGACAAATATACAAAATTGTTAGAGCTGACTTTACTGTTCATCATAAGTGGTGTTACTATAAAATGTATCACTTGCCAGGACACCAGAAAAAGTGAACAAGGTTAATGGCTATATAGAAAAAGAAATCACTTCTATGCCTTCAACAATGTGGAAAGATTAAATCAAGCTAATTAACATGCCCATCACCGCACTTAACATTTTTTGTGGTGAGTTATTGAAAATTTATTCTCTGAGCAATTTTGAAGTGTGTAATATAGTTACCATGTTGTGCTATAGAGCCCACAAACTTAGTCCTTCTGACAAAGAGAAACTTTGTAGCCTTTCCCAGCATCTCTCTGTTTCCTCCCCACCATCATGCTGAACCTATAATTATAAGAAATCATAATCTCTAAATTTAAATTTTAATTTTTAAAAGAAAATATTAATAGCTGGAAGGAACTACCCCCATAAAGCTTGATCATATGGTTTGTACAGTTAACCAAGGATTGTTGAAATGCACTAGTTAAGAAATGCAGGGCTTGTAGGGTTCCTGTTGCAGGACTTATTTGCTGACTGCAACAATTATTTCCTAATCAGGTTTGCAGCAACCATGGTTACATGGTGGCTTAAAAGAAATGCATTGCTAAAGAGCTGGCACACAAGCCAGGCATGGTGGCTCATGTCTTTAGTCCCAGCACCCAGGAGGCTGAGGTAGGAGGACTGACATGAATTTGAGGTCAATTTAAGGCTACAAAGAGAATTCCAGATTATTCTTAGCTACAGTGTTACCCTACCTCAAAAAAATAAAAAAAATGTAAAAATGTGGGCTGGAGAGATGGCTTAGCGGTTAAGGCACTTGCCTACAAAGCCTAAGGACCCAGGTTCGATTCTCCAGGTCGCACATAAACCGGATGCACAAGGTGATGCATGCATCTGGAGTTCATTTGCAGTAACTAGAGGCCCTGGTGCACCCGTTTTCTCTCTCTCTCTCTCTCTCTCTCTCTCTCTCTGTCTCTCTCTCTCTGCCTCCTCCTTCTCTCTGTCTCTAATAAATAAATAAATAATAAAAACTTATTCAAAATGTAAAAATGGACCTCAAGAGCTGGCACACAAAAGATGTGTGAATCATCTTAGGATGGTCACAAGTAGGCTCTGAAGTCCAAAGTCAACAACATGCTGGGTTCTTAGTCCTAAAATGGATTTTTATTGCTGCAACAAATTTCCAAGAATTTAGTAGCTTCATATAGATTTAATATTTTACAGTTTGAGAAGTTAGAAGCCCCAAACAGGTCTCACTAGGTTAATATCAAGATGTTGAAAGGCTATGCTCCTTGTAGAATATCTAAGCACCAATTCATTTCCTTGCTATTCCCCAACTTCAAGACAGCTTACCTTCCAAGATTCATAGCCCCTTCCACCCTCGAGGCCAGAGGCTGTGTCACTGTAGCCTCTCCTCCCATCATCCACTCTCCTTTGACTCAGACTCGCCTGCTTCCCTCTCTCACTTGTGAGGACGCCTATGACTATATATCAGAGCTAATCTTTCTATCCTAACATCACTCCTTAGCAACCTGAACACCATTTATCAATTTGGGTTTTTTTTTTAATTTTACTTACTTTTTTACATTTTACATTTTATTGACAGCCTCCATACATATGTACAATGTACCCTGATCATAATCCCCTCCTATAACCTTCCTTTGTCCCCCTCCCACATCCTCCTTCCACTGAACCCCTGCTTCTTTCCAACTAGTCCCTGTTCTCTTTTGATGTCATCACTTTTTACCCTCATATTATGCAGGTCTTGTGTAGGTTCCATCAGCCACTAATGAATGCCACAGCCACTTTGTGTCTGGTAGACAGTATTCCAAAGCACTCATCCTCTTCCTTGGGCTCTCACATTCTTTCTGCCACTTATTTCACAATGGCCTCTGAGCACTGCAGGGTGTAATGGAGATGTCTCAGTCCTGAACACTCCTCTGTCACTTCTTCTCAGCACTTGGATGACTTTTGATTCTCCTTGGTAGTCATCACCATCTGAGAAGTTTCTCTAAATAAAAGTAAGAGTAGTATTAATATATAGTCATAAACATAAATATTTAGAGGGCAATTTGGTGTACATAGTATATGCATTTAGCCAAACAACAGTGGTATCTTCCCCTGTAGAGCTCATGACATCTCTAGTCATAAGATTTTGATTAGATTTTCAGTATCAGGCAGGAATTCCCTTCCATGGAGGACTTCAAAACTAATCAGAGCGTAGTTAATTTCCCCTATAACAGACACACCACCATTGCACCAGATGGCATATTTGACCTGGCCAGCCAGCTGTGAAACTTTCAGGGTCCACTGCTAGTTAAGACCACTGATAACTTTTCTCTCTCAACAGACTACATAGCTCTTTCCAGTACCATGACAGCTGGTCCACAGGGAGGAGGCTTCCAGCTCAGCTCCAGCTTGACTTCCCAATGTCCTACAGCCCAAGCATATGGAGTCTTCAGCAATGGGGTCTTACCATCTAGTTCTGGTAGGCAACCAAGCAACCAAAAGCCTGTATTATATTGTTTGGGGGCATCAGAGGCCTCCCTAACCAATAACTCACTGGAAGATATCCCACCCTAAAATTTTCTTATAACCATGTATGACTTCTGGACTCATCATTATCCACCTGCATTGCCATGTTTCTGTCTTGCCATATAACCTACTTAACATATTCACAGGTTGTCAGGACACGGATCTCCAGCAGAGGGGATAGAAGTATGGCTTGTTCTATTGTCTACTCCTTCACATGACACACAAGATCCTTCTTGTCTTATCTCCCACAATATATGATATTTTGGAGATATATATATTGCTGTTTAACAAGTTATATTAAATTTTAATCACATTATCCCATAGTTTTTGTGGGTTAGAAATCAGGGAGGCCTTAACTAGGTCCTCTGTAGTAGAGTTTCATGAGGCTGAAATGAACAAGTCAGCAGGGCTGCCTTCTTCTAAAAACCTGATTAAACAAGGGTTTGCTTTCAAGTTTACTCACATGGACACCAACAGTATCCCCCTCCTATGTGCTTTCTTGAGTCTATACTTACTTCACTACATGGGCTTTTCCACAAGGAAGCTCATAACTTTGCAGGTTAGCTTCCTTGGAGCAAGAAGAGCCAGGAGAGAAAGAGCAGTAATTCAGACCTTTGTAACTTTAACCCATCACATTCCTAAGCAGTGAGACCAGCCCACACAGTACTCATGGGGACTTGCAAAGACATGCAAACCAGGAAATAGGACCATAGCACCATGATAGATGCTGTCTAGCACATCCCAGTGAGTACCCCCTGTGCACTCACCTCACAAAACCATCAACATTCCATGAAAACATTCAAACAGTATTTTAGAACCCATGTCTTATATTTGTTTTTCAGTCCACTCATTCAAAGCAGTGGGAAAAACTAGCCTGGTCTTCTTGGAGCAGACACTCTAGCAAAGGGAATACAATAAATAACAACACACAAAATGAAGGAGAGTGTGAGCTCTGGCAGGAAAGGGGTGTGGCGGGTCTTAGTGAGGTGAAGTTTTTGTGTATGAGGTGTCTGAAAGGCCTCTCTAAAATCTTCTCTTGTGCAGAGACATGAAGGAAGCAGGAGCCACCACAAGAACGTTTGAAAGACTATCCTGGACGTCAGTGCAGAGTGGCTAAGCTTTCAAGAACTATACCACCAGAGATTCTGCCTGACTAGAACACTGTGAGCAAGGGAGAACATAGTTGAAAACCAGAAACAAAATCTTATAGAGCCTTATAAGTCATTAAAAGAACTTTGACTTTTATTCTAAGACTGGAGCCACCACTGCATAACTCCCCCCACCCTAAAAAAGTAGCCACTTGGGGCTGGAGAAATAGCTTAGCGGTTAAGGCGCCTGCCTGCTAAGCCTAAGAACCCAGTTCCAATCTCCAGGTCCCACGTTTAGCCAGATGCAGTGACACAAGGGTGCAATACTGCACTTGACCACAAGGGGGCGCACACATCTGGATTTCGTTCACAGCAGCTAAGAGACGGCTGGCGCGCCCATCTCTATCTGTCTCCCTCTCCCTCTCTGTCTCTCTCTGTGTCTCTCTCCAAAAATAAATAAAAATAATAATTTTTTAAAAATTTTTTCAAGTAGCCACTTAAAATGCAGAATTTCAAGATATTAGTTAGAATTCTCTCTGTGGGGGGGGGTAGGTGAAGGATACTTTGCTTTACAGTATAACTACATTCTGAGAAAGTTGTATATCTTATACAGCTCATCAATCCCACATTTTCTACTTGCTTACGTAAAAAAAAAAAAATAGTGAATATAAGGAGATGAGCAGGAACAAGGATCAGGGAAGGACAAAAGGACACATGAGACATGTAGAAGGAAGGGAGATACTGGGGAGAGAAATGGAGGAGAAGGGGTTTCAGGATTTTAAAAAATATTGTCAGGAATCCACAAAAACAAATTGTAAATTGAAAATGCCAGAATAAGGGTTGGGGAGATTGCTCAGTGGTTAAAGACGTTTGTTTGCAAAGACCATTGGCCCAGGTTCATAAGGCCAGATGCACAAAATGGTGCATGTGTTTGGAGTTTGTTTGCAATGGCACAAGGCTTTGGTGTGCCCATCCTCTCTCTTTCTCTCTCAAATAAATAGATTACATATTAAAAAGAAAAAAATGTCAGAGTGAAAGATACCTATATCTCTATATGCCAAATAAAGATAAACAAAAAATAGTGAAGTTTCTGGGTGCTGAAGACTGTTTTATCACTCAATATGGAAAAAGACAAAGAAAATCAAACCAGTTTCCATTCCATGTTTAAGGCAAACAACTTCAAAGAATCTTGGCTGTCACCCAGGTCCAAGTTAACCCCTGCATACAGACCTCACCTGAAGCCTAGAAAGGGTACCATGAACCACAGAGTGAGCTGATATCTACCAAATACCTAAACCTCAATCTGCCTGGACACAGTAAAACCCAAGAGAATTCTTATTTATATTCACATATTAGCCAAATTTCCCAATGCAATGATCTAGGAATTTGTTAAAGGACACTTTCTTGTGGTTGTCTATTGTACATACCCCACCCTAAGGTTCTTATCTCATTGTACTACATAGAGGTCACCTTCAGACACCATGGAGGGTCTATATCATGGGTAGATTCAGATAAGAAAGTAGAAATTAGTTATATCAGAGTAGGAGAAGTCAGCATAGGTAGTTAGGAGTGGCTAGGCCTGGAGCCAACTCTCACAAAGATAAGCTTATATAAGAGGAGGTAGCAAACACTTCATTTTCAAATACTGGTATTTGTGGACAGAAAGACCAGAACAAGACAGGAGAGTAAAATGCTTTGGCTTGTCCTCTGTCTCCTACATCTTCTCTGGGCTATGGCTGGAACCAGTCCCCACACCAGAAGCTCATGCTGTGAGTATGTTGTTTGTTCTGCAGAAGTCAGGGAAGCCCTTTCCCAAGGAGAGGAAGAGATCTCAGTCACTGAGCTCTGCTGACAAGAAAGAAGTTGAAATGGCAATGACTACAGGAACTCCAAAGTGGATGATTTAGGGGCATGGGGAGTGTTGGTCCTATCTCCTGACTTAATAGCACAAGTTCCCTCAGAATCAAGCCAATTTCTATTAAAATAGATTGAAACCAAACTTGTTTAAAATACAACATAGTGAAACCTACTTTTTAAATGCTAATAAAATTAAGCCAGGCGTGGTGGTGCACTCCTTTAATCCCAGCACTGGGAGGCAGAGCTAAGAGGGTCACCTTGAGTTCAAGGCCACCCTGAGACTACATAGTGAATGTCAGGTCAGCCTGAGCTAAAGTGAGACCCTACCTCAAAACACCAAAATAAATAAATAAATAATTAAAATTTTCAAAAGATGGGAGAAGAGATTGAATTAGGATTATAGAAATGATGTTGCTGGTATAAGATAGGCACTTAGTAGTTACTGAGCCAGATACCATTACAAATAGGAGACTTTGGTACATACTTAGGATAGATTATGTCCTAAATCTTTAATATTCTTCATAGAAGTGTAGGAGGAATGGATGCAAAAGAAAAGTCAGTGATTCCCAAGAAATGGCTAGAACTCATGTAAAAAAATCTGAGCCACACTGCTTAAAGTGAAGTAAATGAAAAATAATTTTAAATATATAAGGCTATTGCAGAAGATATAAGGTCTAATTAGCCTGAAAAAATTCATATTTTCTACATTGCTCTTCAGTCACTTGATCACAGTGCTATCAAGCCTTCTGCTGAATGGCACAAGGCATGGGGGTCATGTTTGTGAAGAGAGGAAATGAGGGATGAGTCAGGGGATTGATAAAGCTTTTCTCTTCTCAGCTGTCCCCTCAGAAGAGCAGCCCTGGGTTGATGGCCTACAAGCACTCATGGAGAAGTCAGTGACCACATCAGCCTTCCCAAACCCCAGCATCCTGATTGCCATGAACCTGGCCAGTGCTGTTGACCCAGAGGCCCAGAAGCTCCTGACTTATAAGCTCCTGGCCAGTGACACTGCCGGTGAGTCATATGAGCCCTCCTTGTGGCCTGAATTCTCCACACACTGACAACCCTCAGAGCCCATCTTTGGGTCACCTCCCATCCCAATGCTGCCTTGTCCACACCTGTAGAATACCTGTTTAGAAATACGTGAGGGGCTGGAGGGATGGCTTAGTAGTTAAGGCACTTGCCTGTGAAGCCTAAGGACCCAGGTTCAATTCCAGTTCCCCAGTACCCACATAAGCCAGATGCACAAGGTGGCACATGTGTCTGGAGTTCATTTGCAGTGGCTAGAGGTCCTGGCATGCTCTCTTTCTCTCTCTTTCTCTCTCTCTCTCATTCTCTAGCAAATTAATAAATAAAATAATTTTTTAAAGAAATATATATGAAGTTAGAATATTCGGGAAGGAGCACAGGGAAGCAGAAAGTGCTCCAGACAGGATGTGTAAGGAAAGGGCTTCAAATTCTTGATCTAGTAGGTTTGAACTCTGTGACCTTGAGCAAGTCACTAGATGTTATTCTACTTCACCTTGACTTGATATCAACAACAGCAACAAAATCTATACTCTGCTTACTTCACAAGTGTTGACATGAGGTCCAAGTTACACAACAGAGTTTTTTACTTTGCACTGTAAAGTCATGGATAACTTTGAAGGGATATTTTTCTTTCTTTTCTAATCAGACACTCTTCTTTTAATTATACCAAATAATAGGCTTCATTATAGAGTCATCAAATCACACAAAAGATACAATATTCCCTTGAGAATATTTCTGCATTTATCTGGGAAGACAGATCAAAAAAGTAATAAGAATGCACTGCTGAAAACTCCAAATGACCTTGCTAAGGAGCAGAAAGCTCAGCACAGGCCCAGTGGTGCCTCACCTGAGCCTGTCCATGCAACGCTGTTCTTATTCTCTCCTTTGCAGACCTGACCACTGGGCCACTCGCCCTCACCATTATGGCCCTCACCTCTTCCTGTCGAGACCCTGGAAGTAAAGTGTCAGTTCTCCAAAAGCGAATGGAGAACTGGGCACCTTCAAGTAAGAACTCATGGGGAGGGGAAAGTGAGGCATGGGGTCCTTCCTGGAATTTTAATCCCACAAAGGAAAATGGTGGACATGGGGGTAATGGAGGAGTGTTAGGGAAAAGGCACAGTATCACCTCTGCTTGATATTCACACCAGTGAAAGATCCACTTCTCTAGTAACTGCATTGGGCACATGGTTCACCTGTCTGGAGATAGCATCATCCATCGTATCCTCTTCAAATGCCATGGCATTCTTATGCTGAGAAACACTAGCTGTCCTATGCCCATTCTGTGTCTTTCTTTGTGGATAGGTTGTCTTAAAAATTTTATTTAAAACTTTGGTTTTAGCCGGGCGTGGTGGCTCACTCCTTTAATCCCAGCCCTTGGGAGACAGAGGTAGGAGGATTGTGGTGAGTTCAAGGCCATCCTGAGACTACCTAGTGAATTCCAGGTCAGCCTGGGCTAGATGAGACCCTACCTCAAAAAACAAACAAAAAACAAAAACAAAGCTAAAACTTTGAATTTTTATTCCTCACAAATGTCTTTAGCATGATGACTGTTAACCTAAGGATGGTTCTCTGTCATCTTTTGAGGCCCCAATGATGAAGCCTCCGCCTTCTATGCACCCGGTCTGGCAATCTTGGCACTGTGCCAGAAGAACTCAGAGACAACCTTACCAATAGCAGTGCGCCTTGCAAAGGCCCTACTGGCCAATTCTTCTCCCTTCAACGTGGGTAAGTTGTTACATCAAACACTGCCCTACACTGAGAACATCAGCGGCTCAGTATTCTGAGAGGCAGAGCTGGAGGGGATGTGAGGGAGGAGACTTTCCACAGAAGAGGAGCTGAGAGTCACACAAGTGGGTATAGATGAGAGACACTTAGCAAATGTTTGTTGGATGTGTGAGTTAAGGAGTAAATGAAAGCAGGGCAAACAGTAACATGTAGAAGCAAGGACAGTACTTAAATGTCTGACAGCTACAGAACCATGACTAGGGACAATAAAAATGTTACCCAAGTCAAAAATTCTTCCCAAATCAGATAGTGATGTGCCTCTGCCCGAGCTACACTCTTTCTTTAATCACTACTAATTCGTCCATGCTGTGCATTGTCAGCACTTACTCATTTTACATCCAAATATCCTCTTTCTATTAAATACCTGTTGTCTGAGCCCTAATCCCAGGATGTTCCCTTTCAATGAAACACTGGCCATCTTATTCCTTTGCCCTGCAAGCATTTGGCTATTTGTGAATGGAAGCTTTTTTCTCTGCAGTACTACTTCCTTCTTGTCTCCTTTTCTGTGTGGAACAATCTCTCCTCTGTGGGTACCACTGGCATGGGCCTCACTGTCATAGCCGTCTGTCACTCTCTAAGCAGCAGTATTATCTCTAGTTTTTGCTGCCTTCGACATGCTTCATCAGCAAGCTTTCTCCTTTCACAGTCATTCAGACAGGAAGGTAAATGCAAAGTCAAGAACAAATGGGCCTTCCTTTCCCATCTTGAGCCTCATGTATTTGGGGGGTGCATTTCTGCCAGTTCAGGAAGTTTGGACTTCTTTGTCTTTGGATGTTAATAACACTGTCACTCTTGATGAAGTTCTGTAACTTCCAGGTGGAGATAAGGTGAGATGGGAAGGTCAGAGAAATAAAAGATGCTATCTGCCAAGTCTTTCATTTGCTCACATCTTGTCATCCCAGTGCTTGCTCAGTTGGTCCATGCATGTTTATCACATGCAAATAGTGAAGAAGTCACTGTGCTGGGTATAATAGGGGTGCAGACTCCCACACCAGTGTTTCTGAGAACCCAAAAACCACAAAGCACATAAGCAAGGCTGAGATAGAAAAGTAAGTATAAACAACAGATGCTAAAGAGATTGAATCTGCTGGCCTAGGAAGACCTGGACGGTTTTACTGAGTGGTGGTGATGGCCAGGCTTTCAAGAACTGGTAACATTTCAAAAGATAACCACTGGAACAAGAGAAGTGGACTGAACATACTTTCCACCTGCACTATTTAAATTCTAAACCTGTTGATTTGTATAAATTTATGTTCAAGTTCTAGTCCTGCTACCTCCTGGCTGTATGGTGATGGGAAAACAGTTGTCTTCACAGAACCTTCATTTCCTCATTTCTTAAGTAAAGATAATTGCAGGTCCTATTTCACAGGTGGTCTTGAGAAGTAAGTGAGGCCCTGTAAGTAGAACCTGATAAACATGAGCTGTGGTGGTGATTGTAATGTGGTTTATCCTCCCTGTGATTCCCAGACACAGGAGCAGTAGTGACCTTGGCCCTGACCTGCATGTACAACAGGATCCCCGTGGGTTCCCAGGAAAATTACAGAGCTTTGTTTGGCCAGGTACTCAAAGTTGTTGTGGAGAATATCAGCATGAAGATCAAAGACAATGGCATCATTGGAAACATTTACAGTACTGGCCTGGCCATGCAGGTAAACCCATCCTGGATGTTTGTGAGTGTGTACAGGCCAATATGCTTGGATTGTAGGACCAAGGGACCTTGTATCTACTAAGATGTCTAGGAAAGTCCAAGTAATGTCACTTGGGGTAGATTCCTGGAAAGGCCTTGCCTCAGTTTCTCCACTGGTAAAATGCAGGTAAGCACTAGCTCATAGATTGAGTGAAAACAACCCCATATGAGCTCATGTTTCTTCCTTGAAAAACAAATGAGATTCTGGAGAGATTGCTTAGTGGTTAAGGTGCTTGCCAACGAAACCTAAGGACCCAGCTTTGATTTCCCAGAATCCATGTAAAGTAAGCTGCACAAGGTGGCACATGCATCTGGAGTTCGTTTGCAGTGGCTGAAGGTCCTGGTGTGCCCATTCTCTCTCTCTCTCTTTCTCTCTCTCTCTCTCTTTCTTCTTCCTCTCAAACAAATAAATAAGTAAATAAACAAAATATTAAAAAGATAAAAACAAATAAAACAAATCCAAGAAATTTGAGGTTTTGTTACCAATAGCGACCCATTTACTTATAATAGTTATAGACTATTGAAAGTTTGATGCATAAACACTGATATTCAAATAGTTGCTCAAAAAAACTTAGATTTCTACTTCTAACATGCCAGGCAAGTGCTCCTTTTAAACCGTTTATCTTGAACCACAAAAGGTTGGCTAATATTCAAATGACTAATGGAAATATCTAAAATTGATTCAACCTCACAAAAAATCCCTAGTAATCTCTCTTGCTCAGTAGATAATATACACACAAATAGGGCCACAATATCCAAGATTCAAAGCCGGGCATGGTGGCGCATACCTTTAATCCCAGCACTTGGGAGGCAGAGGTAGGACGATCACCGTGAGTTCGAGGCCACCCTGTGACCACATAGTGAGTTCCAGGTCAGACTGGACTAGAGTGAAACCCTACCTCGAAAAAACAAAAAACAAAAACAAAAACAAAAATCCAAGATTCAGATTAAAAGAAAAATGATATGTACCTCTCTGAAATGAACACATTTTTTGAGGCAAGCCCAGTAGACTGGCTATTATTATTATTATTATTATTATTATTATTGACAACTTCCTTAATTGTAGACAATATCCCATGTACTTCCCTCCCCCACTTTCCCCTTTGAAACTCCACTCTCCATCATATCCCCTCCCCCTCTCAATCAGTCTCTTTTCATTTTAATGTCATTTTCTTTTCCTCCTATTAGGATGGTCTTGTGTAGGTAGTGTCAGGCACTGTGAGGTCATGGATATCCAGGCCATTTTGTGTCCAGAGGAGCACATTGTAAGAAGTCCTACTCTTCCTTTGGCTCTTACATTCTTTCCACCACCTCTTCCGCAATGTACCCTGAGCCTTGGAAGGTGTGTTAGAGATGTTTCAGTGCTGAGCACTCCTCTGTCCCTTCTTCTCAGCCCCATGTTGCCTTCTGAGTCATCCCAAGGTCACCACCATCTGGAAAGAGAAGCTTCTCTAACCAAAAGTAAGAGTAGCATTAATATATGGGTATGGACATTAAGAGAAGTGCTTACTGGGCAGTTTGGTGAGCATAGTATATACATTTAGCCAGACATCAACAGACATTACACCCCTAGGGCTCATGACTACCCCTGTTGTAGGTTTTCAGTATCAGGGATATATTCCCTTCCATGTGAACACATCCACTTATTGAGTAAAGACAAATTATAATGGCACTGATCACTTCAAAGATAAATCTGGGGGTAGAAAGATGGCTTAGCAGTTAAAGACACTTGCTTGCAAAGCCTGAAAACCCAGGTTCAATTCCCCAATGCCCACATAAAGCCAGATAGATGCACAAAACATGCCACATGCATCTGGATTTCATTTGCAGTGGCAAGAGGCCCTGGCATGCTCTTTTTTGTTTGTTTGTTTGTTTGTCTGTCTGTCTGTCTGTCTGTCTGTTTGTTTTTTTTGGAGGTAGGGTCTCACTTCAGCTCAGGCTAACCTTAGGGTAACTTCGAACCCACAGTAACCCTCCTACCTCTGCCTCCCAAGTGCTGGGATTAAAGGCATGCACCACCACACCTGGCTGGCATGCCCATTTTCATTCATTCATTCATTCATTCATTCATTTTTCTCTCTCTCTCTCTACCCTATGCTTGCAAATTAAATAATTAATTACTTTTAAAAAAAACCTAGTGAATAGTGAAGCTAGATTTGTCACTCAACCATATCCATATTTAGTCATAGGCTTCCCCAGCATATATTCCCTGGATTGGCTTCAACTGGGTAAGATACTGCTTGACAGGTCCAAACGGAATACCACCATTCCACCTGCCCCAGCTGACTAGGCTGTGTCCTCCAAGGAAGGCATCCATGATCGTGGGAAGAGATAACCAACTACAATCAGAAACTATGAAGCTACAAAGAGTAAAATCCTCTATCCCCAAGTGAGATGTTTATGCTCTGACATCTCAAACTATCTTATAAAATTTAAGAAAAAAAACTGCACCATAAATTTCCAACTCAGAAAGCCCAGGAAAGAGAGTCCTGGAGTGATGATTCCAGTCTCAAGCTGGGGAAATGGCTTGGTGGTTAAGGTGCATGCCTGTAAAGCCTAAGGACCCCAGTTTGATTCCCTAGGACCTATGTAAGCCAGATGCACAAGGGAGCAAATGTGTCTGGAGTTCGTTTGCAGTGCCTGAAGGCCCCAGCATGCCCATTCTCTCTTTCTCTCTGCCTCTTCCTTTCTCTCAAATAAATAAATAAAATTTTTAAAAAGAGAGAATTGACTCCTGGGAGATAAAAAAAAAAAAAAAACAGATACTGGTATTGGTAGCCTTCAAACATTAGGAATTCAGAAAGGTATAAACCATCTAATTAATAGTTAATTAATAATGTTAAACTTAGCCGGGCGTGATGGCACACGCCTTTAATCCCAGCACTTGGGAGGCAGAGGTAGGAGGATCGCCATGAGTTCAAGGCCACCCTGAGACTACATAGTGAATTCCAGGTCAGTCTGAGCTGGACTGAGACCCTACCTCAAACCCCCAAAAAAAGAAAAAAAAAGTTAAACTTAATAGTGAAAAAACTTATCACTCTAATGTACCATGTACAGAACTTAGTAAGTCAAGCCAGTCATGGTAGCTCATGCCTATAACTCCAGCAGATGGAGCCTGAGGTAGGAGGATCACTATGAGTTCAAGGCCAGCCTGGACTACAATGAGACAATACCCCCCAAAAATAAGGAGAACAACTTTTTTTGGAATTTTTCTATCTTAAGATAATTTTTTAATAATTTATTAATTTGTTTATATTATTCTAATTTTACAATCATATTGGTGACTCCATTATCCTCCTCCCTCTCCCCCTTCCAAAGAGACCCTCATCAATGGGGGATGTGGGTCTTGCATTGTGGGGGTAGTCAAAAATTATGGGGGATAGGCCAAGTCTCTGTACATAATTACCCGACTTGAGGCTCTTACATTCTTTCCGCCCCCTCTTCCATGAATTTCCCTGAGCCACATTGGGATCATTTTAGTTCTACCTCAGTGGTGAGGTTTTGGGAGCCTCTGCGTCTCTGGATATCTGGCTTAGTAGGAGTTGGATGTTCTCTGTGTTTGTCTCCTTCAGCCTTTTTCTGGTGTCGTGTTCACCAAGAAAGCGGAGTACAATGTGTTGTTTTTTTAAGTTTTTATTTACTTGTTTGTTTGTTTGTTTGTTTGTTTGTTTTAGAAAGAGAGAGAGAGAATGGGTGTACCAGGACCTCTAGCCACTGCAAACAAACTGCAGACACATGTGCCACCTTGTGCATCTGGCTTTACATGGGTTCTGGGGAATCAAAACAGGGTCCTTGGGCTTTGCAGGCAAGTGCCTTGACCACTGAGCCATCTCTCCAGCCCAAGAGTGCAACTTTTATGTCATGGCCAGTGACCATGGATGAACCATCCAATCGCTGTGTGGAAGAAAAAAGGTAGTCTAGGGCTGGGGAGATGGCTTAGCCGGTAAGGCGCTTGCCTGTGAAGCTTAAGGAACCATGTTAGACTCTCCATGTCCCATGTAAGACAGACACACAAAGTGACACAAGGTCACATATGTGCACAAGGTGGTGCATGTGTCTGGAGTTTGATTTCAATGGCTAGAGGCTCCCGCATGCCAATTCTGTCTCACTCGCTCACTCACGCTCTTGCTTTTGCTCTCGTTCTCACTTTCTTGCATAAAAAAGGCCATTCTGTTGGGCGTGCATCAAAATGGATTTTTTTTTTTTTTTTTTTTTGGTTTTTCGAGGTAGGGTCTCACTCTGGTCCAGGCTGTGTAGTCTCAGGTGGCCTCGAACTCTTGGCGATCCTCCTACCTCTGCCTCCCAAGAGCTGGGATTAAAGGCGTGCGCCACCACGCCCGGCTAGAATTCCTTTTTAAAAAAATTCTTTTTGAGGGACTGGAGAGATGGCTTGGTGGTTAAGCACTTCCCTGTGAAGCCTAAGGACTCATGTTCAAGGCTGGATTCCCCAGGACCCATGTAAGCCAGATGCATCTGGAGTTTGTTTGCAGTGGCTGGAGGCCCTGGTGTGCCCATTCTCACTCTATCTGCCTCTTTCTCTCTCAGTCTGTCTGTCACTCTCAAATAAATAAAAATAAACAAAAAATATTTTTAAAAAAATTCTTTTTGAGCCGGCCATGATGGCGCATACCTTTAATCCCAGCACTTGGGAGGCAGAGGTAGGAGGATCGCCGAGAGCTCGAGGCCACCTGAGACTACATAGTGAATTCCAGGTCAGCCTGGACCAGAGTGAGACCCTACCTTGAAAAACAAAAAAAAAAAAAAAAAGGAATTCTAGAAGGAATGGATGTAAAACTAAGGTGGAGACACAACTCACTTAACCTTGCTTTAGGTGCCTGGCTTGCTTGCTTCATGCCAGACACAAAACATTTACTTTGCTAATTTGGCTTATGAGTTCTGTACACTCTGATAAAGTATGCTAGAAAATAAAAGCTTTTCCTATCAAAGTGTAAGACATCCATACCCAGAAACCACTGGCTATGTATATTTCTGGCAGCTAAGGTACATAACTTCTCCCTACTCCCTTACACCCGTATCTAGAATTAACCCAGAACGCCTGAAAGCTAAACCAGCAGGTGTGTAATTTATAAACTTTGTCTAATCTAAAGTATTCTGGCATTAAGATCAAAGTATTCTGAACTCATAGCAACTTGGATCCCAAATCTGACATCTTGAACAAATACATTCTCTGAGTTTTATTGTCCCCACAATAGTAATATTGCAAGCAAGTTAAATGATTTGTGATATACAGAAAAATCACAGCCATGGTGCTCTGCCTACTACTCTCTGTGCCTGGCATCTCCTAACACAGTACTAGCACTGTTAAACCTTTCCAGCCTTGCTTGTTCTGTTTTCAAATGTCAGAGTCCTTTGCAAGTCCTGAGCCTCTCTCATCCTATGCTCCAAAATTTCTTTCTTCATCCCCATTCTACTCAGATAGGAACTTACATTAATAAGGAGTCTCATAAACTTATGAAGTTAGGAATTATTTCTAATAGCTCTATACTCTAGCATGTTCTCATTGATAATGTTTTGGTTTTTTATTTTTACTTATTTATTTGAGAGAGTGTGGGGAGACAGGGAGAGAATAGGCACACCAGGGCCTCTTGCCACTGCACATGAACTCCATGTATATGTGCCTACTTTGTGGATCTGGTTTTATGTGGGTACTAGGGAACTGAACCTGTAATGTCAGGCTTTGTAGGCAGGCACATTTAACTGCTTAGCCATCTCCCCATCTTGATAATGTTTTTCAAGTGAGTGTGTGTGCATGTGTGTGTGTGTGTGTGTGTGTGTGTGTGCATGCATGTGCAGGAGGGAATTTCATGTGTCACAGTGTGCATGTGAAAGTCTGAGAAAACCTCAGACTGTTTGTCCTCTCCTTCCACTTTGCTTGATATTGTTGTCTTGCTTTGATACTTCCTGTACACTGGTCTAGATGGTCTTCAGGCTTCCAAATTTCCTGACTCTGCCTCCTATAGCCTTAGGCTTGTTGGGATCACAGAAGCCTGTGCCACTTTGTGTCTGGCTTTCTGTGGGTCTTGGGGAATTGAATTTGGGCTGGTGTGTTTGTAAGCAACTTTAACTACTGAGCCACCTCCCTAGCTCTGGCATTGGTGGTGTTTTATTCCAAGGGGAAAATACCACTTAGTGAAATTTGGGAGAATACTATTGTTAAGGAATATCTATCTACCTGATGCTTCTTAAACCAAACTGCCTTGTAAACCAAACTGGTCCAGGGCTGCCATAATTAACAGATTGGTCATGCCTGTCACAACTGTCAGAGTGCCCATACTTCTCTCCCTAGCTGAGAGCCTTTTCTAACTCCCTTCGACCTTCTCCTATCTTCTATTCCCAGATTCATGCACATTGGTCTTTGCAATCTGAGGCTAATGTGACTTGTGACCCTAGTTTGCCTAACGCTAAAGGAAGGGAGGCTGCAATAATAGTTTCCACATCAGGCATTACAAAATGCTTTCACATATTTGTACATGGGAGAGTAAGCCAGGCGTGGTGGCGCACGCCTTTAATCCCAGCATTTGGGAGGCAGAGGTAGGAGGATTGCCGTGAGTTCGAGGCCACCCTGAGATTACATAGTGAATTCCAGGTCAGCCTGAGCTAGAGTGAGACCTTATCTCAAAGAAAAAAAAGGATAGGTGAGTGTTATGCTTTCTAGTTTACCCATGGGATATAAACCCATGAGATATAAAGATTTACTGGGTGAAGTAAAGTGAATGGCTCGGTGTATTAACTGAAACTCATTTTGTAAGTAACAGAAGCTCAATTAGTTTTGCTCAATCAAAATTGAAAATCAATTATTTTACATACACTTGGAAGTCAAGGGTACATTAAGTGGTTTCAAGAATAACCAGAATAAAAGAGTTCAAATCATGACATTAGAGACAACATTTATTCATCTCTCATCCTGGTTTTCTTCATTGTCTTTCTGCTGGGTGGCCTTTCCAAAGTATCTCAGGAAGATGGTCAATAGCAGCTCAGTGTTTGCTCACATGGTCCTTGGTGAATAACCCCAACAAGAGAAGGAAATATTTCTCTATCTTAATATGTATGTCAGGGAAAAGCAAATTAGTGCATATATCCACCAATCACTGTCCCTAAGGGCAGAGTGCAAGGAGATCGGTGCAGCCCAGGCCAGGACTCCATCCCAAGGCCAGGACTGCAGAACCTCTGACTGATAATCCTGACATAGTTACAAGCTGTGGGAGCAGTCCACCTAAGGGTGTGCATGGAAACACCTATCAACGGCAGGCTACCACATTTCCTGGCCAGGGTATCCTCACTGAAGTTCCCTCTGCAGCTTGCTTTGCATGTTACCTTCACTCTACTTCCAAAAACTATTCACAAACACCCTAAACAGTCCTAACAGAGTTTCCTGAATCCAGTCACTGAATAGTGATTTGTTCTGCAATGATTATATGACAGATCCTGAGCCATGAAATAGAGGTGTAACACTGAGAACAAATATAATTTCAAAGCTCATGTTGCTGCACTTTTAGGGTTTTGGATGATCACAAAGATTAATGATCAAGTCTAACCTTCACAAGAGTCAACTCCATTATACTTCATAACATAGTCTCCCTCTCTCTCACCTCCTCTGCCACTCCCTCTCCCTTTCTCTCTACCCCTCCTATCCCAGGCTCTCTCCGTGACACCTGAGCAACCTACCAAAATGTGGGACTGTGAGAAGACTATGGATACAATACTCAAGGAGATTAAGCAGGGGAAATTCCAAAACCCCATGTCCATTGCCCAAATCCTCCCTTCCTTGAATGGCAAGACATACCTAGATATTCCCCAAGTGACCTGTGGCCCTGGTAAGAAATTTTTTGACAGCCTCCTCTTCTTATGTGATAAAGTTACAACTTAAACTGAGGATTATATGTGTAGTAATGTTAGGAGGCACACAGGCCTGTTTTGTCAATTTTCCCCACAGCGGTAGAGCCGTACCTGCCCTCCAAAACCTAAGAGTGTATGCTTGCACAGAGCCAAACCATCCAGCCCATGTCTACTTGACTCATCATGCATTTATTGAATACCTACTGTAGGGAGAGAGAAGGTTCATGATCACAACCACCAAGTAGCTTCATTCATTCTTCTGACAAATGTACCACCAAATATTATGCATATCTTATCCTATCTGTTCCTTACAAAGCAGAAACATATAGACAAAACTAAAATATTTGTAACAATAAATAGAAATTAAAGCCATCTACATTGCAAAAGCAAAAACAATTACCATTTTGTTAATTTGAGGGTTTGGTTTGATTTTTGCTGTATATGGGTTTGGGGCTTTTTTGTGACAGGGTGTCACATAGCCTAGGCTGGATTCAAACTCACTGTGAAACCAAGGGTGACCATGAACTCCTGATTCTCCTGTCTCCAACTCCCAAGTGCTGGGATTACAGAAGTGTGCCAACATACCCAGCCTGTTGACTTTTTTTTTTTTTTTTTTTTTTTTTTTTTTTTTTTGATGTAGAGTCTCACTCTAGCCCAGACTGACCTGGAATCAGTCTCAGGGTGGCCTTGAACTCACGGCGATCCTTCTACCTCTGCCTCCCCAGTGCTGGGATTAAAGGTGTGTGCCCCCACACCTGATTCAGCTTGTTGATTTTATCTGGAAAGCTAACGTTTCAGAAGAGCTGACATTTCAGCCAAGCCTTTAAAGATCTGAATGTGAAAGTCTGATGCTCACAGAACAGCAGGGATAGGATGGAATCTGGTAGACTAGCTGCTTTCTCACTAATGTCACAAATACCTGATGAAAGAAACTTCAGGAAGAAAGAGTTTATTTTGGCTGACAGTTTTAGGTTATGGTCCATCATGGCAGGGAAGGTGTGTGGTAGGAGCATGAGGCAGCTGGTGACATTATGTCTGTAGTCAGGAAGCAGAGAGAAATCATGCTGGTGCTCAGTTAGCATTCTCCTTGCTGTGCAGTACAAGGTCTCAGCCCATGGAGTGACACCACTCAGTTAAAATGGACTGTCCCACCTCAATTAATACAGAAAATCCATCACAGATACACCCAGATATTCATTTTCATGGTGATTCTAAATTCTGTCAAGTTGACTGACAATGGAGATTAACCATCATACTTGGTGTGCTACTTTTTAGTATCTTTTGGAAAGTAGATAACCTTCATAAAAAGTTGATCAGTCTAGATAGCATCTGGGAAATAGATTCCTCTAGCCCTCTTTCTAATAAAATACTAAAGTTGCATTCCTCTTGCATTATACTGAATCTTAAGGTGGGCTGAGATTACACGTGCCTTGTGTACTCAGTGCAGAAACTACAGAAACCAACGCCTTAACCTGCTTCTCAATGATTTCCCAACTCTAACATGAGATCTCTGCCAGGATTCTAGAGCAGTTGTTCAAATATCTTATTAAATGATCTAAAACTTAATTATTGTCTTGAAAAGTTTCCTTGGATAAATTGCCAGATTTTACACCTATAATGCAAACCCCACAATCTCTAACAATTTTTGTTCTTCATAGATCATGGAGTGCAACCAACTCTAGTTGACTATCCTACCCCTGTCCCCACATCAGCAACTAACATCACTGTCACATATACCATAAACAACCAGCTGAGGGGGGTAGACCTGCTTTTCAATGTGACCATCGAGGTCAGTGTGAAAAGTGGATCTGTGCTGCTTATTGTCCTAGAAGAAGCACAACGCAAAAATTCCATGTTCAAGTGAGTGGGATAAGTGATGTCTGTCCTTCTTCCCAAGCCTATCTCAAGTTCCTCTTCTCTCTTGCAGTCTCTCACGTTCTCTTTTTGTCTTTCTCTCTCTCTTCCTTCCTCCCTCTCTGCTTCTCATTTTCTTACTTTTTCCTTCTGATAATTTAACAGATTGTCTAATAGCGTATTGAAAAACTTGAAATCTCATGAACAGAAAAGGATCTCATGAAAAGTTACCATACATATCAGTATGTGATGGAGTTTATTTTTATGGGTTTTTAATTTTTTGTTTATTTATTTATTTATTAGACAGAGAGGAAGAGAGAGAGGGAATGGACATTCTAGGGCCTTTAGCCACTGCAAATGAACTCCAGATGCATGTGCCACCATGTGTAAATGGCTTATGTAGGTTCTGGGGAATTTAACCTGGGTCCTTGGGCTTCACAGGCAAGTACCTTAGCTGCTAAGCCATCTCTCCAGCCCTATGATGTTGTTTTAATAGCAGAAATTCAAGGAATGAGAGTTCATTGTGGACTAGAATAGTAAGAGAAGTCTCCACAGCTTTGGTCCCACAGAATAGATATTATTTACTATGGGTGGGGGTCATTCCAGGAAGCAGAAATGGCTAATGTGATGCATTGAGATAGGAGTGAGCAAGGGAGTTGGAGTCAGCTAGTACACCAGCTTTGGTAGAGAAGAGACTACAGGACAGAACTAAGTGATGTCTGAAAGGGAAGGTTAGATGATACTGTAAAAAGCCTGAAAGTTCAGGTGGAGAAGATTAGGTTTTTGCATCCAGGGAAGCATTATGTTTTTGAGTAAGAGAATCCATGTTGTCAGATGTTTGAATTGTGAGAACAAGAGACAGGGAGAAGAGATAAGGGATGACCACAATAATGAAGCTATGAGGTGATGGGGACTGCACCTAGAACAAATAAACCATACCAAAGACCCCAGAGTGACTAGATAAAGGGGTCAAGAGAGGGAACTTCAAAACTATTGATAGGAATGTCAGAAAGAAAGAACATCTTTTACAGAAAGAGCTCTAATTTCTTTGAGTTGTTTTTCCTTTTAATTCTTAGATTTGAAACCACAATGACATCTTGGGGCCCAGTCGTCTCTTCTATCAACAATATTGCAGAAGATGTAAATCACAAGACATATTGGCAGTTCCTTAGCAACAAAACACCTTTAAGTGAAGGTGAGAAGAGGAAAGGAATGGGCTTTTCTCACACAGTTTAAAGGTTACACTCATCATTCTTTTTTTGTTTTGTTTTGTTTCCTTTTTGTTTTTTTTTTTTTTTGGTTTTTTTTGAGGTAGAGTCGCTCTAGCCCAGGCTGACCTGAAATTCATTATGTAGCCTCAGGGTAGCCTCAAACTCATGGTGATACTCTTACCTCTGCTTCCCAAGTGCTGGGATTAAAGGCCTGCGCCACCACACCTAGTTCATTCATTCTTTTTAAATTAATTCATGTGCTTCATCTGTAAGTGTGACAACATACAGATTTATAATAATTGCACCTAGAGGCATTTCATATGTCATAAACAGCCATTACATAGATCATCTCTGCAATTATTAGTGACTTCTTACAGCGAGGTAACTGAGTCTGAGAGACACTGGAGGAGCTGTGGGAAGTATGCCCCCAGAATATGGTAGAGCTGACAATCAAGTCCAGGCTTCCAAACACTAGGCTATGTTTGCTTCCTACCATAGCTGCATCCAAAATTCATTCTTCACGTTTGTCATGTCTAACAAATGGAGAGGCGGTGACTGCATGTTTATGTGTAGAATGGTAAGGATAAAATCAGATCCCAACAAAATTATAATACTTCTTAATTTTTTTGCATATATACTATCTTCCAACTTAAAGAACATAAATGTGTGTGTTTTTCTAAGGATAATGTTAACCCAGTGCTAATTCTTACCATACAGAAGCCTGAAAGACAAATGAAGTTACAGACAGGCTAAGGCCACGGCTTGATAAAAGACTCCACTGTCTATGTCTTAAAAATGGAGAAACATTTTGCTTAGCATCTATCACAGTTAAGAAAACCTGGCTAATCAGAGTTTGTGGGATTGCAGAAGACATAAGATAAAGATTCTGGAGTCACTCTGGTCTTGGTGAAAAATCTCCTTCTCATATTTACAAGCTGCATCATATAACCAACCCAGTTTCTCTGGGCTACAGTCTTCATGGCCATAAAATGGAAACAGAAATAATCATCTCCTGGATTATTGTGATGATTACGAAAAAATGTTTAAAACTATAAATACACTGTCTTTGTATGGTATATGTTCAAAAATTCATTATAAGCCAAGCGTGGTGGCTCACGCCTTTAATCCCAGCACTCGGGAGGCAGAGGTAGGAGGATTGCCGAGAATTCGAGGCCAGCCTGAGACTACTTAATGAATTCCAAGTCAGCCTGGACTACAGTGAGACCCTACCTCTAAAAACAAAAAAAAATCATTATTATTATTATTATTAATGATTTCTCCTACCCTTACCTGGAGAAATTGCCCTGGGAACATAAATAAGGCTTATTCCCATGTTTGCCAATTACTTCACTTTTCTGAGAGCAAGGACCATAAAAAGATAGGCCTCATATCCAAAAATATTTGGGCATGAAATTGTCATACTGTCTATGACCTGAACTGCCTGAAACTACTGAGTGCATCATCTATCTTTCTTGTCCTCAAAGATTCTCAGCCCACTGTCCTTCCCTTATTTCTTATAAAGTCTTCAAAGAAGTGAGAGACGCCCTACATGTTTTAATTTGGATCATTTAAGCAACAACAACCATTTGTTGTGAGATTATTGATGCCAGGTACTGTCCTGGACATCCAACAGACACTGCTCCTAATGCAGATGATAACTTTTTAGAAATTGTTTGACACAATTTCTATGTGAAAGAAAAGAGGCTGACAAAACTTAAGGGGGCTAACCCCAAGATATGCTCCACAAAAGGGTATCCTAAAAACTAGAAATAAGAACTACCTAAAAATCCCAGCTCCACTTTTCTTCCAGACTAGTCAAACTGCCCATTTCTCTCTAGAGGGACTATACTACTCTAACACACGTAATGGACAGACTTGCGAGGTGGGATGTTTGCATGCACCATGGACACCTCATGTCTTTCTCTGCTTCTTTACAGGGGTGGCTTACTATATTCCCTTCAACCATGAGCACATCACAGCCAACTTCACCAAGTATTGAGAAGAAGGTAGGCTCAGCTTCTGCTGAACATCTCCAAAGGATGGGTTGATTTTTTTTTTTTTTTACTTAAACATATGCCAGAAAAGTGAATATCTGCAATGCTACCCCATTCCCAGTGAAAACACAGAAAATCATGGTGCAAAGTTCCTGACATGCTCAACATCTGTAACTCATGAAAATAAAATTTCCAGCTTCTCAATAAAGACACTCACTCATTATTTAAACCTGGAGAGAGTGGGAAGGGGAACACGCCAGTGACACTTTTGGAGATCACTGTGATCTTCCAAGTGAATTAAACAATGTAAGGAAATGATATATTTTTAAGCTCTTGTTCATGTTTCAAATACCAAGAACTCCTTTTCAATTCACCTACTATAACCATATATACAGACATATGTAAGTATATGAGATATATATATATGAAATGACCAAATGATGCCATAAGTAAATCTAGAATTATTGAAAGTTCAGTAAATAATGTTTTCACTCTCCCCCTCCATCTCTAAAGTCTTTTGTGGGTAAAATGATGTTTTAAAATATTTATATAGCTGGGCATGGTGTCACACACCTTTAATCCCAGCACTTGGGAGAGCAGAGGTAGAAGGATCACTGTGAGTTCAAGGCCACCCTGGGACTACATAGTGAATTCCAGGTCAGCCTGGACTACAGTGAAACTCTACCTTGAAAAACCAAAATATATATATAGTTTTTAGAAGTTTAATATATAAGTATAAATTAATATATAATTTAATATGTTTGATACATTAGATATAGAGCCACAAAAAATGTTAAGCTTTCAAGTCATAATACTAATCTCTGCTGGAGAACACAACACTAGTACAGACTTCTTAGAGAAGTCTTTATAAGAAATAAGGGAAGGACAGTGGGCTGAGAATCTCTGAGGACAAAAAAGATAGATGATGCAAGCAGTAGTTTCAGGCAGTTCAGGTCACAGACAGTATGACAATTTCATGCCCAAATATTTTTGGATCTGAGGCCTATCTTTTCATCAGAAGACCTAACATATACAACTGGCTCTCTGCAGCAGGTTCTGCATCTCCAGATTCACCCAACTGTGCATAAAAATATTGATAATTTTCGGGCTGGAGAGATGGCTTAGCGGTTAAGGCACCTGCCTCCTAAGCCTAAGAATGCGGGTTCCAATCTCCAGCGGTTCCGATCTCCAGGCCTCACGTTTAGCCAGATGCAAAGTGACGCAAGGGTGCAATGCTGCACTTGACCACAAGGCGGCGCACGCATCTGGATTTCGTTCACAGCAGCTGAGAGGCTGCTAGCGCGCCCATCTCTATCTGTCTTCCTCTCCCTCTCTCTCTGTCTCTCTCTGTCTCTCTCCAAAAAAAATTGATAATTTTCAAACATGTACATAATTTGTTTTTAATGATAATCCCCTCCAATTATTTTCTTTTGTCCCCCAACCTCATGACTCTTCCACATATTCCCTTATTCTTTTCCAACTAGTTCTTCTTTGTCACTTTCCCCCAACATTGGGCAGGAAAGAGCAGCCACTGTGAAGTCATGAATGCAATGGCTACTTCATGTTCAGAATGCAGAATTCCAAAGCATTCCTCCCCATCTTCTGGCTCTTTCATTCTTTCCACTGCCTCTACTACAGTATTCCCTCAGCTTTGGTGGGGGTGATAGATGTGTGTTATTTAGTGTTGAGCACTTAACTGTCACTTCTCAGCACTTCTCCCTAGTAGTTACTGACATCTACATAAAGAAACATCTGAAAAAAACTAAAAGAAACACATTTATGGACAGAAGCATAAATATTTATAGGACAGTTTGAAGAGCACAACATATCCATTTAGCCAAACAACAGCATCAGCTTCCCCCTAACATCCATGACCTTTCCAACCATCGGGTTATGACTAGGTTTTCAGCATCTGGCATGGATATCTTCCTGTGGAATGAGGTCTGACATCAAATCAGAGAGCAGTTCATTACTCCCATACCAGCCATGCCAGCATTGCACCAGTAGGCACATCTTGCCTGGCTGTTGGTTGTATAGCTCTCAGGATGCACTGTTAGGTAGGATTGTTGCTTACTCTTCCCTGCAAAGCACTTTCCAGCAGGGAGGAAGCTTATAGTTCTAGTTTGATTTCTCAGTATCCTGCAACCAACACATGTGGTATCTTAAGCAATAGGGTCTTACTATCTAGTTCTTGTGGGGAAAAAAGTGTTTGTAGAGCCGGGCGTGGTGGCACACGCTTTTAATCCTGGCACTTGGGAGGCAGAAGTAGGAGTATCACTGTGAGTTCAAGGCCACCCTGAGACTACAGAGGGAATTCCAAGTCAGCCTGAGCTAGAGTGAGACACTACCTCTGGAAAAAAAAAAAAAGTGTTTGTAATAGCCTGTATTGTTTTGAGGGGCCTCATGGAACTTCCTGATAGGAACTCCTACCTGGAGGGTATCCTAAAATTTTCCTATTACAAGCTATGGCTTCCGAACACAACATTCTCCACCCCAAAGGGGATATCTGCTCAAAGTTTCTCTCTTCTTAAAGTATGTTTTTAGTTGACTAACAAAAAAATATTTCTGTATGGCTTATTCATATTACATTTAGTTTTGGTTAACCCTATCCTGCCTCATCCTCTCTCTTCTATCCGTCTCTTGACCTCCTTTAACCCTTTCTAGCCCCCACCTCGTATTCTATCCCTCTGTTGACATACCTACTATCCCCTCCCCTTAAGGCCTCTCCCTGCTCCCTCTTTATGGCCTTTTTCTAGCTCCCTGGCCTCTGCTACTAACATTCAGTGCTAAGATCTACATATAAGAGCATGTAATATCTGTCTTTCTGAAGCTGAGTTACCTCACTTACAGTAATAATTTCCATGTCTATCCATTTTCTTGTGAATTTCATTTTTCCTCAGAGCTGAATAAAATTCTATTGTGTATAGATACCACATCTTCATTATCCCTTCATCAGTTGATGCACATTTAGGCTGATTCTATTTCCTAGCTATTATAAATAGAACAGCAATATACATGGATGATCAAGTATCTGTGAAGTATACAGTTACTATGGTATATGCCCAGGAGTGGTATAGCTAGATCATATAGTAGATATTTTTTAGCTTTCTGAGAAACCTCCATACTGATTTCCATAATGGCTATACAAGCTGACACTCCCATCCAAGTAAATAAGTGTCTTTCTTTCCCCACACCTTCACTAGCAATTGTTGTCATTTGATATTTTTATGATAGCTATTCTGATCAGGGTGAGATGGAACCTTAGTTTTAATTTGCTTTGCCTTAATGGCTAAAGATGTTGAACATTTTTTTAAAATATATATTTGTAACCCATTTGTGTTTCTTCTTTTGAGAACTCTGCTCTGCTCTGCTCAGTTCCATGGCCGGTTTTGATTGGTCATTTAATTTTTTTTACTGCTTAGATTTTTAAGCACTTTGTATGTTCTGCATATTAGTTCTCTGTCAGCTGGTAAAAACTTTCCACCATTCTATAGGCCATCTGTTGACTAGGCTGATGGTTTCCTTAGCTATACACAAGCTTTTAAGTTTCATAAGGTCCCATTTGTTGATTATTTGCCTTATTTCTTGTGCTAACAGGGTCCTATTCAGAAACTCTGAATCTTGAAGTGTTCTCCCTACATTTGTCTCTATCATTTCAGGTCTTACATTAAGGTCCATGATCCATTTGGAGTTGATTTTTGTGCATAGTGAAAGATAAGAGTCATTATTCTACATGTGAATATCCAAATTTCCCAGTACCATTTGTTGAAAATGCTATTTTTATCCAATGTTTGCTTTGGGCTTCTTTGTCAAAAGCAAGTGGATTTATACCTAGATCTTCTAGTGCATTCCACTGATGAACAGATCTGTTTGGGGGCCAATACCATGATGCTTATAGTACTATGTCTCTGTAATATAACCTGAAATCTGGTATGGTGATACCACCAGTGATGTTTTGTTTTGTTTTGTTTTGTTTTGTTTTGTTTTGTTTTGTTTTGTTTTGTTTTGTTTTGCTTTGCTTTGCTTTGCTTTGCTTTGCTTTCTTCATGGAACTGGCTCTCTGTTTCTCTCACTCTCTCTCTCTCTCTCTCTCTCTCCTCTCTCTCTCTCTCTCTGTCTTTCTCTCCTATCTCCTTCCCTCCTTCTGTCCCTCCCTCCTTCCTTCCTCTCTCTCTGTCTTTAACTTCCTTCCTCTTCAAACAAATAAAATAATTTTTTAGAAAGACTGTCTTCACTGCTGCTCCCACAATGCACAACCCACAATACCCATGGGGATAACTTGAGACTCCAATGAGGAAGGCCCCTTCATAAAGGGGCAGGGATGATGGAAAGGATGGTACCAACATGTGTTGTTTCCATACTAAGTATGTCCAAAAGACTGTCATCATTCTGTCCTTTATGTTTTGGTATGTTGTACTTTCATTTTCATTCAATTCTGGCAGTTATTTTTTATTTCCTTTTTGATGTCTTCAATAAGTCATTCATTGTTTCATAGTATGTTGTTCAATCTCCTGGAGTTCATGTGTCTTCTCTAGTTTCTCTTTTTGTTAATTTCTAGTTATATTGCATTGTGGTCAGATAAAATACGAGAAGTTATTTCACTCTTCCTAAAGTTGTTGAGACTTGCTTTGTGTCCTAATATGTGATCATTTTTAGAGAAAGTTCCATGAACTGCTAAGAAGAATGTGCATTATGTAGTTTGGATGGCATATTCTGTAAATATCTGTTAGGTCCATTTGATCTATGGTGTCTATTAAGCCAATTGTTTCTTTGTTTATTCTCTAATTAAGTGACCTGTCTACTGGTGATAATGGGACATTAAAGTTACCCACTATTATTGCTTTGGGATTTGTCTCTGACTTTATGTAGCAAATTTGGTTTATAAAATTAGGTGCACCTGTGTTTGGTGTATATATGTTTAGAACTAGAATATATTCTTTGTTTATTATTCCTTTGATCAGCATGAAGTGCCCTTCTTTATTTGGTGAAGGGGAGATTTTTAGAGGGAATCTGGCCACTGGAATTTACACACACCTGTCCCAGTCAAGATGCAGGGTCCTGTGCACTACAACAGGATAAAGGGGAAAGAACTTCTAATGGGATCCAGCTGATGGAACTTACTTGTCACTTCCAGCAGGTCCCAGTCAAGATTTGGGGTCATGTATCACAAAAAAAAATGTCTTTTAAATCAGGGCTGGAGATATGGATTAGCAGTTATGGTACTTGCCAAAAAAAAAATGTCTTTTAAATCAGGGCTGGAGATATGGATTAGCAGTTATGGTACTTGCCTGCAAAGCCTAAGGAGCTGGGTTCTATTCCCCAGGACCCACATAAGCCAGATGCACAAAGTGGCACATGCATCTGGAGTTCATTTGCAATGTCTGGAGGCCCTGACATGCCCATTCTCCCTCTCTATCTGCCTCCTCCTCCCTCTCAAATAAAATATTTTTAAATCAAATCTGTACTGAACATTCACAGGCTGTGTTTCTTGTCATTACACCCTAAACAATAAAGCATGACAACTGCTTACACAGAATTTACATTGCATTAGATATTGTGAATAATAGAGAGATAATGTAAAGTATACAGGTGGAAGTTCATAGGTTGTGTGCAAATACTTGGTTATTCTATATGAGAGACGTAAGTATCCACAGACTTTTTTGAATCACTGAGTGTCCTGGAGTCAATACGCCAAGGATAATGAGGTTTAACTGTACTCATCTTTGACTCAAAAAAAAAACCCAATTGTGAAATTTATACAAAAAAAAGATTGTAAGAACACACAAAAATATACAAAACTCAAAGTGTCACCCGTGACTATCACAGAACAGAGCTTAGGTATACAACAATGATACATTTCCCACTACCAAACCCCAGACTTAGACAGACTGAACATCCCAGTCGCAGGCCTTCCACCTGGCCTTATAGAGAAGGTACTTGCTCTCTGGTAACACTTTAGCTCCAAGAAGAAAGGTGTGAATCACACAAGACCAGATTCTCGTTCCAAACACATCTGATGTGTCAATCACTCTATCCCAGTAATGGTGAGACTGCCATTGTAATGGAAGGAAACCTCAAGAGAGGCAAGTAAAGAGTTCTATCATAATATATCACAATGTTTGGGCTGAAGAGATGGTTTAGTGGTTAAGGTACTTGCCTGCAAAGCCAAAGGACCCAGGTTCAATTCCCCAGGACCCAAATAAGCCAGATGCACAAGATGGCACATGCATCTGGAGTTCATTTGCAATGGCTGGATGCCCTGACATGCCCATTCTCTCTCACACTCTCTTTTGCTCTCTCAAATAAATAAAAAGTTTTTTATATATCACAATGTTTATGACATAGAACCATAGGAGCCACAAAACTGTGTTGAAAACAACTACTTGCAGACATGAAAAAAGTTCCTCATACTACCAGGTGGATGAAGCAGACTGCACAGCATTACAGTGTCATCCTCACCAGCTTGTGTAGTGGTTAACTGTGTGTGAGACAGCTGTTGGTGATTAGCGATTTTTGTTTCTTTGCTCCATTGTTTTATCCGTTCTCAGTGTAATGATAGAGCAATTAGAAACTGGGAGGGAAATTTTAAATAAAGATCACCTTTTTTTTGAGGCAAGCCCAACAGACTGGTATTTTTTTTGAGAGAGCAAGAGAGAGAAAGAGAGACATAATTGTCACACCAGGGCTTCCTGCTGCTGCAATAGAACTCCAGATGTGTGTGCCATCTTGTGCACATGAGCAACCTTGTGCACTTGTGTCACCTTGTGCATCTGGCTTACATGAGACCTGGAGAGTCAAACATGGGTCCTTAGGCTTTACAGGCAAGCACCTTAACCACTAAGCCATCTCTCCAGCCCCAAAGATCTCTTTTGTTGTTGTTGTTGTTGTTAAGAACAAATTAGCCAATGAAATGCTTGTATGTGTGCACATTCACACATATACCTATGGAATAGTCCCACCCTCAACTTTTGTTCCAATGATAGGAAATTGGAGAAACAAGGATGTGAGTGTGCAACATGGAGAAAGAAATCACAGATTGGCTTCATAGATGAATACCTTGTTTTACCTCCCTATGTGGGAGTTTACTCTGTGTACACGTGTGTGGACACACACACGTTCATTTGTATTCATTGTACTCAGGATGGGGAATGAGTTGACATGGGATCTGCTATGACAAGTGGCTCTGAAAGCATGCATTGAAAGGTACTACGTATGCATGCACTATAATAATAATAAACATGGCTGTCACATGAAGAGCACATATTGCAAAATAAATTCACCTATGAGTCTTGAGGTTTTAAGTCACATATATTTAGTTTAGGTTATATACTTACTTACAAAGATTTTTTTCAGTTTTTATATAGTTCCCTATATTTTCTAGTTGATTTCCATTAATCATTATCTCACAAATAAAGAATGTCTACTCTCCCTTTATTTGTGGAGATAATTACACAGGTTGAGGATTTTTCACCAAGCTATGCCCCTCTTGTTCCTCCTGTTCTTGATTCCAGCCTGTTGGTCACTTAACATTAGAAAATTACCTAAGAAAAAAGTAACCCAACAGGATTATTAATATTCCTGATTCTAAAGGAGAGAAATAGTAACACAAAAATACTGAAAATTATGCTAGGATCTCTATCATACCTTCCAAGGCTCAGGGTCCATTGCAGAAGAGGTGGCAGAAAGAATGTAAGAGCCAAAGGAAGGGTAGGACTGCTTACAATGCAACTGTTCAGACACAAAATGGCCTGTATATCCATGATCTTGCAGTGCCTGACACTACCTACACAAGACCCTCATAATAAGAGGAAAAGATGTGACATCAAAATAAAAGAAAGAGGCTGGAGAGATGGTTTAGCAGTTAAGGTGCTTGCCTGCAAAGCTTAAGGACCCAGGTTTGATTCCCCAGTACCTATGTAAGCCAGATGTACAAAGTGGTATATGTGTCTGGACTTCATTTGCAGTAGCTAGAGGCCTTGGTGTGCCCATTCTCTCTATATATCTGCTCTCTCTCTCTCTCTCTCTCTCTCTCTCTCTCTCTCCTCTCTCTCTCTCTCTCTCTCAAATAAATAAATATTAAAAATAAAAATAGGAGCTGGGCATGGTGGCTTATGCCTTTAATCCCAGCACTTGGGAGGCAGAGGTAGGAGGAATGCCATGAGTTCTAGTCCACTCTGAGATTACACAGTGGACTAGGGGGAGACCCTACCTCAAAAAAACAAAAATAAAAATAAAAAATAAAATTAGAACTGGAGAGATGGCTTAGCCGTGAAGGTGCCTGCCTGCCAAGCCTGAGAATGCCCGTTCGATTCTCCAAGTCCCACATTCAGCCAGATGTAAAGTGATGCAAGGGCGCAATGCCGCACATGCCCACAAGGGGGGTGCACACATCTGGAATTTCTTTCACAGCAGCTGAGAGGCCGCTGGCATGCCCATTCCTCTCTCTCTCTCTCTCTCTCTCTCTCTCTCTCTCTCTCTCTCCCCCTTTCTCTCTCAAAAATAAATAAAAATAAAAGTAAGAGCCAGGCATGGTGGTGCATGCCTTTAATCCCAGCACTCGGGAGGCAGATGTAGGAGGATCGCCATGAGTTCAAGGTCACCCTGAGACTACATAGCTAATTCCAGGTCAGCCTGGACCAGAGTGAGACCCTACCTCGAAAAACCAAAAAAAAAAAAAAAAGAGAGACACCAACTGAGAGTGGGAAGGGATATGATGGAGAGTGGTTTGTGAAAGGGAAACTGGGGGAGGGTCTATTGTCTATGGAAGTTATCAAAAAAGGGGAAAAAATCAAGATTAGATTTACAAATATAGAAGGTAATATGTTGGGGAGGGCAGGAAGAAAGCTCAGCTGGTAAAGGCATTTGCTTGCAAAGCCTGTCAGCCCATATTCAATTCCCCAGTACCCATGTAAAGCCAGATGCACAAAGTAGTGCGTGTATCTGAAGTTTGTTTGCAATGGCAAAAGACCATGTTGTGCCCTTATTCATAGTCTCATTCTCTTTTTTTAATATTTTATTTTTAGTTATTTATTTGAAAAAGAGAGATACAGAGATAGGCAGGTAGAGAGAGAGAGAGAGAGAATGGGCATGCCAGGGCCTCCAGCCACTTCAAATGAACTCCAGATGCATGCGCCCTCTTGTGCATCTGGCTTATGTGGGTCCTGGGGAGGTGAAACTGGGTCCTTTGGCTTTGCAGGCAAGTGCCTTAACCACTAAGCCATCTCTCCAGCCCCTCATTCTCTATCTATCTATTTATCTATCTTTCTATCTCTCCTTGCAAAGAAATAAATATACTTTTTATTAAAAGAAAGCAATGTGTCAGAGATTAACCAAACTTGATACTTCTGAGGCTTTTCTTATTATTTTATATCTCCTACTCACTGTTTCTCCAGACCAATCCTACAAACAAGGAATACTTTTGTTTACCAATACACCCCCTACAACCAGCACAACACATAAAATATATAGTAAGTTGGGGGTGGAGAGAGAGCTCAGTTGTTAAAGGTGCTTGTTTGCAAAGCCTGATGGCCAGGATTAGATTCCTCAGTGCCCACATAAAGCTAAAAACACAAAGTGGCACATGTGTCTGGAGTTCATTTTTAGTGGCAAGAGGACCTGGTGTGACCATTCCCCCACTTCTGCTTGCAAATAAGTAAATAAAAATATTTAAAATATACATTAAGAGGGAGGAGAAGAGAGGACTTAAGTGGATGGCATTGTATATATGTAAGTAGAACAGATTACTGGGAGTGGAAAGGCCCATGTAAGGTCAGGGGAAGAGATTAAGTAAAGGAAAGGTGGGGGGAGGGCTAATCAAAATCTAAAATGGTATGAATAAGTCATATGGAAACCTACTTATTTGGACAATAGTGCATCCAGAAGCCACAGATTGTCACTAGAAAATTTTCAGTCACAGGGATGGGATACCTTCCAGTGAGGTGCTGGCCAGGAAGGTCCCTGATGCCCCCAAAACATTAAAGGCCATTGTGAGGCTCTTGGTTTCTCACCATGAATATGGTAAAACCCTATTACTGAAGACTCCACCTGCTTGGGCTACTAGGTCACTGAGAAATCCTGCTAGAGCTGAGCTGAAAGCCTCCTCCATGCAGACTAGCTAACAGAAAGCTGGATAAAGCTATGCTGTATGCAGCTCCATGGGAGAGAGAGAAATCACCAGTGAACATTCTCAACAGTGGACTCTGCAAGCCTTAATTTTGGCCAGCCAGGACAAATGAGCCTACAGGTGCAATAGTTGCATGTCCATTATGGGGGAAACCAACCACTCTCTAATTGAACTGGAGGTCAGCTCCATGGGAGGGAATACATGGCTGATACTGAAAAACCTATGACAGGGGAAGTCATGAGCCCTAGAGGTGTAACACCTTCTGGTATCTGGCTAAATGCATATATTATGCTCATGAAACTGCCTGGTAAGCACTTCTCTTAATGTTCATACCCATATATTAATGTTTCTCTCACTTTTTGTTAGAGAAGCTTCTCTTTTCAGATGGCAGTGACCTTGGGATGACTCCATATCTTAAAGGATACTTCATACCATGTGGGATGGCACTATAGTGCTGAGAAGAAGTGAGAGAGGAGTGCTCAGAACTGAAACATCTGTATCATACCTTCCAAGGCTCAGGGTCCATTACGGACGAGGTGGCAGAAAGAATGTAAGAGCCAAAGGAAGGGTAGGACTCCATACAATGCACTTTTCCAGACACAAAAGACCTGGATATCATGACCTCACAAGCCTGGCACTACCTACACAAGACCATCATAATAAGAGGAAAAAATGATGACATCAAAGTCTGAGAGGCCGCTGGCATGCCCATCTCTCTCTCTCTCTCTCTCTCTCTCTCTCTCTCTCTCTTTCTCTCAAAAATAAATAAAAATAAAAATAAAAGTAAGAGCCAGGCATGGTGGTGCATGCCTTTAATCCCAGCACTCGGGAGGCAGATGTAGGAGGATCGCCATGAGTTCAAGGCCACCCTGAGACTACATAGCTAATTCCAGGTCAGCCTGGACCAGAGTGAGACCCTACCTCGAAAAACCAAAAAAATAAAAATAAAAGAGACACCAACTGAGAGTGGGAAGGGATATGATGGAGAGTGGTTTGTGAAAGGGAAACTGGGGGAGGGTCTATTGTCTATGGAAGTTATCAAAAAAGGGAAAAAAAATCAAGATTAAATTTACAAATATAGAAGGTAATATGTTGGGGAGGGCAGGAAGAAAGCTCAGCTGGTAAAGGCATTTGCTTGCAAAGCCTGTCAGCCCATATTCAATTCCCCAGTACCCATGTAAAGCCAGATGCACAAAGTAGTGCGTGTATCTGAAGTTTGTTTGCAATGGCAAAAGACCATGTTGTGCCCTTATTCATAGTCTCATTCTCTTTTTTTAATATTTTATTTTTAGTTATTTATTTGAGAAAGAGAGATACAGAGATAGGCAGGTAGAGAGAGAGAGAGAGAATGGGCATGCCAGGGCCTCCAGCCACTTCAAATGAACTCCAGATGCATGCGCCCTCTTGTGCATCTGGCTTATGTGGGTCCTGGGGAGGTGAAACTGGGTCCTTTGGCTTTGCAGGCAAGTGCCTTAACCACTAAGCCATCTCTCCAGCCCTCATTCTCTATCTATCTATTTATCTATCTTTCTATCTCTCCTTGCAAAGAAATAAATATACTTTTATAAAAAGAAAGCAATGTGTCAGAGATTAACCAAACTTGATACTTCTGAGGCTTTTCTTATTATTTTATATCTCCTACTCACTGTTTCTCCAGACCAATCCTACAAACAAGGAATACTTTTGTTTACCAATACACCCCCTACAACCAGCACAACACATAAAATATATAGTAAGTTGGGGGTGGAGAGAGAGCTCAGTTGTTAAAGGTGCTTGTTTGCAAAGCCTGATGGCCAGGATTAGATTCCTCAGTGCCCACATAAAGCTAAAAACACAAAGTGGCACATGTGTCTGGAGTTCATTTTTAGTGGCAAGAGGACCTGGTGTGACCATTCCCCCACTTCTGCTTGCAAATAAGTAAATAAAAATATTTAAAATATACATTAAGAGGGAGGAGAAGAGAGGACTTAAGTGGATGGCATTGTATATATGTAAGTAGAACAGATTACTGGGGGTGGAAAGGCCCATGTAAGGTCAGGGGAAGAGATTAAGTAAAGGAAAGGTGGGGGGAGGGCTAATCAAAATCTAAAACGGTATGAATAAGTCATATGGAAACCTACTTTTTTGGACAATAGTGCATCCAGAAGCCACAGATTGTTACTAGAAAATTTTCAGTCACAGGGATGGGATACCTTCCAGTGAGGTGCTGGCCAGGAAGGTCCCTGATGCCCCCAAAACATTAAAGGCCATTGTGAGGCTCTTGGTTTCTCACCATGAATATGGTAAAACCCTATTGCTGAAGACTCCACCTGCTTGGGCTACTAGGTCACTGAGAAATCCTGCTAGAGCTGAGCTGAAAACTTCCTCCATGTAGACCAGCTGACAGAAAGCTGGATAAAGCTATGCTGTATGCAGCTCCATGGGAGAGAGAGAAATCACCAGTGAACATACTCAATAGTGGACTCTGCAAGCCTTAATTTTGGCCAGCCAGGACAAATGAGCCTACAGGTGCAATAGTTGCATGTCCATTATGGGGGAAACCAACCACTCTCTAATTGAACTGGAGGTCAGCTCCATGGGAGGGAATACATGGCTGATACTGAAAAACCTATGACAGGGGAAGTCATGAGCCCTAGAGGTGTAACACCTTCCGGTATCTGGCTAAATGCATATATTATGCTCATGAAACTGCCTGGTAAGCACTTCTCTTAATGTTCATACCCATATATTAATGTTTCTCTCACTTTTTGTTAGAGAAGCTTCTCTTTTCAGATGGCAGTGACCTTGGGATGACTCCATATCTTAAAGGATACTTCATACCATGTGGGATGGCACTATAGTGCTGAGAAGAAGTGAGAGAGGAGTGCTCAGAACTGAAACATCTGTATCATACCTTCCAAGGCTCAGGGTCCATTACGGACGAGGTGGCAGAAAGAATGTAAGAGCCAAAGGAAGGGTAGGACTCCATACAATGCACTTTTCCAGACACAAAAAGACCTGGATATCATGACCTCACAAGCCTGGCACTACCTACACAAGACCATCATAATAAGAGGAAAAAATGATGACATCAAAGTAAAAGAGAGACTGATGGAGGGGGGGTGATATGATAGACAGTGGAATTGTGAAGGGGAAAGTGGAGGGGAGGGAGTTATCATGGTTTATTGTCTATAATTATGGAAGTTGTCAATAATAAAAAATTAAATACTGGGGCTGGAGAGATGGCTTAGCTGTTAAGGTGTTTGCCTGCGAAGCCAAAGGATCCCGGTTCCATTTTCCAGGACCCATGTAAGCCAGATGCAGGAGGGGCACATGGCACATGCATCTGGAGTTCATTTGCAGTGTTTAGAGGCCCTGGCATCCCCATTCTCTCTCTGTCTGCCTCTCTCTCTCTCTCTCTCTCTCTCTCTCTCTCTCTCAAATAAATAAATAAAAATTAAAAATTAAATACTTTAGAAATACAGTGTGAGAAGAAATCTGAATTACAAATCAAAGATTTTGAGCAGTCATGCTATACATGCTTCTATACATGCTTCTAAACAAACTGATTGGCCTGGACAAGTCTCCAACTAAAAATGTAGCATCCTCATCTGTAAAACGAGGAGACTGGCCTATAATCATATTTTAAAATCTCTTTAGTTTGGGAAAGTTTTAAGAATTATATTTTCTTTCCAGGAGTGGTGGCACCTACCAATAATCCTAGCATTCAAAAGGCAGAGGCAGTATACAGAATTTGAGCCAGCTTAGAGTCCATAGTGAAATCCTGAGATAGATGATGGTGGTGATGATGATGATGAAATAGGTAGATAGATTATAGATAGATAAAAATACATCATCATTCATACATACATATATACATACATACATACATACATACATACACTGATGGATGGAGGAATGAATGTATGAAGTATCCTTTAAAATATGTTATCGAGCTGGAGAGATAGCTTAGCGGTTAAGCACTTGCCTATGAAGCCTAAGGACCCCATTTCTAGACTTGACTCCCCAGTACCCATGTAAGCCAGATGCACAAGGTGGCACATGCATCCGGAGTTTGTTTGCAGTGGTTGGAGGCCCTAGTGCTCCCATTCTCTGTGTGTGTGTCTCTCTCTCTCTGTTGCTCTTAAATAAATAAATAAAAATAAAGATATGTTGCTTATAATAAGCTACCCACCCAAGTATATATTCACATATACTCAATGGAATTACAAAAGAATGAATTAAAATGTAATTGTCCCATCCAATCATAAGTGTGTGTGTGTGTGTGTGTGTGTGTGTGTGTGTGTGTGTGTTCTTTATTATAAAATGCATAATTCCCAAGCATGCATTTGGTTAAGGTTTGTGACTATGAAAGCATGTTTCTGCCATCTAATGGTCATGGGTGGTAAAGCCTAAACTTTTTTTTTTTTTTTTTTTTTTTTGGTTTTGCGAGATAGGGTCTCACTCTGGTCCAGGCTGACCTGGAATTAACATTGTAGTCTCAGGAGCCTAAACTTTCTTTAGGGAAGTAGTCTTAGAAAATATCTAGCTTGTAAACATTCAAGGAAGAAAGACGGGATGATTGCTAGCAAATATCTTTTCCCCATTTATGAAGTGTATGCAATTGTACTTGCCTTTAACCAGATATGTAAGGTACAAATATCAATTATACGACAAGATAACACAGTGTCAATTATAAAACAAGCTAACACAGTGTTGAGGAGCTGGACCCAAATAGATGGAACCTCCTATCCCTTCCAACTGAGCACCTGTAAACCTTGGGAGGGGGACTGGCCTTGAATGACACTCAGAAATGCAAACAACTCCAAAATGTAAACCTTTTAGTAGACATCCAAGAATTCTAGCCAAGAATGTCAAAATAAAAAGTATGGAACTTAAGAAAACAGTTTAATTTTTTTTTCTTGAAAAACAAACATGCAAAACATACCAGAGGGCTGGAGAGATGGCTTAACAGTTAAGGTGCCTGCCTCCTAAACCTAAGAACACCGGTTCTAATCTCCAGGTCCCACGTTTAGTGAGATGCAAAAATGATACAAGGGCGCAATGCCGCACTTGACCACAAGGGGGCACACACATCTGGACTTCGTTCACAGCGGCTGGGAGGCTGCTGGCGTGCCCATTCTCTATCTGTCTCCCTCTCCCTCTCTCTGTGTCTCTCTCAAAAAAAAAATTTTAAAAAATACCAGGATGACTTTTGCACAGTAGAGTGCAAAAATGAATTGCATCAAATAGATATTAAAAGTGTGTAATGATGTGACAATAATTACAAAACAAGGTAGGGAGCTGGAGAGATTACTCAGTGGTTAAGGCATTTGCCTGCAAAGCACAACAACCTGAGTTTGATTCCCTAGTACCCATGTAAAGCCAGATACATAAGATAGAGCATGCATCTGGAATTCATTTACAGTGTGCCCATTCTTTCTCTCTGCTGGGCATGGTGGCATATGCCTCTAATCCCAACACTGAGGAAGTTGAGGTAGGAGGATCACTGTGAGTTTGAAGCCAGCCTTAGATTATATAGTGAACTCCAGGTCAGCCTGGGCTAAAGTGAGACCCTACCTCAAAAAAAAAAAAACCCACAATGTTTTATTTTATTCTCAGACATGGGATTAGAATAAAATATCAAAAGGAACCTAAATATTATGTAATTTTTTTTTTTTTTTTTGGTTTTTCAAAGTAGGGTCTCGCTCTAGCCCAGACTGACCTGGAATTCACTATGTAGTCTCAGGTGGCCTTGAACTCCCAGAAATCCTCCTACCTCTGTCTCCCAAGTGCTAAGGTATGCACCACCATGCCCAGCTTATTATGTAATAATTTAGTGCATTATTAAAATCACATACTGAGTTAAAATCTTCAAATTGTAGAGTTATGTTAGGTCTTACTTCTGTCCCTAATAGCATGTTACTAAAGTCACAATCATTACACAATGTAGAATTATCAAAACATTACAATTTACTCAATAAACATGCACAATTGTTGTGTCAATAGTTTCCTTAAAACTTAATAAACTGAGCCGGGCGTGGTGGCGCATGCCTTTAATCCCAGCACTCGGGAGGCAGAGGTAGGAGGATCGCTGAGAGTTCAAGGCCACCCTGAGACTACATAGTGAATTCCAGGTCAGCCTGGACCAGAGTGAGACCCTACCTTGCAAAACCAAAAAAAAAAAAAAAAAACTTAATAAACTGGGTGTGGTGGCGCACGCCTTTAATCTCAGCACTTGGAAGGCAGAGGTAAGAGGATCACCATGAGTTCGAGGCCAGCCTGAGACTACGAGTCAGTTCCAAGTCAGCCTGGACCAGAGACCCTACCTTGCAAAAAAAAAAAAAGAAAAAGAAAAAAGAGAGAAAAGAAAGAAACTTAATAAAATTATTACCTGAAGGCTGGAGAGATGGCTTAGCGGTTAAGGCGCCTGCCTGCTAAGCCTAAGAACGCTGGTTCCAATCTCCAGGTCCCACATTTAGCCAGATGCCAAGTGATGCAAGGGTGCAATGCCGCACTTGATCACAAGGGGGCACACGCATCTGGATTTCGTTCACAGCAGCTGAGAGACTGCTGGCGTGCCCATCTCTATCTGACTCCCTCTCCCTCTCTGTCTGTCTGTCTCTCTCTCTGTGTCTCTCTCCAAAAATAAATAAAATAATTTTTAAAAATTATTACCTGATCTCACTGCAAAAAAAAAATATATGAATGGTGATACTTAAAAAAAGAAGATAGAAAAAAAAAAGAAGAAGAAGATAGGCTAGGGAGATGACTAGTGCTTAAAGACTGACCATTAGTCATTAGAGTTCAGATTCCTGGAACTGACGTAAAGCCTAATGCAAGTAGTTAAGCCAGATACAAATAGTACATACATCTGTACTTCCACGCCCACCTATGGCAGTAGGAGGCAGCAGTGGAGACAGGGTCAGTAGAATCCTGAAACTTTTGGGCCAGCTAGGCTGGTGTTCACAGAGGTGATACAAGAGAGACCCTGTCTCCAACAAGATGGACAACTCAACATTGTCTTCTGACCTCCACATGCACGCCATAGCATGTGATGCCCATACATACACACACCATAACATGCATCACACATACACACACTAAGATAGACTTCAGTCTAGAAATATATGATTTAAATATGTACTAGACAGATGCTGATATATTTAATATAAAACAAGCAGATTTTAAGTAGGCAAATTCTTTTTTATTAATTAGCATACAAAGTAATATGGGATTAACCCTGTCCTGTTGGTTGGTCTCCTTCCTCCCTCAACCACTAGTCACCCTTCTGCTTTTATGTCACACATACCATTACTCTCTTTTTCTCTTTTATTCTTTTGGTTTCTTTTTTCCTCGTCCCCAACCCTACCTTAAAATCTATCCCCCCACCCCCCCAATGGTCCCCTTTCTAGTTTCATGACCTATACATACACACAAAATAATTAAAATCTAGGATTCACATGTGAGAGAAATAAGCAATTTAGGAATTTTTTTTTTAATGAGCAGTGTAGGGGGTGGAGAGAGAGTTCAGCAGTTAAAAACTCTTATTTAACATCTCTATCACACCCTCCAAGGCTCAGGGTCCATTGCGGAAGAGGTGGCAGAAAGAATGTAAGAGCCAAAGAAAGGGTACCACTACCCTTACAATGCAACTGTCCAGACAGAAATTGGCCTTGATATCCATGACCTCGCAGTGCCTAGCAATACTTTCACAAGACCCTCATAATAGGAGAAAAAGATGATGACATCAAATTGAAAGAGAGACTAATGGAGAGAGGGAGGGAGAGGATATGATGGAGAGTGGAGTTGTGAAGGGGAAAGGGGGAGGGGAGGAAAATATCATGGTTTATTGTCTGTAAGTATAGAAGATGTGAATAAAAAAATAATTTTTTTCTAAAAACTCTTGTTTGCAAAGCCTGGTGGCCCAGGTTTGATTCTCCAGTATCCATATAAAGCCTGATGTACATGGGAAAAGTTTGGTATCACTCATCATTGAAAAATGAAGAAGTAAGCCGGGCATGGTGGCACACGCTTTTAATCCAGCAGTTGGAAGGCAGAGGTAGGAGGATCACCAGGAGTTCAAGGCCACCCTGAGACTACCTAGTGAATTCCAGGTCAGCCTGGACCAGAGTGAGACCCTACCTCAAAAAAAAAAAAAAAAAAAGAAAGAAAAGAAAAATGAAGAAGTAGGGGCTGAGGAGATGGCGCAGCAGTTAAAGGCACATGGCACAAAGTCTGCTGGCCCCAGTTTGATTCCCCAGTACCCATGTAAAGCCAGATGCACAAAGTGGTACATGCATCTGGAGTTTGTTTGCAGTGGCAAGAGGCCCTGGAACACGTATTCTCATTCTCTCTCTCTCTCTCTCTCTCAAATAAAAATATTTACAAAAAGGAATAAGATCTTACCTATAACTACTATATAAGTTATAGTTAGTGGGGTTGAGAAAATGCTATCAGAAATCAATTTCAGTTTACTACTTTGATCCAATTTTAGCTATCTTTATCCACACTGTAAAGCTGGGTTTTGATTTGATTTTGCATCTTCTCATTTCTACCTCATTTAAAAATTGTTATTTCTAATCATAGAAAAGATGGTTTTGAAACCTATTATGTCCAATATTAAGTAATACACTGAATTGCATTTAAAGCCCCCCACACACACACTCAGCTCAGTCTTAGTCTTATTCTAGATAGAGAGAATAGTGATAACAAAATGGAAGGAAGGGAGCCAGGGGTGGTGGTGCATACTTTTATGCCTTTAATCCCAGCACTCAGGAGGCAGAGGTAGGATCACTGTGAGTTTGAGGCCAGCCTGGGACAACAGTGAGTTGCAGTACATCCTGGGCTAGAGTGAGACCCTGCCTCTAAAAAAAGAAGAAAAGTCATGTTGAAGCTTGGGAGATGGCTGAGCTTGCTGTGCACGTCTGAGTACTGTAGTTCAGATCTCCAGTGCCCACATAAAATGCTAGGAGTGGCTGGCATGGACCTGTAATGCCAACACTGGGGAGGCAGGGACAGGGAATCCCTGGACTGACCACGCAGCTACTATAGCCAAATCCATGAGCTCTAGGTTCAGCAAGAAACCCTATCTCAAGGAACTGCACCTGCACACATTCGTAGTCACTCTCTTCCAACTCCACCTGTTTCTCTCTCTCTCTCTCCCTCTCCCTCTCTCTCTCTCTCTCTCTCTCTCTCTCTCTCTCTCACACACACACACACACACACACACCACAAAAGAGGGGGAAAAGGCCAGGCATGTTGGTGTAGGCCTTTAATCTCAGCACTTGGGAGGTAGAGGTAGGAGGACTGCTGTGAGTTCCAGATCAGCCTGGGCTCGAATGAGACCCTACCTAAAAATAAAAAATAAATAAATGAGAAAAAAGAGATGTTGGAGTCCTGACTTCTTGTCCTTGGTCCTTCAATTCTGACATCATTTGTGTATAGGGTCTTTAAAAGAGGTAAACAATTTAAAATGACATTATCAGGGTAGTTATTATAAAGTCCATTAATACTTTGGAAGCAGGATTTGTTGTGCAGGTGCATAAAATTGTAAATAGTTTTCCTAATACCTCTGCAAGCATTATAAGTTGTATTTGTTATTATCTGTGAACTTAATTTTAGAAAAAGGCCACATACAGATTTAGTATAAATTATACACAACAGACATTAGTCTCATTTGTTAATCCTATTTTTAACTAAAGGTTTGCATTCAAATCTTTTAATTATTAGAAAGCTTCAGGCTCATAAGATGATGTGCCAACATCCTCCCAGAACAATTATACATTATTTCATTTTCCCTTGATACTAGCTTATGGTGTTGTCCATCCACAGGAGCCTCTGGTGTCATACAGACTGTGCTCAAATTTTGTATCGTGACGCTGAGAAAATTAAGCCCTTTGATCCTCACATGGAAACTGTAATAAATTATAATGGTTTTGAAACAGGCACCTGTCAAGTGTTTTTGCTTAAAAGCACTGCCTCCTCACTTGGACCCACAAGGTAACTAAAAGCAGGATGAAATCCCGACATCTCCGCCTTCACGTGCTCAGTCTCCTTTAGCTAAAGACACGAAGCTAAGAAGCAGTAAGGGACCGACTGGCCTAACAAATCCCTGGTTTTCACAGCACAGTACTCCGAGGAGAACGCTTTCCGAGGAGAAAGGGAAGAGGCAAGGGCTGGACGGAGAACCTTACCGGAACAAGGACTGCCTGGGCGTGGTTTGGACCACCTGGTCATTAACCAGTAGACGCCAGCTCCGGAACGAAAGTCCGGAGCTCAGGTTTTTTTTCCCGCTTCCGTCGGAACTGTTTGAGAGATGGAACTTAACTTCCGGCCAGGCTGAGCCGGCGTCCGGAGTAGATTTCCAGCTTGGCTGGGGAAAGGCGGTCTGGTGGGAGGAAGTCGCTGTTCTTGCTGTGGGAAGCCTGGCTTGCCCCGACCATGTGGAGGCTGCTGGCTCGCGCCGGCGCGCCGCTCTTACGCGTGTCCTCATCAGGTCAGAAGTTCCATTTGGTCCGTGAGGCATGACCCCCCCTCACTCCAGTGCTGTGTCTCTCAAACGCGAAGCGCGTGCATACGCTCGCCCCATCATTGCTGGGGACTGCGCCTTCCCGTCTCCACAATGGGGATTTATTGAACTTAGCAGTGCCTGGGGATCGGTGACTCGGACTGGCCCCGCTGGGGCCTTATCTTTGAAGCCCGATTAGTGGAACCTGCGTCCCACGCCTCTAGACGCCTCTGTGGCCCGGAGTGTAATAGGCTCTAGCCTTGTCTGCACGATCATTTAACTTGATTTATCGTTGTAGATTCTTGGACAACCCTTCCCACTAGTGCTGGCCTCAAGACGCTGCTCCCAGTGCCAAGTTTAGGAGGTAAGCGATTGCCTCTTTTCCACTTGCCGGTCAGTAAACGACACAGGTGTGTTCTGCCCCATTCACTCACTGAATAAATATATGTTGAAGTTGAAGGCCTACTCTATCGCCAAAAAGTGGTCTAAGACTAGAGGTAAAGAACAAAATTAGCCATTAAAGGCCCCGCTCTTACGGAGCAAATCTTACTGGGTTACCTCCCCTTCAGCTGACGACTGGTATGTGGGTATGTGGCCCATGATCTACCCAGGCAGCTCGTCGGTCACAAATACAGACTTTTGATGTTCTCTCTGAATGATACATGGTACATGTATACTGTCATTTAACAAAATCTTTCATTTATCAAATATAAACATTTAAAGTAAGCTACAACTTTATAAATCTTTAATCTCTTCAGTGTACTGGTAACTTCAAAAAATGCAAGAAGCTTGGACATCTGAGAGTCTTCTACACATAATTGTTAAACTACTATATGCTATAGGATATATTAACTTGTATATGAAATGTCATTTTCTGTAGCTGCTTATAGAAGCCTGGGGCAGTTTTTGAAACTTGAAATGGTAATAATTTTATAATTCCATTGAAAATTTCATACATCATGTATGTATGTATATATTTTCATTATGGAGCCATAATTGTTTCATTATATAAATGTATGGGATGAGTCATAAGGGTTTTTTTTTTTCCAAATTTACAGGTAAAGAAAGATATAGCTCCCCTAGGGTACTTATATGCTATAGGGATTGTGTGGTTCTCATTGTGAAAACCTTCTGCATATATAAAAGAAAAAGTACTGGTCAGAGGATTTCTAGGTTGTAAGTTTACCAACAAAAATATGTGACAGTTGGAGAGCTTAACTGTTTGATATAACATATAGTATTGTTTCCACTGCCCTATTAGCATCCAGAGGCAGTGAACTTTTTTGATGTTGTTTTACTATTGTTTTATCTTATTTTTCTTAAAAGACTCTTGCTGTCTGGGACTGGAGTTGTGGTTCAGTGACAGAGTACTTGTTTGGCCAGTGGGGGGCCCTGGGTTCCATCCCCAGTACCCCCAAAACAACAATCATCATCATGCTATCTGGCTCTGACATTTAACTGAATTATAAAATGTCTCTAGATCTCTGGTTCCTCTTCTGTTAAGTGTGGATTAAAATACTACTGCTTAGTGATCAGTCTCTTGACCTAAGTGATAATGATGTGTGTTAATTTCTAATAATTTTTTTTTTCTTTGTCCTTGGGGGAAGCCCTAAAAGAGTACACAGGCTGCCAAGCATGGTTGTACATGCCTGTAATCCAGCACTCGTGACTGAAGCAAGTAAGACTATATAATAAGACCCTGTCTCACAACAAAAACAACAAAAAAATGAGTCTAGAATGCTCTTTTAAAGAATAAAATAGGCTGGGCGTGGTGGCACATGCCTTTAATCCCAGCAGAAGTAGGAGGATCACCAGTCGTCAGTTGAAGTAGGAGGATCATCATGAGTTTGAGGCCAGCCTGAGAATACATAGTAAATTCCAGGTCAGCTTGGGCTAGAATGAGACCCTACCTCAAAAAAAAAAAAAAAAGAAAGAAAGAAAGAAAGAATTTCCAAGCAATTCTTACTGTAGGGATTGAGCATAGATTAGGAGTTTGATAAGTGAATTTGGTTTAGAAATACTTGCATTAAGCATTGTTGTGGCCAAAACATTTCAAGTGCCACTGCAAACAACCACAAGTAGCATATACCTTTGGAATTATCTGGTAACTTTCATTTAAAACTCACTTGATTGTTATATATCTTTCTAGGAAGAAAGTGGATCCATTGACATGTATATCTTTACTTATTCTTGGTTGTCTGTACTCCTGTTAGATGTTTCCATTCCTGAAAGGCCCAAGCTTAAATTTGTTGAAAGGGTACCACTTGTGCCAAAGGTAAGAAGAGAACCCAGAAACTTGCGTGATATACAAGGACCCTCCACTGAAGCTACTGAATTCACAGAAGGCAATTTTGCAATTTTGGTGAGTGACAAAAGCTAGAGATTATCAATATTTTCTATTCTTTGTCTTAAAACTCTGTACCCTGCCGGGCATGGTGGTACACACCTTTAATCCCAGTACTCAAGAGGCAGAGGTAGGATTCCTGTGAGTTCGAGGCCACCCTGAGACTACATAGTGAGTTCCAGGTCAGCCTGGGCTAGTGTGAAACCTTACCTCAGAAAATCAAAAAGAAAAAAGAAAAAATTCATGTACCCTGAGAATACTGGGTAGCCAGTAAACCTACAAGTTCGATATCTTTCTTTAATGTAGGATTGAAAAATACAGTAGTCCTCGACTGGATGCTTTAATATGTGTTTAGCACTAAATTCTGTATATACACCCTTTGATACTACAATAGTTAATATGATAACCTCAGTGGCACTAACTAATAGGCAAGTAGCCTATACAGCATGGATACACTGAGCAAATAGATGATTCATATCCCTGGTAGAATGTAGCAGAACAAGACACTGGGACTTGAATCTTGCTACTCAAAACAGTATGCAGTTTAAAACTTGTAAATTGTTCACGTACTATTTTCAGACTGTAGCTGACTGAAACCACAGCAAGTGAAACTGCAAATGGAGTGAAGGAGACTAATGCAGAGCAGAACAAAGTACCTAATTTACCCAGTCAGAATGTGATATCTCATCAAGCCTCTGCTAAAACTGTCCCTGACTTGGAGCTTAGGGCAGCTACTTGAGTAACTTCTATAGACACTTAATATCAGTAGCTACACAAACGTGTATGTACTAGCCTGCATGACTGCTGCTGACTTCTCAGAACTTCATACCCACTTTGACATTTCTCCTGTACTCCAGGTACACTCACTTCTTAAATTCACTGAGCCCTTTGCTGAGTGCCTTTACAGAGCTGTTTCTGTGACTGCAACTCACCTTTTTCCCTTAGCCAGTTTAGTGTTCTATACTCAGCTTTAAATGTCTCACCCTCAGAGGGCTCTCCATTGGAGCGGCTCCACCCTCCATATTTTCCTCCATATTGCTAATTAGAGTTTGCATTTTTATTTTCTTGTGTATCATTAAAGCCACAGTACTTTAAGAGTAGATGTGATGGAGCTCATGAATTCTCATTCTCCATTCACTTTCAGGCACTGGGAGGTGGTTATCTCCACTGGGGCCATTTTGAAATGATGCGCCTGACAATCAACCGCTCTATGGACCCCAGGAACATGTTTGCCATATGGCGAGTACCAGCCCCATTCAAGCCCATCACCCGCAAAGGTATTGGGCAACGCATGGGGGGAGGCAAAGGTGCCATTGATCACTATGTGACACCTGTGAAGGCTGGCCGCCTCATAGTAGAGATGGGTGGACGCTGTGAATTCGAAGAGGTGCAAGACTTCCTGAACCAGGTTGCCCACAAGTTACCCTTCCCAGCAAAAGCTGTGAGCCGTAAGACTCTAGAGAAGATGCGGCACAATCAAGAGGATAGAGTGAAAAACAACCAAAATCCCTGGACCTTTGAGCGCATAGCCACTGCCAACATGCTGGGCATACGGAAAGTATTAAGCCCGTATGACTTAACCCAGAAGGGACGATACTGGGGCAAATTCTACATGCCTGAACGTGTGTAACGGGAGCACAAGGATTTCTTGCACACATGCTATTGAAAGCATGAATCTGCATTTTTATTATCCTTTGGTGGCTTATAGGTCATCACAAAGGAGCAGCATACAAATAGATGATTTCTCAAAAACTCTGTTACCTGATTATTTAAGTTTAAATATAACCTCAAGATTCAAGTTCTCATTGGTCATGTTCATTTGCTTAACAGATTAAGAATGGTAGGAGCTAGGCATGGTGACACACACCTTTAATCCCAGCACTTGAAGGCAGAGGTAGGAGGATTGTCATGAGTTTGAGGCCACTCTGAGAATACATAGTGAATTCCAGTTCAGCCTGGGCTAGAGTGAGACCTTATTTCAAAAAAAAAAATAAAAGAATGGTAGGAACTGCTGGATCTCCTGGACTATAAAATGTCTTCTTCAGAGCTGAAACAAACAGTGCAAATATGTACATTATCTTTGATGGGTAATTATAAAAATGACAGCACATAGGTCAATGGATTCAACAGACATTTATTGGAAGGGGGACACTGGACAGTGACAAGGAATATACCTTTTAGCAAAAGGAACTGATAACAAAAGCTGAAACCTGTGGTGCCTCCTAGGTTTGAAATTCTCCGAAGGCCAGTGTGTGCTCTCAGTCACCCCACGGGACCTAGTGTGTGTGCTGCGCTGCGCATGATTCATTATTATTAGACAAGTGAGCACCCCACGCAACTCCAAACCCATGGTTCCAGCTCCTTGTTTGTCTCTAACAAGATTAATCTGTTCTTCAGAGCTAGCCAGTGGTAGTCTTCCAACCCTTACTCAAACTGAAGGAAACACAAATTCATAGACATATTAAACCATTTGCTTTTAAAAGTGGGTAAAAAATAGCACACTGGTGAAAATGTCATTTTTAATGTTTCTTAAAAAATAAGATCTTCAGCAAAGAAAATAAGAATTTACTTTCAAAAGTATGGTTTTGTCTAAACAATTGAATGGTCCTCAAGAGTTAAACACTAATTTTCAATGTGTTTTAGGGAGCCTCTTGCAGTGTGATAAATCTCTAAATAAATTATTTGTACTAAAACTCATTTACACATAGCTAATTTGAAAGCTAAACACAACAAAACTTTGAACTGAGGACATGTTTGCTATAGTTTCTTACATATATATCACTGGCCAACAGCTTCAGCTAACAATATGAATCAGGTGAGAGCCAAAGTGACAGCCTCAGTCCAACCTTTCTCTCCTTATACCTTCACCTGTTTGGTATGGATCACAGTGTGTGGTGTTTAGATTGACTTTTGGGAGTTCAGATATAAACAGGAGGCGTGTAGTTAGTTAATAAACCACCACACTGGGACCAACAATCTTCTGCCAGGTGAGAGGCATTGATAGAACTCTACCATCACCACATATGGAGAACACTTTAAAGTGTAGACATTCGTAAGGGGGGGGGCACATTGTAGTGTTTTGTTGTAAAAGCCTCTAGTAGTAACAAACCATGTTCCCACTGATGCCTTGACTTATCCATGAGTGAAATCAGTGTGATTATAAGTCATGAAGCACAAATCAGCCCCTGAAAGTAACGGGTACCGTGCTGAGCTGCAGGGACATGGCAGTGAACATGACAAGCATGGTACCTATTCTTAAAGGAATGATCCTTGAAAACTACTGTTGGGCCCCGAAGAAAGCAAGATACAGCATTGGTCAAAGGTGAGACTTTGAAGAGCAGAAATAACAAGTGCCTTGATCTCGGAGATCAACTCGCAGTTGATCAATGGCTCAGATAAGACCCTATTGGAGTAAGTGAGCTACAAACATGACTCTTCACAAGCACCCTGGCAGTCAGGCTCAAAGTTGGATCCTAAGCAGGCACTCAGTATGCTTGCTTCTCTACCCTGCAGGCTCTTTAAGCCATCTAAACCAGTTGTATATATTGTTGTGTTCCCCATTCCTTCACCTCTACCCTCTCCCAAATTACATAGTTTCATTAAGTCTGTTCTTCCTGTGCATAGGAAATAAGCTGTTGACTGGTGCCCTGTGTCATAAGAAGTTTCCTAATGAAGAGAGGCATAGCTGATGAGTCTGCAGTAGAGAGGTGATGGCACCACAGCAGTGGAAGGAGGGTTAGAACTGCCAGTTGAGGATCCATCTGTGAGGGCAGAAGGCGGTAACAGAAAATGAAAAACTATAGATTACATAGCACCATGGTGTTCACAGCCTGAGTCACCACCTCCCTGCAAGTAAGAAACTACTCCCCAAGCTGCACTAGCTGAGCCTGGCCTTTGGAGGGAAGATGTCTAATATAGATTTACTGTGTGGACCTCTTCCAAAGGACTTACAGGAACTAATTCTTGCTCCTTTTGCCAGTCCCAAATAAATACCAAGGCTCAAATGGAAGGGCCATCCCTCACCTATTCAAAGCATTCTGCTACCAGATCTATTATGGGTCAGACTGCCACCTTGTCACCCTTCTCCCCCACTGAGCCTGCTCCTACCAACTCTTCACTCCTCTCTGAAACATCCCTTCTCCTGATTTGACCTTCACTTACTCCTACACCTAAGCCCACGAAGATGAGAGCAGCTAGTGACAGTGAAAGCAAAGCACCAGAATGAGTTCAAGAGTGTCATGTAGGTTGAAAGGCCTGGCTCTCCCCAGACAGCTCACCTTTGTCAGGCAAATATGCCCCCGATGGTGGAAGCCAGGATGATGGCAAGAATAATACAGCAGACCATGATCATGATCTTCTTCTGCTCGCCCCAACAAGGAGAGAAAGAGCACATGAGACTGTCGCTATGCACAGTCAATTCTGACAAAAAGGAGACAAGCACATCTCGACGTGGAAGATGGTACGAAGGGAGAGGGAGCACCAGAAGGAATAAACATGGATCTGGCTTGTGGAACCCAGAGTGTTCATAGACATGTTTCCAGGTGAGAGGCTCAAAGTGAGATCCATACAGACCTGTGTGTTGTCCTTCTTGCCTTCTGAATACACTCCACCAGGTCTCCCAGTGAGTGAGTGGACAAATTTCTTCTGGGGTGGTCAAAATCACCACATGGTGGCATCAGATCACCAAGTGTTTTGCAGGAGATACACCCAGAACTGTTTTGCAATCAATATAGTTATTTATTTTTAAATTAGCAATAAAATAATCAACTTTACATTTTAAAAAAATATAAACAACTGAAGCCCTTCACATGTGTATTTAAACTTGAAGCCTCAGGCCTCGGTGTCAGAGGACAGCAAAGGCTTGCACTGAGTGTTTGACTCAGCTTGTTGCTGGATCCCATCCCATCAGACATCACCGCCACAGGGAAGAGGGCATCCTGCAGCTCTGTCTGAGTTCTGGGTAATGGCTGGATAAGAAGCCTTTGCAGTAGAAGCCAGTGGGCAGTGCTTGGATTAGGGTGCTCATTCTGTCCCATAAAATATTAAAAGCAAAACTATTTCTGCTCAAGTACCAAAGTGTAGACTAGCAGAGACCAGCAAGGTCCTAAGAGGCTTACCACGGGGTTACAGTGAGTAGACAAAGATTTCCTGGCTGTTGCTTCCTCCACAGGAATTAGGGGAGATGAAGATCCTGCCAGGCCCTTTAACTAGGTAGCAGGAAGAACCACTGTGGTCTCTACTCTCCCACCTGACGGCCCCAAACAGGCCATCCTAGGGATCATGTGAATAGCATCAAGTTGGTGTGGGATGTTCTCAGGGCAATCCCCTTGTAGGCAGCAGATGGGAGAAAGTGTTAAAATACGATGTCTTCTATCTGCTAGGCAGAGAAATATAATAGGAATCAACTCAGTCTTCACCACAAAGATCTCATTTGATTCCTCTAGAACTTCTCCAGAAAACAAGCTTCTAGATGACAAGGGAAGGTCCTATTTCTACAGTGATTCATTTGCAATATGCATATGTCCCTTACCTATGTTTTAGTCTTGCTCAAAGTTGTGTTTTGTTTTGTTTTTGAGGTCATAGTATCTTCCATTTCTAGTTTCCTACTTCCTGAGAGAGACACATCTGTGTACATACATCTCACATATACAGTTATAAAAACACCTGGAACACCTGAATGACTGACTACTTAGTCTCATGAGACGTTTCCAGAGCTTGGGACAGTAGCACCAGGTCCCTGGCCCAACTGAAATCCCCTGGTTATGTTTGGCCTCAAGGCAATGGCTTCACAAAGTCACTCTCCTAACAGGAAACAGCCAGTTTCTAAGATTCAGATATGGAAATAAATATTCTACACCACCAGCGTTTTCAAATGGGACTCTCAGATGAGCCATTCTGACCCCTCTTTGAGTCACCATGAGAATATAGAGGTTGAACTTCAAAGAAGCCAACCTTTGAGACCAAAATCTATCAGCCCCTCATGTTTTCAGGACAACAAACTGAGGACTGCCAGGTAGAAGACTCTGCTTCTATTGACAAACTCAGACAAATCCCTCTGCTCTGGTAGATACTCCCCTGAAAAATACATCGCAGTTTCTGGGAGAATAGTCCATGAGGTAGAAAACACAGCACCTTGGACAGCTCTCAGACTTTCCAAGGTGCAAAGGCATAATTTGACACACCAGAGGGAGGAAAAGGTGGGTTGGTTCATACAGTCCAGGAGGGAAGGTACTTCAGTTGCTAGGACAGGAGATGGTTTTCAGGAGAGCTCAGGATGGCAGCAGGTAGGTTAGGTTCCTCCAGGACTAGATTGTGGAGTCAGGTCCAAGGATGGTTACAAGGAATCAAAGTAACAGGTCCCCCTTGCTCTCAGGATGGCCATTCAAACTTCGTTCCAATCTGAAGACAAGGATGGCCAAGCCAGGCTGGAGTGGAATCAGGTTCTAAGAGGTAGGGAGAGGAGGAGCTGGTCAGTGGATCGGTGATGGTGAGGAGCAAGGAGAAGAATTAGCCACAAGCCTGTAAGGTGGAGCACAGCAATCAGGGATAACTGCAAGAATAATGTGCAGGAGTCCATACTAAGCCTGCAACAGCCCAGAGGCAAACCTATGGCCATACCTGGAACTAAATATCCTGCAAAAGATCCCAACTGTAACAGGTTAAACAATCTAGACAAAGAAGACTGACATGAAAGGTGAGGAGGGAAGCAGGGATCAACTAAAACAAAATACTATGAAAATGCCATAATGAAACCCATTACTTTGTATGAAAATGTAAAAAGAACTCTTCATTATAAATTTTTTAAATAGTACAAAAAATATCTTGAGGACTTTTATAAGCCAAGTACTAGTTGAAAATACCCATTCTCTGTCTGGCCCATGGTAGCTCAGAAGCCTTCTAATACTCAAATAATCAGGAACTCTCCCTTCTCTTAGGAAGCAAACAGGTACAAAAAAGGACTATGGGAAAGTTCAGATTTATACTGGGGCTGCTCCATGTTAGAGGTTATGTAACCATGGACAGGTTTCTTCATTGATCTTCCATATCGGAAAAATTGGGGATACTGGTACTATCTCAGGGATGTTGCTGGCATGCAACTGGGGGGGGGACGGTAAACAGATTGTCTTCCCTTCTATTCAGACCCCTCTTCCAAGGGAGGCCTGAGGAGGAGCAAGCCCAGACTCGGTAACCATCAGTCTTGACTGCATTGGGGAAGATGGGCAAAGTGCAATAAGCTACTTCTTCTCAGCAACCTAGCACCTCAGTGACCAACTAGAAACAAGATATTAACTGAAGAGTTACCTTCTCAAAATGGGTTTTTCTTCTGAATTCCTGGAATTACAATGAAGGTTAAGGGGCACAATGAATTTGCAAGGCATTTTTCATCCAATGATATGGAACAATAACTATTATATCTCTTTTTATTTCACTCTACTTTCCAGTGAGATAGTTAAGACTCAGAACAAAATTCAAATGGGCTGGAGAGATGGCTTAGCAGGTAAGGCACTTGCCTGCGAAGCCTAAGGACCCAGGTTTGATACCCCAGTACCCACTATGTGGGTTAGCCAGATGTGCCTGGAGTTCATTTGCAGTGGCTAGAAGCCCTGGCATGCCCATTCATATTCTATTTATCTGCCTCTCTCACTCTCAAACATTTTTTAAACATTCAAACTTTATAAGCAAAAAGCAATTAACACAAAAAGCCTTTTTCACATCAAATAGTCGATAATGGATTCTGACACGTAAAGGATAGAAACATCCTAGAACCAGGCTGGAGAGATTGTTCAGTGGTTAAGGTGTTTGTTGGCAAGGCCTAACAACCCAAGTTCAGTTCCCCAGTGCCTACATAAAGCTGGATGCACAATGTGGCACATGCATCTGGAATTTGTTTACAGTGGCTAGAAGCCCTGGCACTCATCTTTAATCCCAGCACTTGGAAGGCAGAGGTAGGAGGATCATTGTGAGTTCCAGGCTAGCTCGAGACTACATAGTAAATTCTAGATCAGCCTGGGCTAGAGCGAGATCCTACCTCGAAAAAAGAAAAGAGAAAAGAAAATAAAAGTAAAAAGAAAAGAAAGGGAAAAAGAAAAGAAATATCCTGGAACCATTTCATCTTTAATCAAACTGTGTATTAATAAGGCTCAAGTCTTGAATCTTAGATTATCCTTATCATTCTTTTTTTTTTCGAGGCAGGGTCTCACTCCAGCCCAGGCTAACCTGGAATTCACTATGTAGTCTTAGGGTGGCCTTTAACTCATGGTGAACCTCCTACCTCTGCCTCCCAAGTGCTGGGATTAAAGGCATGCGCCAGCATGCCCAGCTTCATCCTTATCATTCTAACTGCTGCTAAACCTGATTTAGTGGTCCGCTGTAAATTATGCAACAAATTTTCATGGTCTAGAGTTCCTTAGACTTTGTAGACAAGGGTAAATGCCATCTTGTTCTACAAAGAGAAGCTGAGATGTAATAAAACACTCTCCATTACTAGCTGTGTGAATTTGGCCCTGCTACTTCTCTTTCAGACTGAATTTCTCTGTCTTTAAACCATTCATGTTACTGTCCCACAAGAGTATTGTTGGGCTCCAATATTACAAGTATAAGGTGTTCAGCAGATTGTCTGCAATGGCTCAGCACTCAGAAATGTTAGCTAGCTTGTCAATTAAAAATAAATTTTACACATTCTCTTCCCATGGCCTCGCTAAAAAAGTTTATTAGTTAGTACCTCATTCAAAATCTTCTCATTCAGCCACAAATAAAATTCTTAAAGGATCAACACCCCAGATTCAATTACACTGGAAGAAGACATGGAAAGCAGAACCCATCATCCCTAAAAGCTAAGGAGAATTTAGAAGACAGCTCTAGATAACCTCCCCATGCTTCCTGAGTGGGGTACTCCAGTATAACAGAAGAGGTGCAAGACAGAGAAGGGACGAATCCACAGGATAAGAAGAGAAGACCTGATACATACTGTAGCCAGAACCCAAGAATGGGTTGTTTTGTATTGTTTTTCAAGGTAGAGTCTCACTGTAACCCAGGCTGTCTTGGAATTCACAGCGTATTCCCAGGGTGGCCTCGAACTCATGACAATCCTCCTACCTCTGCCTCCCGGGGACTGGCATTAAAGGCATGTGCCACCATGCCTGGCTCAAGAATGGAATTTTAAAAGATAAAGATTCCACAGGCTCCCAAGAGTTTTAAAGTTCATTGTGTGCAAGGTCAGTCATGGAAAAACATCAGGAGAATTTTGAAATCCCAGGCTAATTTCTGCAGGAGGCAATCCAGAGTTCCCAAGAACCATTCGTTTACTTACATTTCAGTGCAGCAGCCCCTTAGGCCACTCTTACTACAGCCCAACGGACAGTCCAATGATCAACGCTAAAATGCCCAGCAACACAACTACTACCACAATGATAATGATCAATTTCTGGAGAAGGGAATAAGATAAAAAGAATATTAAATAAAAAAATAACTCATGTAAAATTCAACCCCTCTCATCTTTACAAAGAAGGTACCTTCACAATCCAGATAAGATATATAAATACATTCTTTTAGGATCTTTTACATTGTTTAAGTTTCTTCCTGCCTAGCAATGCCAGCAGATGGAATACAGAGCTGTCACTACAGCTCTCATTATAGTCTTGCATATGTGGACACATTGGAAGAGCCAATTTTATGGTGTCTCCAAACAGCAGCTTAGCAAGATAGAAAGCAACTATGTTTCCTTGTCAAGAGAAGTATAAAAACATTTCTGACACAGTCCTAATTCCAACTTCTATTCATCTGTCCCTTTAAAGTCCAGTTCTACCCATCAGACCAGGTGGCAGAAAGTATAAGCCAACATTTTCATTCTGTAAAATAACCCCCAAGCTCCCTACATGGTTGCATAAGCAATAGGTAGAGGAAGAAAAAAGATCTAAACAAAAATATCAGAGCCCAAGAGAAACAGAGAAGAGTAAAAGGCAGAAGTCGCCAGAGCTGGATATCCAATCAGTAAATACAGAAGCTTAGAATCTCCTAAGCCACAGAGCCAGAAGAGCAGGAAGCACAGTGATACGGTGGCAAGAGAATGACCGGGTTATGAATTTTACTCTTATCACCTATACTTACTGGGAGGCCTGAAGCCAGTTACATAGCCTCTTTCCCTCAATTGCTCCATCTAAAAGTAGAAAAACTAGGTGATTCTATAGATATTAAGAAGTTTATGTAATAATTTGCACAGTTCTAGGTACAAAGTAGAGCAAAAGAGAAGGGGGCAAGGTCTGGTGTACTAGAGTGGAAGGTAATGAAGAGATGATTTCAGGATATATCAGAGAAAGATTCATGAAATACATTCAGTAAGATAGCAGCAACACTCAGGCTATATCCATTCTACAGGTTTGCCTCTCAACTGTGGGTCTTGGGCAGGGAGCATGTGAAAGCCAGATCCATTCAAGGTACCCTGGGAAGGAAGGGAAGGCAGTAAGTTTCTAGGGGATTAAGAGGCCAAAACAGAGGGAAGACATACGCTCTTGGACAAAGTTGGGGTGACAAGAGACAGGAAAAGCAAATATAACCAGCAGAGACGAAGGTGCTCACCCTCCGGGCTTCACTCTGATACTTGACAGCCTTTTTGGTATCTGCCACAGCCCTCTCCACGAAGCCCACTGACTGGTCCATGTTGTTCTCAATACGGTCAATCATGGCTCCCTTTCCCCAGAGGCAAGAGGTGGTGGCAACAGAAACAGGGAGAGGAAAGAGAAAAAGCAAGAGCAAACGCAATGGACTCTTCTCTGAAGGCAGGAGGAGACCTCACCTTCCGGGCCTGACCCTGGTATTTCACAGCTCTTTTAGTTTCATCGCGTGCCTTCTCCACATGGTCCACTGTGTGCATGACATTCAGTTCTATGTTATCTAGCATCTCACCCTGAAAAGAACAGACAGAAGTCACACCCAGAAGAGTTCCAGCTAATGTGGGGAAGGGACTCTAATCTTCAGCGCCAAGAGAACATTCAGAAACCTGCATGGGAGCCTTCTGTAGCACACACTCTCACATTCCCCATGGCACTTCCTGTCTGCACTTTCTTACTGAATTACTCCTTCTCTGTGATCTGCACTGAGCACACTTTCTAGATAGTTCACAATTACATGTGAATAAACTCTGATGGACTCCTCTCCTTCCTTTCTTCATTTTTCCTCTTTTTTTTCTTTCTTACTTATTTGCTTCTCATGTTTCAAGCCTGTAGTGAGGAACCAAAACAAGGAAACCTCATACTCTCGGAAGATCACCAGAACACTGGCCGCCTCTTGGCCATTCACACCAGAAACAAGTTCATTCCGCCCAAACCAAATTTTTTTCACTATTGTGAAATAGTACCTGGCACATGGTAGGTATTCCATATCTGAGGTTGGGAACATTTGCTTTTTCCAAGAACATTTGCATATCCCCAGTCTCCTAAGTGACACGGTGGGGGGTTGCACATGCTTGATATTGGTTGTATCTTCCCCTCCAGACAGTAGTCTCTTAACAATACTCCTAACCCATTGCCCAGTTTTTATTTCCTGCCAAGGAAATTTGGCCACTCCAGTTACTTCCTGAGCTCTAAGATTGGGAATTCCCCTCATTTCCACCTATCACTAAATGGCTGCTGATAGAGAGAGCAAGACACTTACCATCACTTGAAATTCAAACCAGTTCCTCGGCAAGGCAGTGTGGGGGAGGAAAAAGAAGAATGGGAATGGAGGGACTTGAGAAAGGGTCTCAGAGGCCAGAAGGAGGGTGGGAGAAAGACACCCATCCCTGGGACACAGAGCAGATGTCACGAGCCAGTCAAGCAGCACCACAGCCTCAACTGAGTTCTGCACACTATAGGAAGGAAGCAGTTTCTGGTCCTGTGATGATGGCGGAACAGCTGGAAGTTCTTGGTGAAAGTGACATAGCACTACAACCTGTGGTGTATTTCACTCAGTGTTGTGACACTACTGTCTGTTTAACTCTATCCTAAGAACCAGGGACCGCCTGACTGAAAACAAACACCATATGCAGAGCACAGAGAATTCCATCCCTGAGCAAGCAGACCAGGGGAGGAACAAACTGTTAAACTAAGCACTCTGAATGTTTAAGTTTTTCTCTAAATATTCTTTTACTAATTCCTCATCATGTCTGTTTCTGTTTCTTAGTAAAAAGTGCCAACTTCTTAGAATTCTTAGAATGCAGGTTAAAAAAACAGTTGGAAAAAATTTAATCCTCTATTTTCATATCGTTGATTTTTAAAAGAGAGGCTGAGAAGATAGCTCAGTGGGTAAAGTGCTTGCTTGCAAGCATGCGTTCCATCCTCAGACCCCATGTAAAATGCCAGCCATGACACCATATGCTATAATCCCAGCACTGAGAAGGCCAGACAGGAAGACCCCTGGAGTTCCATTACCTAGCCAGCCTAACCTAAGTGGTGAGGTCCGGACCAATGAGAGGCCCTATCTGAAAGAGAGGTGGATAGCATACCTGAGGAACAATACCCAAAGTTTCCTCTCACCTACACATGCATGCACACTCGCACACTCACGCACGCACATATACACACATGCACACAAGAACATGCACAAGCACACCATACCCACATGCAAAAAAACATTGATCCTGAGGCTAAATGAACTAGGTCCTTGACATAACATATCAAATCCTGTTATTACTAGAATGACTAAAACCAAAGTAACAGGCAAGAATGACAAACCTAGGTGGCCTGCATATCAGCATTTGATAGGTAAGGAGGCACACTTCTCCCTGGGGACACTAGGATTCTATCTCTGTGATGTGAATTCCCCAATTCTTCCACCCTACCTCACTGTCAGAATTCCTTTCCTCCCATTCTCAAGAGAACCCAAGCTGTCCTCTCCTTCCACCCCTGAGACTAGCTGCCAGTTACCTGATTCTCTACCAGCATGGCGATGTCCATGAACATGTCGTGCAGCTCCCTGATGCTGCTCTCCAGCCTCACGATGTCCTTGTGCCGACCCTCGATCTCGCTGAGGGCTTGCTTGGAAATCTGGGAGTCAATGATCTACAAGAGGCCACATACAGCGTGGTGGCGCACGCCTTTAATCCCAGCACTCGGGAGGCAGAGGTAGGAGGATCACCATGAGTTCAAGGCCACCCTGAGACTACATAGTGAATTCCAGGTCAGCCTGAGCTAGAGTGAGACCCTACCTCGAAAAAAAAAAAAAAAGAGGCCACATACAGGCACAGGCAGGCCATCAGCTGCCCTGGTGATACAGGGTGCCCCTGCATAGCCCTCACACACTCCAGCTGAGCTCCCCTGAGCCTCCCTGTTCAGGGTGCCTCTCCATCACTCACCCCAGACGTAAAGATGGTAGGGTTGCCACTCTCCAGCATTTCTTCCAGCTCCTCATCTGTTGTCTTCTTGCCAGCTTTACAGCAAAAGAAGTAGAGCGTCCATAAGATGGAAGCACAACCCCATTTTAAAATTTCTCTGAACCCTTCTCCAATAGCCTCCTGGCCCTCTGATTTTTCTCCCAGTTTACCCATCCTTAACATTACCAGCAATCAATTCCACCATAAGCACAAAGTAGAGTGACTATATTATCTCCCAGCTCAGACTATTTCCTGGTCCCTTTCAGTACACTATGGAGCCCAAAGTCCTCATGTCAGCACACAATTCTTGGGCAGCCCTTCCTCCACCCATCTTAGACTGGAGCTCCAAACACACTCTCTCTCCTGCTCCCCCTCCCACACTGGACAGCCTAAACAAGCCTGCCACTCTTACACAAATGCATTTGCTTTCTCTTGCTAATATCAACTGTGTTCCTACAGTTCCTCCCTCTTGCAGCACATCTGCCCTACAGGGCATACTTCCTTACATACTATGACATGCCTAACGGGCATGGCTTTATTCATATTCTTTTTTTGTTTTTGTTTTGTTTTTCAAGGTAGGGTCTCACTCTAGCCCAGGCTGACCTGGAATTCACTATGTAGTCTCAGGGTGGCCTTGAACTCACAGGCGATCCTCCTACCTCTATCTCCCAGAGTGCTGGGATTAAAGGCGTGTGCCACCATGCCTGGCTTTATTCAGATTCTTGACTTCACAGCAACTAGCATGGTACTTGTATTTCCCATATATGATGGTTAACAGATAGCAGAAAGATGCAGTGAGTCCATAGGAGAGTGTTTAGTGGATGTTTCCCCTCTAAGTATGAGAAGTGCTGGATTCCTTAGGAATAAAATTCCTTGGCTCAACAAATGTAGTACTTTTTAGCCCAAGATGCAGCATTCAGAGTGTATCTATGACATAACATCTGCCATGTGCTTGGGGAAAAGCCACCAGCAGGGCTACTGTTTGTTCTCTCATAACTTGGGATGGACAACTGTATGGCAGGAAAGGGAGAGGGAGGGACACACCAGACTTCAAATACATACTAATTTCAAGCTGCCGTTGGATTCGCCCTTTGCTGCGTTCACGGAAGTCCACCTGAGCCTCGTTGTATTTGGTCATCACCTCCACAAACTTCCGGGAGAGGACGGAGTGCTATGGAACAATGTTGAATGAGAAGATCCCCAGGAGGTGAGGGAGGAGATAAACCCATAACTGGTATATAACCAAAGATCCTTCACTTCTTACTCTCAGTGGTCTCTACAACAGTCCTTACCTGTAAGTGGATACATATTCTCTCAACAGCTCTCAGTGCCCAAGCCCAGACCTTCACAATAATCTTGGATCCTCTCCCACCTCACAGCATCATGTTGTACTGGTTTCTCCTTTGCAAAATTAACATCAGCTTTTCCAAACACATCACCACCATGCAAATTCAAATGAACGTCATAGCAAATGTCTGACAGAAACCTACCAGCCTCTTGCCTCTTCCCTACTCATCTCCAAATGCCCACGGTATCACTCTACTAGGATGCAGCCTGAAACACGTGACAGAGAGCTACTGGCTACAGGATCAGATCCCAGTTCTCTCGATTGGTATTAAAAACCTCTGGAATATGATCACCCATTATCTACCAAAAATTCGGCATGTGTCATCCCACAACAAACTTTTTTCTCCACACAAATTATTCTCTTTAATTGCTGCCCTCACTGCTTTCTCAACCCCCCCACCACCACCATCACCACCAATGTTCTCATGTGCCGTCACAAACATACCCATGTGGCCCATCTATGATCCCATTTCCCTAGTTCTTCTCACAGACAGGAAATATGTTTTATGTATTTGCACAGGTATATGAGCACACCAGGGCTCCCTGTTGCTGCAAATGAACTCAGATCTATGCACCACTTTTTAGGTCTGGCTTCACATGGGTGCTAGGGAATCAAACCCAGGTAGGCAAGCTTTGTTAGCAAGTGCCTTTGACCACTGAGTCATCTTCCAAGCCCTGAAATTCTACTTCCTGAGCATATATTCATGCTGGCACTCTTTCTTACCAAGGCCCAGCCCTCTCCAGCTATCCCTAAATTCTTGACCAAGACCTTTTAGTGCTGAGAGCATTTTAATCTGCTTGTATTGTTTTCCTTCTAGGTTTTGTTTTTGTTTTTTGTTGTTGTTGTTTTTTGTTTGTTTTTCGAGGCAGGATCTTGCTAGCTGACCTGGAATTCACTATGAAGTCTCAGACTGGCCTCGAATTCACGGCAATCCTCCTACCTCTGCCTCCCGAATGCTGGGACTAAAGGCGTGTGCCACCACGCCAGGCTCCTGCTAGGTCTTATGTAATAGGTTCCTATGCCACTTAAGTGTAATGTCCATTCTGTCATTGTTGATAGTGGTAGTGAGAGTTTGGAAACAGGGTCTCACAGTGTAGCCCAGGCTGGCCTTGAACTCTCAGCAATCCTCCTGCTGCAGACCTCCTGAGGGCTGAGATTACAGGCGGTTTTTAAGGTCAAGAATCATCTGACTTTGGTGATTAGCTCCAAACTGGACAACCGACACCTATCAACCTTTGAAGGAAAGGATCAACTTCCTCACCTGTACAACAAGGAGGTACTGAAGCTGTGCTCAGGAGGCATTAAGGAAGTACTTGAGGGGCCTCCTTTAGAGAAGGAGAATGTGAGAGAAGGGTCAAAAAGGCACGACTATCTCTGATCACTGCCTCAACCCAGATAGTTCCCCTTTACCATTTCCTCAAATTGAGTTCTCATACATTAAGAATTGTGTTTAAGGGCTGGAGAGATGGCCTAGTGGTTAAGGCACTTGCCTGTGAAGCCTAAGGATCCAGGTTCACTTCCCCAATACCCATGTAAGCCAGATGCACTAGGTGGCACGTGTGTCTGGAGTTCATTTGCAGTGGCGGGAGGCCCTGGTATGCCCATTGTCTTTATCTATCTATCTATCTATCTATCTATCTATCTATCTATCTATCTATCTATCTATCTATCTATCTATCTATCTATCTATCTATCTCTCTCTCTCTCTTTCTCTCTCTCGCTCTCTCTTTCAAATAACTAAATTAATTAATTAGTTAAAGGTGTTTTTAAAAGAATTGTGTTTTTAAAACACAGAGGCTGGAGAGCTGGCTTTCCGGTTAATGAGCTTGCTTGCAAAACCAGGGGACCTAGGTTTGATTCCCCAAGACCCGCATAAGACAGATGCACAAGGTGGTTCAGGCATCTGGAGTTCATCTACATTGGCTGGAGGCCCTGGAGCACCCATTCTCTCTCTATCTGCCTCTTTCTCTCTCTCTCTCTTTCAAAGAAATAAATAGAAATTTTTTAAAAATTTTTAAAAGACTCCAGAAAAAAGAAAAAAAATAACAATTGAAAGATTTATGGGGCATTCACTATACTGTTTCTGGACTAGGAACTGCATGTGACCAGATGCTCATGCTCTGATGTCAAGCCCTCCCCACCACAATGGACTGTAACCTCAAATTATATGCCAAAATAAACGCTTCCTCCCTTAAGTTGCTTCTCAGGTATTCTTTCACAGCAACAAGGAAAGTAACTAATACATTTTATTTTCAGCTACTAACACAGTATTTAAGGTAGCAGGTGTTTTTTTTAGCTATTAATCAGTCACTTCTAATATGTTAGAAATAACTTAAAATCTCTGAGCATGGATGTATGTAGAATTACAAATATACAACTACTGCATGTTAGTATAAGCTATGGGAGAAGACAGTAAAGGGTAGGTGTGGTGGTAGATGCCTATTATTCCAGCTAAGGAGGGTAAGGCAAGAGAAGTGTAAGTTTGAGGACAGCCTGAGGTACACAGTAAGACTATGTTTCAATTAAAATTTAAAATGGAGAAGAAAAAAAGAGCTGATAATCAAGAAAAAAATAGGCAAAAACGAACAGGCATTAAAGAAAAAAAAAATGGCTGTGGTGATACACTCCTTAAATCCCAGCACTTGGGAGGCTGAGGAGGAGGATTGCTAGGAGTTCAGGCCAGCCTAGGATATAAAGTGAGTTCCTGGTTGCCCTGGGCTAGAGTGTGACCCTGCTTCAAAACAAAGATTGATGAGGAAGATAGTTAAGGCAAGGACGACTTACCTGGGATTTTCTAATTCGAAGGTCTGCTGATGACCGGACCTCATCTTCTTCGATATGCTTCTCCATGCCTAGAGTGAAAGGAAGGTTACCCTAGGAACGCATCTGTTCTTCCTTCCTCAAAACCCCCTGTTCCATGTAGACCTCCTCACCCTTCTCAACACAGAGGCTGAGCAGGAAGAACAAACAACAAGGAAGTGTGATGGCAGACGTCAACTCACATGAGCCTCAGACTTGGTTTCATTTATTACCAAGTTTCTTCAAAATGGCTCACACTCTGGGTATGATCTTCAATCCCTGCCCTGCCACTGACTAGCTGTGTGATTTCAAGAAGCACATGTAGCCTGTCTTCTTAATGGTTCTGTCCTCTAGTTTGTAAAACGGAACAAATTATAGTACAAGTTGAGTAGCCCTTAGTACCTGAAATACTTGAGACCACAAGTGTTTGGAATATTTTTACATATACAAGAGAGATGCTGGGGATAGGACACGAGATTCATTTGTTTCATATTCATTTTACAAGCACAGTAGAAGATAATCGTATACTGTAGGATTAGTGCACTTGTGAGATTAGGTGTGGTGTCATATTGGTACATAAAAATTTCCTATTTTGGATTTTCAGATTGGGCTTGTTTGATCTATACCTCCTTCACAATATTTAGTGTACAGATTAAATACAGATGTATATAAACTGCTTAGCACAGTGGCAGCCATACTGTCACTATTATTTTGGGGAGGATGTCCCCTCCCCGTGCCCATTAAAATAGTTACTATAAAGCTGGGCGAGGTGGCACATGCCTTTAATCCCAGCACTAGGGAGGCAGAAGTAGGAGGATCACCGTGAGTTCAAGGCTACCCTGAGACTACATAGTGAATTCCAGGTCACCCTGGGTAGAGTGAAACCCTACCTTAAAAAAAAAATAGTTACTATAAACTTACTCTGGGAGAAGAATTGATACTGCTTTTCCCTCTGACCATCAGCACACACTCACCAAATTCCCTGGGCAAAAATACACTACAGCCATGGAACTAAGTAAGCCATTGGAGTTCCCAGGGGAACTAAATCTATGGCAGCAGCCTCACCAAGCTATGTTCCAAAAGAGCCAGGCAGACTGAAGGACAAGCCCTGCATCTACACATCTTTATGATTACTTTTCTAATGTACATGAGTGCTGAGGAAACACAACAGTAAGAGAAAACCAAGGAACTGTGCTACGGTACCAAGGCAGTAGCTAAAAGCACATTTTAACTCCCTTCTCCAAACTTCAGTTCTAGACTATTCAAATACACTGAGGATCCAAGAAAGTCAATTTCTGGGGCCACTGTAGGTCATTCCAGGGACACCCAAGTCTCAGGAAAAAAATGGGATGAGTGGTGTCACTCCCATTAAGATGAGTATCAGTTCAGAAGAAGTGAGCCTGGGGAGTCCCAACCAGTGGTGGGACTGGATTGTCCCCTCCTTACTCTTCAGTTTGTTCCGGACATTGTTGGCCCTTTTCTTGATCTCAGCTGTGAGTTTCTCGAGGTCATCTTTGGTTTCTGGGTAAACAGAAGGTAGACTCAGTTAGAACAGAGCCAACTGCCTACTCAGTGAGCTACAGCAGACAGCAGGGCAGATGCCTTCCCAGACACCCACTGCCCATAGCACTATTGAATCCAACATGCTACATGCTAGCCTTCAGTGCTGAATGCTTTCTTTAAAAGGCATTTTCATTCGGGGCGTGTAGCTCAATGGTAGCTCATATATTTAGCAAAGGCAAAGCACTTTTTCAGTCCACCACACCCAAAATCAAATTAATTACTAATTAGCTAAAATAAAAGGCATCTTTCTACGTCTACCACAAGCCCAGAACTGAGTGAGAAATAAGCAATTGGAGAGAAGATATCAGTTTGTCCTTCAAGGTCTTCAAGTCTGGCAGGACCCATAAAAAATCAGCAGTCCTGATAAGCAGCAGCAGCATGAGTAAAGAACGTGTTCCCAGGCTGGAGAGATGGCTCAGTGGTCAAGGCGCTTGCCTGCAGAGCCTAACAACCCAAGTTCAGTTCCCCAGTAGCCACGTAAAGCCAGATGCACAAAGTGGCCCATGCATGTGGAGTACGTTTGCAGTGGCTGAAGGCCCTGGTGCTCCATTCTCTCTGACTTTCTTCTCCCTATCTCTCTCTGCTTGCAAATAAATAAATAAAATTGTTTTTAAAAAAAAAAGAATGTGTTCTGGTCAAGGTGTGCACAGTGGGGTTATGGAGAATTAGTACTGGTCAAGGTGTGCAATAGGGGGTTATGGAAAACGAGGAGTGTTTGAGGAATAACCAGAGGTTTGTCTGGCTGAAGTCTATGTAGGTGGGACAGAGATGACAGGAAGATGTGACTGTGGCTTAGACAGTTTCCAAAGGCTCTGCTGAAATGTGCCAGCTTGAAGTTTCAGGTCTTAAATGAGCTTTTGATGGAAAATCACAGACAGGCTCAGGCTTATTTCCTAATCTTGTGGAACATAAAATACAACCCTAAATTGTGCTCCCCAAATATGAAGCAATTAGGAGGAACAAAAGTTTGGCTTAGTAGTAACAAATGTGAGTTAAGTGACAGAATGATTTTTTTTAATTTTTTATTTTATTTTTGGAGAGATACACAGAGAGAGACAGAGAGAGGGGGAGAGGCAGAGAGAGAATGGGTAGCCAGCAGCCTCTCAGCCACTGTGAACAAACTCCAGATGTGTGCGCCCCCTTGTGGGCAAGTGCGGCATTGTGCCCTTGCATCACTTTGCATCTGGCTAAACGTGGGACCTGGAGATTGGAACCGGTGTTCTTAGGCTTAGCAGGCAGGCGCCTTAACTGCTAAGCCATCTCTCCAGCCCCCAGAATGATTTCTTTAAGCTTGAACTATTCCAGAATACCACATGAGGAAAAAGAAGAAGAAATAAATAAAAATTGTGTTTTCTCTCATACTATGCTTAAGACCATAGCCACTAAATTGCTGCCTTGTAAATTTAATATAAATTGTGTGTGTGTGTGTGTGTGTGTGTGTGTGTGTGTGTGTGTGTGGTTTGTATCAATGTAAAAATAAAAAAATAAAAATAAAATAAAATAAAAAATAAAAAAGTAAAAAACTAACTTGAGGGCTGGAGAGATGGCTTAGTGGTTAAGGCACCTGCCTCCTAAGCCTAAGAACGCTGGTTCCAATCTCCAGAAGTTCCAATGGGCTGCTGGCGCACCCATCTCTATCTGTCTTCCTCTCCCTCTCTCTCTCTCTCTGGTCTCTCCAAAAAAAAAAAAAAAAAAAAAAAAAAAAAAAAAAAAAAAAAAACTGACTTGATCTGGCAGGATTTGGAAAGGGGACTAGTATAAGCATTTTGGTCAAGAGGGGACTCAGCATGGGCATATAAGAAGCACTGAGTCATTGCTAGCCATGAGCTATGAGCTGGGAAGTAGAAAAGTGGGACCATGAAGTGAAGAAGTGACAGTGGCCAGCAGTGTAAGGTCAGAGAAGGAAAAGGAAATAGATGGGAGGGTGTGTACGTTAGTGCAAGGTAACGTGTACACTCCCTACAGCTCCCAGAGGGGAGGAAAACAAACCTGGCTCAGCCCCAGTGCAAAGGGTCAGCATCCAGTGACTCAACTCAGTAAACACTCACTTGGCTCTGGAATCGGTGCAGAGAGAATGATACTGTAGAGTTTCTTAGCTTCCTCCACATGTTCTGAGATCTTGTCGATATTGAGCCGAGTTTCCTCAATCTATAACCAGAAAGACAATAGCTTTGAAACATCAAAGAGGGAGAATACGTCCACAGCTGAGATGAATATTTAGCAGAGCTTTCCGTTGAAAGGGGCCCACCTTCTGGTTTGAGCTGGCTTGAGTGTCTCTCCATTCTCTGATAAGTACTTCTCAACAGAACAGTCATTAAAAATACATACTCAGGCTGGAGAGATAGCTTAGTAGTAAGGCATTTCCCTGCAAAGCCAAAGGACCCCAGTTCAATTCTCCAGGACCCAAGTAAGCCAGATGCACAAGGGGGTGCATGCATCTGAAGTTTGTTTGCAGTGCCTGGAGGCTCTGGCATGCCCATTTTCTCTCTCTCTCTTCCTCCCTCTCTCTCTCTCTCTTCCTCCCTCTCCCTCTTTCTCTCAAATAAATAAATAAAAGTTTAAAAAATAATCAATATTCATCAGGGTATATTGCCCATATAGAAGATGTTAATAAGTGGCTTTTTAAAATCCATATTTTTCCTCTCTGAGAGGGAAACATTCATGTGCCTGGAAGGGAGGGATTCCATCCAGTTAAGAAAATCAGGAGCACCCATGACAAATAAGCAGAGGGGCTGGTGTCTGAAAACAGTATCAGGAAAATCCTTTGGCTCCAAAAAGTGAGAAAAAATGAAAGTGGGGGTGGCTAGATGTCAGGGGGCAAGAAAGTACAAAAATGGGATACTGAAAGTATAGAGAATAAAAAAGAATGAAAGGGCAAGGGAGACACAATGAAAAAAGCAAACAGAGAAGGAAAGACTTGGCAAAGGCCATTTCAGAAGACAGCAAGCTTCTCTTGGACATGTTCTGGTAAAAAGTCTCTTACAAGCTGGTCAAGAACCAGGAGCTGCAGCTATGGACTGGCTGACACATACACATTCTGTCTGTCTGTCTCTGTCTCTCTCACGCGCTCGCTCTTTTTACTTTTTTTAAACAAATTTTTTAATTTTTTATTTATTTACATATTTAAGAAAAAGGGAGAGAGAGAGAAAAAATGAGCATGCCAGAGCCTCCAGCCACTGCAAACTCCAGATGCATGCACTACCTTGTGCATCTGGCTTACTGGTCCTGGGGAGTCGAACTGTGGTCCTTTGGCTTTGCAGGCAAGTGCCTTAATCACTAAGCCATCTCTCCAGCCTTCTTTTTATTTTTTTATTGACAAACTGTCATAATGTATTTTGATCATAATCCTCTTTCAGAGCTTTCTTTGGTCCCCTCCCACATACTCTTTCTACTAAACCCCTTGTTAAGTGACTGCATGATGTAAGTGCCAGAATATCTCCAACAGCCTTTCATTTCGATATACATACCATCACGGGACTCTGCTAAGCACCAAGCCATCCCCAAATCCCTCCACAGCACCAGCTGCCTAGGCACCCTGGCCCCTGCAGCAAAGCAAGCACATGGAGCAGAGATCTCAGGACCCAAGGTGTCTACCCACCTCATGGCAAGGTGAAGGCTGCATCAGCACCACAACAATTCACCAAAGGGACCCTTGTAAAACTCAGGACAGTGCAATCCCTAACACCTGGGGTACAGACGCAGCGCCCGTGTCCCCTTCTTGTGCTCGATGGCTCACTTCTGAAGACCTGCTACAGCTCTCTAAAGTGGACAGAATATGGAACTAAAGCTTCAGCTCTCCAAGCCTCACATCAGTATGTCTGCCACTTGAACAACGAATGTTTCCCTCTGTAACCATGCTGGCTTCACTGTGGCCTAGTTTGACAGAATAATCACTTGCTTAAAGATGTAGAATAAAATGTTAATGGTAATCACATCGGAGTATAAAGAAACACATGTATGGCTACTCAGTTACTTTCTCATTCCCGGGACAAATAGCAGATCAGAAACAGCGTAGGGAAGGAAAGAGGTTTTTTTTTTAATATTTTTTATTTTTTGAGAGAGAGAAAAGAGGTAGAGAGACAGAGAGAGAATGAATGGGCACACCACAGTCTCCAGCCACCACAACTGAACTCCAGACACATGTACCACCTTGTGCATCTCATGTATGTGGGTACTGGGGAATTGAACCCAGGTCATTAGGCTTTGTAGGCAAGCACCTTAACCACTGAGCCATCTCTCCAGACCAAAAAGAGGTTATGTTAGCTTACAGTTTTGAGCAGAAGTGTTCATCATGGCAGAGAAAAGCACAGTGGAAACAGAAAACTAGCATCTCATCTTCACAGCAGCAGGGAGGAAGTAGAGGACGGGCTAGAATATAACACCTTATAGACTACCTCCAGTGACACACTTCCTCTAGCAAGACTACCTCCTAAAGGTTCCTGAACAATGCCACCAGCTAGAGATTAACTATATAAATACATGACTCTGTGGACAACATTTTACATTAAAACACCACACTTCTCAAATATTTGTGAGGCATCTTAATAGCTGGCAAACAACCTATTAGACTGAATTAGTGCCGTTATTCAAATGAGAAAACTAAACTTAAAGACTTCACAAATCACATAGCTGGTAGTAGGCACAGCACTCAAAGTACAAATGGTATTTTTTATTATATCTACGATATTTATTTTTAATTCTCCGTACTGTTTCACTTATAATAGAATCTCAAGCCTACTCCTATATAAAAGGTCCTATGATACCCTGTGAACAATGGTGGCCTCTGCTCTTCCCTTTTTCTTCTCAAACACTGGTACTTGCAGCTCATAAAATGTCACAGGGTCACTTCATATTTCCACCTCCATTACACAAATATCTTGCCAAAATACAGAGTTTTATGAGCCTGAGGGAAAGGTTTTTAAGAATAAAATGCACTAACCAATTTAAGTTGGCTTAACAAATTTTAAAATGCTTTAAATTTTAAGATGAATTTAACTAATTTTAACAAGCCATTCAGCCTTAGATTTATGGCAATCAATGGATTGGCTGTCTTAGAAAATATCTTCTGGAAAATTATTTAATGAACTAGAGAGTAGCCTGACCCAAACGCTGGTCAATGGTAGAAAGACAGCACATAGGAAGTTGTTAGGATGAGTCTACAGGGCCTCAAGTAAAGAGTCACTACAGGCATGTGGTCCCAGCTCTTTTGTCTTCAGCCTGCCTTCTGACGTCCTGGGCCCAGGGAGCACCTCCTACCCCTAGCCCTTCCTACTATAGCTGCTCTCCCCTGTCCTCATCAGTCTCACCAATGGAGGCATTTCAGGAACTTTGATTAAATACTTAAATCAATTCACCAAAAAAAAAAAAAAAAAAAAGGCTGGGGAGATGGTGAAGTGGTTAAGGCATTTGCCTGTGATGCCCAATAACCCAGGTTCAATTCCCCAGTACCCAACGTAAAGCCTGATGCACAAAGCAGCACATGCATCTGGAGTTCATGTGCAGGGGCTGGGGGCTCTGGCACACCCATTCTCTCTTCTTCTCTCTCCTCTCTCTCTCCTTGCAAATAAATAAAATTTAAATTTTTTTAAACTTTAGAACTTAAGGATGGGCAGCTGGTTAATGACAAAGCTCCTTTCTTTGAATTTTGTGTCACTGTGTTTTTTTTTTTTTCATGGAAGTGTTCATTTCCCTCAATGATGAATTTCTGAGTATCTCATGTGGTGGCTACATGTGATTTCCTTTTGTGTATGTGCCAGATATTCAGAAAGTTATGGAACTAAGAGGAAGCCTTGTAGAAAACTGATAAGTACTTAAAGCTTAATTTGGGGACTGGAAAGATGGCTTAATGATTAAGGTCCTTGCCTTCAAAGCGTAAGGACCCAGGTTCAATAACCCAGTAACCACGAAAAGCCAGATGCACAAAGGGGCACATGTATCTGAAGTTCATTTGCAGTGGCTGATGTATCCATTCTCATATTCATTCATTCTCTCTCTCTTTCCTTGCAAATAAATAAACAATAAAGTAAAAATAAAAGCTTAATTAGTATGTGGTGTGGTGGGAAGGGTTAAGCATGCTGACATTACCCCCACATGATCATGTATTGATTGGGCAAATAGCGGAAGGGAAAGCAAGCCCTTCCCAGTACCTCTGTGAGGTCACCATCAAGACACAACAGCCTCACTATGCAGAACTGAGGCTCAGAAGAGAGGAGGTCTGGAGTTCGTTTGCAGTGACAAAAGGCCCTGCTGTGCCCATTCATATTCCCTCCCTCCCTCCTTGCCTGTCTCTTAAAAAAAGGCAAGATATGGTGGTAGAGGTGGGAGGATCACCATGAGTTCAAGGCCACCCTGAAACTACATAGTGAATTCCAGGTCAGCCTGGGCTACAATGAGGCCCTACCTTGAAAAACCAAAAAAAAAAAAAAAAAAGGAAATAAAAGGATGATCTCAGAGCTATGCTAACCAGTGAAAATAAGTTTTCTTAGACAATAATCTCAACTCAATTAAGTCTATCTGGGCTTTGCATCACTCAAATTCTAATCAGGAATATAAAAACCTATCTAGAGCCAGGCGTGGTGGCGCATGCCTTTAATCCCAGCACTCGGGAGGCAGAGGTAGGAGGATTGCCGAGAGTTCGAGGCCACCCTGAGACTACATAGTTAATTCCAGGTCAGCCTGGACCAGAGTGAAACCTACCAAAAAAAAAAAAAAAAAAAAAAAAAAAAAAAAAAAAACCTATCTAGTTCTTTCAGCCAAAGTAGTATTGTACCAAAAAATCATCTGCATATAAATAAAAGGGCCAAGGAGCCAGGCAGAGGATTCTCTGAAAATGAGCAACAGCAAGCTGGAGGCACAGAGAAGGAAGCTGAGGTCACCAGAACAGAAAGCCTGGGCTCTGCTGGAACCCTGGAGGTGGAGTCGATCAAGTGAAAGTAGAGGCCACAAAGAAGCTATGTCTGAAAACAGGAGACTGGACTCTCTGACCACTCCTGTCTTATCTATTTGGATTCCTTTGGAGCGGGGGAGCACAGACAGGGGACTTAAACAAGAACATATTCCTTACATACTGGAGGCTCTGAAGTCCCAGATCCAGATTAGGCTTCAGCACATGAATTGCCATTGGTCAAACATAAAATGTAGCTTCTAATGCAAATCAAACCAGTCCTGAAATTCTATCTCACCCCAGTCAGCAGAGCCGCCACTCAAAGAACAACAAATGCTAGGTTAGGGACATGGCTCAGTGGGCATACTTGCTGTGTACACATGATGACCAGAGTTCAGATTCCTAGAACCCATATTGTACAGCCAGCATCTGTAATCTCAGCCCTCCTACAGAAAGACGGGAGGTGGAGAGGACAGTCCCGAAGCTCACAAGCCAGCTAGTCTGGTTTGCACAGCTGTGAACAAGAGACTCTGCCTCAGGCAAAATGGCAGTGAGGACTAACAGCCAAAGTTGTCCTTTGACTTTCTCTCATACACCATGGCACAAGCATGCCTGCACTCACCTACATGAACACACACGCACGCACGTGTGTGTGTGTGTGTGTGTGTGTGTGTGTGTGTGTGTGTACAAGGGATAAAGGAACCTTTATAAGCAGTTGGTGAGTACTGTAGTTACTTTCTTGTTTCTGGGACAGAGAAAGGTCTACCATGAAAAGCTGACCAAAAGCAGCTTATGGGAGAAAAGGGTTTGTTTCAGCTTACAGTCTCAAGGGAATGCTTTAACATGGCAAGGAAAGCAGAGGCTCAGCATCACATCTTTCACATATCTGGGAGGAAGTAGTCTAACCACAAGACCTGGAACTGGCCTAATAAACCTCGAGTTCCACCACCAGTGTCACACCTCCTCCAGCAAGGCTCCTCCTCCCAAAGGCTCTCCCAGTTGGGAACTGAGTATGACATTTAATCACAAACACTTGAAGCTATGGGAGACACTTCCCATTCAAACTGACACAGTGAGAATGTAAATCAGTACATGCATGACTTAGCATGACAGTGCTGCTCTCACTGCTAGCCAGAGAACTGTGTCTATGGAGATGACGGTACTCAAAATTCACCAAAGTGGAAAGTAAGAAGCTGCAGAGATCTCAACAGTAAAGGAGATTTCTACCACACCCTCCATGGCTCAGGGAACATTGCAGAAGGGGCAGAAAGAATTAAGAGGCACACGGTACATAGTCATGTCTTGAAGCAATGTCCTCCCGACATGAACTAAATGGTGCATTCATGACCCATGGTGGTTACTGACACTCCCACAAGATCAGCACAGTTCAGTCCATCAACATTTTGACATGGAGGACAGAGGAGGGCAAAAGAAACAAGACAACAAAACAGAGGAAGGACTACCTTCAAAGTAGAAGGTCCTGGGGATGGGGGCAAGGGAGAGGGGACAAAAAAGGATAAAGGGACAGGAACATGATCAAATTACTACATTTCATATGTTAAGGTTCTCAATTTAAAAAAAAATCAAAAGAATTCGCCCATATAGAAGATGTTAATAAGTGGCTTTTAAAATCCATATTTTTCCTCTCTGAGAGGGAAACATTCATGTGCCTGGAAGGGAGGGATTCCATCCAGTTAAGAAAATCAGGAGCACCCATGACAAATAAGCAGAGGGGCTGGTGTCTGAAAACAGTATCAGGAAAATCCTTTGGCTCCAAAAAGTGAGAAAAAATGAAAGTGGGGGTGGCTAGATGTCAGGGGGCAAGAAAGTACAAAAATGGGATACTGAAAGTATAGAGAATAAAAAAGAATGAAAGGGCAAGGGAGACACAATGAAAAAAGCAAACAGAGAAGGAAAGACTTGGCAAAGGCCATTTCAGAAGACAGCAAGCTTCTCTTGGACATGTTCTGGTAAAAAGTCTCTTACAAGCTGGTCAAGAACCAGGAGCTGCAGCTATGGACTGGCTGACACATACACATTCTGTCTGTCTGTCTCTGTCTCTCTCACGCGCTCGCTCTTTTTACTTTTTTTAAACAAATTTTTTAATTTTTTATTTATTTACATATTTAAGAAAAAGGGAGAGAGAGAGAAAAAATGAGCATGCCAGAGCCTCCAGCCACTGCAAACTCCAGATGCATGCACTACCTTGTGCATCTGGCTTACTGGTCCTGGGGAGTCGAACTGTGGTCCTTTGGCTTTGCAGGCAAGTGCCTTAATCACTAAGCCATCTCTCCAGCCTTCTTTTTATTTTTTTATTGACAAACTGTCATAATGTATTTTGATCATAATCCTCTTTCAGAGCTTTCTTTGGTCTCCCCTCCCACATACTCTTTCTACTAAACCCCTTGTTAAGTGACTGCATGATGTAAGTGCCAGAATATCTCCAACAGCCTTTCATTTCGATATACATACCATCACGGGACTCTGCTAAGCACCAAGCCATCCCCAAATCCCTCCACAGCACCAGCTGCCTAGGCACCCTGGCCCCTGCAGCAAAGCAAGCACATGGAGCAGAGATCTCAGGACCCAAGGTGTCTACCCACCTCATGGCAAGGTGAAGGCTGCATCAGCACCACAACAATTCACCAAAGGGACCCTTGTAAAACTCAGGACAGTGCAATCCTAACACCTGGGGTACAGACGCAGCGCCCGTGTCCCCTTCTTGTGCTCGATGGCTCACTTCTGAAGACCTGCTACAGCTCTCTAAAGTGGACAGAATATGGAACTAAAGCTTCAGCTCTCCAAGCCTCACATCAGTATGTCTGCCACTTGAACAACGAATGTTTCCCTCTGTAACCATGCTGGCTTCACTGTGGCCTAGTTTGACAGAATAATCACTTGCTTAAAGATGTAGAATAAAATGTTAATGGTAATCACATCGGAGTATAAAGAAACACATGTATGGCTACTCAGTTACTTTCTCATTCCCGGGACAAATAGCAGATCAGAAACAGCGTAGGGAAGGAAAGAGGTTTTTTTAATATTTTTATTTTTTGAGAGAGAGAAAAGAGGTAGAGAGACAGAGAGAGAATGAATGGGCACACCACAGTCTCCAGCCACCACAACTGAACTCCAGACACATGTACCACCTTGTGCATCTCATGTATGTGGGTACTGGGGAATTGAACCCAGGTCATTAGGCTTTGTAGGCAAGCACCTTAACCACTGAGCCATCTCTCCAGACCAAAAAGAGGTTATGTTAGCTTACAGTTTTGAGCAGAAGTGTTCATCATGGCAGAGAAAAGCACAGTGGAAACAGAAAACTAGCATCTCATCTTCACAGCAGCAGGGAGGAAGTAGAGGACGGGCTAGAATATAACACCTTATAGACTACCTCCAGTGACACACTTCCTCTAGCAAGACTACCTCCTAAAGGTTCCTGAACAATGCCACCAGCTAGAGATTAACTATATAAATACATGACTCTGTGGACAACATTTTACATTAAAACACCACACTTCTCAAATATTTGTGAGGCATCTTAATAGCTGGCAAACAACCTATTAGACTGAATTAGTGCCGTTATTCAAATGAGAAAACTAAACTTAAAGACTTCACAAATCACATAGCTGGTAGTAGGCACAGCACTCAAAGTACAAATGGTATTTTTTTATTATATCTACGATATTTATTTTTAATTCTCCGTACTGTTTCACTTATAATAGAATCTCAAGCCTACTCCTATATAAAAAGGTCCTATGATACCCTGTGAACAATGGTGGCCTCTGCTCTTCCCTTTTTCTTCTCAAACACTGGTACTTGCAGCTCATAAAATGTCACAGGGTCACTTCATATTTCCACCTCCATTACACAAATATCTTGCCAAAATACAGAGTTTTATGAGCCTGAGGAAAGGTTTTTAAGAATAAAATGCACTAACCAATTTAAGTTGGCTTAACAAATTTTAAAATGCTTTAAATTTTAAGATGAATTTAACTAATTTTAACAAGCCATTCAGCCTTAGATTTATGGCAATCAATGGATTGGCTGTCTTAGAAAATATCTTCTGGAAAATTATTTAATGAACTAGAGAGTAGCCTGACCCAAACGCTGGTCAATGGTAGAAAGACAGCACATAGGAAGTTGTTAGGATGAGTCTACAGGGCCTCAAGTAAAGAGTCACTACAGGCATGTGGTCCCAGCTCTTTTGTCTTCAGCCTGCCTTCTGACGTCCTGGGCCCAGGGAGCACCTCCTACCCCTAGCCCTTCCTACTATAGCTGCTCTCCCTGTCCTCATCAGTCTCACCAATGGAGGCATTTCAGGAACTTTGATTAATTAAATATCAATTAAATCAAAAAAAAAAAAAAAAAAAAAGGCTGGGGAGATGGTGAAGTGGTTAAGGCATTTGCCTGTGATGCCCAATAACCCAGGTTCAATTCCCCAGTACCCAACGTAAAGCCTGATGCACAAAGCAGCACATGCATCTGGAGTTCATGTGCAGGGGCTGGGGCTCTGGCACACCCATTCTCTCTTCTTCTCTCTCCTCTCTCTCTCCTTGCAAATAAATAAAATTTAAATTTTTTTAAACTTTAGAACTTAAGGATGGGCAGCTGGTTAATGACAAAGCTCCTTTCTTTGAATTTTGTGTCACTGTGTTTTTTTTTTTTCATGGAAGTGTTCATTTCCCTCAATGATGAATTTCTGAGTATCTCATGTGGTGGCTACATGTGATTTCCTTTTGTGTATGTGCCAGATATTCAGAAAGTTATGGAACTAAGAGGAAGCCTTGTAGAAAACTGATAAGTACTTAAAGCTTAATTTGGGGACTGGAAAGATGGCTTAATGATTAAGGTCCTTGCCTTCAAAGCGTAAGGACCCAGGTTCAATAACCCAGTAACCACGAAAAGCCAGATGCACAAAGGGGCACATGTATCTGAAGTTCATTTGCAGTGGCTGATGTATCCATTCTCATATTCATTCATTCTCTCTCTCTCTCTTTCCTTGCAAATAAATAAACAATAAAGTAAAAATAAAAGCTTAATTAGTATGTGGTGTGGTGGGAAGGGTTAAGCATGCTGACATTACCCCCACATGATCATGTATTGATTGGGCAAATAGCGGAAGGAAAGCAAGCCCTTCCCAGTACCTCTGTGAGGTCACCATCAAGACACAACAGCCTCACTATGCAGAACTGAGGCTCAGAAGAGAGGAGGTCTGGAGTTCGTTTGCAGTGACAAAAGGCCCTGCTGTGCCCATTCATATTCCCCCCCTCCCTCCTTGCCCGTCTCTTAAAAAAGGCAAGATATGGTGGTAGAGGTGGGAGGATCACCATGAGTTCAAGGCCACCCTGAAACTACATAGTGAATTCCAGGTCAGCCTGGGCTACAATGAGGCCCTACCTTGAAAAACCAAAAAAAAAAAAAAAAAAAAAAAAAAAAAGGATGATCTCAGAGCTATGCTAACCAGTGAAAATAAGTTTTCTTAGACAATAATCTCAACTCAATTAAGTCTATCTGGGCTTTGCATCACTCAAATTCTAATCAGGAATATAAAAACCTATCTAGAGCCAGGCGTGGTGGCGCATGCCTTTAATCCCAGCACTCGGGAGGCAGAGGTAGGAGGATTGCCGAGAGTTCGAGGCCACCCTGAGACTACATAGTTAATTCCAGGTCAGCCTGGACCAGAGTGAAACCCTACCTTGCAAAACCAAAAAAAAAAAAAAAAACCTATCTAGTTCTTTCAGCCAAAGTAGTATTGTACCAAAAAATCATCTGCATATAAATAAAAGGGCCAAGGAGCCAGGCAGAGGATTCTCTGAAAATGAGCAACAGCAAGCTGGAGGCACAGAGAAGGAAGCTGAGGTCACCAGAACAGAAAGCCTGGGCTCTGCTGGAACCCTGGAGGTGGAGTCGATCAAGTGAAAGTAGAGGCCACAAAGAAGCTATGTCTGAAAACAGGAGACTGGACTCTCTGACCACTCCTGTCTTATCTATTTGGATTCCTTTGGAGGGGGGGGGGAGCACAGACAGGGGACTTAAACAAGAACATATTCCTTACATACTGGAGGCTCTGAAGTCCCAGATCCAGATTAGGCTTCAGCACATGAATTGCCATTGGTCAAACATAAAATGTAGCTTCTAATGCAAATCAAACCAGTCCTGAAATTCTATCTCACCCCAGTCAGCAGAGCCGCCACTCAAAGAACAACAAATGCTAGGTTAGGGACATGGCTCAGTGGGCATACTTGCTGTGTACACATGATGACCAGAGTTCAGATTCCTAGAACCCATATTGTACAGCCAACATCTGTAATCCCAGCCCTCCTACAGAAAGACGGGAGGTGGAGAGGACAGTCCCGAAGCTCACAAGCCAGCTAGTCTGGTTTGCACAGCTGTGAACAAGAGACTCTGCCTCAGGCAAAATGGAAGTGAGGACTAACAGCCAAAGTTGTCCTTTGACTTTCTCTCATACACCATGGCACAAGCATGCCTGCACTCACATACATGAACACACACGCACGCACACGTGTGTGTGTGTGTGTGTGTGTGTGTGTGTGTGTGTGTACAATGGATAAAGGAACCTTTATAAGCAGTTGGTGAGTACTGTAGTTACTTTCTTGTTTCTGGGACAGAGAAAGGTCTACCATGAAAAGCTGACCAAAAGCAGCTTATGGGAGAAAAGGGTTTGTTTCAGCTTACAGTCTCAAGGGAATGCTTTAACATGGCAAGGAAAGCAGAGGCTCAGCATCACATCTTTCACATATCTGGGAGGAAGTAGTCTAACCACAAGACCTGGAACTGGCCTAATAAACCTCGAGTTCCACCACCAGTGTCACACCTCCTCCAGCAAGGCTCCTCCTCCCAAAGGCTCTCCCAGTTGGGAACTGAGTATGACATTTAATCACAAACACTTGAAGCTATGGGAGACACTTCCCATTCAAACTGACACAGTGAGAATGTAAATCAGTACATGCATGACTTAGCATGACAGTGCTGCTCTCACTGCTAGCCAGAGAACTGTGTCTATGGAGATGACGGTACTCAAAATTCACCAAAGTGGAAAGTAAGAAGCTGCAGAGATCTCAACAGTAAAGGAGATTTCTACCACACCCTCCATGGCTCAGGGAACATTGCAGAAGGGGCAGAAAGAATTAAGAGGCACACGGTACATAGTCATGTCTTGAAGCAATGTCCTCCCGACATGAACTAAATGGTGCATTCATGACCCATGGTGGTTACTGACACTCCCACAAGATCAGCACAGTTCAGTCCATCAACATTTTGACATGGAGGACAGAGGAGGGCAAAAGAAACAAGACAACAAAACAGAGGAAGGACTACCTTCAAAGTAGAAGGTCCTGGGGATGGGGGCAAGGGAGAGGGGACAAAAAAGGATAAAGGGACAGGAACATGATCAAATTACTACATTTCATATGTTAAGGTTCTCAATTTAAAAAAAAATCAAAAGAATTCAAGAGAGGGGACTGGAGAGATGGCTTAGTGGTTAAGGTGTTTGCCTGAAAAGCCCAAAGGACCCTGGTTTGATTCTCCAGGCCCCACGTAAGCCAGATGCACAAGAGGGCGCATACATCTAGAGTTTGTTTGCAGTAGCTAGAGGCCTTGGCATGCCCATTCTCTCCCTCCCTCTCTCTCTCTCCTCAGTCTTTCTCTCTCTCAAATAAATAAATAATATATTTAAGGGGCTGGAGAGATGGCTTAGCAGTTAAGGCACTTGCCTGCAAAGTCAAAGAACCCCAGTTCAATTCTCCAGGTCCTACATAAGCCAGATGCACAAGGGAGACCATGCATCTGGAGTTCATTTGCAGTGGCTGGATGCCCTGGCACACCCATTCTCTCTCTCTCTCTCTCTCTCTCTCTCTTTCTCACTCGCTCACTCGCTCGCTCTTCCTTTCTCTCAAATAAATAAATAAAATATATTTAACATATATATATATTTTTTTAAAGAAATCAGCATGGCAATTCTTTAAAAGCTAAAAGTTTATATATGATCCTGCCATACCACTCCTACAAATAAACATGAAGGAAATTAAGTCAGCATGCCATGGAGATTCCTATACATTCATGTTTACTGTGGCAATACTCACAGTTGCCAGGAAATGGCATAATCCTAAGTGCCAACAGATGAAAGGATAAAAAAAAAGTACGGTAGCCAGGCGTGGTGGCGCATGCCTTTAATCCCAGCACTCAGGAGGCAGAGGTAGGAGGATTGCCATGAGTTCAAGGCCACCCTGAGACTACATAGCTAATTCCAGGTCAGCCTGGACCAGAGTGAGACCTTACCTCGAAAAACCAAAAAAAAAAAAAAAAAAAAAGTACGGTATACACACACACACACACACACATGCGCATATGCACGCGCGCACACACATATTCACAATAGAGTATTACTTAGCCATAAATTTCTGGGAGGACCATATCACTGCCCAAATATAACCCAGGACTGTTAAAAAGAAACAGGGCCAAGTGGAAGGGGCTGCCTAGAGGGTCAGAGTGCTCCTCCTTCCTTCTTGATGTCTTCAATGAGTCATTCATTGTTTCATAGTATGTTGTTCAATCTCCTGGAGTTCATGTGTCTTCTCTAGTTTCTCTTTTTGTTAATTTCTAGTTATAGTGCATTGTGGTCAGATAAAATATCTTCACTCTTCCTAAAGTTGTTGAGACTTGCTTTGTGTCCTAATATGTGATCATTTTTAGAGAAAGTTCCATGAACTTCTAAGAAGAATGTGCATTCTGTAGTTTAAATGGCATGTACTGTAAATATCTGTTAGGTCCATTTGATCTATGGTGTCTATTAAGCCCATTGTTTCTCTCTCTCTCTCTCTAAATATATATATATATTATTGACAACTTCTATACTTACAAACAAAAACTGAATTGTATTTCCCTCCCCTGCCCTCATACCCTTTTAGAACTCCAATCTCCATCATATCACCTCCCTCTCTCCATTAGTCTCTCTTTTAATTTGATGTCATCATCTTTTTCTCCTGTTATGAGGGTCTTGCAAAGGTATTGCTAGGCACTGGAAGGTCATGGATATCAAGGCCAATTTCTGTCTGGACAGTTGCATTGTAAGGAGTCGTGCCCTTCCTTTGGCTCTTCCATTCTATCCGCCCCCTCTTCTGCAATGGGTCCTGAGCCTTGGAGGGTGTGACAGAGGTGTTTCAGTGTTGAAGCCCATTGTTTCTTTGTTTACTTTCTAATTAGATGACCTGTCTACTGGTGATAATGGGACATTAAAGTCACCGACTATTACTGTTTTGGGATTTGTTTTTGACTTTATGTAGCAAATTTGGTTTATAAAATTAGGTGCACCTGTGTTTGGTGTGTATATGTTTAGAAGTACAATATCCTCTTGGTTAATTATTCCACTTATCAGCCTGAAGTGACCTTCTTTATTTGTCCTAATTAGTTTGGGTTTGAAGTCTATTTTGTCAGAACAGCCATGCCTGATTGTTTCCTGGTTCCATATGTTTAGAATATCTTATTATGGCCAGGTGTGATGGTGCACGCCTTTAATCCCAGCACTTGGGAGGCAGAGGTAGGAGGATCACTGTGAGTTCAAGGCCACCCTAAGACTACATAGTGAATTCCAGGTCAGCCTGGGCTAGAGCAAGACCCTACCTAAAAAAAAAAAATTTTTTTTTAAAAAAAAAGACCATCTTTTTACATCCTTTCACCCTGATAGTGTCTGTCTTTGACTAAGAAGTGAATTTCTTGAAGACAGAAAAAGGATAGATCGTGTTTTCTGGCCCAGATGTTAGTCTCTTTGTCTTTTGATTAATTAAGAGTTGTTACTCTCTAAGGGAAAGAGACAGAGGAGAGGAATGGGTGAGAGATTAATCAAAATTTAAAATTTATGAATAAGCCATATGGAAAATTACTTTTTCACTAGGTAATATACATGTTATATACATGCTAATATTATGTGTGTGTGTTAAAAAAGAGAGAATTTGGGCAGAAGTATCCTGGGGAAGAAGCATCCTGTGGAAGTGAATAATGTTGTGCCCAGAAGCCAAAAATGGTTATTAAAAAAATATTCAAAAAAATTCAGTGCCTGGTATGGGATATGTTTCAGAGTTGTTGGTCAGGAAGGACTCTGGTGCCCTTAAAACATTACAGGAGAGGGCTGGAGAAATGGCTAAGCAGTTAAGCACTTGCCTGCAAAGCCTAAAGACCCCAGTTTGATACTCCAGGTCCCACATAAGCCAGATGCACAAGGTGGCGCATGCATCTGGAGTTCATTTGCAGTGGCTAGAGGCCCTGATGCACCCGTTCTCACTCTTTCTCTCTCTGTCCCTCTCTCTGTCTCTAATAGATAAATAATAAAATCTTTCAAAAATTAAAAAATAAAAAAATTATATGCTATTGACAAGATTCTTGGTTGCTCACCAGAACTAGATGGTAAGACCCTATTATTGAAATTTTTACATACTTGGGCTGCAGGACACTGAGAAACCAAGCTGAGGCTGAGCTGGAAGCCTCCTCCCTGCTCACTAGCTATCAGGATGCTGGGAAAGACCCATGCAGCCTATTTGGGGAGAAGAGTCGTCAATAGTGTTAACCAGTAAAGGACCCGGCAAGCTTTACGGCTGGCTAGCCAGGTCAAATTACCAACTGAGGCAAGGGTAGCATGTCTGTTAAAGGGAAAACCAACTGGTGTCTGATTGGATTTGAGGGAATTCTTGCCTTGTACTAATCAAAAACCTATGGTTTGAGAGGTCATAAGCTCTAAGGGGAAACTATTATTATGTCCACCAAACTGCCCTCCAAATTCTTACATGTCTGTTCATATGTTAATGCCAATCTCACTTTTGGTTAAGAAGCTTATCTGTTCAGATGGTGGTCACCACTAGGGTGACTAAAACCTCACCAAAGTGCTGAGAAGTGACAGTGGAGTATTCAGCACTGAGACATCTCTATCACACCCTCCAAGGCTCAGGGACCATCACAGAAGAGGTGGCAGAAAGAATGTAAAAGCCAAAGGAAGGGAAGAAATGCTTACAATATTGTTTTCCAGACACAAAGTAGCCTTAATATTCATGACCTCACAGTGGCTGATGCTACACAAGGACTGCATAATAGGAGGAGAAAAACAATGATGACATCAAGATAGAAGAGACCTGTTAGAAAAATGAAGGAATTCAGTGGAGAAACTTGAGGGATAAGGGAGGGTTGTGAGAAGGAATTATGATAATGGTATATTGTTGATATTTAAGGAAGTTGTCAATAAAAAAAAGTGTTTTTTTTAAAGATATGAGGGACTCTGAGTACTAGAAATTTTCTTGGAAAAATGTTTTTATTTTATTTTATTTATTTATTAGAGCAAGAGAAAAAGAGGCAGATAGAGAGAGAATGGATGCACCATGGCCTCTAACCACTGCAAATGAACTCCAGACCCATGCTCTACCTTGTGCACCTGTCTTTACGTGGGTACTGGGGAACTGAACCTGGGTTCTTAGGCTTTGCAAGCAAGTGGCTTAACCACTAACTCATCTCTCCAGGCCTGTATTTTTTTACTTGTGAGATGATTACATTTATATTTGCTCTATAAAATTTGATTGCATTTTAAAAAAACAGAAAAAGAAAATGTGCATTTTTATTTCTGAGAGAAAATTAGGAATTTTGCAAACACTTGACCACAGAAGCCTTTTTGCCCCTCACATCACCTTCCAGGATGAGCACTCTGACCCACCAAATCACCACTCTCCACTCCTGTTTCTGTTTAGCAGTCCTGGGTTGTGTTTGGGCAGTGATGTGGTCCTCCCCAAAGGGTACATCACGCTAAGCTCTATGGCCATCCTGGTAATCTTGTCCCTTTGCTAAATACTCATTTTTTTATTTTTATTTTTTTCTTATTTATTGATTTTTTTTTAATAAAATGATTGTACTTTAAGTCCCCTTATCCCCACCCCAATTGTGCTGAGGGTCTTCTTCAATGGTGTTATTGGTATTCACTGGGGGGAACCAAGAAGCCTCAGTCTGGAAAAGGTGGGAGGAAACATTGTGCCTCACGCTATTCCCACCCAGCCTGAGGCTCTTATAATCTTTCTGCCCCCTCTTCCACAATGTGCCCTGAGCCTTGGCAGAAAAGATAAGGATCTGATTTAATGTTGCTTTCTTTTTAGCCTTTGGATCTCTGGGGTTGGTTGTTTGGTTGGTTGGTTGGTTGGTTGGTTTTTGGTTTTTGAGGTAGGGTCTCACTCTAGTACAGGCTGACCTGGAATTCACTATGTAGTCTCAGGGTGGCCTCAAACTCACAGCGATCCTCCTACCTCTGCCTCCCAAGTCCTGGGATTAAAGGTGTGCACCACCACGCCCGGCTCTCTATTCTTTTTTCTTTTTTTTTTTTTTTTCTGAGGTAGGGTGTCACTCTAGCTCAGACTGACCCGGAATTCCCTATGTAGTCTCAGGGTGGCCTCAAACTCTCAGTAATCCTTCTATGTCTGCCTCCCAAGTGCTGGAATTAAAGGCGTGCGCCACCACGCCTGGCTCTCTATTCTTAATGTATTGACGTATCCTGGTTCTCCCCAGTATTCTCCACCATCTGTTCCACAGGCACAGGGCCAGAAGGTACTCACTTCCTTGGTGTCTCTTTCAACTAAAAATGGTTATGACCATGTGGCCCAGTACAAGCAGGAGACCACAAGGAAAGTCAGCTCAAAGGACAGTAATTATCCCTCCTTGATAAAGGATTTGGGGGTGCTGGTACCACGTGAAACCAAATGCAGCTGTAACTGTGGTGTTTTCATAATACAGGCACAAATTCTTTTTTAATTTTTAATTATTTATTTATTTAAGAGAGAGAGAGAGAAAAGGAAAGGGAGAGAGAGTATGGGTACACTAGGGCTTCTTACCTCTCTACACACATGCACCTCTTTGTGCATCTGGCTTTATGTGGTTACTGGGGAATCAAACCCAGACTGTGAAGCTTTGCAAGCAAGCACCTTTAACCACTGAACCATCACTCCAGCCCCACAAATTCTTTAATGCTCCACCCATTGAGAGCACCTAAGGGTGCCTCTTTCTGGAATCTGACAGCTTGTGACCACTCAGTAAAATAAGCTTAGTGCTAGATAATTTCTGAAGTGGAAACAGTCCTTACACCTCTGAGCCTATGATGAGAAAAACATGCTACAGAAAGAGGCCAAGTAGAGATGCAGACCTTTTATTTGGGGTCCTCTCCCAGTCCAGGTACAATGCTGACATCTCATATTTGTGTGGGTACATTAGTGTGTACACACACATGTGCATGTGTAGGACAGAAGTTGACATCAGGGGTCTTCCTCACTCTTCCACCTCAGGTTTTGAGACAGAGTCTCATGCTAAAGTGGGAGCTCACCGATTTTTAGACTAGCTTGCCAGCAAGTTTCAGGGATCCTTCTGTCTCCACCTCCTCAGCATTTGGATTACAGGTGCATATCACATGTTATTGTTTATGCCACTTACTCAAAAGCATCCCTAAATGATATACCACACAGCTGCCCAGGGTCACAGACTCGGAGCAAAAGTAACCCTTCTTCCCACAGGCTGCTGCATCGACCAACCTGTGCCATTCTTGACAAGTGACAAGGCTTGCATTCCTCTACAGGCTTCTATAGATGGGTATCTCCAAAACATACTCTGACCCCTTACTTCCTTGCTTACACCCTCAAAGACTACTCATCATTTTGCAGTGGTTCATAACTGCAGGAGGCAATAAGGTCATCTGAAAGAACTTCTGAGAAACCCACGTCTGAGCCATTTCAGTCTCTATGAATAGGATGTGTCTATGTACAATCTCCCCAGGGGATCCTGAGGTGCTTGTCTAGTGAAGAACCACAGACACCTGCCTTCCTTCAGAATGTAACACTTCCTCTCTTGTACCATGGTAGCTACTTGAAACTTCTATTATTGTGTAACTTTTTAAAACCTTATCTCCCTCACAGGGAGACACCAGTGAGCCAGGACCTTGCCACATAGAAGGCTATGTCCCTGGTCCCTCATCACACCTAGAAAACAGTGACCACTCGAGTGGCAACAAATGCCTGATAATTCTGTCTCTAAAACTTCCTCAAAAACTCTGTTCTCAGCCCAGCGTAGTAGCCTTTAATCCCAGCACTCGGGAGGCAGAGATAGGAGGATCACCGTGAATTTGAGGCCTCCCTGAGACTACATAGTGAATTCCAGGTCATCCTGGACTAGAGTGAGACCCTACCTTGGAAAAAAAAAAAAAAAAAACACCTCTGCTCTGCTCTCTCTGCTAACTGTGAAAATGATAAGGAAAATATAGACAGATGAAAATTAGAGAAAAATCTGGGCTTTATTGTTTAACAATTTCTGGCCAGTTCTTTTCTCTAACAACTGAAAGATAGAGAGGTCAAGTTTTATAATGCAAGTCATATTCTTTCTTTCTTTCTTTCTTTCTTTTTTTTTTTTTTTTTTTTTTGGTATGTGTATGTAAGTGTGTGTGACAGTGCAAGTGTGGAAGCCAGAAGACAACTTTGGGGTGTCAGTCCTCACCTTCTGCCTTGAGAAAGGGTCTCTCTTGTGTTTTGCTGCTGTGAGTACCAGCCTGGGCAGCCTGCGAGTTTCATGAGTCTCCTTACTCAACCTTCCTTGGCCATAGAGGCACTGTGATTACAGGTGTGTGAGCTACTTGCATCAGGTTTTACATAGCTTCTGCAGATCCTACCTCTGGTCATCAAGTTCATGCAGCAAGCCACTTTTAACCACTGAGCCCTTTTCCTACAAGTCATATTCTGAAAAGTTGCAGGTCTTGTGACGTTGTCTGCATCTTGCAAATGCATCTAGGATTAACATGTGATTTGCACTATCAGTTCTCAGCAAATAATCAAGGCTGAGCTGCTTGAACCAGACCAAAAGGCAAGTTTTCTCACAAGTGCCATCTTAAGAAATCTACTTATCTACATCCTACAGAACGTGCTGGGCATATTCCCCAGTCATATGGAGAGGGGAAGAAAAAAAAATCTTTCATTTCACTTCCTCAAATCCCTATTATCTGCAATCTACTTTTCCCCAATTTCAAGATTTTCAGACCACACTCTATAAAAGTAACTATGTGCTTTTCCTATTGATAGACACACTGAGAGACAGATGGTGATAAGAGTTAAAATCTAGCTGGGCGTGGTGGCTCATGCCTTTAATCCCAGCACTGGGGAGGCAGAGGTAGGAGGATCACCATGAGTTCAAGGCCACCCTGAGAATACAGAGTTAATTCCAAGTCAGCCTGGGCTATAGTGAGACCCTACCTTGAAAAAAAAAAAAAAAAAAAAAAAAAAAGAGTTAAAATCTACTATATCAGGCACCATTCTCAGTTTATATTTACAATAACCAGCAGGTCATATACTACATATACTATTTGAGAGTAAACTGGAGTTTAAAATATTTGCAAGACTTTTCCAAAGATATACCACTGCTAATGGACAGAGCAGACTTGGGCCAGAGCCTGCAGATCTCTTCCTTTGATCATTCCCTGTTGCCTCTGATCCCTCCATCAATACCAGTCCTCTCTGGAACCAACCAAATGACAAGGTAGGAAAGTAATGGTGCCTGAACTCATGCCAAGCTCTTCTTGAGTTTAGCTCCTTTTATCACCAACAAATATTTGAGTTAATATTTTTCTCCCCATTTCATAGATTAAACCCACTGAGACTGAAAGAGTTTAAGGAACAGGATGAAGATCACACAGTGGCAGACATGGACTTTGTTTCCATTTCCACCCCACAATACCACTCCTCCATTCTAACTATGATAGGGCTTTGTGGCACAGATCTTTCTAATGAGAGAAGAGCATTTAACAGAGAGAAAACAGTAAGACACAAAGCAGTCTGGAGCTCTTGTCCTATCTCTAAAGGGATGCCTGAAAAACATCTTTCTTCCATTTGTGCTCTTTGGTCCAGATAATCTTGCCAGATGCATAAGCAGACTAATCTCCATGACCAAGGTCAGATTACTATGAAATGTCTGAAGATGGACTCAAGCCATGACTCACACCAGAGCACCATCTTCCTATTCACAGAGAATACTGCATCTCAGGCACCCACCCTCTAGCTGCTTCAGGAGAAGAGGAAAAACATAGCTATGGGAGATGCCTCATCATAGGGAAGACATTCTTTAGTGTATGTGGTTCTCCAGGGCAAGACTGTAGGGGCTAAAGATAATGTCTTTAAACATTAACTCAAGTCCACCCACCACTGAACAGCGGGCATTGTCCTTCCGCGGCCCACAAGTGGAACAACCCCAGTGTTGTTTAACCTCAGTGTGAGTCCTTGATCAACAAGGTACACCCACCCATGAGCAGGGTGAGGAGCTGTGGAGACTTACAGACAACATCCCCAGGCCAGCACACACAAGCTTGCTCTTCAACCCAGCTATTATTCTAACATATGAGCAGGCAGGCCCTGTCAAGTCCACACTCCACTCCATTTAGAGATCTCGGAGATGGAAAGAAAGCCCAGATTCTCCTGTAGAAAGGTTATGATGCCTCGTGTTTGTTTAGGGAAATGAAAGGTTAAATAGAGAAACCATAGGATAGAGTCAGAAACTTCAGAGACAGTAAGATTTTGAGATGGGGTACATGCAGGTGCATAAAGTATTATTCACTGAACACATGCCTAAAACAACTCTGGAGGTCTTATGAGCCTTATCTCATCCACATATATAATAACTCTATGGGAAACTATTATAGTACCAATCCCAATTTATAAATGAGGAAAGCAAGGCTCAGCATCTAAGGAATGTTCACAGAAGCAACAGCCAGTCAGCAGGCTGAGATTTGAACATGAGATGATTCAGCTCCAAAGCCAGCATTACTATCCTTGATACCGTCCTGCCTCCCCACACTTCCAGCACTCACTATCTACCATAACTCCAGCCCTACACAATCCAAGCACAAGTAAAGCAAAAGTTGAACATTAAACTTTATAAAAATGAACTGGTGATACCTTGGCTTTTCTGTCACCACAGTTAAAATGATGGGACTATGAAAATTTTGGAAAACAAGATTGATCTGTTTGAATAAAAGGCCTAATGATAAATTGGTTTTATGGAGGTTTTCTTTTCTTTTCTTGCTCCTGGCTATGGCCCCATGGTTGATGGTGTATTTAAATTCATACTTTAAGCAAGAAAAAACATCATTAAAATGATGTCATGGGTTGGGTATGGTGGCACATGCCATTAATCCCAGCACTCGGGAGGCAGAGGTAGAAGGATTGCTGTGAGTTCAAGGCCACCCTGAGACTACATAGTGAATTCCAGGTCAGCCTGGACTAGAGTGAGACCCTACCTCAAAAAACCACAAAGAAAGAAAAAAACATTATCATGTAGTATAAGTCTATCTTCAATTACATATAATTTACCCTCTGTTGACTCTCTTAATAAGATTAAAATCCCAGAGCCTCCCAAGAATTGAAAATAGAATCTCCTGGCAGCAACTCTGTCTGGCCATCCCACCCCACCCCAGCAAGGCTGTGACCTTCCTTTGCTAACCCTGAAAGATCTGAGGTTTCTTATTCTTACTAAGGAAGCTGTTGTTTCCTCGTGTACATTCAGAAAAAAGTACCGGAAGGCTGCCTACCTCAGAGAAGAACTCGTCCATGAAAGCTGTGTTGTCGATAGCGATCTCGACCTCCTCAGCATCATCATCCTGTGTCAGCTGCTTCTGTGTGAGACAGAAAAAAACCCAAAGTGAGACTAACAGAACAGCCACCGCCGAGTGCCAGGAGCTATATATACAAAGCATTTCTACATTATTTCCTTCAAAACTTATAACAACTCCTTGACACATCAAACCCTGCTGCTTTACTTCTGAAACTAAATCCAAGCTCTATCACCTACTGACTTTTTGTAAGGGGCAAGCGGAGGAAGGAACAGCCAAACTACTACTCCTCATGCTGAGCTTGGGTTTCCTCCTCTGTGCAATGCCGATAATGACACCACTGACTTCACAGACACTTTTGCACAGGGTCTGGCACACTGTATCTACTTAAGGAATGCTAAGGGTTTGCTGGTTGTTCATTTATTTTGTTTTGTTTCTTAAGGTACTAGGGATCAAACCCAGGCCCTCTACTACTGCACTACACACCCAACCCAATGCTAGGTCTTTGTGCTGCTGGTGGTGACTTTTCTGGACCTCACTCTCCATGAAGAACCTGATTCTTAGGGACATTTGTGAATATGGCCAAAGCCCACACTGTTAAAATATAAGGGACTAGACTTCATTGGATCCAAACTCCATCTCCACATTGTTCAGACAAGCTCCAGACACATTTCCTCCAAAGCATAAGCTGCTGATCTGCACAGTGGTAGCAAAGATTTTCCTGTTTGGGAACCCACCTATTACAAAGGAAACAGTGCTATGTGGGGCCCTGTCAGGGACCTCATGTTGATAAGGAAAAGGAAGCTCTCTCTCCATACCCCAGCAACCTCAGGGAACACAAGCCTGATTCCCACTTCATTCACCTTCCTCCACATAGCCAAACTAGCTATTTAGAGGAAGAGATTATATTCTCACCCAGCAACAAAGGTCTGCTTCTACTTTCTTCCCGATTGCTCTCCCCAGGCAAGTGCGGCAGTGCATGCCTGGACTTCTAAGCACACAGAGTACTGGCTGTTCAGGGTGGAGGTGGGGCAGGGGAAACCCATACACCTGCTTCCTCACTTATCAGCAGCCTATGGCCTTCTGTGCCCAGACACAACACTCAGAACACCACAGGCAATGAACAGCATCACAGGCTTCTTTTAGCATCTCCCTAAAGCCGTGCAATTTCCACAGATGGCCAGAGTTCCACAAGCATATGGGAAGTCTCTAGAGTAAGTAGCTCCCCAGCATCTCCTTTTCTATTAGCTTTAATAGACACATTCAAGGGAGCTGCGTCTGAGGCACTGCTACTCGCTCCACAATTACACAAAACACACAACTGGTTATGTCCTGCCACTTTGTCATTTAATGACAGCTCTTCTAGGATTAAAGTTCCAATGTTCTCCAGAACACATGGGTCTCTAAATTCCAGCTCCACCCACATTTCTCCCTCAATGGTGCATTCTCTGGACAGAGCATTTGAAAGTCCTTGCATTTCCTGGACACATCATTCTTTTATATGACACAACTTTCTTGTCATGACTGTCCCACAAGGGTTTGTTCCTGAAGGGCATTTGTCCTACAGACAAAATTTTACTTAACCTTCAAAATTCACCTCAGGCAAGCTGATACATGTCTCTCCCGTGCAAAATTTAAACCCTCTTTAAGCTCCCATCACTTTATACAAACCTTCCAACCATCATGGCCAACTATGATTTATTCCTTTTCTCAATCTTTCCCACCATAAACTACCAGAGGGCCAGGGTTGCTTTATGTATATGTCTGTCTACCTGCTGTCTGCCTGTCTGTCCAGGACACCTTCTTCTGTATAGCTCCCCTCACCCTTCCCACCTCATTCTGGGAAGGCTATGAATCATCACCCAGCTCCCTGAAAGGAATCTGAAGGGAACAGAGTCATGAGGCAATGGAAGCACCTAACAGAGCTGCCTTCTTTCCTCCTGACCCACGCTCAGCTGTGGGCAGGTCCTAGCATTCTTTCAGGGAGTTCAACAGTAGCCTTTTTAAACAGTTCTTTTGTTCATTTACCCACAATATACCTTGTCACCTACCATTAAAATATAGCACAGTACTTCTCTTTAACATATTCTCTATTTCTCCAATGTACTCGACATTTTAGAAATTGAACCCACTTTAACTGAATAAGTAACAAGCTTCCACACTGGTCAGCCATTTTGATTCACTCATCAGTTTCTAAAGTTTGAGATAAAATGTCCCTCAGTCAAGCATCATCAATACTCAGACCTCTCAATGGCTTCCACAGAATTCCCTCTCCCAAGAAGATGTCTGTGGTCCTTCCTAGAAAAGGAAGAGGTAGTCTAGAAACCTTCACTGAGAAGAAAGACCTCAAGAATGCATCTATACAGACATATAACCATACACATACACCTGCATGATGTCAGTCCAGTGTTCACACAAGTACACATGCTAAGGAAGTACAAAGAAAGAGGTTATCACCATATATGGACTAACGGAAGTTTCTGGAAGCTGGGAACAACTGTGGCATGGACCAAGAGGATACACCCAGTTGTCATTATATGGCATGAGCTTCTGAGACCCCTAGTTGTTGTGCCAGGATCCCCCACGTCTTGGCTTTGAGCAGGCTTGAAGCCAGACAGCCTGGTCCACTTTCACAAACAAAGTGAACTGGGGGTGGGGGGAGGAGAAGCATTTAGTAATCCATGAGTGAAGACTAAAGCTGTCTGCTACAGTTACGGGCTGTGAACACCTCAGTCGAGCACCATGCCTGTGGGATTTATTTATTTGTTTACTTTTGCCCACGGTTGGTGGTAACACCACACATCTTATATGACTTTCATGCAGATTGAAAGAGATCACATATGGAAAATCTTTCAGCATAATACTGGGCAGTCACATCAGCACCTGTTAAGTGTCAGTTTCCACATCACTTGGCAGTAGAATATGGGTGTAGAAGAAACATGTCCCATGAGAACAAGCAGCCTGCTCCCTTTTCCCTCCTTCCCACTCCTCCTTCCTAAAGGCTGTCCCAGTAAGATCAGTTCTGCAGCATAAGGAGCAGAATCATATGTATAGTCACTGAGCCCTAAACACATGGTTTAACATCTCTCAGCCTCGATTTCCTCATCTATAAAACAGAAAAAAATTAGCATGTTGCCAGACCTTGCTTAAGTAGCAGACTCGATACCATTGCAACAGCCTCCCACCCACTTAATCTCTCTGTTCCAATCCCATTACATCCCCTATTCCCAATATGTGATGAGTCTCTAGCACCTACTGGGCAAAGTCCTGCCTTTCAAAATCTTTTGGGGGCCTTCCATATGTATGTTTTAGAGTCACATCTTCCTCCTTCCTCTGCATCAAGCACTTTGTGCTCTCATCAACCTGATCACCTCACATCTTCCACACACATCACATTTATTCCTGCTCCTGAGCCTACCACACCAAAACGTAATTTTGCATTATTGGGATGTTGCTATCCTCAACTATCAAAAATACCCTCAAAGTCTAGCTCTGGTACGATTTCCTCCAGAAAGTATTCCCTGCCTCATTTTTATCTAATGGCTTTATGGTTTGCATTTTCAACTTCTAAACTCAATTTTAAACAACTTGAGGTCAGGAATGGTACCTCCTAAGTCTTAAAGCTCTGGGGCACATATCACAGGGCTAGGCATAGAAAAAGTCAGGAGGAGTCAGTTGACTGAATCTCCCTGTCATATCTCATATGGCCCCATGCTTCCCAGCAGGCCAAAACTTACTCCTGGGTTTCATGGCAAGAGGGAAATCCCTGGAAAATCCATCTCTTCTTTCCACCTCCTCCCCTGTTAAAATTATAATAAACATATAGTGGGAATGCATGTGATCTGCCAGGACTAGAGTGAGGATTAAATGACAAAAATTTAACGTTTCTTCAGCAATGTCCACACACATAGGAACAACGATAAAGCAAGCATATGTAAGATCTTGCCACATCAACTGCTTAACAGCTTTAACCTGGATCTAACCATCTTTACGGTGAAAGGGTGGGGAGGAGAACACAGGATTTCACAGCTGAATGCAACTTTAAAAGTTACTAGCCAGGCATGGTGGCGCACGCCTTTAATCCTAACACTTGGGAGGCAGAGGTAGGAGGATTGCCGTGAGTTCAAAGCCACCCTGAGACTACATAGTGAATTTTGAGACCCTACCTCAAAAAAACCAAAAGAAAAAAAAAAGTTACTAGCATAGATGGCAACAGAACTCAAGTTTCTGGAACTCTGCCATTCCATAGAGAGTTACACCCCTGTGGCATGCTGCTTCCAAAAATATAACGTCATAATATTTAATCTAGATCAGAAAATGCAAGGAAAAGACCATCATCATGTGCCACCTGGAGTCAGTAAACCCAGAACTATTTCTAAGCTTCCCCTACAGGGAAGGTTCCATCCCATGCCAGGATGTGGGAGGGGGATTCCTTCTCCCCTGGCACAGGTGGCTCTGGCAAATCCAGGTCTGCCCTTTATCCTCAGCACACAAGACTGAGCTTAACTGAGAAGAGAACTTCAGCATCATTATCCAACAATCAAAGCATGTGGTAATAGGAACACAGCATTAGATCCGCCCCAGAAAGGGGGAACAGGGTACAACAGAACCGTGGCCTTGGACACCCACTTCCTCCTTGCCTGACCTCCTGAGACCTAGAAGAGGAGATGAGAGATAACACCAACAACTTGAGCAACAGCAAGCTATCTCCCCTTCACACTCTTCAAATGTACCACCAGGACTGTGACTCCCTCTCTGCACAGACTGGGAGTTGTTGAGGGGCCCAGACCTCAACCTCAAGCAACTCAGCCTGCAGTTTACTCCCTGCCTTTCTCTCCATGGCCTTCCCTATCATCTAAGTCTGTCTAACCACAGGTCCTGCCCTCTTCATCTGCTGATATAATTAGTAAAAATACTTCCACCTATAGAGCCACTACTAGGTGGAGAACCCTGACCAATTCAGTAGCTGTAGCACCCTGGTTATTTTATGTACATCATGTCTACCAATCCCATCTACATTCTGTAGCACAGACACTGGAGGTCAGAAGTTACTACTGATTTGCACAGCCACAACTCAGGCACACAGGTACCCTATCCTAAGCCCTTCTTAATGCAGAGTACTCTGCTCAAAACCTATCATCAGAAAGGACCCTGCGCCAGGAGTTTAGAGCTATGGGCCTTGGTAGCAACATGTGTCCTTGTTAAACCTTGGTTTTTCCATCAAGTAATGATCTTAGCTTTCTACTGTGGCTTGGGGAAATCCCAGGATACCCCAAATTGCCTCAGAAACCACCTAGTAGTAAAGGAAGTAGAGCCCAGCAGGAGGGGCTCCTGGGCTTCACCTCCCTCTCTCGGTGTGCATAGCTTTGCTTTCACCGTACCCCGGGGAGGAAGGAAAGGAGGGAGAAGAGGGAGCTAGAAAAAAAAATCATTAAAGTAGATGTCTTCTAAGGAGAGAGATGAGTCAATAGACAGGGACATCTGGTTGCTAACATCTCACAGTAAAGGACTATGGCTGGTACATAGAAGCCCTCTTGAATACAGGTGCGCAAGAATTCTTGTGTCTCATAGGCATATATCCTAAGAACTCGTCTCACTTCCTTAGAGATACTTGCTCAACCATGTTTACTGCCACTCTAGTCACAATAGCTAGGAAATGGAACCAGCCTAGATGTCCCTCAGCTGATGAGTGGATAATGAAGACGTGGCACAACTATAGAGTTTTACTCAGTGGTAAAGAAAACTAATTATGAAATTTGCAGGAAAATGGATGAATCTGGAAAGGATTATACTTAATGAAGTAATCCAGGCCCAGAAAGCCAAACATCACATGTTCTCTCTCATATGTGGATCCTAAGTACAAATGATTGGACTTCTATGTGAGTAGGAATAAAACCCAGTAGCAGAAGCCAGTAAGCTAGAAAGGGGATATAATGGGAATAGAAGGGATGGATGGGGGGGCTTAATAGAATGGTATTGTATATAAGTAGAAGAACAGATTAATGGGGGTGTAAAGGCCTGAATGAGGTCAGGGGAAGAGATTGAATAAAGGTAAGATGGGAGGAGGGCTAATCAAAATCTAAGAGGATATAAATAAGTCATGTGGAAGCCTACTTTTTTGGACAATGGAACACAAAGAAGCCATAGGTTGTTACTAGAAAATTTTCAGTGCCAAGGATGGGACACCTTCCAGTGAGTTGTTGGCCAGGGAGGTCCCTGATGCCCCCAAAACATTACAGGCCATGGCCAAGACTCTTGGTTTCCCACCAGGAATAGATGGTAAGACCCTATTGCTGAAGACTCCACATACTTGGGCTGCAAGGTCACTGAGAAATCCTGCTGGAGCTGAGCTTAAAACCTCCTCCGTGTAAACCAGCTGTCAGAAAGCTGGAAAACCTACACTGCATGCAGTTCCATGGGAGAGAGAAAACACCAATGGAGATCCTCAATACTGGACACTGCAAGTCTTAAATTTGGCCAGCCAGGTCAAATGAGCCAACAGGTGCAACAGTGCCATGTGTGTTATGGGAGAAACCAACCACTCTCTCCACAGGAGAGAATGCAAGCCTCATACTGAAAACCTACAACAGGGGTAGTCATGAGCTCTAAGGGTGTGTAACGTTTGCTGGTGTCTGGCTAAATGTATATACTATGCTCACTAAACTGCCCAGTAAGCACTTCTCTTAATGTTCACACTCATATATTAATGCTACTCTCACTTTTAGTTAGAGAAGCTTCTCTTTTCAGATGGCAGTGACCTTGGGATGACTCAAAAGGTACCATGGTGCAGAGAAGTGACAGAGGAGTACTCAACACTGAAACGTCTCTAACATACCTTCCAAGGCTCAGGGTCCATTGTGGAAGAGGTGGCAGAAAGAATGTAAGAGCCAAAGGAAGAGTAGGACTCCTTACAACATGCTCCTCCAGACACAAAATGGCCTGGATATCCATGACCTCACAGTGCCTGACACTACCTACACAAGACCATCATAATAAAAGGAAAAGATCATGACATCAAAATAAAAGACAGACTGATTGAGAGGGGGAAGAGGTATGAAGGAGAGTGGAGTTTGAAAGGGGAAAGTATGGGGGAAGGAAGAAAATACCATGGGTTATTGTCTATAATTATGGATATTGTCAATAAAAAATAAATTAAAATAAAAAATAAATTCTTGTGTCTTCTCGTCTCTGCACTGACACACTTCTTCACTCCAGAGATACTGACTCTTCTTTATGAATCCTGATTTTCTCCTGATACATTTGACTCAGAGGGGCAATGGCATATGCTTCTCCTTATCCCTGTCCCCCGCCCCTCCCTGCCACCTCCTCCTCTAGGATGAGTGGTCTGTAGATTCCCAAAGACCGACATCATTCACAGGGCTATGGATACATGGACACACATCCATATACTCACTGTCCAACATCTGAGTTTTCCAGTCCCTCTTCTCTGATTTAAAGTGCTACTAATTCTGAGTGAGGTTGTGGGTTTTCAGTGGACACCCTGCGCTCTCTGTTCCCCATTTGAAGAGTCAGATGACCTTCTCAAGTGCCCAGTTCTCTCCATGACACGGTTTTTTCTTCCAATAAAACCCTCCCTGAGGGAATATTTCCCTTTTCTCTGAATGTCCTCTTCCGCAACACCACTGCCATATGAATAAAAAGGAAATGGACAGGTGATGACACCCTACGGGAGCCTCCTGCTTTACTTTCAGGATGGTGTCCTAGCTGAGCAACTGATGGCCGGCATTACCCTATTGTGAAAGAAGGAATAAAATAGCTGTCAGATTAGTCCAAGACTAGCAAGGCAGAGGACATGTGGATAAAAGCCAAAGTCCCTGAGGACTCCCTCCATGCATTCTGCCACAATGATAATTGTAGCTAATATGCTTATTTAATTTTTGCCATGGGTGCTCTTATGGCCTCAAATATATTATTTAATGCTTATATCAACCCTCTGAGGAACAAATATTACTTTGCCATTACAGATAAGGTAACTGCTTAATTAGGTTAAATAATTCACCCAAAGCAATTCAGCTATTAAAACAATCATCAGGACTCAAAAGCCAACCTGCAGGAACACCTGCTCATACTTTCTACAGCCTACATAAAGGCACCTTCCCACAGTCTTGATGACATACCTTCACTTATCTCCCCACAGTCTTGATGACATACCTTCACTTATCTCCCCACAGTCTTGATGACATACCTTCACTTATCTCAAGGGATTCTGCAACATACACACGCCTGAACGGGATTAATCTACATGCAGGAATGAAAAATATACCGTGCACATAATCCTGTGAATATTCACATGTATGGTGATACAGAGACATAGTGATGACCCACTCAAGACTTAGTAGCTGTGTGATATGATCTTGAACTACACATTTTTCTTTTTTTTCTCTCTCTCTCTCTCTCTCCCTCCCTCCCTTCCTTTGTGCTTCAGTTTCCTTATTTGTAACATGACCAGAATAATCTGCTCATGCAATTGTTATGAGATCAAATCAGCTATTGTGTATGAAGTTTAGAGCAACACTGGGCACACATTAAACATGACTCCAATGCCAATTCACAGAAGGCAAGAGAACACATCTCAGAAGAGGGAAAATTATGGAGATGGCATTTATTTCATTTGTTTTAAACCTTTCTTTCTGCTGTGTGCTTAAAAAAAACAGATCACACTCTGAGTTCTGCTCCAGATACATTCTCACAAATTTTGACATCTATCACTCTTACTGTCATTCACTTCTAAATACTTTGTTCTTTCTGCTTTATTTTCAGGAAAGTGTGATTTAGAAAGGTATTTTTTAAATTCCAACATGGGTAAATCTGGGAAGAATTATTACTGCATTGTTAATTTCTAATAATATTATTGTCAGAGAACATGGGTTATGACTTATATCCTGTATATCTTAATACGGGGTCAATATTTCTTCATCTCCTATGTAGGTTTCAACAGAATGTCCACCTGCTTGTTGTTTACAAACCACTGAAATTCCATCCCCACATGTCATGTTAGTTTCTACTTGGTTTTGCTACTCAAAGACGAAACTAAGTCTCGAGTAGAAGCAGAGAACATTCTCAAGAAAGAAAAAAGGAGGAAGGGCCATCTGGGTAGATGTTATCTATACAAGTAAAGTTTTTTTTAATATATTTTTTTATTTTTTTATTTTTTTTTTTGGAGAGAGACAGAGAGAGAGAGAGAGGAAGACAGACAGAGATGGGCGTGCCAGCAGTGTCTTCAGCTGCTGCGAACGAAATCCAGATGCATGCACCCCCTTGTGGTCAAGTGTGGCATTGCGCCCTTGCATCACTTTGCATCTGGCTAAACGTGGGACCTGGAGATTGGAACCACTGGAGATTGGAACCAGCGTTCTTAGGCTTAGGAGGCAGGCACCTTAACCGCTAAGCCATCTGTCCAGCCCACAAGTAAAGTTTTAAAAGTTAATTCATTCAGAGTTACCCAGCTAATAAGTAACAATGCCAATTTGGGACCTCTCTTTGATCCAAGGTTCACTACTATATTAACTTGGCAATCAATTTCAAGGTCTCATAACCAAACACCGCACTCGTAATACTCTCTTTCTCACTAGAAGGTTTGATGCAAAGTGGCAGATTCATGTACTTGTTCATGCATCCAGTCATATTGGTAGACCATCTAACATTTGTTAAGCAATAGCCCAGATACTAAAGAGAGACAGCAAACTCAGCATCCCTGACACTCCAGGCTCTCTCTGTCTCGGATGAGAGACAGACAGGCCACTGCAACAACACATGGTGAGTGATAATAGCATTTAGTGTGAGGAACTTATAAACCCAGAAAAAGACAAGGTGTCCAAATTCACCTGGATGCAAGAGAGAGCCTGAGAAGACAGAAGCCTATCAGAGAATGTTTAATAAATAACATTTGGGAAATGTTTAGGAACTTTATGAAAACCAAGTGTATTTATCCAAAGCAAACCTAAAGGAAGGCCAGTCTGAGAAGACCACACATTGTTCCTACATTCTCTCCCATTGCTGAAGTCATTCAAGAAACCTGATACTTCACTTTCTTCTTCCTCCTGTGAAGCCCAGCTTCCCTTTAGATCCTTCCTTCTCCATCCCAGCATCCCTCACTGTCTAACTTCCTCTCCTTCTGCTTCCTCCAGTCCTGGCCAATGGATACTTCATTGGCTTCCAGTTCTCAAAAATACAGAGAGAAAGAAGGAAGGAACGAACAATGCCTTCTCCCTCCAGCATGCTCTCCCGGACCCTTCCTTTCAGTCTCCCCACCATCCCTCCTTCCCAACATGGTGCTTCTAGGATAACTCGAATCACAGGAAGAGCAAGTAGTGGACCCTTCCTTTCAGCCTGCCCCACTATCCTGCCTTCCCAACATGGTGCTTCTAGGATAACTCAAACCTCAAGTGTAACAAGTAGCATTGACTAAACACTCAAGGAGAGCTGAGGATTCTTCTAAGCCATGTACTTTATATTTGCCCTGGCATTTAATCCCTACAGTAATCTTCTGAGGACACTCCCATTTTGAGCTGAGGAAGCTGGTGCATAAAGATGCCAGTTATCCCATCAGCAGTGAATGCCTACGGCAGGAGACAGCCTCACCTCAGTTCTCAATCAGCATGGAAAGATGTCTCTTAGCTTCCCCACCCCCACACCAGCTGCAGCCCACAGTGCAGTGCAAACCCCTGGGACGATCCCTGCCAAAACAGATGGCATACAGGCAAGGTCAAGAAAAACAAAGGAGGACTGAGAATCTGTCACAGGCCAAAGGAAGCCAAGGAAAAGGGGCAGTGAATACAATGTGATGTCCTCAATTGGGTTCTAGAACAGAAAAGGGACTGTAGTGGAATAATAACGAGATCTAAAGCCTGATGTTGAGTGAGTAGCAATGTGCCAGTACTACTTGCTTAGTTTTGATAAATGTCCATTGTACAGTGAGATATTAACAGGGGGTAAAACTGGGCAGTGGGTAGAAAGTAACTCTCTATAGTACCTTTGCAGCTTTTTGACAAATCTAAAAGTAGTCTAAAAGAAAGATTATTAAAAAAAAAAAAAAAAAACAGCAATATACAAACCTGACGGCATACCACACTGCTCTAAACCAGACAGCTGACATACCCAGACAGTACACGCTCCACTAATCCCTTTTGGTGGGGGCTAAACTTGTCTCCAAACAGAGGTTGAGGAATGTTACCATAGAAATAGCCAAATGCCAGAGAGCAGGCTGACCTAACAAGAGAAGTGAAAAAACAAAGCTAAAGTGGGCCATATATAAAGGGGAAGGGAGCTAAGCCCCTCCTCCAGGACTACAGAATCTGCAGGCAAATACAACCCATTCATCTACTGAATGGTTTGGTTTTCAGCTTCCAAGCTTTAGAAGGGGAAAGAAGAGAATGTGAGGCATGGATGGTCTGTGCTTCGACTACAGCACTGGACAGGCAGCTTCTGAAACTGCAAATCCATATGATTAATATTTATTCGTACATGCATGTGTACATACATGCACACATCAGGGTCTCTTACCACTGCAAACAAAGGCCAGACAGGTTTTAAGTAGGTGCTGGGGAACCGAACCTGGCCAGCAGGCTTTGCAAGCAAGTGCCTTTAACCACTGAGCAATCTCTTCAGTCCAACAGGGCTATCTTTATATCAACAAAAGGAAAGATATTGTGAGGATCATAAAAGGAAGGGTGAATGTCATCAGCCCAGAAAACTTTCAGACAGTGGCAATGCTGGAAACCAGCCTTCAGGAAGAGGAGGAGTATGCCTGGGGAAAATGAGGTAGGTAGGTTTTGTACCAGAGGTGTCTACATCTCTGTAATTGTCTTTCTGAGCAAGGGCAACCTTCCCTCCAATGTCATTCTGGGTTCAAGTAAAAGGAGGAGCCCTGGAATTTATCCATTTTTAGGGATGGACCAGTGACTTTTGGCTTCATTAGCAAATTTATGGATTCCCTGAATAAATATTCTACTCCAATCAGGTGAAGTTCACCAGTCCATGAAGAGTAGAGCAAGAAAAACAAGCTATACCAATGAATAAGGGATGTGCAAGGGATCAGCCAGCAGACAGATATATAAAACAGGCCTCCAATGCAGACTACCAGGCCCCAGGGGCCTCTCACTATCTGCCATGACATCACGGGGTATAAAAGCAAGTGAGGAGCTGGAGAGATGGCTTGGCGGTTAAGGCATTTGCCTACAAAGCCAAAGGATCCAGGTTCAATTCTCCAGGACCCATGTAAGCCAGATGCACAAGGGGCACATGCATCTGGAGTTTGTTTGCAGTGGCTTGAGGCCCTGGTGTGCCCATTCTCTCTGTGTCTGCCTCTCTTCTATCTCTCTCTCTGCTTTCAAATAAATTAATTAATTAATTTTTAAAAAAAGCAAGTGAGAGCTGATCAATCAGACAGGACAAGATGATGATTCAGGGGCCAAGCAAATGTGTTTATTCTCATTTTTTTTTTTTTTTGAGACAGGCTGGCCTCACACTTGCTATTTAAATGAGAATGGCCTTGAACTTCCAATCTTCCTGCCTCTACCTTCTCCAGGTGTTAAGATTACAGGCATGTGCCATTACACACATCTGGTTTATGCAGGGATCAAACCCAGAGCTTTGTGCATACTAAGTGCTCTATAAACTTTCTCAGCCCCAAACAAGCTCATTCTTGATCCCACCATTCCCAGCTGGGAATCTCAGTCAATTCTGAGATTCACCTTCCTTTCCCATCAAGTGGGAACAGGATACATCACCACCTCACCTTCTAAGACTGAGGGGATTGGAGACAAGGTACATAAGGCATCACACGGAAGTCCTGTCCACTAGCACTGCTCAAGAAATGATGTTTGTTGTTAAAATTCATAAGGTAACTACAGGTACTTGAATCACCAAACTAAGAATTAGCAGACAAGAAGTAATTCATAAAACAGGCAGGCCTGCACCTTGGATGGAGCTCTGAGGTGATGAAGGCCCTGGGGTGTAGTGGGGCTCTTCACGCTTTACGTGTTCATTCATGGTCCTGAGCATGATGTGCCCAGGTGGTATACTCACTGAAAACTCAATCACTGCTGAACCAGTGAATTTACATATCAGTGGTCACTTGCTAATATCATGCCATATACAAAGAAAGTTGACATTCATTTACAGGAACAAAAAGTAAAAGGGAGTAACAACAACCGCAAATCCAAAGAATTAACAGGAAAGGAAAAATCAATCTCACAAAAATGGAAAACATGAGGCCTCAGAACAGTTATTCCCCTGGCAGAACACATGCATTTTACATTTCCAGATTAAGTGTAGGAATGGAGCTATAAATTCTGGGTGGAGAGGCAAGTTTAACAACCTTGGTACTGGGGCTGCCTGAGGAGGCACACTGTGCACTGCAGATTGGAATAATACCTAGGGGTGTCATCTTTTACCTAAACAAAAAATACTGCTTTAAATGAAGAATTTTCTCTTTTGTCATTCATCTCTGTGAACTCTTTTGGTGGGAAGGGGGGAAGGAATTTTCCCAGATTATAAACTTGTAATGAAGGCATTTTTAAACTAAAGTTTCATAGTTCTTAAAACAACAAGTGTTGCTCAAAGTAGATACCTTCCAAAAAAAGTGGAAGGTGCTTTTAAACCCACTCTATGGCAATAATAACATACTCATTTAATTTTTTAAAAAAACATTTAATTGCAAAACTAAATACAGCCAATGCAAGTTGCCAAATCGAAGAGACAGCATTCTGAGATGCAGCTTAGGAGGCATTACCTGTACAGAATGAATTCTGGAAGATGGGAAACTTTAACAAATGGTAGGAAGGAAGCATCGAAAAGGAAGAAAGGACTATTTGAACAAGCATCTCTCCCTTGGCTGCTGCTGCTCCTAACCTCCCCCAACCCCACAGGAATAAAAATAAAATTAATCCCCTTCTCTCATCCAAGCATTTTCTCTCAGGCCTCCAGCCAATAGGTCTATAATCCCTGCTCAATCCCTAGCACTCTCATCTCAGCTCTGCTTCATGCCTGCTCACAGCAAAACAGCTCTCCTAGGCAATGAATCCTCCCAGAGACAGAGGAGAAGAGAATTCTAACTAGTAAGGAATCTTACCACTAAAGAAATATGGGCTCTCAATAAAGGGCAAGTGGTATGTTAAGATTTCTTATGAGCCAAGGCAAGAATGGGGCTTGGTAAAACATTCATTGGCTAAACTAAGCTTTAAAGGCGAAATACAGCTCCTTATTTCTGATGGGATTACAGTATAGCATTACCCTAAGAAAATGACTCCACAGAGATCCTGAACTGCCAGTGGGGCAGAAGAGCAAGGACAACTCATTAGAGGCAGTAAGACTCAAGAGAGATCAGCCAGTGAAAATGTAGATCTGGCCTTTGAGCCCCAGGTAGTTGATTTCATTAGTGTCCTTATTGGTACTGGACTAGGAGGGTCCGGTACATCCAAATCATTTCTAGCCTTCCATAGATCAGTCTCCAAGGGATGCTAAAGACCTTGACCTGGATTCCACACATCACTGACTTCTCCAGTAACATCTGTCTTTGATTGGGTTTTTGTTTCTCTTTCCATGAAGTACATTTCTTTTGTTTTCCCTACATGATCATTTATTCCTTAAGACCAAAACTTTTATAATAATTCTGCCTAACTCCATGCCCACCAGGATGCAAGCTAAATACAAATCCAAAAGTCCTGCTCAGGCTAGCCAGGAAGTACTGCACATACACGACTCTCAGAATGCTAGCATGCATATTTTTTGATTTGGTTTATACACGAAGCACTCACCAGTGAGAGAATGGTTGGGAAAATCCAGAATCCTTGCCTTTCTTCCTAAGAAATTCCACTTGTATCTGAACAGATTAGATTAGACTTGTAGAGGCCTAACATGTTTGAGCACTGCTGAACTCCAGGAGGCCAGCCAACAGAGTCTTTCAGTGCTTGCTTCTATCACAATGTCCATTTCTTGTATGTCTCCCTATCTGATTAGAAACTTTTAAGAGACAGAAACAAATGTTGGTCACTAAACATCCCAGCACATATTCCAAGGCCTGGCACACAGTAGGTACTCAGTGTTTGCCAAACACAAATAGGGCCATTTTAAAAGGCCCTGAACCAGGAACTGTTAGATTCAGCAGATTCAAAGTTCAGCTACTGAGAAATCAGTGAGAAAGGCAGAAAAAGGCTGGTGTGGCCACTTGCACATTCCAGCAAACTTCTCCTAGGTAACCAAGAAGCCTTTGCTGAGAGAAGGCCGCAGGAGGGGCAGAGAGGAGATAAGGTAGGTCAGGTCTTGTGACCACATATCTTAGAAAGGAATGGTCTTTAGTATGGACATTGTTCCCAAATGTGGAGAGCCCACAGTGGTGAGTGGCTGTCATAGATTATCTTATTTCACCTGCACAGTGACCTTAGGGAAAAAACTGATGACCCACTTGACGCATGCAACTCTGAGGCCTCAGTCCTTAGAGACTCCAAAGCCATAAGACAGACTCCCAATGAAGCATACAGAAACATACACTCCTGAGGTTTGTGGAGGCCTTCCTTCTGCTAGTCCACCTCCTTCCTTCCCTTCCTCTCTCCCAGAGATGCTCAAATTCCTACAGCATGCAGCAGCTCAACAAGCTTCTTGTCTGCCCCTCATGCTGGAGGGCTCAGTATCTCTTCAGCCAGCTTGCCCCACTCGGGACCAGCTTGATTACTAAAAAATGCTTTCTTACAAGTTCTGGTTTCTATTGTCAACTCCTCCTCTTCCTCTCCTATCTACCCAGAGCAAAGATAATCTCTTGCACATGACACCCCTCCAGTTATCTGAAGGCAGTTATCACCTTCCCTCCTCTGGAGTTTATAAAAGAATTCCATGTGGGTTAGCAAATGCTTTTCGCTGATAACAGGAAATGGAGAGAGAGATTATGACATGTACTGTGGTAGAGAAGATGATTCCTGGGACAGGGGCAGAAGAAGTGGACAATGAACCAAAATTCATGTGAACCTTAACAGTCTTCACAGAAACCCATAATAATGCAGGAGGGGGCTTCTGAGACCAAGGGAATTTTTTTTTTTTCCGAGGTAGGGTCTCACTCTAGCCCAGGCTGACCTGGAATTCACTATGTAGTCTCAGGGTGGCCTCCAAATCACAGTGATCCTCCTACTTCTGCCTCCCAAATGCTGGGATTAAAGGCGTGCGCCACCATGCCCTGCTCAAGAGAATTTTTTTTTTGCTTTACAAAAACACAGAAGCAAAGTGGCAAAGAAGCCCAGTTATTAAGTAGCAGGGCCACAGTCATAAGCCTTTGAACCTAAACCTGCACCTCAGCCCTCCCCTCGACAATGCTATGAATGTCTCATAATGACAGCACATCTACAGTCTCACTTTCTTTCTTTAATAAGCCACCACACCAGGCTTATTTATTTTTATTGATTTATTTCAGAAAGAGGCAAATAGAGAGAGAATGGGCTCACCAGGGCCTCTAGCCACTGCAAACGAACTTCAGATGCATGCACCTCCTTGTGCATCTGGCTTATGTGGGTCCTGGAGAATTGAACCTGGATCCTTAGGCTCCACAGGCAAGTGCCTTAGTCACTAAGCCATCTCTCCAGCCCATACAGTATCACTTTCACTACATCCCCAAAGAGGTAAAGGGAGGAACCCCATCATTGGCTCCATTTCAGAGGGTGACCTTGAAGCACTGGAAGGCAAGGGGATTTGCTTGGGTTTCCCAGAAAATCCACTTCTTCTTGGAACTCACAGCTCAGGGAAGACTCCACTCTGTTGACAATGAGCTACTGAAAGATGCCAAGGAATATCTATGTTTGGAAATGAAACTTTTATTTGCTTTTTTTCTTGTTGTTTATTTATCTATTTATTTACTTGAGAGCAACAAACAGATGGAGAGAGAAAGAGGCAGATAGATAGAGAGCGAATGGGTGCACCAGGGTCTCCAGCCACTGCAAACAAACTCCAAATGCATGCACCACCTTGTGTATCTGACTTACGTGGGTCCTGGGGAATCAAGCCTCGAACTGTGGTCCTTAGGCTTCACAGGCAAGTGCTTAACCGCTAAGCCATCTCTCTAAGCCCTGAAAATAAAACTTTTAAACAAAGGAAGAGAACTGCCTCTGGTTGGTGTTCAGCTTTGTACTCTTTTATTATAGCTTCAAAGCCATGATCATTTTTTTTCTGTCTCCCCAGCCAGCAAACTGCAAGGGAAAGAGACAGCAGCAAGCATCAGACATCTGAGTTCCTCTCTAGGTTGTGCCCCAGACCAGCTATGTGACAGGGCATTCCTCCTACTGAAGGCAAGCTCGAATTTCCCCATCTATGAAACAGTAAATAGGGGTTGGGGATTTAGCTCAGTGGATGAGCGCTTGCCTAGCAAGTACAAGGTCCTTGGTTCAGTCCTCAACACCAAAAAAAAAAAAAAAAAGAATGAATTTTGCCCTTTAGGTTAATCATGATGCCCTAAGGCTCAGGTGACAAAGAGCAAGTTTAGGGCAGGGACACTCATTCCCACAAGGAGCAACTGTCCCTTGGCTTCTCACACTTCAGCTACCTTGCCTCCTCTGTAGCCCTACAGCTCAGAGCATGTGACAGGATCATGAAGAGCTCACCCAAGCAAGGGTGAGAAAAGAAAGAAAAGCAATGGTCACATCATCCTGGTAGCTACCAACATTTCTATTTCCCAAAGAGCATTGACAGTTATTAGTTATATAATAACTTATAAAGTCCTGCGTACTGTGCACCATGCGAAGGGTTCTTCTGCACTCTACTTTGTTTTAGTTTGCACAATTACTCACTTGATAACAAAACTTGGGACTTGGAATTTCAGGGGCCACCTATAAGCCTGGGCCAGGAGGCAGACCCGGTTCGAATCCAGTCCCCTGCTTCCCAAATTTTCATGTGTTCATGAGTCACCTGGTAAGATTCAGTAAAGACTTTCATGCAGGTCTAGACTGGGGCCTAAGCTGATGCACTTCTAACAAGTTCTCAGGTAGATGGACTATTGAGTATCAAGGGCTGGACTTAATACCATTAAGGGCCAACCCGTGTCACTGAGTTCACAAGTCCTGCTCCACAATACACTCAATGATTTACTAGATGAATCTTATGAATATCTCAAAAAATGCATGGTTTAACACTTCTCTATCGCAAGTCTCTAGGTACCATCATTCCACTTAACAGGCTCCAGAGAGTTGGTGACCTAAGGTTTTCAGCTCTGGTGCAGTTGGGCCCAAGAAGATCAATCTTCACATTCTTTGCCCTGACCACAGCTGTCTCAGAGATGCCAGGAAAAATAATGCCAGACCATCGGGACCCCCACCCGGGCATGTGACTGGCTCCAGAGGTCATCAGGAACTCTGAGCTGCTCCAGGGAAGGGGGCAGCTGGGCGTGGTGCCCCAGGAGGGAAATAAGGAAGAGGTGAGGAGGCCCATGTAAGGCAAGGTGCCAAGCAGCACAGCAGGTGGTGAGGCGAGCCCCCTTGACCTCACAGTGAGCCCACAGAGAGCAAGCAACCCTCCGCACGAGTCCCACTTCTGGAGGGACGCTGTCCAGCTTGGAGGGTGGGAGGGTCACAGGCGGTCAGGGAAATCGCTGCTAGGTGATGAATCACCCAGCACATGACCCTGCGGGGAAGGGAGGGTGCGGAACCCGCACGGGATGCGGCGGGGGTTTGGGGCGCGCAGGCCTCGCGCAAACACCGTCCCCGCCGCCGCCGCCCTCCAGCCTGGGTTTGGGGACCAGAGGGAAGCCCCTCTCCCACGCAACTCCACCTCCCCAGTGTCGCGGTGCGGACGCGCTGACGGGCGGGAGCGCGGCGGGACTCACGGCCTTCAGCTGCTCCAGCCGGTCCTTCATCCTGGTGCCCGGCGAGCCCGCGGCGGCGGCGAGCGCGTCCCAGGTGCGCGGCCACAAGGGGCGGCCGGGCCGGGCCGGGCGGGCGAGGACGCTCCGGGCGCAGGCGGAGGCGGCGGCGGCCGCTCGCTAGGAGGAGCGTCCGAAGCCTCCGAGGTCCGCCGCACCGCACCGCACCGCCCCCTCGGGCCCCCGCCCGCGCCGCGCTCCAAATCCGGCTCTGGGGCCAGCGCCGGCGCGCAGCCCGTCCGCCCGCAGACCCGCCCCTTACCTGGCCGCGCCCCGCGCGCCTCCTTAAAGGGCCCGAGTCCCACGGTCCCGACCCGCGCGTCCCCGCCAGGAGTGCAGGCTCCTGCACTGGGAGACTCCCCCCACACCACGCCACCACCACCACCACCACGCAGGGCCGAGGAAAAGAAAAGGGATCTGTTGTTCGGCTTCAAGTCCATCTCTTCCCTACTATCCATATAAGATCCAGACCTACAGACGCACTGTCCTGAAGACAACCGGTTCTGAGTCCCTGTGGCTCGTGCGACGTTCGGGGCACGGGGTGAGGGATGCTCTGACCACCCAGGTGACGGTCCGCCCGCTGCAGGGGCGGTGCAGGGAATTGGATCTGCCAGTCCCGGACCCACAGCCTGTTTTCAGGAACTGCAGTTGTATTGTCAACACGGGCCCCACTGACAAGTGTTGAAATCCCCTGGCACTAACAAAGTCTTGTAGCTTTAGGAAAATGCTGTGTCTCGGAATAGCTCCGTTCCCATATTTATGGAGACGGTACCTCGCCGTCCGCAGCGAGCCCTGTGGGAAAGGAGCGATCGGTTCGAAACCTACCGACTGGGGTAGTTGCATAAAGATGTTTGCATAGGGAACCTTAAGCCCCACCCACTTCTACGTGCCGTAGAAAGTCTCTGGAGTTTTAGAATTTGGGAGAAGTAGTTCTTCGTCATCCAGTGTTCTACCCGCTCTCCCTCTCTTCTTCCCCTTCCTTCCCTGCTGGTTTTTTTTGGAGAGCAAACGACCTATGGAGAGGAGTGGAGTGGAGTGGAGCTCAGTAAAAAGGGAACTAACGAACCGAAGGTTTATGTCTCAGATTCGGAAAGGGATTTGCTCTATGCTTTCAGGTTTAAAGGCCGTAAAGACTCGTCGTTCCAGCAGGACTTTGCCCTCCTCTGCCATGTTCTGACTTCATCGGCTGCCATAAAGATACGGCTGTTTAAACTGGCCCTGCGGCTCCCAGCCCTAATCCTCTCTCTGACCGCCCGCCCGCAGCCGTCCATCTGCTGCCACGTTCGCCGGGTGGACCTGCCGGTCTTTACTGACACGACCCCTGCTGGTCGTAAACCCGAAAGGTTAATAAATCAGAACCAATGCCTCATCTCTTTGAGTTTATGTAAATAGTGATAGCTAGGTTTCTGCATTTCAAGAGAATTGGGTATCCGAAGACAGACAAGAAAATTTTCCTTTCGTTGTTATAACTGATCATTGGACCTAGAGCCTTGCACAAGCTTGGCAAGTACTCCACCACTGAGCTATCAAACCCAGCCATATAGATAGACAATAGATGATGATAGATGATAGTTAGATAGATAGATAGTTAGATAGATAGATAGATAGATAGATAGATAGATAGATAGATAGATAGATAGACAGACAGACAGTGGCAAGGTCTCTCTCACTAAATTGCCCAGATGGACCTTAAACTTGCCATTCTCCTACCCCAAACTCCCTAGTAGTGATAACCTCCATTCATATATATAATGCACCCTAATCATAATTCCCTCCCAGCACCCTACTTTCTCCCTCCTCTCCTAGGATCTCCACTGAATCCCTTCTTCTTTCAAGCTAGTCCCTCTTCTATTTTTAAAAAATAAATTTATTTATTTATTTATTTATTTATTTACAAGGAGAGAAAGACAGAGAATGTGCCCCAGGGCCTCCTGCCACTGTGAACTTCAGACACACATGGCTTTTTGTGCATCTGGCTTTACCTGGGTACTGGGAAATTGAACCCCAGTCATTAGGCTTTGCAAGCAAGTGCCTTTAACCACTGAGCCATCTCTCCAGCCCCCCTCCTATTCTTATGTCCTCAATTTTTTTTTTTTTTTTTTTTTCTTATGTCCTCAATTTTTACTTTAGAACTCAGTCTCCATCATATCCCCTCCCTTTCTCCATTAGTCTCTCTCCTAAGACATCATCTTTCTCTTCTATTTTGAGGGTCTTTGTATTGCTAGGCAAGCATCGAGGCCAATTTCTGTCTGGGCAGCTGCATGAGATCATCCTTCCTTTGAATGGTCCCTGAGCCACTGGAGGCTGTTTCCCCTCCTCCACCTCAGCACTATGTTGCCTTTTGTGTCATCCCAGTCTCACCATCTGAAAAGAGAAGCTTCTCTAGCCAGAAGTGAGAAGACATGAACATTTAGTGTAGTGTCCCCAGGGCAGCCTGGTGGGAATTCCTACATTTAGTCCCTTCTTATACCCCCAAGGCTTGACCTCACCTACCATAGACTTTTACTTAGGTTTTTCAGTACCGGGTATGTATTCCCTCCCTGAGGCCTTCAGTCCAATTATGGAGCAGTTGGTTACCCCAAGAGTAGATGCCACTATTGCACCGTTCAGTCATTGGGCCTGCTTGAATATTCAGCATCCACTATTTTCACTGTTGATGGCTTCTGTCTCCCCATATGCTGCGTGAGTGCAGCTTTTTCCAGCTTTCAGTTGGCTGGTCTACAGGGAGAAGGTTTTCTGCTCAGCAGTTGTCTTTTAAGTCATATTATGAAGGTGCCAAACACTCCACTGTCATTTCTTCAGTACTTGCAAAGCATTCCTCCCCTTTTTGAGTCTGCCCTCTTTAGTAGTCAGTGCCAAACACTCCACTGACAACTGTACTTGGATGAAAGAAGTCATTGACAACGAAAAAAAAGAAGCTTCTTTAACAAAAAATGAGAGTAGTTTCAATATATGGTCATAAACATAAATATTTAGAGGGCAATCTAGTGGGCATACTATATTTATTTAGTCAAATGACAGTAATAGCATCCCCTCCTAAGGCTTATGTCCTCCCTTTTTAGTACCAGACATGAATTCTCTGCCATGGAGTGGGCCTCAAATCCAATGAGTGAGTGGTTTCCCCCAGAATAGACTTATAAATATTGCACCATTTGGCACATTTTGCCTGGCTGGTCAGCCCTAAAACTTGCAGAGTCCATTGCTGGTTAATACCACTGATGAATTTTCTTCCCCAACAGGCTACATAGCACTTTCCGGCACCATGACAGCTAGTTAGTAGGGACAAGGCTTCCAGCTGAGGACAAGCTTGATTTTCCAGTGTCCTGCAGCCCGAGCATGTGGTATCTTTAGCAAAAGGATCTTACAATGTAGTTCTAGTGGGCAACCAAGAGTCTGTCAATAGCCTGTATTGTTTGGGGGGTATCAGAGTCAGAGTCCTCCTTGCCCAATTACTCACTGGAAGGTATCTCACCCCTAGCATGCAGTAAACAATTTTTAAAAATTTTTTGAGGTAGTGTCCAGGCTGACCTGGAATTCACTATGTAGTCTCAGAGTGGCCTCAAACTTACAGAGATCCTCCTACCTCTGCCTCCCAAGTGCTGGGATTAAAGGCATGTGCCACCATGCCGGGCCTACAGTAAACAATTCTTTAAGTGAACAACTGTACATTTGAAGTCTGGAAAGGAAAGGACTACAGTAGTGAGGACTAAGGAACCCTTTCCACAGCAGAACCAAGAAGTAGCCTTCATTCACTCTGAGCCTCAACACATCCGGGGCCTCCTGTTAAAACAGCATTGCTTTCAAAATAATAAAACCACAGTTTGCACACAAGTATAAAGTGATTTTACTTCAAGCATTAGTGAAAGAACTTATCAGGATGTTGGATGTATAGGCAGCAGGATGCTGACATGAAGTTTCTCAATGCAAAATTGCCTATGGTCAATGAAAGATCAGGTGCACTTTCTGAAGACAGGGTTCATTTACATCTCTATGGACAAGAATCATGTGCATTGCTATAACATTTCTCTAAGTTACAAATTTAAAAAATATTTACAAGACCATTGAAGGCACAGACTATTATAAAATTAGATAACCCAGAAAGGAAAGGCATATTGGATAAGGCCACCATAAGATCCATGCCACAGAAACCCAGCTCCTCCCTGCCCCACCCATATTTCTCTCTCATGTCTCTTAGTTTTTAGTCATTTTTAAATATTTTATTTATTTATTTAAGAGGAGGGAGAGGCAGATAGAAAATGGGCACCTCGCCTCCTCTAGCCACTGCAAACAGACTCCAGACTCATGTACCACTTTGTGCATCTGGATTATGTGGGTACTGAAGAGTCCTTAGGCTTCTCAAGCAAGTTCCTTAACCACTGAGCCATCTATTCAGCCCTTAGTCACTTTTTAATTTTTTTATTTATTTGTTTAAAAGAGAGAGAGAGAATGGGCATATCAGGGCCTCCAGCTCCAGCTATTGCAAACGAACTCCAACCCACTTGTGTCATCTTGTGCATCTGGCTTTACATGGGTCCTAAGGAATAGAACCTGCATCCTTTGGCTTGCCAGCAAGCACCTTAACCACTAAGCCATCTTGCCAGTCCAATGATGTTTAAAGTTTTTTATATTTTATTTATTTATTTATTTATTTGAGAGAGAGAGAGGAAAAGGCGGAAGAGACAGATAGAGAGAAAGAGAGAATGGGCATACCAGGGCCTCTAGCCACTGCAAGCAAACCCCAGATGCATGTGTCACCCTGTGCATCTGTCTTATGTAGGTCATGGGGAATCGAACCAAGGTCCTTTGGCTTTGCAAGCAAGTGCCTTAACCACTAAGCCATTTCCCCAGCCCTAAAGTTTTTGTTTTGTTTTGTTTTTAATTTTTTTAATTTTATTTATTTTTGGATAGAGATACAGAGAGAGAAAGACAGAGAGTGAGAGGGAGACAGATAGAGATGGGCGCACCAGCAGTCTCTCAGCTGCTGTGAACGAAATCCAGATGTGTGCGCCCCCTTGTGGTCAAGTGCGGCATTGCGCCCTTGCATCATTGCATCTGGCTAAAAGTGGGACCTGGAGATTGGAACCGCTGGAGATTGGAACCAGTGTTCTGAGGCTTAGGAGACAGGCGCTGTAACCACTAAGCCATCTCTCCAGCCCTTGTTTTGTTTTTTTACACCCGGCTATGTTTAAAGTTTTAAGCATTAAAACAGCATAGAATGAAACCTAATAAAACTGTAATTTGTTTTGTTTTGTTTTGTTTTCTGAGGTAGGATCTCACTCTGGCCCAGGCTGACCAAGAATTAATTATGCAGTCTCAGGGTGGCCTCGAACTCACCTCAGCCCTCCTACCTCTGCCTCCCTAGTGCTGGAATTAAAGGTGTGCGCCACCACGCACGGCAACAAAACTGTAATTTAAAAAGATGCCAGGGCTGGGAAAATGGCTTAGAAGTTAAAGACACTTGTTTACAAAGCTGGCCATCAGGAAAAAACAAAAATAGCATATTTTCACTTGACTGCAAATGGGATCCAGGAACCCAGGACCCAGCCCTTTAATACAGTTATCTGCTGCAAGGTAGTTATTTTAGAATCCAAGACAATTTGAGCTTCTAACTAAATAGGAACCCTAGTCTGCTAATTTTATATTTGTTCTTCCAGGATAGGCAGAAGTTGGGATTCTATCTACCAGTCCTATACAAGAAAGTGAAAAAAGTCAAGTAGCTATGGGACAAAAGACAAGAACAGAGGCATCTATGGACAGGTGAGAGACAATGATGTGGAACCTAGGTCTCCAAGTAAATAGACAGTGAGAGCCCCTTGTCTCTGATGAATTTTAATTTTTCTGCCCCTCAGTGGTACTTAGTTTCCCACCAACTTGGCCTTCATGTAGCTATTTCCCAATTTAAAAAACACAGGATTAATTCAAGTATTTGCATTTTGGTTATTTCAAATATGCCAACCCTAAATTTTTTTTTAAATCTGTTTGGGCTTCCTACCACTTTGTACATCTGGTTTTTTTTTTTTTTTTTTTTTTTTTTTTTTTTTTTTCCAAATCTGTTTGGGCTCAGGGTGGCCTCGAACTCTTGGCGATCCTCCTACCTCTGCCTCCCGAGTGCTGGGATTAAAGGCGTGCGCCACCACGCCCGGCTTATACATCTGGTTTTTGTGGGTATCAGAGAATTGAACCCAGACCAACAGGCTTTGCAAGCACACTGAACCACTGAGCAATCTCTCCAGTCCTCTATATGCCAACTCTTAAATTCACCTTAAAAACAAACCAAGATTTGAAAGAGGTGCAGAAAGAATGTAAGAGCCAAAGGAAGGGTAGGACCCCTTACAATGTGCTCCTCCAGACACAAAATGGCCTGGATATCCATGACCTCACAGTGCCTGACACTACCTACACAAGACCATCATAATAGGAGGAAAAGATGATGACATCAAAATAAAAGAGAGACTGATTGAGAGGGGGAGGGGATATGATGGGGAGTGGAGTTTCAAAGGGGAAAGTGGGAGGAGGGAAGTACCATGGGATATTGTCTACAATTATGGAAGTTCTCAATGAAAAAAATAATTAAAATAAAAAAAAAACATGACACCAGCCAATGATTTAGAGTTCCTACTTTCCTCCTTCTGAGTCTGTTTCTGTTCCACTAGACAAAAGGATTGAAACATACTCCATTTCTGTTTAAAAAAAAAAAAAAAAAAACAGCAGTTTGAAATACAAACATTTATTATCTCTGGTTTTTGTGACTGGGGGATCCAGATATAGTTCATCAGGCTGCATAAGTCTCAAGGTCTCTCTCACCTGCAATTCAGGTGTCAGCTGGGGCTATGTAGGGGCTCATATCAAGGCCAGAATGGGGACGTATCTGCCTCCAAGGTCATACGTGGCTGGCAGGCTTTAGCTCCTCTAGTGCTGTGGGACTGAAGATATCACTTCCTATGGTTACTGGCTGGCGGTGTCCCTCTCTTCCTCGCCATATCATCCTCCCCACAGGAAAGCTCACAGCATGGAAGTTGGTTTCTATCAAAGAAAGAAAGTGAAAGGTAGAAAAAGAAAAGAAAAGCCAGAGGAAAAGAAAGAGATTGATGTTAAAGTGTTTTTGTAACTGAATCTCATATGCTATTTCATCACTTTTGCCATATTCTATTATTACAACTCAGTGAGAAGACTGTATACTTACTCAAGGCAGCAGTAGTACATGAGGACATGAACCCAGTGACAGCCTAGCACAAAGATCAAATCTCAAATTAATGCCAGAATTACACAACTTCATGTTTTAAAAGTTCCCTTCCTCAGATAAAACCTGGACACCCCCAACCCTTTCTCCAAGATTCTCTAGGAAAAGCACTTCACTTTCTAATGCTGGGGATAAGGATCCTTGAATGCCCCTCTAATATCTTAGATATCTCCATTAGATGCTTCCACCTTATAAAATTAGCAGAAAACTCTGATTCCTCACATCTCCTGTTAGATCTGTGAGGGTATCACCCTTCTCTGTCTGTGGTCACAGACCTGAACAGAGAACCAGATACAGGGGTATTCAGCATATACCTAATAAGGTCACTAAATATATCCTCCAGATTGTGGCACTCATGGTGGTCTTCATATTAAAACTCATTAGTTGGGGGGGGGGTGCTGGAGGGATGGCTCAGCAGTTAAAAGTGCTTGCTATCTCCCAGTAACTCAGGGAGGGTATCTCAGTAGATGTGATTCCAATTTTATTGTGAGTTAAGTTAAATACAGGTAAATAAGGTTATCTCTCCCAAGGATACTGATTACATATTGTTGTATGTCTGGTCTAGTCTCAGTTCTACCATTATTTGTTAAGTGGCCTTGGGTTGATTTAGTATCTCTGTGCCTCAGTACCCTTATTTGTAAGCAGAGACAACAACACATGTCTTATGAGTTCTGTGATGGGTAAATTAGTTAGCATAGAAATCACTAATTCAGGGCCTGGAGAGATAGCTTAGTGGTTAAGCGCTTTGTCTGTGAAGCCTAAGAACCCCGATTCGAGGGTCGATTCCCCAGGACCCACATAAGCCAGATTCACAAGTGGCATATGCATCTGGAGTTTGTTTGCAATGGCTGTAGGCCCTGGCACACCTATTCTCTATCTGCCTCTTTCTCTCTGTCACTCTCAAATAAATAAATAATTTTTTAATTAAAAAAAATTAGAAATCACTAATTCCCTTACATTATCCCTTGAAAAGATGCCTCTTACCCCATGATGACTGTACTGCTTTCTCTAAGATCATGAAGAATTCTTAAGGGCCTGGAACATTCCAGTCTCTTGTGAATTAAGCTTCTCAGTATTAAAGTTAACCAGCTACTGAAGCATGTTTCAAGGGGGTTCAACAGAATGAAATGTTTCCAAAGTGACTCAAAGGATGAGAGATGCTGTTGACCTGCAAGCTTCATCTTGGAGTCATGGCTATACTTTTGAAGTGGTTCTGGCAGTGAGTAACCTTGGTAGAACTCTGAACAGCACATTAACTCCTTACAATTGTCTGATCATATAGTATTTATTCCACCTAATCACCTAATTCCCAAAAGACTAGTATCCCACTGTCAACATGGAACTAGTAGCTAGAGCTATTGCAGTAGAACACAGAAGTGGCAACAAACATCTGTGAATGAATGTAAACATCCTTTTGGATTCTTGTAAAAAAAAAAAAAAGAAAGAAAGAAAGAAAGAAAGAAAGAAAGAAAGAAAGAAAGTAAAGAAAGAAACAAGAAAGAAAGAAAATATTCAGTTAAAAAGAACTCTGCAGCCAAGCACGGTGGCACACACCTTTAATCCCAGCACTTGGGAAGCAGAGGTGGGAGGATCACCATGTGTTTGAAGCCACTCTGAGACTCATAATGAATTCCAGGTCTGCCTGGGCTAGAGTGAGACCCTATCTCAAGAAAAAAAAAAAAAAAACTCTGTGGGCTGGAGAGATGGCTTAGCGGTTAAGGCACTTGCCTGTGAAGCCTAAGGACCCAGGTTTGATTCCCCAGTACCCACATAAACCAGATACACAAGGTGGTGCATCCGTCTGGAGTTCGTTTGCAGTGACTAGAGGCCCTGATGCACCCATCCTCTCTCTACCCCCCTCTTCATCTATCTATCTATCTATTCATCTGTCTGTCTGTCTCTTTCTCTGTCTCTCAAATTAATTAATTAATTAAATATATAAAAGGAACTCTGGTCATAGTTTTTGCAGCTCTGGCCTGTGTAACTCAAAATCCAAATTTCACATCACACATAGAATGCAGAGAAGGGGTTTTTGATTCTTGTGCCCTTCCAGTTTCCTCCTTAAGAAAGGCTCTTCCTAGCCGGGCATGGTGGTGCACGCCTTTAATCCCAGCACTCAGGAGGCAGAGGTAGGAGGATTGCTGAGAGTTTGAGGCCATCCTGAGACTACATAGTGAATTCCAGGTCAGCCCAAGCCAGAGTGAGACCCTACCTCCAAAAACCAAAAAAAAAAGAAAAGAAAAGAAAAGAAAAGAAAGAAAGAAAGAAAAGAAAGAAAGAAAGAAAGAAAGAAAGAAAGAAAGAAAAGAAAGAAAAAAAAGAAAGGCCCTTCCTAAGGCTAGGCAGATAGTTCAGTCAGTAAAGCACTTGTTCTGTTAGCATGATGGCCTGATTTTGTATCCCCAGCACCATAGAAGTGCCAAGTGGGTCCACCTGTCATCCCAGGATTCGGGAGGCAGAGACAGGCAGATCCTTGGGGCAAGCTGGCCAATGAAACTACTAGATTCAGTGAGAGATCTATCTCAATAAATAAGGCGGAGAGCAATCAAGGAAGAAACTGAGTGTTGACCTCTGACCTCCACTCTCACATGCACACATGTACACTCACACCCATGTGAACACACACGCCTTAACTCCCTTGACTGCTCCTACTCTGAAGCCACATGGTGCTGTTACTGTGACTCAGAGCTTGGAGGAATTGTGGTTTGAGTTGTCAATTTTCCTTAGACTTTTCATACAAAGCAGGAGCTACTTTTTGCCTTTCTATTTCCTGCTCCATTTATAACAAGTGAACCCATAGTATACAGTGTGTAGGATGCAATAATACATGTTAACTGCTATGTTTAATGCTATTAAATGAATACATATAACCAAGTGACCACTGAGAAAGAAACTGATGAGTATCTCCAGCCCTATGAAAAGACGGTAAAGCATCAATGTTCTGATGTATCACTGCCCTGAGAGAAATGACCATCAGTAAAATGATTGTCATCTCACCAAGAGTCCTTTCCCCTTCTCATGTCTGTCTTTAAGGATTAGCTTTACTTCATGTGGCTCCAGATACAAATCAATATTTCACCTCTTCAACCCCAGAGAAACTCAAATGAAAAATCATCTTTGGAGCTGAGATGTCTCAGCAGTTAAAGGCACTTGCTTGCAAACCTTGCTGGCCCAGGGTCAGTTCCCTAGTACCCACATAAATCCAGATGTTCTAAGTGGCACATGTATCTGGAGTTTGTTTGCAGTGGCAAGAGGCCCTGGCACCCATTCTCATTCCCTTTCTTTCTCTGCACCCCCCCACAAATATATAAAAATATTTTAAGATAAAGCAAGTTTTCTATATTGTGCATATATAGCAATGACAGAAAGGGGGAATGAGCTGGGTGTGGTGGCGCACGCCTTTAATCCCAACACTTGGGAGACAGAGGTAGGAGGATCGTCATGAGTTTGAGGCCACCCTGAGAATACAGAGTGAATTCCAGATTAGCCTGGGCTAGAACAAGACTTTACCTTGAAAAAACAAAAAAGAAAGAAAAAGAAAGAAAGAAAGAAAGAAAGAAAGAAAGAAAGAAAGAAAGAAAGAGGAGAGGAGAGAGATACTGAAAGTAGTGAATAGTGAGGAGAATGAACGCCTTAGAGGAGAACATTCAGCAGTTTAGGGGCAAATGAATACAGAGCTAGAAATTGAGATGAACAGACATTGGCTCCAAGTAAAACCATAAAAGTAAAAGCAACAAAACGGGAGCTCCAGAACGTTTTCCTGAATCTGTCCATGGGTAAGAAATTTGGATAAAAGATGGATGATTTTAAAACCTCAGTATGTACACAGTGGAAATCATGAGAGACTGAGTGGAATGTTCTCAGTTTGATTCTTGTCTTATTGCTGACTTTGACATTTCCCAGGTGGTCAATGTTTGGAATTAATGAGAACCTAAATATTCGTGGAGAAAAGTTCAAGGGAAGACCCTCACATTTTATGTGAAGTCTGGGATGGTAATAAGCACATTCACTACTGTATCTCCTTTTAGAAGTCATAACATTTTCATCTGTCTTTTTTTTTTCTTTTTGCGGGGGGGATTTGGATTTTGAAATAGGGTCTCGCTCAAGCCCAGGCCAACCTGTAATTCACTGTATAGTGTCAGGGTGACCTGAAACTCATGGCTATCCTCCTACCTCTGCCTCCTGAGAGCTGGGACTAAAGGTGTGTGCCACCACACCTGGCTAATGTGTCTCTTGATTTTCATGACCACATCACAGTATAATTATGAGAGGTATTTCCATCCCCACTTTACAAAATGATGAAACTGAGACAGAGAAAAGAAAACTGACTTTTCAAAAGTAATAACAGTATCAAAACAATTGCCTGCTGGCTCTCATCCTCATCTTGCAGACAGTCCACTGTGGCACGCTACCTAGCAATGTCATAGAGGATCACTCACACTGCTCTTTGAGTTTGAAGCAGAGCCAACCCCATTACTGCCCTCTTCAAAGCATCCTTAAGCTCTCTGTTCCTCATGCTGTAGATCAAGGGATTTAGAACAGGGGTGATGAATGTGTAAACCACTGAAATTACCTGGCCCCTCTCTGGAGAATAGCTGGAGCTGGGACACAAATAGATGAGGCTTCCACATCCATACTGGAGGAGGACCACAGTCAGGTGGGAGGAACAGGTGGAGAAGGCCTTGTGCCTCCCCTCTGCTGAACGGATCTTTAAGATGGCAGCCACAATGAAGATATAGGAGAGAGTGATGAGGAGGAAGGGAATGGTGAGAACAATGACACTGACCACAAACAGAGTGGCCTCATGGACATGAGTGTCCGCACACGCCAGTCTCATGACAGGGAGGACATCGCAATAGAACAAGCTGATTTCTTTACTGCTGCAGAAAGGGAGTCGGAAGATGAGCACAGTCAACTGCATGGCCAAGATGAAGCCCAGCAGCAGAGACCCCAGGGCCAGCTGCACACACAAGCGCCAGCTCATGATGACGGTGTAGCGCAGCGGGTGACAGATGGCCACAAACCGGTCATAGGCCATGACGGCCAGCAGAATGCAGTCAGCACTGCCCAGAAAGATGAAGAAAAACATCTGGGCACCACAGCCTGGAAGGGAGATGGCCGTTCTCTCCACAGACAGGATGCTGGCCAGCGTGAGAGGGGCGATGGTGGATGAGTAGAAGATCTCCAGACTCGCCAGGTTTGCCAGGAAGAAGTACATCGGGGTGTGCAGGCAGCGATGGATCCAGATGATGAGGAAAATGGACATGTTCCCACTGAGGCTGACCACATACATGATGAGAAAGAACACAAAAATCAGCACCTGCACCTCGGGGAGCTTGGAGAAGGGGCGAAAGTGGAAGAGGATCCTCCCTGTCTGGTTTGCCTCCTCCATGAGCTTGACGCAAGGGGTCTGCTGTAGCTCAGTGCTGTCCCTCAGGACAGGCGGATGTCAGGACCCAATGTTCCTGCTGGCTGTCCTCTCAACACCTGCCCACACTTGGTCATCGGTGCCTCAGATCCAGCTGTTTTGACAGCCACTCCCTTCCATAACAGCTTTGCTGCTCTCATCACACTGAAAACTTCTGTGATTATAAAATATAATCAGCACTTTAAACATTTATAGCAATGGCATGAACAACATACACATTTTATAACCATTAACTCTATCAGTCCTCAATATTCTGAGCCCATTATACAGTAACTCATTATTTTGTACTTCCAGCCTCTCTAGTGACCTTTCCTCTCTTACTACAAACTTACCTATTCTAGGTTCATACTACAAATGGCATCAAACAATATTTTCCAACTGTGTCTACTTTACTTTTATTTTATCTTCTGACAGGTCTGGCTATGTAGTCAGGACTGGTCTTGACCTCACAATTTTTCTACATTAGCCTTCCCAGTGCTGGAATGACAGGTGAGCACATCATTGTGGAAGTAACATGTGTTTCTTTGACTGGACATACATCTATCAGCCTACTTGATCATGGATGCTAGATAGTTCATGCTTGCCTTCTTGTGTTAGGTGCTTTGGAACCCAAACTAGCTGGGGAATGACTGAGCTTTCCTTAGCCCCTTAAAAATGTAATAGCTACTTCAATTTCGTTTTTTAACTTTTATCCTGTGCAGTTGATTTTGATATTGAGGCTTATTACAAGTTATTCCATTTTAAGACCGAACTATAATAAATACATAAATAAAAATTACCTTTGCTCTTTTTGTCTTTATCCAAGGCATTAGCAAGTAAATGAAAAATGTTTCCACTTTCCACTGTGGAGTCAGCAAAATAATGGCACCTCATTAGCTGTGGTTCAACACCAGGCAGCCCCTTAGAGTCAGGAGATGTCAAGGTCAGTAGCACTCACCTGCCCATTCCCAGGCTCTACGCCACAGCAGTTCAGTCATGCAGGCATCCATAGGCCCTCCTTTCCTTTCTTGCTGCTTACCTTGAGGCTGAGTGAAACCCCAGGTGTGATCCTCCTAAGATCACTAATGTCATGAGAGCCACAGAGCTGAATCTCTGAGAAACCCCCTTTCTCTGAGGACAGCACACACAGACACACTGCCCTGAATGTCCCCTCTGCCTCTTCACCAGGGAAAAACACAGGACTTGGCATGTGCAGATTTGGAACTCTGCTCTCACTCTCTTCTCGTTTCTGGAGAATTCCCTGCCCACTGTGATTCCACCAAGCCCCAGGAGGCTAACTTGGCTTTCATCTGGACCATCCCCAGTAGGTCTTTGTTTAAATACAAATAGGAAATGTTTAGGGATAGATATTCTGAATGGGTTTAATTGCTACTAGATTTAGCCATGTTTTTTTTTTTTTTTTTTTAGCCAGAGCACATTTTATTTAAATTGTACTACATGCTAAAATATGTGGCAAGAGGGATGCTGCATCCCATAAAAGAAACCTGAAACAAGGCGTGGTGGTGCACACCTTTAATCCCAGCACTTGGGAGGCAGAGGTAGGAGGGTCGCCATGAGTTCGAGGCCACCCTGAGACTACATAGTGAATTCCAGGTCAGCCTGAGATTTAGCCATGTTTTAATCATTGCTTCAATTTTTATTGTCTACACTTAAGGTAGTTTGGCAAGATAGTCACAATCATCTCTGAATGACAAAGAAGCATAATTTAACAGTATTTCACTAACTCCAGTCACAAAATATACAGATATACTTTAACTTTATATAAATTTTCTTTTTTCTTAGTTCTCTCCTTTATCTCTCATCTTTTTTCTTATACTCCTATAATTTTTTAAAGAGTAGCTGTACATATTTATTTATTTATTCATCTGAGAGAGAGAGAGAGAGATACAGAAATAGGCAGGCAGAGAGAGAGAGAATGGGTGCACCAGGGCTTACAGTGACTACAGACGAACTCCAGATGTATGTGCCCCCTTGTGCATCTGGCTTACGTGGGTTCTGGAGAACTGACTCTTGAACAGGGGTCCTTAGCTTCACAGGCAAGCGTTTAATCACTAAGCCATCTCTCCAGCCCATACTCCTATAATTTTTATACTTATTGAACTTAATGTGATGGGCTGGAGAGATGGCTCAGCAGTTAAGGCACTTGCCTGAACTTAATGTGCCTTAGGTCTTACAGGTGTTGAGAAAAATTCATCGTTTTGAAGCTGAGGAAGAACAAGGTACACATTCCTTAACAAGTGTATCATCCTGAAGTCAGTCATCTTCCTGTCATGTAATTTGTAGGGGAAAAGACAGGTTCCAGAAGCACCAACAAGATGCTCAGCCACATGTTCCCCCGACATCCATATAGAGACAAGTAACTGGGAAAAGTAGGGAAAAGACATTTATGCAATGTGTCCCCACTGGGAAGAGAAACAAAAAGGGGTATGGTGACCCCTAAGGATGTGCTGATGTGAAGTTTACATTTAAACAAGGGAAGAATTGGGTCAGAGAAGAAAGAGTTCTGCATCATTAAGCAGACTTAGTCAGGTATGACCTGGTTGATCATTGGCCCAGTTCTGCCTCTGCTATACAGCTGGAAGAAGTCCTTATTGCTGTCATGCTAGAGGGGTAATCTGGTTCCCACAACATGACCATTCCTGCCCCAGGGTGTAGCCTGGTCTTCACAGACAATTATCTGCATCATGGGGGTCATCTGTCCTATAAAGTTCTTCTGTACTGGGAATCCAAGATGACTCAAAAGGAAAGGTTAAGGACAATAAATTTCTGTGCCTTCAGCCAAAGTAGACTACAGACACAAAAGGAAGGAAAGATGACTGGCTTCCATGCAGTTTTAGTTGCCCTGTGGATAAAAGTGAGGAATCAATGCTTTGGGAAAAGCAGTTTTTGAGAGCCTGTTTCATTCTGGCTCTTTTTCTTCTTTTATTGTGTCATTTGTTTTGTTTTGTTTTGTTTTGTTTTGTTTTGTTTTGTTTTGTTTTGTTTTGTTTTAATTGAAGTTCCCCTCACTGGTCTTACTTTCCATGAGTGGCCAAGACCAAGATAAAAGGAAAAGGGAGACAGCTGGCACAGGGAAGGGTTATTTCCACAAACATTCCATTTACACACAGAACTAAACAGACAGGCAGAGTCACTATTGTGGTTAGAAGTTGGCAGCATGGGATTGGGGTTAGGTGGGGAATAGGGGTGTCTTTAAAAAATACAACCTCCCCCTCAAACTGGGTGTCTGGGGGGGGGCAGAACTTGGTCTGCTTCAACCCAAGAGGAATAAGATCAAAAGCGGTTTGGGAAGGCCAGAACCGTCAGGGATGGAAGGAAGAGGAAGATCCAGGGGGTAGGGGGACTGTTTGGCAACTGGGGTGAAGGGATTGCCCTCCCCCTGCTGGGATTGCCTCAGCCTCTCCCATCTGTCAGGAAGGGGGCAGCCTGCAACCCCCAAGGGCAGGTCTGGGGCTGCTAGAAGCTCCAGGCAGGGGGCTGGAGGTGGCTCACAAAGGCTTGCCTTCCAGGGAGATGACCGCACTACCTCCTTAGCTTCTCTGCCAAGGTGCAGCGGTCCTTGACTTCTTCATAGCAGTTCACTTGTAATTCGTGCTTGATCCCTGTCAGCTTCTTCTTGATAGCGTCCTTGGAGCTGGCATAGATCATTTTGCTCTTAAGGGGTGCACACTCAGGGGCCCAGAAGATGAACACGAGGTCCTCTTTCTAGCTCTCCTTAGTCTCGTAGGTAGCATCACAGAGGGCATAGCGGCAGTCCTTGTCTGGCAGCATCTTGACAAAGATGGCGTAGGGGTCGTCCACTGTTTGTCCTACATCGCCAACCAGGATCTCCTTGCCTTCTTCCAGGATGATGTTCTTCTTGTCCTCACTCAGGCAGAACAGCACTGCCTTCTTGCGCTTCTTCACTTCCTCTGGTGTTGATGGCTGGCTCACCTTCATGTCATTGAACACCTTGATGACACCATCAGAGACGGCCACACCAGAAGCCATGTTTCCTGAAGCAAAAGGGACAAGACAAGGACAGCTACACCAAGAACCGAGCGGCCACAGCTGCTGCTGGGATCTAACTGAACCCTGGCTCATCTTCTCGAGAAAGACTCCAAGGAGTTTAGCAGTGACAGTGACATTTCTCCCAGCATGCTATGCTCTCTCCACATTCTACACTGGTCCTCTGTATGCTTCCTGTTCACTCCACTATTTCAGCCTCCTTTTCCATATTCAACTGTAACCATGATGGGCACGGTCAGCAAGTTGGTGTCATGTTTCTATGTCCAATGGGGACCAGCCACTCTATCTTTGGACCAAAGCCCACATCTCACCTCATTAGGAAGCATAAACTGAGATGCTCCAATAACTGCTACATGCCATAAAGATCAACTTCCTTATTATAGCAGACAACCACAAGTGAACATGAAACTTTACTACAGGAGCAAAGATGACTTCATTGCTTTCAAATGAACAAAATCAGGGGCTGGGTAAATAGGTCAAAGAGTGTTTGTCTAGCATGTAGTCATTCACAGGCCCTGAGTTCAATCCCAGCACCTCAAAAAGTGGGGGTGGGGGATCATAGCTTCAAATATAAAATAAACACATATAAGAGACTTCAGCCATGAACTAATGAAGTACCCAGTAAGAAGTTAAACTAATCCAGAGGAGAATCCAAATAGCAGATACACGGGGCTGGCAAGATGGCTCAGTGGTTAAAGGCACTTGTTTACAAAGCCTGATGACCTGGGGTTCAATTCCCCAATAACCACATAAAGCCAGGTGCATAAAAAAACAGATACGCATATAGGTAGCACGAATGCTAAAGCGAATAGGTTATTTGATGCAAAACTGAGCTTGGGGCAGTGGGAGATCAGGTGCATTTCCAACTGACCAGGTTTATTTGCATCTCTATGGAAAAGAATCATTTGCATTATTATCAACTTTCTATAACTTACAGGGTTTCACAATTACTACAGGGCCATTAAAGACACAGACAAATTGGATAACACAGAAAGGCACATTAGACCAGGCCACCAAAGGAAACATCTCTATAGGACACCCAATAATATTGTTTTATAAAAATGTACAGTTTAGGGCTGGAGGGATGGCTTAGTGGTTAAGGTGTTTGCTTGCAGAGCCAAAGGACCCAGGTTCAATTCCCCAGGACCCATGTTAGCCAGATGCACAAGGGGGTGCACGCATCTGGAGTTCGTTTGCAGTGGCTGGAGGCCCTGGCATGCCCATTCTCTCTATATATATACATCTCAAATTAAAAAAAAAAAAAGATTGCACTGAGGTCTGAAGATCTGCTTCCAAGGTCACGCGTGGTTGTTGGCAGGATTTAGTTCTCTAGTGCTAAGAGACTGAGGACCTCAGTTCATGCTGGTCATTGGCTTGAGGTGTCCCTCTGTTCTTTGCCATGTTGTCCTCTCCACGGGGAAGATGGCAGCTGCTTTCTATCAAAAATGTGAGAGCCAGCCGGGCGTGGTGGCGCATGCCTTTAATCCCAGCACTCGGGAGGCAGAGGTAGGTGGATCACTGTGAGTTTGAGGCCACCCTGAGACTACACAGTGACTTACAAGCTGACCTGGAATAGAGTGAAACCCTACCTCAAAAAAAAACAAAACAAAACAAAAAAGTGGGAGCCATGAGAAGGAAAAGAAATAGGCAGAGAAAGAGAGAGAGGTCAATGGTAAAGTGGTTCCATAGTAATCTCAGATGTGACATTCCCTCCTCACTTTTGCCATATACTATTATAAGAACTGAGTGACAGCTCAGCACACACTGAAGGCAAGGAAATTCACAAGTGTGAAGATCAAAGGCCAACTCAATGACCTCCTAGCCCATAGCTTAATTATCAAATCAGTGTCACAGTTATGCAAATCAAGCTTCTCACAACTCTGTTCTCCATAAGGAACATGGATAATTTCAACCCTTTCTCCTGGCCTGAGAGTAAATGCTTTGAAGAAAAACACCGCACCTCCTAAGCTTCAGTTAAATATCCTTCCAATGTGCCTCAGATGCCCTAGACATATCCATCAGATTCCCCCATGTTACGTAATTACCAGTGTTTGTCTACCTCCCACTACATCTATAAACTGCGTGAAAACATCAACCTTGTTTCTGTTGCACCAACCCTGAGGAAAGGGCCAAAATGTACCAGACACTCAGAAAATACTCATAAAATTTATTAGTCTTATTAAATTATAGTTATTATGTCTTTCGTATTAAAAAAAAAAACTCAGGGGCTGGAGAGATGGCTTAGCAGTTGAGGTGCATGCCTGCAAAGCCTAAGGTCCCAGGTTCAATTGCCCTTTACCTACGTAAGCCAGATGTACATGATGGTGCACGCCTGTATCTGGAGTTCATTTGCAGTGGCTAGAGGCCCCAGCATGCCCATCCTTTCCTTCTCCCTTTCTCTCTCTCGCTCTCACATATAAACATATATAATATTTAAATAAATACTCAGTAGTGGGAGCAGGGGAGATGGCTCAGCAGTTAAAGATGCTTACTTGCAAGCCTGACAACACAAGTTCAATTCCCTAGCACCTGCATGAAAGCTGGAAGATCCCAATGAGCCTATGACAATGGGAGGGGGAGGGGGAGTAGCCAGGAAAATCTGGAAACTCACCAGCCAGACAGTCTGGCACACACACAGTGGCAAAACAACAAGAGATGCAGTCTCAAAAAGAAGGTGAGGGCTGGAGAGAAGGCTTAGTGGTTAAGGCACTGGCATTTGAAGCCTAAGGACCCAGGTTCGATTCCCTAGAACCCACATAAGCCAGCTGCACAAGGTGGCACATGCATCTGGAGGTCGTTTGCAGAGGCTGCAGGGCCTGAGTGCCCATTCTGCCTCTTTATCTGCCTCTTCCTTTCTCTTCCTCTCTCAAATAAAATAAATATTTTTTTTAATAAAAGGAAGGTACAATGAGAGGACAAACACCCTTAGGTTGTTCTCAGACTTCCACATGCACGCTATAGCATGTACACCCATATATCCATACACATACACACACACAGTAAAAACATATCAGTGGCTCTTGCTATAGAGAGAGGAAGGAGTCCAGACTCCTCTTGAAATCATATTCAAAGTCCTGGTGAGCCTGGCTTCCATCAACAGCCTCACCAAAATACCACCACTTCTCTGAATCTGACTCCTCCTTCATGTCCTCCACCCCTTCTGCCTGTATGCCTTTCTCTGTCAAGTCTAGCAATTCCTAGTCCTCCTTCAAAACAGAAGTCTTCTGAGGTATGTCCTGGGGTTCTCCAGCTTGGTCCTCTCACTTGTTCAGGTCACTTTTTAAAGCACACGCTATGTTGTCTTATAGCTACTTGTTTACACACCTATCTCTTTGGCTAGACCACACACTGCTTGGGAGTACCATCTGGGTGTTATTCACCCTCTGTGACTATGGTGAAGTAGGTCTGGTACAAATATTTGGAGACGAAATCAAAGAACAGTTACAAACACGAACATAGATTAAGGATTCTTCATGTCCCTAAGATAGAAAATAAAGTCCTGGCAAGAAGCCTACTATTATCAATGACCTTCAGAAAACAAGATGACTTAGGGCTAGGGAGATGGCTACATAAATAAAGCACTTTTCACACAAGCCTGAAGAACTCAGTTCGTAACTGCAGATCCCATGGCAAAGCCAGAAGTTGTGGTGTGCTCCCATAATCCCAGCACACTGAATGGTGACTGCAAGATAGGAAGCAGGGACCAAAAAAAAAAAAAAAATCCATTTAATTCAAACCCTTGGGAGGCAGAGGTAGGAGGATCACTATGAGTTCGAGGCCACCCTGAGATTGCATAGTGAATTCCAGGTCAGCCTGGGCTACAGTGACACCCTACCTCAGAAAAAGAAAAATCCAGAAATCTTGCAAAACAGCACAGTGATAAACAACAACAATAACAAGAGATTCAACTTCAAACAAAGTGGAAGTCAAGGACCAAGGCTTGAAAGGTGCCCTCTGATCATGTAAGCGCCATGGCACGTGCATGCCCACACATGTACACAAGCATGCATGCATTCACACACCAAAAAATGCAACTAAATAAAAAAACAAGGTTGTTTCTAACACCAAGTCTGAATATAGGTCAAGCAGCAGGATAATCTTAGTGAAGTACAGGTGGAAGGTACTAGGTGTACTATGGCTTTGACCTTTGAGTAATTACTAAAGTTGGCCATGCAGCATGACTATTTCTCCATTTGGATGTTTGAATTACCATCCTGAGTTTTCTTTCTACTGTACTTTTTAAAAAGTGTTTTTAATTTATTTTATTTATTTGAGAGAGAGAGGGATAGAAATAGGCAGGTAGAGAGAGAAAGAGAGAATGGGCACCCCAGGACCTCCAGCCACTGCAGATGAACTCCAGATGCATGTGCCCCCTTGTGCATCTGGCTTACATGGGTTCTGGGGAGTTTAACCTAGGTCTTTTGCTTTGCAGACAAGTGTCTTAACTGCTAAGCAATCTCTTCTGTCCATAAAATATATTTTTCATATTCTTGATTTACTCAGAAAGAGAGACAAGAGAATATGGGCATGCCAGGGCCTCGTGCCACTGAAAATGAACTTCAGACATATGCACCACTAGGTGCATCTGACTTTTCATGGATACCAGGGAATCAACCTGGGCCACCAGGCTTTAAAAGCAAGTGCCTTTAACCACTGAACCATCTCTGCAGTTCTCAACTCCACTTTCATTATAAATTAAATTAAATTAAAAACCAGAGAAGCAAGTTTATCTTTCTGGGCTTACAAGGTTTATGGATAGCTTGTATAAGGGCTAGCAACTCTATGTCCAGGTTATGGAACCAAACTGCCCAGGTCCAATCTCAGTTTGACTATTTCTCATTCTGTGATCTTGGATAGGTCGAATTGCCCCTGATTCAGTTTCCCCTATCTGTAAGTAGAGATGGAAATAATATACATCTCATGGGTTTTACAAAGCTAAATAAGATTCAAGGCATTAGCTACATCCAACTTTTTTCTACTTCCTGTTCCTCTTATAACAAATAAGGACAGAGAGTTCAATAAATATTTGTTACCTGACATCTTTAATGTTATTAAATGAATACATTACTAAGCAACCAATGAATACAGGATAGTGAGTGCCCATACATTATGAATATATGGTATACCATCTGTGCTCTGAGAGCATTCCCTTGAGAGAAATGATCATTGGGTAAATTATTATCACTCCAATAAGGACCATGCAAATGAGTCTTTTCCCATCTCATAATTTCCACAGTCTGTGTTTATCTTCATGGAGTAGATAGATTTGATGAGGCTCCAGATTTGAACCAATATTTCCCCAAATGAACCTCAGAGAGACCCTGTTGACAAGTAGTTTTCCATGTTGTATATACATAACTAATGAGAAACAGAAAAGGAGAAAACAGAACTATGTGTGAGACAGACGAGAGAGAGAGAGAATGGTGAATGGTGGGGAAATGAAGAGCATAGAAGTCAAAATGAAACAGTATACTAGTGAATAAATAGAGTTTTGAGAGATTTATATGAACACAGATTGGCTCTAAGTAAAATGATTTTAAAAAAATTGAAGCGAACAAAGCTTGAGCTCCAGAATGTTCCCTGGAAAAGAAATTTGAAGATAAGATAAATAACTTTAAAACTTCAACATGTACACAATGGAAGTCACGAGAGACTGAGTGAAATGCTCCCAGTTTCTTTCTTGTCTTATTGTTGGCTTTGATGCTTCCCAGATGTGCAGTGTTTGGGATTAATGACACCCTAAGTATACCTGAAGGAAAGTCCAGGGTAAGGCCTAGGCATTGCATGTAATAGCTGGGGTGGTAATTAGTGCATGCACTGCTGCATCACTATTTAAAAGTTACAAATTGGGGCTGGAGAAATTGCTTAGTGGTTAAACGCTTGCTTGTGACGCCTAAGGACCCTGGTTCAAGGCTCGATTCCCCAGTACCCATGTAAGTCAGATGCACAAGGTGGTGCATGTGTCTGGAGTTTGTCTGCAGTGGTTGGAGGCCCTGGTTTGCCCATTCTCTCTCTCTCTCTCTGCCTCTATCTCTCTCTCTGTTTGTCTGTGGTTCTTAAATAAATTTAAAAAAATTTTAAAGTCACAAAAAATGTCTCTTGAACCTCAATGCTACCTCAGAGTTTATCAATACTGGAGGTATTTTCATCCTTGTTTTAAGAAATGACTACCATAAGTCTGAGCAAACAAACATGGCTTTTCAAAAGTAATGTGACCACAAAGACTGATAGTAATAGCATCCTCTTCTTACTCAGCAATGCAATAAAGGACCATTCAGACTTCTTGCTATGCTTAGAGCAGAATCAACTTCATTACTGCCTTCTTCAAAGCATCCTTAAGCTCTCTGTTCCTCATGCTGTAGATCAGTGGGTTCAGCATAGGGGTGATGAATGTGTAAACCACTGAAATTACCTGGCCCCTCTCTGGAGAATAGCTGGAGCTGGGACACAAGTATATAAGGCTTGTGCATCCATACTGGAGGAGGACCACAGTCAGGTGGGAGGAACAGGTGGAGAAGGCCTTGTGCCTCCCCTCTGCTGAACGGATCTTTAAGATGGCAGCCACAATGAAGACATAGGAGAGAGTGATGAGGAGGAAGGGAATGGTGAGAACAATGACACTGACCACAAACAGAGTGGCCTCATGGACATGAGTGTCCGCACACGCCAGTCTCATGACAGGGAGGACATCGCAATAGAACAAGCTGATTTCTTTACTGCTGCAGAAAGGGAGTCGGAAGATGAGCACAGTCAACTGCATGGCCAAGATGAAGCCCAGCAGCAGAGACCCCAGGGCCAGCTGCACACACAAGCGCCAGCTCATGATGACGGTGTAGCGCAGCGGGTGACAGATGGCCACAAACCGGTCATAGGCCATGACGGCCAGCAGAATGCAGTCAGCACTGCCCAGAAAGATGAAGAAAAACATCTGGGCACCACAGCCTGGCAGGGAGATGGCCGTTCTCTCCACAGACAGGATGCTGGCCAGCGTGAGAGGGGCGATGGTGGATGAGTAGAAGATCTCCAGACTCGCCAGGTTTGCCAGGAAGAAGTACATCGGGGTGTGCAGGCAGCGATGGATCCAGATGGTGAGGAAAATGGACATGTTCCCACTGAGGCTGACCACATACATGATGAGAAAGAACACAAAAATCAGCACCTGCACCTCGGGGAGCTTGGAGAAGGGGCGAAAGTGGAAGAGGATCCTCCCTGTCTGGTTTGCCTCCTCCATGAGCTTGACGCAGGGGGTCTGCTGTAGCTCAGTGCTGTCCCTCAGGACAGGCGGATGTCAGGACCCGATGTTCCTGCTGGCTGTCCTCTCAACACCTGCCCACACTTGGTCATCGGTGCCTCAGATCCAGCTGTTTTGACACCCAGTCCCCTCCATAACAGCTTTGCTGCTCTCATCACACAAAAAACTGCCAACTTCTGTTAGAATAAAATATAACATGATTATCACTTCAAGCATTTATATGCCAGTGGCATTAACTTTATTCATATTGTATTACCATTAACTCTACCTTATCAGCTCCCAAAACCCTAACCATTTTATATACTAACTCTCCACTATCATCTGTTTCGCATCCTAGAGACCTTTTTACTGCTTTCTGCCTCTATGAATTTGCCTTTTTAAGGTACATTATTATGAATGGAATCAAGCAATGTTTTTCTACTATGTTCATATTATTTCATTAAGCATAAGTTTTTAAAGTCTATCCATGCTTGGCATGTGTCAAAATGACATTATTGTATGGCTGAATTATCCTCCAATACATGTATGTGGTGCATATTTTAAAATGCTTCATATTTCTCATATATTCATCAATTCATAGACAATGTACTATTTTCATTTTTTGAGTATTGAAAATAATATCATGTTTGAGACATGCTATATGGTACAGGTATAAAATAGTTGTAATAGTGTGCAAAATAGTTGTAATTGTGTGTAACAGTTGGTAAAATGCTTGCTATGGAATCATAGGAACTTGTGTTCAGACTCTATCACCCACAGAAATGACAGATGGGCATGGCAGCCTGTCTGTAATCCCAAGAGATCACTGAATAAACTGGCTAACTACAAGCCAAATCTGCAAGCTCTGTGTTCATGTGAGACTCAGTAAATAATGTAGAGATCAATGGAGGCTAGTATCTACTTCGGGCCTCCTAATGTACTTAGACACACATGTAAACATGTGTACATACATGCATACCCCATGCACACATATACATACCACAAAGAAGAAAATAATGTTGCTATGATTTTGATATATAAATACTTACTCATTTCATCTAAAAACAGCATATTCTGACATGTAAAAAAAGCATATACCAGTCCCAAATTACAAACCCCTCAACTCCCTTGATTCTTTTTTTCTAATTGTTAATAGCATAGTCTCTAGAGTTGATTATAAATTGTGTTTGAGTAGATTGATCATCAGTAAACCCTGAAGCCAGGAATGGTGGTGAATACCTTTAGTCCCAGAATTTGGGACAGCTAAGGAGGATCACCTTGAGTTCAAGGCCAGCCTGAGGCTACAGGATGAGTTTCCAGGTCAGCTTGGGCTAGAGTGAGACCCTACATTGAAAAACAGGAAAAAAGAAAAGAAAAAAACAGCAGGACTTTAGGAATTGTAGATGCTTTTTACTCTAATTTCTTCATCAATGCAAATAGCAGATAAATTGTAACCTTAAAAACCAAGAGAGTAGGTGATCAGACTCTGGCTGTGATCTGAGGAATTCTGTATTTGCTGCAGTAAAACTGGTAGGCCTGCCAGGGTGGCAATGCAAGCGGCCAAGAGGGTGAATATTCACCTTCCTCCTGAAGCAAATCGAAATTTGTATATAAGAAATTTGCCATACAAAATTACAGCTGACGAAATGTATGATATATTTGGGAAATATGGACCTATGTGCCAAGTCAGTGTAGGTAATATACCTGAAACTAGAGGAACTGTCTATGGTCTATGAAGATATTTGGATGGGAAGAATGCATATGACTATCTATCAGGATTCAGCGTGTGTAACAGATACCTTGTGGTTTTGTATTACAGTTCTAGGGCGGGAACCCTGGCCTGCTGGCCTGGGGGCATTTCAAAAGGGAGACCCCAAGAAAAAGGAGGAACAGTTGAAGCTTCTCAAGGAAAAATACAGCAATGACATGGATCCACCAAAATGGAAGTGTTTGTACTTTCATTCTAGACTAAAACCCACAAAAGCCCACTTCTTTTCTTTTCTTTTCTTTTCTTTTCTTTTCTTTTCTTTTTTTTCTTTTCTTTTTTTTTAACTGATACAGAATATTGTGGGGGGGGGTATATTTTTATTTAATTTTTTTAAACTTAAAATTAATGACTTGCTTGAAGCCAGGCACAGCGGCTTATGCCTTTAATCCCAGCATTCAGGCTGCTGAGGTAGGAGCATCAATGTGAGTTTGAGGACATCCTGGGGCTTCATCTAAGATCATGCTACACAAAGTGTTTGTTCAACCTCTGGTATCTATATCTGTTTCTCTCTCTATAGCACCTTCATTTCTAATGGTATATCATGCCATCCTTCAAAACCTACCTGTCAGGCTGAGGAGGTGGCTCGGTAGGTAAAAACATTTGCTAGGACTAGAGAGATGGCTTAGCAGTTAAGGCATTTGTCTGTGAAGCCTAAGGACCTAGGTTTGATTCCCCAGTACACACACAAGCCAGATGCACAGGTGGCACATATGTCTAGAGTTCATTTGCAATGATAGGACCTGGCAGGCCCCTTCTCTCTCTCTCCTGCCTCTGCTGCCTTCATCTCTCTCTCAAATAAGTAAATAAATAAATAAATAAACTTGCTACTCAAGTGTTGTGAACCAAATTTGGAATCCCAGAGTCCATGTCAAGCAGGACAAGTGGAATGAGCGTATGTAATCCTAGCATGTCTGGCATACATAGTGTAGAACAACCGAAGACTCTGTCTTAAGCAAGATGGAAGGCAGGATTCAGCACTTGAGGTTGTCCTCTGACCTCTACACACATAACAGCACTCATGTGTACACGTGCACACACAGCCTTCCTGTCACTTGTCATAGCACCATTTGCTACATTATCACAAGCAATCTGGTTTCCATCTAATCCTCCAACTTCCTGAGACCACCTTAAGGAAGGTCACGAATGAGTCAAATGAATCAAATAATTATTTTAGCCAAGCATGGTGGCGCACACCTTTAATCCCAGCACTTGGGAGGCAGAGGTAGGAGGATCACCATGAGTTCGACGCCACCCGGAGACTACATAGTGAATTCCAGGTCAGCCTGAGCCAGAGTGAGACCCTACCTTGAAAAACCAGAAAGTTTTCAATATAACATAAACGAAGTCAAAACAATTATTAATATTTTTATTTTATTTTTTGTTTTTTCGAGGTAGGGTCTCACTCTTAGCTCAGCCTGACCTGGAATTCACTATGTAGTCTCAGGGTGGCCTTGAACTCACAGTGATCCTCTTACCTCTGCCTCCCGAGTACTGGGATTAAAAGCGTGTGCCACCACACCCGGCGCATTGAAAACTGTTGGCTGCTCTTTTGCTGAAATTTCTTCTCACGGTCTTGGTGTTACTTTTTTATTATCCCACATCTCTGCATACTCCCCAACACTTGGAAAGCACATTCTTCTTTATGATTCACTCAGGCAAAGATTTGTTGGCTATTCCAGGATTACTTGAAGACTCCATTATCTACCCTGTAATGGGAAGCTGGTCTATAAAGATTGTATCAAGTGGGTTTCTTCACTCTCTGGCATCTGAGTGGGTTTGAGCAAAACATTAGAAAGGCAGGCCAGCACTTGGGAGATAAAGGTAGCAGGATTTCTGAAAGTTTGAGACTACCCTGAGTCTACATAGTGAGTTATAGGAAAGACAGGGCTAGAGTGAGACCCTACCTTAAAAAAAGAGAGAGAGAGAGAGAGAGGAAAATGAAAAGAAAAAGAAAGGCAGAATATTCATCTGCCACACACCACACCACCTTCTTCCTATGTGGTTCTATGACCACAGTTCTAGGTAAGTGGCCTATCTTGTACAGATTGAGATATGGCTGGACTCCAGTAACACTGTCCCCTCAAAATTGTCACTTAAGACCCAAGAGTAGAAAGACCCATCACTGTTGGCCCTCAGTACCTCACCAACAGGGAATGCTGTCCCTGAATTCTTGGTACATGGTGCCAAATCTAAGAACTTGTCCATAGTGCCTTACACATAGCAGATTATAATGAATAACTGAGGAATGCTTAGAGGGAAATGATCTCACATTTTAACTTCTAGTAAAATCTCTTTATTAAGTTTTCTTTGCTCCATGATCCGTAGAAATAAAATTCAATGCAAGTTTGCATGGAATCTTGAAATAGCAAATTAGACCTAACCCAAATGCACACAAACATAAACACACACAAAAGCATACATGTCATCATACTACAACTCCTGTGACAGCAAAGCCAGGTATTTATCCTCCCTCTAATAAATAAATAATGGTCATAGTTGGCTCAGCATGTTATTTTAAAATACTATTGACTGGGTGGCTTATGCCATTGAACTCCAGTGCTCTCAGTCCTGGAGACCGGTAGTTCCATGCACCAGGTACTTCAGATTTGGTTCCTAGTGAGAAGCTTTGTATTGTCACATTGCAGAGAGGAAGCCATACTGTCTCTTCCTCTTTCATAGGGCCACCAGTCACTTCATTGGACATTCATGCTCATGACCTCATCTAACCCTACTTTCTTCCTGAGGCCCCATTTACTACTAGCATTGCATTGCAGACTTACAGCTTTAATATGGGGGCTTGGGGAGGGGTGGGTGTGAACATGCGGTCCGTAAAGCATTTCACATGCCATAGCAGATGAGAAGATACTACCCCACACTTTGCTCCCTGAGTCAACAGGATAACCCTATGCACTAACAGAACCACCTCCAAAACAATGCACATGTTGCTGCCCTCATGTCTGACCTTTGCACATAGATAATCGTTTAAGGACACTTTTCCTGGGCTAGAGAGATGGCATAGCAGTTAAGAGCGCTTCCTGTGCAAGCCTGTGCCTCACTTCCTGTGAGGGCCTGAGGAGGCCTAAGAATCAGCTCAAATTCAATCCCCAGCAACCAAACAAAGAGCTGGGCATGGCCACATATGTCTGTAATCCCAGTCCCTGGGAAGAAGAGACCTGAGAACCACCACAGCTCACAGGAATAAAAATGGTAAGCTAGGGATCATTAAGAGATTCCAGCTCAAAAAAAGAATGGGCAAAAAGAGTGACAGAGGGCTGGAGATATGGTTCAGTAGTTAAAGATGCTTGCTTGCAAAGCCTGCCAGCCTACAGTCAACTCCCCAGTACCCATGTAAAGCCATATGCACAAAACAGCACATGCATCTAAAGTTCATTTGTAGTGGCTAGGGGCCCTGGTGTACCCATTCTCTCTCCTTCTCTCTCTCTTTAAAATTAATTAATTAATAAAATAAAGTACAGTGAAGAAGCTAGACACATGACGTTCCACACTGGCCACCACAGGTGAGTACACCCCACTGCAAGCAAGCCCATGGGCATATACATGTGAATACACACACACACACACACACACACACACACACACACACGACACTATTCCTATCCACCAATACAGTATTTCTACTGATTTGAAGCCTTTCCTTTAACATTTGCTTGTTGTGACCAGCATGCCAACCCTTTTAATTTATTAATTAATTTTTTTGAGATAGGAGATTAGTCTAGGCTGACCTTGAAATCAATATGTATCTGAGGATGACCTTAAACTTTTTTTGTTTGTTTGTTTTTTGAGGTAAGGTCTCACTCTAGCCCAGGTTGACCTGGAATTCACTATGTAATCTCATGCTGACCTCAAACTCACAGAGATCATCCTACCTCTGCCTCCCAAGTGCTGGGATTAAAGGTGTGTGCCATCATGCCCAGTATATATATGTGTATATATATATATATATATATATATGTGTGTGTGTGTGTGTGTGTGTGTGTGTGTGTGTGTGTTTTGTTTTCCAAGGTAGTGTTTCATTCTAGCCCAGGGTGACAGGGTGACCTGGAATTCACTATGGAGTCTCAGGGTGGCCTCAAACTCATGGCGATGCTCCTATCTCTGCCTCCTGAGTGCTAAGATTCAAGGAATGTGCCACCATGCCCAACTTAAAATATATTTTTTAAAAGAAGCTATCATATTAAAAAATATATAATATCCGGGCATGGCGGCACATGCCTTTGATCCCAGCACTAGGGAGGCAGAGGTAGGAGGATTGGCTGTAAATTCAAGGCCATCCTGAGACGACATAGTGAATTCCAGGTCAGCCTGGGCTACAGCAAGACCCTACCTCAAAAAACCAAATGTATAGATAGATATAGATAGATGATATAGATATAGATAGATAGATATGGATATAAATATAGATAGAGATATATTTTGCCAGGCATGATGTTGCACAACTTTAATCCCAGGACTCAGGAGGCAGAGGTAGGAGAATTGCTATGAATTCAAGCCTGAGACTACATAATGAATTCCAGGTCAGCCAGGGATAGAGCAAGACCCTACCTTGAGAAACCAAATATTTATGGGGCTGGAGAGATGGTTTAGCAGTGAAGCGCTTGCCTGTGAAGCCTAAGGACCCTGGTTTGAGGCTCGATTCCCCAGTACCCATGTAAGCCAGATGCACAAGATGGTAGTGGCTGGAGGCCCTGGCATGCCCATTCCTCTCTCTCTCCCTCTGACACTTTGCCTCTCTCAAATAAATAAATAAAAATTTTTTTTTTTTTGGTTTTGCAAGGTAGGGTCTCACTCTGGTCCAGGCAGACCTGGAATTCACTATGTAGTCTCAGGGTGGCCTCGAACTCTCAGTGATCCTCCTACCTCTGCCTCCCGAGTGCTGGGATTAAAGGCGTGCGCCACCACGCCCGGCTCTAAATAAAAATTTTTAAAAAAACAAATATTTATAAAAGTAAAGTTGTGGTTTTCCTTCCTGGAGATTCCTGCCTCTGATGATGCAGAAAACATAGTTACAACTATACCTGGGAGTCAGGACAGGAGAGGTAGAATATAACAGACAACATGATGGCAGGAAAGTTTTCACCTGGAGTTACAATGAGTGTATTATTCCACGAGACCTGAAGTCACTTTGCCATGAGCAGCATTGAGAGCACACATTTCCAGCCTCTCTCTGTGACCCTTGAGAGTACCTAGCACACACTCTGCCCCAGGTGTCCAGTTTCCGTTATGGAACACCAAATTTAGCAGTAACAAATCATAAAGGGAACCACTGTATCTGAGAGAGAGCTTAGTCCTTTTGGTGACATGTTGACTTCTGCGCTGATTTGTTTATAGCCATGAATATGACTTCAAGCTCCCTGAGGGTAGCAAGTGGCTTTGTTTGACTCTCACTGATGCCCAGAACCTGGACAAATGCCAACACTCTATAACATGCACTAGCCAAATGCTAAAGATCTACTGAGTGAGATTTACAGGGCCAGTGACTTCCCAAATGAAAAAGATAGTCTTCCCTTCCCTTGACACTATTGGAGTATGCTCTCTCTGGTATGGAAAATCAGAAGTTCTCTAGAAGAGTTTTAAAATTTTATGTGCACTGAATCAGCACCCCTAAGGGAATAGTCTGAAAGATTATGCCAGATGCATAAATATTTGTGTAGTGTAATTTAAAAATATATTTTATTTTTATTTATTTATCTAAAGAGAGAGAGAGAGGCACAGAGACAGAAAGAATGTGTACACCAGGGCCTCCAGCCACTGCAAACGAACTCCAGACACATGTGCCCCCTTATGCCTCTGGTTTAAGTGTGTCCTGGGGAATTGAACAGAGGTCCCTTGGCTTATCAGGCAAGTGCCTTAACCACTAAGCCATCTCTCCAGCCCTTGTGCAATGTAATTTAACACATTTTTACAAGAAAAAAACCAAAGTAAAATTCCAAGCACTTGTTGGATATGCATATGATTAACTATTATGTCACCACTGCAATTACTTAAGGGGTTTAATGAAGTGGTTATAATATAATGGAGAAATAAAAGTGTATGCCTAGCCTGACATCAATGATGCAGAAGTATAAACTCTCATAGTGTTTTGAGAGACTATAACGTTGCTATTTTCCTCCTGGTTTTCTCCATTTTTTCAAATTCCATGCAAAGAATATTTATTTATTTTTATTTAGTTATTTTTATTGCAAGCCGAGAGAGAATTGGCATGCCAGGGCCTCTTGTCATTGCAAATGATCTCCAGACACATGCACCACAATGTGCAAATGGCTTTATGTGGGTACTAGGGAACTGAACCTGGGCCATCAGGCTTTCACAAGCAGGTGCCTTTAGCTCTCTCTCTAGCCCTGTTTATCTTTTAATTATAAAAATCTTATTTGGTTTTTAAATTTTCCACTTAAGAGCTGGAAAGATGGCTTAACAATTAAGGCACTTGCCTGCAAAGTCTAAGGACTCAGGTTCGAGTGCCCAGAACTCACGTAAGCCAGATGCCCATGGTGGCACATGTATCTGGAGTTTGTTTGCAGTGGTTAGAGGCCCTAGCATGCCCATTTTCTCCTTCTCTCTCTCTCTCTCTCTCTCTCTCTCTCTCTCTCTCTCTCTCTCTCTCTCTTGTTCCTTGTCTCTCTTATAAATAGATAAAAATAATTTTAGGAGGGAACATTGTGTATATGTATGAAGGTTGTCAATAAAAAGTTTGGAAAAATAGTGATTTTAGGACTGGAGATATTGCTTAGTGGTTAAGGCTCTTGCCTGCAAAGCCCAAGGACTCAGGTCCAATTCCCCGGTACTCACATAAGCCAGATGCATAAGGTGGCACATGTATCTGGAGTTCATTTGCAGTGGCTAGAGACCCTGGCACACCCATTCTCTCTCTCTTTCTCTCAATAGGTAGATAGATAGATAGATAGATAGATAGATAGATAGATAGATAGATAGATAGATGATAGATAGATAGATAGATAGATAGCAGTATAGATATAGATTTAAATAAAGTAAATAAAAATTAAAAGCATTTTAAAAACTAATAAAAACTTTTTTTTAATTTCACTTAAGCCACGTGTGGTAGTGCATGACTTTAATCCTAGAACTCAGGAGGCTGAGGTAGGAAAACTGCCATGAGTTCAAAGCCAAAGACTATGGAGTGAATTCTAGATTAGCTTGGGCTACAGTGGGACCCTGCTTTGAAAAAAAATTCCACTTAAGAGGCTAGATTAAAGTGACATAAACACCCAGTAAGTCTATAAGCAGAAATTGTCAGAGGCAAAATTAACCCCAATTCTGGGATAGAAAATCTTCATCTTGGAAATGATGTAGTCCAAGATTGTGCTAAATTGAAATATTTGTTTACGTTGCATAATTGCTCTTCCTTCTTTTTTTCCTTCTTTTCTTCTCTTCCTTCTTCCCTTCCCTCATCCCTTTCTCTTGTTTCTGCATCTTTACCTGTTATTAAAATTAACAAGGAGGGCCCCCAGCAGAATGAGGGCAGAGATGAGAGAAAGGATGGTACCAACACATGATCTATCCGTACTAAGTATGTCCATAATTTTAAAAAGTTAAAAAAAAATTAACCCTTTAAAATTTACCTTGGGAGCTTGGGATATAGCACAGACAGTAAAGTGCTTACATTGCAAGCATGAGTACCTGAATTCAATCCTCAGAACACAAGTTAAAAGAAGAAAGCTGAGCTGGGCGTGGTGGCGCATGCCTTTAATCCCAGCACTCGGGAGGCAGAGGTAGGAGGATCACTGTGAGTCCAAGGTCACCCTGAAACTACATAGTGAATTCCAGGTCAGCCTGAACTAGAGTGAAACCCTACCTCAAAAGGAGGAGGGGAGGAGGGAGGACAGGGAGGAGAGGGAGAAGCAGAGGCAGAGGAAAAAGAAGAAGGCTGGTCATGGCAGCATGCTTGTAATCCCAGTGTTAGGGAAGCAAGAACAGGTTCATTGGTTAGCCAGGCTAGCCTACTTGGTGAATTCTATAGAAAGATCCTGCCTCAGCCTCAAGTTTGGCCAGACAGGCCAAATGACCAAATGCATGCAATAGCAGCATGTCTGCTCTGGAGGAAACTAACTGCTCTCTAATTGGACTGAAGACCCACTCTATGAGAGGGAATACATGCCTGGTACTTGAAAACCTAATCAAAAGCCTATGAGCCTTAGGGGTATAAAGCCTTCTCATGTCTGGCTAAATGTATATATTATTCCCACCAAATTGCCCTGAAAGCACTACACTTAATGTTCATATTCACATATTAATGCTACTCTCACTTCTGGTTAGAGAAGCTTCTCTTTTCAGATAGTGATGACCACTGGGATGACCCAAAAGGCAACATAGAGCTGAGAAGAAGGGATGGAGGAGTGTCCAGCACTGAAATATCTCTATCACACCCTCCAAGGCTCAGGGTCCATTGAGGAAGAGGGGGTGGAAAGAATGTAAGAGCCAAAGGAAGGGTACAACACCTTACAATGCAACTGTCCAGACAGAAATTGGCCTCGATATCCATGACCTTGCAGTGCCTAGCAATACCTTCACAAGACCCTCATAATAGGAGAAAAAGATGATGACATCAAATTAAAAGAGAAACTAATGGAGAGAGGGAGGGGATATGATGGACAGTGGAGTTGTGAAGAGGAAAGTGGGGGAAGAGAGGGAAATATCGTGGTTTATTGCCTGTAAGTATAGAAGTTTGTCAATAAAACGTAAAAATTAAAAAAAAAAAAAAAGAAGAGAGACTAGTTGGAAAGATGAGATTTTGTGGAGGGGGACTTGGCAGGGGCAAATGGAGGGTGGTGGGAGGGGATTATGACCATGATATATTGTCTATATTTATGGAAATTGTCAATAAAAAGCTTAAAAGGTGAAAAAAAGATCCTGCCTCTAGAGTACACACACATGCACACATGTACACACACACACACACACCATTCCAGCAATTCAGCCTTTTGAAATCTTATGAAGAATTCCAATTTTTTATTCCAATAAATAACCAATTGCTCCCATTAACATCTATAAATATAATGACTGTGCCCTGAAGCTAAATTTGCTCATTGAACCACAGCTCCAGGAAGATATATCCTCCAAGCATACTCCTCTATTCAACCAGTGTTCAAGCAAGTTTCAAAGTAACACAAGGGTCTCAGTGTAGAATATTCTTAGGCCTCAAAATCCTCAGGGATATAAACAAGCACCATCTGCTGGCAGAAGGGATGTTCTCTTGAGGTCTCAATGCACACATACCCCTACCAAGACATTCACAGTTCTTTCTTGCTGGCTGAATGTTTTAGTTTTGTTCTTTTTTCAGTATTGGGGGTTGGTTGGTTGGTTTTGAGACTAGATCTCACACTGTAGCGTGTAACCCAGGCTGGCTGGGTACATACCATGTAGCCCAAACTGGCTTCAAACTTGTAGAGATCCTACTGCCTCAGCCACTCAAGTGCTATAGTTACAAGAATGAGACACAACACAAGGTTTGCTTTGTTTGGTTGTTTTGTGATATATGCTGTCTATTAGTCAAAACTAGTCTTCAATTCATGAACACTCCTGCCTTAATATCTGGGACTTCAAGAATGTTACACACACATTTCTTTGAATGGACAGGTTTAGACATCCTACTTGACCATGACGGCTATATAGTTTATGTCAGCTCTTTTGCATTAGTTTCAAGAAGCCAGAACTAAGCTTAATATTCAGTTATTGAGCATTCCTTGGTCCCAATTTAAATTTTTAATATTTATATTTTAGTTTTTACTTCTATCCTATATACTTGATTTTGATCTTGAGGACTCTTATAAGGTATTCTATTTTGTAAAACATTTTATATAGTTATTTCAAGCAGAAAGAGAGAGGAAATGGGCATGCCAGGGCCTCTTGCTACAGCAAATGAACTCCAGATGTATGTGCCACTTTGTGCATCTGGCTTTACATGGGTACTAGGGAATTGAACTGAGGCTGGCAGGGTTTACAAACAAGCACCTTTAACCACTGAGCCATCTTCCCAGCCCATGTTATTCTATTTTTTAAGAGCATT